>OY796885.1:26137131-26762079 GCA_963680785.1 Diplosoma virens | reverse complement strand
CGTTGTGACAACCGTTTAACAACCGATACAACCGATACAGGACAATTGGCAACTTGTATAAGCGGGCGACATCGTAATAGAAGCAATACTACTGAAAATCCGAACCTTGATACTCGCCGTGACCATGTTATCCAAAAAAAAAAGAACGAAAATAGGAAATCCCGCACCAACCACAGCACCTCAAGCGGACGCACGAGCGCCACGTAGCATAATTACTAAATTTAAAGCAAGGACAAAGAAAATGAACGCTTACAACCCTTTCATGTCTGAATTGATTTGTAAAGGTATCAAAATTTTGAAAAAGGTAACGTTAAATACAACCGACAGGCAGCAACTGACTAGCTAAATGATTCAAAACACTCAAGAACCCTACGTAGCAACATGAATAATCAATTTTTACTTTTGTACTGTATGTGAAAAAATTAAAGTTTTAAACAGGGTTGCGGAGTCGGAAGATTAAGATCCGACTCCGACTCCGACTCCGACTCCGAGAATTTCTAAATTTCCGACTCCGACTCCGACTCCGACTCCCGACTTTGACTTTGACTACGACTCCGACTCCGACTCCGACTCCGACTCCGACTCCCGACTCCGACTCCGACTCCCTACTATGAGCAAAATATTTTTCTTAAATTAAATTTAACTAAGCAAAAATCATCCTTTTAAGCGTTAGTTGCAGAAAATAAGTCAGGTTTTTTTAAATACATAAAAAGATATTTACTTTAAAAAATTATGTACATGTATATGAGTGTATATACCAGGGGTGCAAAAACACGGTCGCGCGACCAGAAGATTTGCCCGTGCGACGTAAATCAGGGACGTCCAACCCGTGGCCCGCGTAAAGGTTTTGAGTGGTTCACGCAGTACTTTTTGAAGCCCTCTGTCGCGTCAAGTTTGGCAAAAATGGAAAATAGATTTGTGTGAAAACCTTGTTATTTTTTAAAGTTCATTATACTGTAATGTTATTTTTTAAAGTCGGAAATCTGAGACTAATTTTAGGCGAAGACCTTTTTTTTTCTTAGAGATCACTATGATTTTTCGACAAAAAGTCGGAAATCTGAGACTAATTTTAGGCGAAGACGTTTTTTTTTTAGAGATCAATGTGATTTTTTTGGAGATCAAAGTCAAAATGGCCCTGGGCTCAAAAACGTTGGACACTCCTGATGTATGTGGTACTAAAAATTTCTGTATGCTACTAAAGTTAACAAAAATTTTTGCACCCCTGGTATATACATATATAACTGCAAATTACTGGTGCTAATCGGAAGAGTGCTCAATGGCTTCAATAGTCAGAACGATTATTCCTGATTATCAAAACACAAATATTAAGAAATATTGTATTAAAATAGTCCCAACAGACTGTTTCACCTGTAAGGCTCATCAGGGGACACAGTTAAAATAAATTTTTACGCTTCAGATGAAAACTCGCATCTTAGAAAAATAACGCTACCAAAAGCTTGGGTTTAAACGATTATTTTACTAAAGTAAGTGATTGATTAGCAAATAATTTCTTTTGTTACGAGATATTAAAAAAAAAAATAGTGTAATGTTGCACATAGATGTATTCTTCAACTTGACCAAGCTGCCGAAAAGATTACCGGTAAAGCGTAAAAAAATTTATGAATTATTAGTTAAAAGAAAGTGTTATAAAAGAATCTTTTTATAAAAAAATGATTTTATAACACTCTCTCTTAACGAATGATCCATACAAATGTTTTATACAGTATAAAAAAAAATTTTTATAGCACTTGCTCTTAACTAATGATCCATAAACTTTTCTACACTTTAATTTTTTCGGCAACTTGGCCAAGTTTAATACATCTAGAAGTATGCGCAACATTACAGCATGTTCTCTTTTGATATCTCGTAACAAAAGTAATTATTTGCTAATCAATCACTAACTTGGGTAAAATAATTGTAAAAACCCAAACTTTTGGTAGCGTTATTTTTCTAAGATGCGAGTTTTCTTCTGAAGCCTAAAAATTAATTTTAACATTTAATTTTTGCTTATTTTATTTCTTTCAACGTAAATAATATTACTTTTTTTAATTGTTGAGCCTCACAGGCGAAGCAATTTGTTGGAACTATTTTTATACAACATGTTTTTTTGTTATATTTATGTTTTGATAAATACGTATATACATATAATTATATTATATACACAACCCATTAACTATAATTCTTACTGTGTTTGAATGAAACATTAATACAAATCACATTTGGAAAACTAACTCGAAATGGTATACATAACTCGAAACTAAATATGTATTCTATACTTAATGTTTATCCCATTTTCTGAACATCAAAGTATTTTATGGATAATCATGATGTTATCTCTAGTCTATTTTACAGTTATTATCTTTCCCATGGTAAATAGAACCCGCGACAAAACTTAATGTTAATACAATTAATGCAGGGGTGCAAAAATTTTTGTTAACTCTAGTAGCATACAGAAATTTTTAGTACCACATACATCAGGAGTGTCCAACGTTTTTGAGCCCAGGGCCATTTTGACTTTGATCTCCAAAAAAATCACATTGATCTCTAAAAAAAAAAACGTCTTCGCCTAAAATTAGTCTCAGATTTCCGACTTTTTGTCGAAAAATCATAGTGATCTCTAAGAAAAAAAAAAGGTCTTCGCCTAAAATTAGTCTCAGATTTCCGACTTTAAAAAATAACATTATAATGAACTTTAAAAAATAACAAGGTTTTCACACAAATCTATTTTCCATTTTTGCCAAACTTGACGCGACAGAGGGCTTCAAAAAATACTGCGTGAACCACTCAAAACTTTTACGCGGGCCACGGGTTGGACGTCCTTGATTTACGTCGCACGGGCAAATCTTCTGGTCGCGCGGTGCGAGTGCGCGACCGTGTTTTTGCACCCCTCAATTAATGACTTGTGTAGCGCGTGGGTGTAGGACTAGACCCTGAGTGTTGTCTCCTGCGTGTTAGGACTGCATCTACCTGTAGTCGGTTCGAAATTCAATGAGGTATGCATCACTGACGAACTTTAACAAGAGCAAAACTCGAGTCTGGTGCTTCTTGTTTTAGGTGGCTTAGTTTTGTTTTTATCAGTAGATAATGAGGTTAAAACGTAAATATGAAAATTTCATACTTGTAAAAATTTTTACAAATGTTAGTAACAACTATGGAATTTATTAACAATGAAAATTTGAAAACAAAAGTTTATAAAAGCAAAAGAAGCAAAAAAACCATATGTAAAAGAATTAAAAATTTAAACCCACAATTATAGACTACAAGAAAAACAATAAAGTGCGACTAATTTTAGAATTATCCTGAATCACCAACTGCATAAAAAGAAACTCAAGAGAAAAATGTTGACATTTCCATACCAATAATAAGCTCATCCTTATATCTCTCAAATAAACTTCAGCCATTAGTTTGATGGCATGAAGTCCATCTTCTTCACAGTAATTCATGGTTATATATTGATAGTAAGAATATATATGTGAATTTTGTCCGATTTCGTTAACCAAATAAAAGGGGGTCTGTAGTTTCTATCTCATGAATATTTCAATTATTGTAATTTTGTACAAGACTGAACATGCAGGCTCCCTGCCGTTTATTGACATTCATATTAGGAAATTATAAAAAAATTCACCTTGGTTCTAAACTTTTGGTTGATATTTTTTTGAAAGAATAGAGCAAGAAGACTAAGTTTTAATTTTCAAAAATTTTAATTTCATAATTTGCTCGTAAAAACAAAATTGCTTCTGTGAATTTCTTCTTTATTGCAGCCCTTTGGTCTATTCTGATGAGCCTTAGTGATAAAAACACACGTTCAACACTCGCTTCTGTTGGAGGAAGTACTTACTTAAAGACATGTCAAAAATATAGAAAAAAAAAGAGGGGGGGCATTTTGGAGGTTGAAACGGATTAAAGGCATTTACATTAATTTCAATAGAAAAATTCTCTTTGTCATAGGAGTAAATTGAGGTACAAGCTCGGTCACGGAACGAACTAAACTCGTATGTCAAGGTACCACGTATTATAGAAAGAGGCTGCTCAAGATAGTAAATTGATTATGCACCTGGCATTTGCTTCCTGTCATTGGATTGAAGAAAGGGAAGCAACTAAATCGGCTGCCCGAGCATAGCATTACGCAAAATATTATTTGCCTACAAATTAAAATGTAAACTTTTTATGAGTCGCACGCTGTGTCGCGTGATACGCGGCAAGGTTCTCTTAAAAAGATTACTGTACTGCACTCCACTGGTGCGCGCGGCCGCGTAAGTTGCGCGGCTAACATCACAAATACGTAAAGAAAGTGGACATGAGGAGTCGGAGTCGGATAAAATATTCCGACTCCGACTCCGACTCCTAGTCTACTTGACAGTCCGACTCCGACTCCGACTCCGACTCCTTCCGAAAACCTCCGACTCCGACTCCGACCGACTCCGACTCCGACTCCGACTCCGCAACCCTGGTTTTAAATAACGTGGTCGAATTTGTGACCATATGACATGAAAGGGTTAAACCCTTCCAACAAATTTTTTTCTCAAGTTTTTTTTAAACTTAAAGTTAAAGTTTTTCTTAAGCTATTGAATAAACAACTCTACTTCTATTAAACCCAGAACTGAAATTTTAATTTTTTTAGGTTTTAATATTTAGAAAATAAACAAACAATTTCTAGGACATATAAGCTTAGCGAGCAAAAAAAAATGCATTAGAAAATAATGCAGCAATATCCAGTGATTAAAATTTGAATCCAATAAATAGAGTAATTGCTGCATAAAGTTTTTAGAAATATACAACTTTAATTAAAACCACGAACTTTCTTCTCTTCCAGTAGCGGCCATAACAGACCGGGATGGGAGAATTGCCAATTTTCCTCCTAAACTTTTACAATAAGATTTTGCCTCCAAACAGGACAAACTGCCGGCTGAGAATCTCAGAGTCGAATTATCTAAAAAGTTCAGTTGTGAAAAGCTTCGAGAAAGTTCCAATTGTTCAACACAAAGGTCTTATCGAGTTTTTACCAAGGCCGGCCACGAAGACTTCATCTTGGGCGGAAGCTTTTTGAACACTGTTCCTAACTCGGCACCAAAACCGCAGCAGTGAGGCCTCTTTGCAGGCGACTCCGAATACTGT
This sequence comes from Diplosoma virens, assembly GCA_963680785.1. Lineage (NCBI taxonomy): Eukaryota > Metazoa > Chordata > Ascidiacea > Aplousobranchia > Didemnidae > Diplosoma > Diplosoma virens. Next base: position 26,756,964 of record OY796885.1, on the reverse strand, counting down.
CAAAGTGCGTGTTGTGCGAGTGGACGAAGGCTTTCGTTGCTCGCCGACCTACGGATATTTCGTTAAAACTCGATCAACTAAATGGATGCGTTTCTCTTTTTTTTAATTTAAGGTTTCGGTCGACAATTATTGGTTTATTTTTTCAATATTTTATTCTAAAAAAATAGTTAAGATTAAACATGATAGAAATTGAAGTCTAGAATATAATAATTAGAGAATAGCAATTTTAAACAATAAATCAATAATGGTTCCGAGAAAATTTTTAGAAAAACATTATCTACTACTTACGTATAAACAGAGAAACAGAACATTGCAGTGGCGGTTCAATAAATTTAATTATTTTTATAAAACCCAATTTGTCTCAGATTGGGTTGTTCAGGATGGGAGGCCAGTAATTACTACACTAGCCAGGCTGTATCTTATTGTTTTTTAAAAATAGGGATTATTTTCGATATTTTCAAAAATAAACGATTAATTATTTGAAAACATGGTTTTAAAAACAGTTTGAAAGCTTTTTCATTACCATAAGCTAATCACGATCGCAAACTAGATTTATTGATTGGTTTTAAAACCTCGCAGTGGCAAATACCTTAAGCCAATTTTTGATTATGTACATTTTTTGTTGTTGCTTTGGTATTCGATCTCAGCGGTTGTGTGATCTTAAAGAGTTTAAATTTTACTTTGTTCTGTGATCTCAATATTTTCAAAAATATGCTTACGGTTAGGGTTGATTAAGCGAGATCACATACCTAAGTAGTTTTATGACGCTTAGATCGCATATCAAAGCCATACCAACTTTTTATGTTTAAGTTTAAAAAAACAACAAACTGAACAACGACAAAAGCTGTAAACAATTTAGTAATTTTCAAATGCATTGCTTGTAAAACAAAGCGTAGAAACCTGAAATTGACTGGTTTGCGGCAAGCTCGAACCATTTGCAAAAACCCACTCGATATCAGGAGATGAACGTGCTTCGTATGAACAGAAAAACGTCACTTTGTTGTCCCGTGGTATTGGGTTAAAGTTAGTGTTAGGCGATAGGGCAGAAGCAATGGAAATACCTGGTAAAATTAACAACTTTTCATTGAAAACTTTATGGTGACTAATTCACATTAAGCATGAATAGCGTTAGGCATAGAATTTTTGGAATTTATTTTTGTAAAAAAATTAAGGGAAAATTGTTTTAGATATGATAAAAAAGTTTGAGGATTTAGAAGCAGTAATTGCTTTAACAGGGTGCGAGCAGTGCGGTCGCACTGGTCCCCCCTAAAATAGATCAAAAAGTGGCCCTTCCTACACAAGAAATTGCTTTATTTTTACAAAGGAGCATTAGGACATCGATGTCAGGTCAAAAAATAGAGAAAAAAATCCTCCTGTAATTGATGACATTTTACACACTCTATACTACTACAATTCGAAGTGAAATTCGAAGTGAAATCATATATTACTGCTACTACAAAATCAAACTTTTTTTTTATTAAGAGAATACCATGATTTTTGAAGAAAAATAGGGGAACCTGAGATAAATTTGAAGTGAAAATCTTTTTTTTTAGAGAACACGGTGAGTTTTGAAGAAAAATAGGGAAGCCTGATATGGATTGGAAGTAAAGACCTTTTTTTATGACTTACCTTTTATAATACTAAAACCTGGTTCAGCTACCTTTTTTGGGACACAAAATAGTGGCCCCCCCTTACTTTTCTTGCACCGGGCCCCCCTTTTTGTAAGGCCATCACTGTTTAAAAGCAATTTTTCAAAAAAGGACAACAAAACAACCATTTAATAGACTGAAAATATATTTAATTTGTACTATGTTTCGTTTTATAATTGCATTAGCAATAAATAAACAAAAACTGATAAGAAAAATTTGTGATAGAGATAATAAAGGAATGCTACATGCTTACTCTTGTTGGCAATATATTCTCTTCATAAGATACTTTATTTAAGTAGCTTGAATTAATGGCAGTTTTATTTCATTTTCATTTTATCTCTATATTTATCCTACTGACTCGCAGGTAGCGACGGACGCGCTATACATAGAGCAAATAATTACCCTGGCCTGCTTCCGGAGATGCCAAGATATTGCTGTCCGGTTGAAATTTTTTATTTTAGTTTAGAGACATGACTGAAATTTAAAACTGCTTGCCAAGACCACCAAGCAAGGGAAAAAGTAGCTAAGTGTCTTTTCCAAGGAGACAACAAAATAGCGGGAGTAGGTTTTGAACCGAGACCATGCTGATCACAATCACGGAGCTTTAACCACTCGACCACGCTGTCAATCCATCCAAAAGTTTTGGATGATCGGTAAAAACACTTTTTAAATTATCTCCGACTAAATAATTAACTAAGGTACTAATGAATGCTATGAAATTGTCTAAACAACTTAGCTATATATGTACTGTAAATCATACAGTAAGTATAGGTTTATTTAAGCATAATCGAGTTTGACGTGTACGTCGCATAAAAGACTATTTTTAAACTGCACAAAATCTTGAAACCTTGATTCCACCAACTATTGAAATGCGTCAAAAACACAAAGATAAACTTACGAAGAAAATTTGATACAACAACTGTCAAACAATGAATTTGAAGGGCACAATAAACTGATAACTTCATAGAAGAATCGAAAAAATTTCAAATTGGTAACAGAATCAGCAAAGATTGAATTACAGTTAAGTTTTTAGGATAAAAATTATACATTTGCAAAAAAAGTAGGCCTACACTTTGAGTTAATTGTTTTAGCACAAGAAAACCACTAAAAAATGATCGAACTACTCACTAATGTCTTCAATTCTTAAAATTTTATTTGCTGTCGAGATAAAAATTTATTTTGCAAGAAATTTTAAATAAGTGAATAGATCAGGGTTTCCCAAACTTTTAGTTGATCGGTACCCTTTGGACACTGTAGCAGGTTTGCATATACCCCAAAATGTTGTGACGTTTCTCTAAAACAGGGTGGTCCAACTTCTTCACTCTTGCGAGCCACTTTTCGAAATTGTTTGAGCTGGTGGGCCTCAGCCGGGTAGATATTGTTCCAAATCATGGTGTCCTCTAAAAAAAAAGGTCTTTACTTGGAATCAGCCTTCGATTATTCCTATTTCTATTTTGTCTCAAAATCATGGTGTCCTCTAAAAAAAAAAAAAAAAAGTCTTCACTTTGAATCAGATACAAATTTTCCCAATTCATGCCGAAAATCAAGATGATCTCTAAAAAATGAAAACTCTTCCCTTTTCAACAGCCATAAATTTTCCCCATTCAAACCCAAAATCACGGTGATCTGTAAAAAAGTTTTCCCTCTTAATTGTCCTGTTTGACGTAATTACAATCGACCGGATTCGAAAATTCTAGACATTTGAGTCTATTATTTCTTCCGGACACGTAATTTAACTTAAATAAGGGTATTCTCTCACATAATAATGTACCCCAGTTTGGGAACCCCTGGAATAGATGGTTAATGACTTTTTTACGGTTCTTTCAAGCGCGATAGTTTAAGAAAAAAATGTTAACAATGCTGAAAGTAAAATGATTTTTTCACTCGAGATAATTGACTGATAGAAAATTAAGATTTCAAAAACAAGAAAAGACTAAAAAAACTTTTTACATTTTGTTTTCTTTACTTTAGAAAGCCAAAAGTTTTTTTTTTTATCGAAACGCTTTTCTTCCGGCCATATTTTACCGGAACGGCTTTCCGACTTGCTTTCATTACTTACTGAACTGAATATCATTATTTCTATTACCTTTTTTTTCTTTTTTTTCTCTTTAAGCGGCTTGTTTTCAATTAATTCTAAATCCTCATTATTCTTCAAATATAAAATTCTATTACTTTCTTAAATTTGCATGAGGAAATTAATTTTAGCTAAACGTTTTTCCTTTCCCATCGGATAAAATGAAAAATACACTTATTAACTTCGAATAAAAAATGCTTTGATTCTTTTGCTGGGTTATTTAATATTAACAATAAAAAAATTTCTTTTGATGTAGCAGAAATAAAAATTTATAGTGTTAAAAAAAATTTGCCAAGTTTCAAACAGAAATCAAATTTCGAAAGTGATTTATGCAAAAGAAATAGAGTATTTTCAAACCTGTCGAAAAGGAGCATGTCGGGAAAGGAGGCACCCACTCGGAGAACGAATCGTTTACTCTTTCACAAACCGAAAAGCGAGCCCCGACATGTGTGTAGTCTAAATTGCACTGGTGTTCGCATCTAGAACCAACATGGCCTCCATTCAAGCATGCTGAGTATCCATTCGGGATTTCAGTTAAAACGCACGATGCTAAAAACCAAAACAGATTTTGAAATCATCGCTCTCGTAATCAAATCATCGATCCAAGTTATTTTCGATCTTTTCATCTTCCACCAACCTTCTTAATCAAAAGTTCTTAAAATCTTATAAACATTTTTCTTCATTTACACAATTAATCTCAAGCCGATTAGAACGTGTTTTTTCTGAGACCGACAAAAATTTAACCGAATATAAACTTCCCCACAATTGCAATAAAATATCTTTAAGTTAGTATAAAAGTTAAAATATAGAGGCAATGATAGATGCAGGATTTAGACCTACATAGTTTCGGCATGGTTAATCCAAATAAAGGTAATTTTACTCAACGTCAAAAAAAAGTGAATAAAACCAAATCTATCTTTGTCACAAAAATTCAAAAAAATTACTTATATAATAATACAGGGTGTCGATAAATTATCGTTACAATTTTCGAAGTTTGTCAAAATTTTATTTTTTTGAGATATCTTCATTTTATTAGTTTTCTAGTGAAGAACAATGCTTCAAGTTTTTTCTTTCTTAACAGGTACTTGTCAAAATAATTAGGTTTAAAATTACAATATATTTAGTGATTAAGCAGAATATTTTTGAATTTAGTAACGAAAGTAGAGTTCATGAAAATGAGCACTCCGCAAGAAAAAAAGCCCAGTGTGTTTCCTGGTTTATAGAGACAAAGTCAGACATCCAAGCACAGCGAAACTTTGGACGCAAGTATGGACACTTGCGTGACCTACCATTCGCTATTTCGCTACCAACGTACCATTAGTAGATATGTTAGCAAGAACATGGCAAGAAATTGAATATCGGTTCGATATCGTACGTGCGACTGATGGTGCACACATAGAGGTGTACTAAAGCATCTAATCTAAACTTGAAGCATTTCTCTTTATTATAAAACAAACCGATTGAAAATATCTTAAAAAATAAGACTATGGTGAATTTTTGAAACTGTAACGATAATTTATGGACACCTTGTACAGTATAGTGCGTAACATTTTAGTTAAAGTCTCTTTATAAAACATTTAATGCAAAGTTCTACCATCAAATTGTAGTAACATATTTAAGTTATCTTTCCAAAAAAATGATGCTTAATTTGTCTTCTTCTAGATTCACTTTATAAGAACCGGCTTCCAGTACTTATACTATTTAATATTAGGGCTATATGTTAATTGCTTTCAACTTTTCTTGACTTACTTGGGAGAATACTATTAGTTCCGTTTCTTTGTGGTCGGTCGTTACTTGCATCTAAAGATACAGGTTTTTGTGTTAAATAAAATTCGCCCTAGAAAAAAGTTATATAGCTCATTACTAAAAGAAAAATACGAGAAGGTTAATTTTTGTAGGTAGCTTTCTGAGGAAGATTATCTATACACTTACAAAATTTTATAACAAACAAATCAGCGCGATTTCTCTCAGGCTACATTTGGCTGCCAAAAGGTTTATTAACTTTTGCAAAAGTCGTCGGCGTCGTCGTCGTCGTTTGGAAGAATATCCACTCCAGGTCAGACACAAACAGGACTGGGACCGAGTGTTTTTCCTTTTGCTACTCCAGATTGCTGTACTGCCTGGATCAGATGCTGTCAGTGATGTTATAGAGCCAGCATCTAGTTTCTTCATCCAAAACCGCCAGACCTTGTGTTCTATGTGATGCCCGATGGCAATTTTCAATTTTGTACCCATGGAATTGTTATCTACATATTTTCAATCTATCAAAAATTCAAAATTTTTTCTCTGCTCATAAAAATTCTATCGCTCAGCTGTTGAAGCGATCAAGGAGCATTCTATGTTAGTTGCCATGGCAAAGCTTTTTTTCAGCAATTTTTTAAGATGATAAACAAATCAATCTGTTTCTTATATTGCGTTTGCAAATGTACCGAAAAATAAATATGATTAAACTGTAAAAAGCTGAATAAGAATTTTTTGAGCAGAGAAAAAAATTTGGATTTTTGATAGATTGAAAATACGTAGATTACAATTCCTTGGGTACAAAATTGAAAATTGCTGCCCGATGTAATAGGCACGCTATTACGACGTTGTCTCCGATTTGTTCAGAGGCACTACACTCGAAATTCGGTGAAGGAGCAAGACCCCATTTGTGCATGAACGAATAGAATTGCTCAACACCAGTCTGCAGGCGATTGAGGTTAACCCAACCAACCAACCAACCGGCAAGTTCAATCCAACAGGTCTGGCACTGGTCCTGGGAGACTAGATGTACTCTCGCAATACTCCATGTTCTATTTGTAATTCGTCCACTGCGAAGCGCGGATGCTAAGTCCGGCAAGGTTGTTTAATAAATTCCACGCAGCTGGAGCAAACCGACGCCTAGATCTTAGTCTCTTTTGGCGAGCATCTAAGAACCAAGTTAAAAGGCCATGAAACATATGATCAAGGGTCCAGAGATCCACGGTAAGCCAAAAACAGTGTCGCTCCTAGTCTGCAAAGATCAGCTGGCTGGATGCCTGAAATTATGGATAGGTAGTCCGTTGAAATGGGACACAGGTATCCAGTGACTACGCGCAAGGCGTCATTCAGGACATTGTGTAAAAGGCAAGTGTGAGAGCTGCGACACCAGACTGATGCACAGTACTCAGGTGTTGAGTAGACCACAGATAGAGCAGCTGTGTGCAGTGTTTTGGCACCAGCATTCCATCCTGACCCTACAGGTTGCCTCAGCAGTGTAACGCGCGATGATAGTTTTTTTGCGCAATGCCACTAGATGGTGACAGAACAAATTTTACCCCAAGATAAGTAGGGGTTGGACTGAACGGTAAAAGTCTGTTGTGTTTATAGACTTAATTTTAGCTCACGTTTGGCCTCTCGGTTATTTAAATGAATGACCACCGTCATCGTCTTAGTGTGACTGAGTTTTTTTTTTTTATCTCCATATTTATCCTCCTGACTCGCAGGAAAGCGACGGAGGCGCTATACATAGGGTAAGCAATTACCCCGACCTGCTTCCGGAGATGCCAAGATATTGCTGTCCGCTAGTAATTTAGTAAAGGTATTACTGTAATTTAGAACTGCTTGCCAAGACCACCAGCAGGGGAAAGTGCCGTAAAGTGTCTTTCCCAAGGACACAACAGAATGGCGCAAGTGGGTTTTGAACCAAGACCATGTTGATCATCAGTCCGGTGTTTTAACCACTCGACCACGCTGCCGATCTTGGTTTGAGCTTAAACCTCCAAGTCTGGAGATACGCTGAAAGTGTAATCATGTCTTGACTTAAACTCCCCCCCATGTTCTTCCAGTTTCCAAAAGAGAGAAAAAATGCTAGATTGTCTGTATAAGCAAACTTTCTGGAAATCGTAGGGCGCAGGTTGTACGTATAGATGTTGAAAAGAAGGGGAGCCAATACCGATCCCAGATGAACGCTGTTTTCAGACAGCGTAGCCTGCTTTGCTTGCTGTCACCAGTAGTAAGAGTGAAACTTCGGTTTCGGACAAACTCCATGATCATTCTGACCATGTGCTTATCCGGCAGACGCCTTAGCAGCTTGCAGGTAGCGCCACGGTGCCAGAAAGTGTCATATGCTGCTGACAGATTGAAAAATACGGTATCGTCCTTTTTCTTAATCTCGAAAGAATCCTTGATGTTCTGTGTTAGCAGAACAATTTGATCCACGGTTGACTTCCCGCGTCAAAACCGAGCCTGCTCTTTGGGAAGCAGTGGATCAATAATTGGTTCAATATAGGCGTAGATAAGCCTCTCGAAGATCTTGTAGGCAACACAGAGTAGAGATATCGATCAATAACTGGGTCTCCCACAGACTGTATCGGCTTTGGAATCGCGGCTACAAGCGCTCTTTTTTATTTCTGGGGAATTTTGAATCGGTGCAAGCAGGAAGAAAAGAAGTCACGTAACCGGGACTTCAAGTAGCTCCACCATGGATTATAAACTCCTGGAAAATGGAATAAGGGTCCGGAGCTTTACCTAGTTTTAAGTCTAGGAGGGCAGCAGTGAATTCTCCCTGTGAAAAAGTCTCAGAGACACTCATTGCGTCTGGCATTGTGGCACTCCAAAGTTCAGACACTTCTTTAGAAACAAATCAAGATGAATTACGATTAACAGTGTTGTATCTCTCATTTCTGACAAACTGAGATGCAAGAGCATCAGCCAAAACGGGACAATGACGAGGAGAGTATCCTGACCTAATCGTAAGATTGTTCGATATACTCCATGCTTTTCGACTAGTGTGTGAAAAGTCGACGCTTCCAATTACTTCAAACTATAAATCTTTTCCTTCCTGTCAAGTTGGCAAGTGTAGCAGTAAAAAAAAGGAGTAAAAGAAAACTGTAGCAGTTAAACTTAAGTCGTCTTCCTGACGGGACTGCAGGAACGTTGTGTAGAGGGATTTACACTCCGCATCTCAACACGGAATATAGTTGTTTGGATGACTGCGTAGGATGGTCTTTTTGGCTGCTTTGCTGATGATATTTTAAAAGTCCTGCCAATGTTTCTGATCATTAAGTGAATCAAGCGGCAACAAAGTCTTTGCGAATTTATTTGTCAAAGCAATGTAGTGACTCCATTTGGCCTCGCAGAAATTCCGTCCGGTAACAGGCATGCTTGGCACTGACAAAGCAAACCTTGGTCGTGTAATAAGCAAAGGTAGATTTTTTAAGCACAACTTTTTTTAACTTTTTAAGCACACGTCTATCCGGTAAGCGACTGTTAAGATCTACGCTTGCAAAAGATAGAAGTGGATTAGTGCCAGTTTTCCAGCGGTCTGAGTAAAAGCTGGCGGCATCCTTGGCATTTTATAAGAGACAAGATAATAAAGAACGTTCATCTTGTTTGCAGTGAGACCTTCGATGTTCAGATGGAGAATAGTGGGCCTTTGGAACTTGTTGGCAAAATGGCCTAGAAAAAAGCCCTGAAAAGACCATAAAAAGTACTTCAGATAGAGTTTACTCCAACTTTTCAAGATCAAAAAACTTTTAAAAGATTACTTAAAAATAAATGTACCAGTTTAAATAACTACGAATAAGATCTACCTGTAAGTAAAATTACTTTTCGATTAAAAAACTTATTCATTATTAACACTGATTTTGCAAAGTTTAACTGGTAAAAAATCATTTAAACTTTTTATATTCTAAACGTAATCGGTTTATTAATTGTACGAAACCTGCAAATAATAAATCTATGGAGGTCAATGTCAGCTTTTTCTGCTAATAATTTTCCTACTAAATTTAAAAAACAAGAAAATAAAACTTGCATAAAACCGATTAAAATCAAACCTGTGATACATCTCGACGAGTTATTGGTCCAATATCTTTTTCCGTCTGAGTTTTCAACACACATGAAGTAGCTGTCTCCAACCAGCACATACCCTGACACACATCTCCGGAGACACAAAGACTCAACATTCCTTCCATCCGTGCAATTGATGTACCCATTCTCTAACGTTTGGTAATTTGGGCACTTGGCTGTAATGAGAGATTTGCGTAAGAACTTATCGAGAATTTCCGGTTTGTTACTAATTATTTAAACACCCCGACAAAAATTGTTTGCTCTAAAAGAGATACGTTACTTACATGCAAAACTTCACTACTTTATAGCAATTCACAATGGTCTTGAAAAGTAATAATAATTTTATTACAAGTTATGAAAATCCTGTACCTTAGGATGGGAAATAAAAAAGATGACTTTCATCAAAAACGATGCTCCACGAATGCTTTACGTTCGTCTACATGGCTTTCTACATTCCCACGAGGTTTTTTTTTCATTCCATCCTGGTGCTGAAAGGAGATTCCGGGTTAGTTTCACCGAAAAAAAAATCGCTTATGGTGACTTCTTGAAGAGACCCCGTTTTTTCGGGTCTCATCAAGAAGTCACCATAAGCAATTTTTGTTTCTAAAACTAACCCAGATGCCCCTGTGGTTACTATCACTTGAAAGATCCTTTGATAATTCTATACTTTAACGCGGTAGGTGGGAATATAGAAAGCCATGTAGACGAAAGAAAAGCATTCGTGAAGCATCGTTTTTTGATGGAAGTCATCTTTTTTATTTACCGCGCTAAAGTACAGGGTTACCCAAGTTATTTATAATATTTGAGTAAATTTTTTTACTCGTAAATATAATTTTAAAAAGTAATCCCTGTGGCAAATGATGTACGATAGAAACAGAGATGAAATTCCTCTATTCAGAAAAAGTTGAATCAATTGTGAATTTGCAGGTGCTTGGTGAATATATTATTTTTGTTCATAATAGTAGTGTTGAGAGAGTTGATATCAGCACAACAAGAAAAACGGTTTGTCGATTTCAGATTGGAAACAACGCTGACAGTAGCAATAGGGGATAATAGTGAATGAAATGTATATAGAGTTTATTTATGACTGTTTGTGCAATGACAGCGTTGTTATCTTCCTTATATGCAGCAAAAACGAGCTGCTGAGTTAGTTTTATAAATTAATATTCAGGACCAAAAACAACCGAAAAGTAAATTTTCAAAGAATTATTCTATTTGGCTGGGTGTTCGGTAATTTCATCCCAATTCATTTTAACGTACATCGTAATATATCACATCATCAGTACTTTGGTTAGAGTTAGATTTAGGGTTGGATTTTATCTCATTTTTCATTAAATGAATTTAGGCAAGGGTTAAAGTTAGATACTACGATAAAATTACCGACGATGTAATTACCTTGCGATGAAATTGTAATGAATTATTTGGCAGGCCCCGCGTAAGCATAAGCGAGAGGTTCTAGGACTTAGATAGACCAAATGGAATTGAAACCGGAAAATCAGACGGAGACCTTTTCCCTCATAAAAAAATGTCTTGACTTACTAGGCACATGGTAAAAAATTGTTTTAATCCCAAACAATTGGTTAAAAATAGCTCACATATCCTACAATTAAGTGTACTTTTTATACAAATAAAAACTTTTTTTGCTCCATTTGGTTTTGGGGTTCAGATTCCAGTTTACCCCAATGCGTCACTCCAAGCCTGACGTACCGGAGACGGGCCTGGATAGAACAGATAAGTTTATAACAAAAAAATTTCAGTCATGGTACCTTATAACAACGTAACAAGCATTTTGCTAAAACTCGTTGCAGGAAAAAGAATTAAACGCCTTGCCTTTTGCTTTTTTTCTGTATAAAATACTCAATTCCATTACCATTTTTGTTTTAGGAATAAACTAGGCATTTTTTGTAAATACTTTTTGATATTCATAAAAGTTGATATTCATTCAGAAAATATTTATAAAAATTTTTAAAGGACTTTAAGCCCACTTATGGGTCTGAGGTTCTTTTAAAATGGGCCTGGAGTTAGCTCAAGAAAACTGCCCTGACTATAAAATTCTATGAAAGCGCACAATGCTTTGTTTTTAATAAGTTAAATAATTTAGAAATTATTCAACACTGAAGACCCGGGCAGTTAAAAATGACAGCTACAGTTTTTCTAGGTAGCAAAATTATTTATCGCTTCTAGTGTTAGCTAAAATGTTTCGTATTTTTTTAAAAATCAGTTATTCTTTCAAATTGATTTGAAACATTTTTTGTATAAGTAAATCGGGTTATTGAAACTTCGACTTCCTTTAATTTGTTTCGTTTCATTTCCGTCTTTTTTTAAATTGTTACAGTTAACAAAGCTAACATTGGTGATAATGACACACCTAATAATAATTCTTAAAAAGAGCACGTGCTCGTGGCTTAATTTGTGTAGTTCAGCTAGTAACTAATTCAGGGAGCAGCATTTTTTAAAAGTAATTTTTGGCTTTTCACGATGTCGTTGTTGACAAAGTGAATTTGTCATCCTAAATACATCAGTCGTGATGAAATCTAGCGACGTTATTAACTGCTTTTGTTAGTGATGCGGCAAAGTGGATATGTGAAAGTGTTGTATTAAATTTTGTAAAAAAAATCAATGCTTTTCAACGTGTTGGCAGCTGGGATATCAGAAATTTTATAGTTTTTATTATTTTTTTTATAAGACTTGTTTAGGGTTGCCATATCTGAATAGGCAGAATTCCAGACAGACATAGGCGCACAACAAAAAAATTTTTGAAGGGACGGACAAAATAAATTTGTTTACGAATCTAGCACAAAAACTAAAAAAAAAAGGTCTTCACTTCAAATCGATCTCGGATTTTCCCATTTTTGTCCGAAAATCATGTTGTTCTCTAAAAAAAAAGGTCTTCACTTCGAATTGGTTTGCTATTTTCGTCCCATAATCAATGTACTTTCTTAAAAAATTGCACGTTGTTTTTGGTTTTTGCACGTTGGTTTTGGTACGCTGAAGTTTAGTTGACACTAAAATTCAGGACATTTGGGCTTTTTCTAAAATTCCTTCCGGACACAAAATTTAACATAAAATTCCGGACATATCCGGAATTTTCCGGACGGTATGGCAACCCTAGACTAGTTAAATAATCTGGCCTCTGAGATGAATTAGTTAAGACTACTCTGAGATGAATTTGGCTAAGCTTTAAATCTAGATTTCCCTACATTGGCGGAAAACAATAGAACTTGGAAGGACCAAGTAGAAGTCTATATCACTGCTGCAGGTATAGAAGACAAACCGGGTAGGTTTAAGAGTTCACTTATATTCAAGCATACCATATTTTCGAAGGGGCAAACCGGGACCCTGGTTAACAGAAAAAAATTTGTCCCTGAAAGGTATTGTTCGCTGAAAAAAGATCTTCACTTCAAATCATTCTCGGATTTCATAATTTTCGTCTCAAAAAATAAGTGTTCTTTAAAAAAAAGTCTTCACTTTGAATCAGTCTCTAATTTTCTAAATTTTGTTCCTTAAAAGCAGTGTTCTTTACCAAAAAAAAGCATTCACTTTAAATCAGTCTTGGGTTTCATGATTTTTGTTACAAAAAAGAATTGTTCTCTAAAATAAAAAAGTCTTGGCTATGAATCTGTCTCGAATTTCATAATTTTCGCCTCAACAAACTAGTGATTTCTGATTAAAACAAAAAAAACGTGGCCTGCACTTGGAGTCTGTCTTGGGTTTTTGGTAGATTTCCGCCAAAACGGCAGGAACAAACCCCTAAAAATCGGGACTGTCTCGCCAAAATCGGAACGTATGGTAAGCTTAGTTATATCAAATTGTGCTGGTCCTGAAATAATTGGGATTTCAAAACTCTTTGAATATATTGAGAATAAAAGCAAAGATCCTGCAATACTCATGAGAAAAATTGAGCAAATTTGTAACCCACAGCAGAATAAGTGCCTGGAGGCTTACAAATTTTGGAAACTGTCGTGGTCCTCTGGATCTTTTGACCGATTTTTAAATAAATTGAGAAAACATGCTGATACATGCAACTTTGTAAATCTAGCCAATCGGATGATGAGAGACAAACTTGTTTTTCTGTTTTTCTGTGTTGTTTTTCAAATCACTATCTTTTTGGGACAAAAAATTGACAAACCCGAGATAGATTCAAAGTTGTAAATTTTCTCTCCTTTATTATTCGATCAAGTGCATTTTGATCAAATGTCGTTTCGATCAACTGTCGTTTCGATTAAGTGTTGTTTCGATCAAGTGTCGTTTTGATCAATTGTCGTTTTGATCAACTGTCGTTTCTATCAAGTGTCGTTTCGATAAGGTGTTGTTCGATCAACTGCTGTTGGATCAACTGTCGGGTCACGCATTTAAATATAAATCTGGCAATACTCTTGTAATCGGGGATACCTTGCGTCGTGCTATCTCGCCGCATATTAATAATGCTCAACCTCGTTTTTCGCGTATTCTTAATATTGATGTTTTGGCAGAAATTCCTGATGACCTACTGCTCGAAGTCAAGTAAACTATAATGAACGACCCAAAATTATTTTGCTTTTGAAAAACATAAAACAAGGGTAGCCTGATTCTAGAAAACAAGTCCATAAACTCATAAAGCCGTATTTTTCTTTACGAGACTGACTCATGAAGGTTATGTTACTTTAAAAGGAGAACGCATTTTCATTTCTATAATTTTACAAGCCAAAGTTAAGCAACAGCTACACGCTGCTCATTTCGGATATGACAATATGCTGCGTAAAGCGCGTGACACAATCTTTTGACTAGGCATGCCTGCTGAAACAAAACAGTTACCAAATAATTATAATATATGCCAGCAAACGCAACGACCTAACACTCCTGATGCACTTTTACTTCACAAAAAGGATTATCACCGTTTGAAAAAGTTAGTGTCGATATCTTTAAGTATGATCATAGACATAATTTATTGTAGTTACTGTTGATTATTTTTCGAATTTTGCCGAAATTGATGTTTTGCCGTCACTTACTGCAAAACAAGTTATCATTACCTTGAAGCGACACTTTGTGCGCTATGGCATTCCTTGGTGCATTGTTTCAGACTCGGTTGCCCAATTCATGTCTGACGAATTTCGTGTATTTTATACTAAATGGGCTATATCACATTACATATCATCACCAGGCCATCAACAAAGTGATGAAAAAGCAGAAACCCACGTGAAAATTTTTAAACGTATGTTACAGCAAACAGACGCCGAACATCAGGACCAATGGAATTGCTTCAATTGCGCACACCTCGACAGGATATTCAAGCCAGCCTCACCCAAGTACTTTTTGGCCATGCAACACGTTCTGTAACTCCTATTCGTAATTTTAAGTACTGTAATTTGGATCATGCAGGCCGCAAAAGCCGACCCACAGCAGTAAAGCACACATATGATAAACACGCCCGACCTTTGGCTCCTCTACATGTACTTCTGCGTGTTCTTTCTCAAAATTCCGCAAAGGACGGATGGGCAGTGGTGGATATTGGGTGAGGCGAATGAGGCAGTCGCCTCAGGCCCCCCTTTTTTTGGGGGCCCCCTCGAAAATAGTACATACAGTTTCAATCCGCTGCAGATGTTTGTTCAGAGTGTAAAGAACGATTCTAAGTGAAGATCTTTTTTTTTTTTTAGAGAACACCCTGAGTTTGGAACGAAAATAGGGAAAACTGAGAGCAAATGGAAGTGTTTTCTTTTTAGAGAACACCCTGATTTTGGGAGAAAAATAGAAAAATCAGAGATGAAATCGAAGTGAAGACCTTTTATTTTATTTTTTTTTCAGAGGACATCATGAGTATGGGAGAAAAATATGTAAGCCAAGATCAAAACTTTTTTTTTTCAGACAACATCAATTTTTGAAAATTCTTGCCTCGGGCCCCTAAATTGGAATATCCACCACTGCGGATGGGAACGCGGTATTATCACAAAAAAAGCTTAATCCCCACGATAGGAACGCGATATGTTTATGTGGCAAATCGAACTCGCAGCTTAATTTGAACTATTTAAAATAATTTTCGCGGTTGATTACCGCGATTGCCGCGATTCGCTTCAAATGTTAAGTTTTATAAAATTACCGCGGTAACTTTATAAAACTTGACATTCGAAGCGACGACCCAGAACACAAGGAAAAAACAAGTGAAGACATAACTGGAATAATTACAAAGAAAAGAAGTTTAACAAGAAGAATTTTTTTGTTTGTCTTTTTTGAGATAAATCTTTGAAAAAACGTTTTTTATTTCATTCAGAGACTCTTTCTATATGAATAAGTTTATATTTTGTTTGCATGCTTACATTGTATAAGTTTATCGGTAATATTAAGTTAATTTTCAATATCGTGTTATAAACCATAATTAGTCCGTTTCGAAGACCACACTTCTCTGTATTTCAGTGTGTACTTTTTTAAAGTCCCGCAAAGGAGGAATGGGAACGCGGTATTTTCACGAAGAAGCTTAATCCTCGCGCATATGGTGTAAAATCTCTTTTTGTTGTTTGTTATCAACATAACCGTGTGCATTAACGTATTGACAAAAGCGACAGTTTCGATAACAATGAATTCGACATTACTCGCCCAATTCCTCCAACGTTAACAGTAATAATAACTTTGATGCCGATCTCGCCGCTTCTCAAAATCGTCAATCTCGTGAATGTCGACCCCTCGATGCTTTAATGATTACGTAATGTAAACTTTGTTAACATGTATATCTTGGTTTATGCTGCAGGACCGATGTTTTAATTCAATCATTGTTTATGGATGTTCGCGTCTTCTCTAAAAACGGGGAATGTTGACAAAGTGGATCCGTCATCCTAAATGCATCAATCGTGGTGAAATTTAAGTACGGTATCACGTTATTAGCTGTCTTTGTTATTGATTCGGTTGAGTGTATATGTGGAAGTGCTTGATTAAATTTTTTTCAAAATCTAATTTTTAAGTCAGCAGCAAGTTTAAAAAAAGAGGAAGGCTACGCGCAGTTACCAGCAAGAATTCTTATTATTTAATTATTATGGTTCACACATTCCGCCTGTTTCGAATTCTTATTATAGCTTCAAGCCAAATGCCGATTCTAAACAGCCGGAATGTATGAACTGTGGATTGGTAATGACAAATGATTCCATGAAGAAATCAAAATTATAAGTACATCAGCAACTGAAGCATCCTAGTTCTGTGAGAAAAGAGCGCAGTTACGTTGAGAAGAAAGTAGAGTTGCGGAACAAGAAAGTAACAAAACCGTTAGAATTCTGCACAAATAGAGCAAATGGGCGCAGTATAAAAGCACTTAGAGCAAGCTATGCAGTCATTGAATTAGTTGCTAAGGTGGGTAAACCTCACAATATAGAAGAACTTTTGGTGAAGGCAGCAATGTCAGCATGTACTACGGAACTGCTGGGTAAAAAGGCAACCTACGCTCTACAGAAAATCTTTTTGTCTAATGATACTCTGAGAAGAAGGCAGGATAAAATGGCAAAAAACCTTGAGAAACAGCTAGTGGATACACTAAAGGTTTAAAAGCTCTTATTACAAAATAATGAAACAACAATTGGTCACTCTGCTTTATTGCTTCACTATGTCCGATACATTGATGGGATGGAAATTCATAAAGAAATGTTATTTATGAAGAATCTGACGAATACACGAGGTGAAATTATACCCGGTATCTGCTGCGGCTTACAATTATTTGAATAAAAAAAAATCCCTTTGTTGAATCTACTGCAGATTGCAATGTCGGTGCTAGCGCTATGACTGGTAAACATAATGGATTCACTGCAAACTTGAAAGAAGTTGCCCCTCATATACTAGCAAATCACTGCTTTATTTATCGACCACATGGCAGCTAAAGCTCTAATAGTGATAACAAAAAAACATTACAGATAGCTATTTCAGCAGTGAATTTTGTCAAAGCCAATGCTTTGCATGACAGATTGTTTCAGCTATATTATGCAAAAATGAGGAACATCACATACTTCTCATGCACACCAAAATGCATTGGCTTTCGAAGGGATAATACCTTTTTTAGAGTAGCTGAAATGTGCATTATGATTCTTATTTTTGTTCAAGACATGAAATCAAAGGTCTGTAGTGAGAAGCAAAGATAAAGCTGAGGTCTTGTTTTCAGCAATGAATACAAAATGATAGAAAGGCAAGAATTTTTTGTCTGGCCAACATACATTGTATTTCCACATATCAACCAACTCGAGAAAATATTGCTAGGGCGAAATGTTACTGTGCTGAAGCAATGCGCATTTTTAAAAAGTAAACTAAACCCCTAGATAATCTACCTGCAAAAGAATGAGTTCGTACTAACCACTTGCAAAAATTGAGAAAAGGTATTCGAAGAAGATTTCAAGGTATAATTAAGATGAACCCGCTAACGTGGATTATGGATGTGGTACGATTTGATGTCTTAAATCAGCGAGGCATCGATCCCTACAGTTGTAGAACTTTTTGAAGTGGAAGAGAATAACGCATTGATGGAAAAAATTGAAAGTGGGGATTGAGTGGATGGCTGAAAATTAAATCCTCACATCCCTTTCTCTTTAAGAAAGTTGTTCATTACTTGCCCAATTTTTCCACCATCTAGTTGGTTGAGACGGGATTTTTGTTGCAAATGATTTACTAACAAAAAAACGTAATTTGTTGCAGATTAAACAGAGAGCAGACTTACGCCTGAAACTGAGCCAAGGTTTGGAAGTTCAACTGGATAAGCTGATTCACAGAAATCAAACGCCGTTTAGTCATTAATCAAAATTTACATTTCAAAAAAGATTTTTTGTTCGCAAATAAAATCCATTTTCCGTTGCACAGAATCTCTAGTTTTTAATTCATGTGGGCCTGAAATTTTCTCAACACTCTAATATGGGCCGCAAGTGAAAAACGGTTGAGAAACACTGATTCATACCAGCGGTTCCCAAACATTTCAGAGTTTTCAGGCCCGTAGCCCCTTTTTAGAAATTCTCAAACACCCGTAGTCTCCAATTTAGAACATTGTCCTAAAATTCAAGTAAAAACCAAAAAAAGGTCATCAATTTGGAACTGCCTCAGATTTCATTATTTTTCTATCAAAATTCATGTGAAGACCTTGAAACTGGGTCTGGTTGTCTTATTTTTGTCCCGAAAGACTTGTGAAGACTAAACAAAGGCTTCTGTTGGAGCCCTCCGGTAAATCCCCCATGGCCCCTTTGAGAACCCAGCTCCATACTAATGTAGGGGATGTTGAAAATTAAATTAAAATTCAAGAAACCGATAAAAGGTTTTATTAGGTTAACAGAAGGATTAAAAGTAATAAAACTTGGAAAAGCCATGTCAACTACTGAAGTCAATCAGAAAAGAACAAAAAATTATGCACTAAAGTTGACTTAGTTTTTATTGGCGGCACAAGCTTTCGTGAGCAACTGCTCACTTCGACAGGTGCAATGGATGTTTGATTCCTTCTGTTGCACCTGGCGAAGTGAGCACGAAAGCTTGTGCCATCACTTAAAACTAAGTTAACTTTAGTGCACAATTTTTTTTGTTTTTAAGTTAAAAGGGTAACTCTTTGAAACAGGTAGAAGCATTCTTATGCATCACTTTCTTTTTCTTAGTAAAAAAACTGGATTAGCATTTTTTAAAAAATAGTAAAAGGACTAAATGCTCATACATGCTGCTAATTATCCGACTTTTAGATTTTTATTATGCAACTAATATATAGCCGTGCGAGTACATCTAAACAAACAATTTATCAACTTCAGGTGTCTTTATGAATTAAACAATCTTACATTTCGACATCGTTTGTTTAAATAATCGTTTCCTACTTTATTTTGAGTTTATTTCATTTTTTAATTTTTTAATAATTATGGCAAGTTTTCAATTCGATTAACATAATTCTAAAATTGCCTTCAATTTAAAATGCGTAAATTCAACCTGTACAATATTTAAAGATTGTATTCAATAGGCCTACAAAATGTTATGATTTCGGTTGTGAAAAGTTTGTGTTTTTAATGTTGTCGGAATTTTAATTAGAAACAGTTTTTTTTTACATTTTACATCTTACTGTATTTGATTTACTTTGAGTTACTTTTGTTATTAATGTGCCAAGCTGTTTGGACTAAACATATAAAACCATGATATTTCGTTTTAATGTACAACTGCTTTTAAACTATTTAAATTAATTTTGTAGATCACTGAAAGTGATTGTGAACAATATTTTTAAATATTTGCTCAGTGTAGTTATCGATAAAAAAAATAGAGTCTAAAAAACCCAGTCTATACGACATTTGCATTATTATTTTCTAAAACAATGATCGATTCAAAAATTTAAAATTTTACACAAATGACATTTTTAAAAATACGGAGCAGCAATGAACATTAACCGATGACGTAACTTAACTAAATATAAAGTGAGTTGTTGCACAGGAAACTGATGGATTCGTAAAGTTGTAAGACAATCACGTTCTTAAAACATGTTTTAATAGTTTAAGAAAATTACCTAGTAAGACAATGCCATGTAGGCTTAGGCTAAATCTAATACAAAAACATACGACTCCAGCCACTCTGACTCCGACTCCACAACCTTAATATTAACCCCTAGACTACAGTAATCTCCCCGTTAAGTTCGCATCCGTTTAAGTTCGCATCCCGATTAAGTTCGCAAAAAATTTTCAAAAAATCGAGATTCAACTTTCACAAAAACTTATAGATATTTAAACCAAATCAGACAAGTCATAAAAATGTTCACGATTTCAACAAATCTCTAATCGTCAGCTGATGCATATTTCGTTTTCTTTTGCGTCCAATATAACCTGCTTTAATTTTTGTTGAAAAGCTCAGAGGAATTTCTCAACTCATTATAATAATTTCCTGCTTGAGCTTGCACATGGAGACACAACAACTTATCCTCAACTTCAACAACTTTATTGTACATGTGTTCATACCCACAAAAAGTGACATCGTTCCCTGTTGGTGCTGGACTATGTGCGCAAGATTCGACCACAGTGTGTACGTTTTTATCTTCATTATCATTTGTTGGTTGTATACTTTCCAACAACTCATTGACGTCATCCAAAATCTCATGTGAAAACTCTTCATTGTTTTGATCATCAACATGCACAAATCAATCAATCAATCAATCTTTGTTTATTCATTGTAGATTACCATTTGTTAAAACTCATCTAGAGTAATTTTGTCAATCGTACTAATTGGAAGCCATCTGCAAATTCGGTTATCTGTGCTAAACATTTTCTAGATAAGTTTATTCGTGATGGTTTAAGGAAAACTTTGAAATGGAGCTTAAATCCAATCCCAACTCTTTACACACAGATTGCCTTGAAAATACCATCTACCTTGAAAACTTCATCTGTAGTTAGAAAACCTCCCGAAATTCGTGTCTATCAAGATAATCAACTTCAACATTTTGATAAAAATGATACCATTAAAAGTTTTTCAGATTTGTCAGAAAAATTATCTCCACCAGGCTACAGTTGTTATAAAACAGACGATTTCATTGTATACTATAATCTGATCTTTGGTGAGCTTGATGGATTTCCAACTGTTTGTGAAGCAATACAAATTGACAATCAATTACACGTAAGTCTCCGACATTATAATCTTTTGCGGCACACCTGAAAACCTCTCACGGCAACCTAGTGTGCCGTGGCACACAGTTTGAAAAACATTGTTGTAAATGTTAAGTTCGCCCCTACCAGTTAAGTTCGCACTCGCTGTTCAGATTCCAGTTGCAAACTTAAACGGGAGATTACTGTACAATATAAGTAATTGAAAATTATAAAAATATCTAAAGTAAATTTAAGCCGTACAGTACCTGGTGTTGTGTCCCAGACCAAACGAAATCCTGGTGATGAAATAGTGGCGTCGGAAAAAAACTGAATTGTTACATTTGAGTTATTTGAAAAAAATGAATTCGGAATCGTTTGCCCACAATATACCATTTGCTGAAAACATCAATATTTGAGTTTTGATAAATCAACAACCCAATCGAACGTAGTCAAATAAAACTGGTTTTGGATTTCAACATTTCTTTGTATATTTGAACACTTTATAGAACAGGGGTTCCCAAACTGGGGTACATGTACCCTAGAGGTGTTCAAATTTAGGTCATGTTGAAAAAGTGCATGTTTTCGGAGCTTATATGGTGCATTGGACCTTAAAAACACCTTCCATGCAAAAAAATTCGAAAAAAATATCTCTTTGCTTTCCCTCACGAGGGTTAAAATAATACACCTAATTTGCTCAAAGGGAAATCCCCTGATGACATCATTTTTGATTTATTTATTATAATTTGAGTTTCAGAGCAGATAGAAAAACAAAACCAATTGTATTTGTTTTCAACAAGCATGTGCTTCATTTTGAGAGTAAACTTGTTGATGTCATAACGACAACTTCATTTTTACAGTAAATGCATAGAAAACTTAATAGACGCTGCTTTTTGAGTGATACATGCCATAAATTTCACAAAATTACTAGTCTTCAGTAATTCACTAGTTCAAAATTAGACTACCGGTACTTTTACTGGTGAAGTATTGCTTTTTATCGGAAATGTTTGTAAGGGCTGTGTTTGCGAATTATAAATTAAGAGCCTGAGTCGATTTTAAAGTCGCCAACTTACTTTCGATGTTTTTAACAACCTGCAACAGACTAACTCGTTGCTCTTCATTTTCTACTAAAATGGTAGCATACGTAGTCTGAATATAGCTTCACAGTTCTTTAGCTGCATCGTTAACAACTTCAATGTTGGCACCAATTTTTTACCCTTTTTGAATAATTTATTCGCAGTCCACTGCTTTGGTTTGTCGTAGAGCCAGTGCTTGTCCGTTCTCAGACATTCAAAAATAAACCAAGTTTGAGGTCCAATAAATTCATAAAGTTTAGAACACCTGTCATTGTTCCTTTTAAAAACGGGAATTCCTCAGCGAAATTCATCTGGTGGTGATATTGAAAGGAGCTGGTATGCCATGGACTCTTTCATTTCATTTATCAGCAAAGGATGCTGGTTAAAAAAGGAGAATGCCATTGTTTCTTGCGTCAGATATCATTGATGCGATGAAAGTTTGTTGAAGAAGGTATCAGTTACAGTCGGATCTTCGTTCTTGTACCTTAGCATGTCATGCAGAAAAATTAAGTTGTTAATTGGAGCATCCATACCGATATTACATTTCAGCCATGCTTGAACATAAAAAAGAGCAATAAACAAATTTATTTGATGAAGCTTTTCTACAAACTCACGGTCATAAGATATTTGATCGGACCACATGAACATTTTTTGGCAGTATAACAGTTTGCCCATCCATCGGGCGCTGGAAGTAGCGCCAAATTTGTAATAAAAAAATTAGAAGCTGCAGAACCTAGCAATGCAAGTGTGTTTTCTACACATTGCCTATAATCTCCTCTCACAAAAGCTTTTTTCGTCATTTTTTCCTTTTCAACGATCTGTTGCATCTCACATATCACCAGTTTCGACTTTTCTTTAAGCCATTCTGAAGACATTTCCAAAATGTGATAGTCTTTAGAGAGGTTTATTTTTGGCCACTGTGCTTGAAAACATTTGAAATTAGCATCATCTGGAGCTGATGAGTTACCGAATAAGCAATAATAAACTTGTATATATGATGACGACACGCGTTGTAAAAAAGTTTTTGATCTAAAAGCTTTTCCAAGCATTTTGCAGCACTGTTGTTCCAACCAGTGTTGCTGGCAGTTGTATCAAAAACCAAAGCTTTCACATGTTGCTTCAGATTCCACACCTCAAGTAAATCATAACTTGCATCTGCTTGAGCTGTTCCACTTGCTTTTCTAACCTTTGTACTCTCAAAAGCTTGCCCTCTTTATAAGTTGATGTTCCTGAAACCGGCACAGAAAGCTCCTCATGTTTATTGCCAAAATAATCCTTTGTTAATTTACTGTCCCAGTGGAGAGCCAGATCCCAAGATGGAGCTTCACGTATTTCTTGAAAAATTTCATCAGAAATTTGCAGTCTGTTTGCTATACAAACTCTGTAGGTGGTTGAGCGTGAAGGACAGAAGTCGTCAACGTCACCTTGGCAAGCTTTTATAAATGATGCTACCAACATAGTGGCAGCGTTATCTGAAATTTTGACCGATGAACCATCGGTTGCTGCCATGGTAGTAAATTATTACACCTACTGCATCTACGAAAATGATTTATGGTAAATATCTAAATGAAATATTAAACTAACATGTTATAGCAGTTAAATAGCTCTGGTATGAACAACAGCCGAAATACAAAATCTTTGAAACTAGTCTGAATTTAGACTTTACATGTTGCTCTCTTGCGTTTTTATGTAACAACTGCAAGTTTAATTGCTTTACGTTTAGCACTTTCTATAGTCATATAATGAACTTGTTTAATATTTATATTGCTTGTCAAGTTATTTTGCTTTAAGAAAATCCAATTTCCAACATTCTTATATATTTTTCTTTAAACTGAATTAATCATTTCTATCATTTCAACATTTCCTATATGAATTGCTTTAAAAAAACAAGTGGCAAATATGACGTCATCATGCACAATTGACGTCATCAAGTTTATTCTCAAAATGAAGCACATGCTTGTTGAAAACAAATACAATTGGTTTTGTTTTTCTATCTGCTCTGAAACTCAAGTTATAATAAATAAATCAAAAATGATGTCATCAGGGGATTTCCCTTTGAGCAAATTAGGTGTATTATTTTAACCCTCGTGAGGGAAAGCAAAGAGATATTTTTTTCAAATTTTTTTGCATAAAAGGTGTTTTTAAGGTCCAATGCACCATATAAGCTCCGAAAACATGCACTTTTTCAACATGACCTAAATTTGAATACCTCTAATGTACCCCTAGGGGTACATTTAGGCTTCTCAAGGGGTACATTACTATGTGAGAGAATATCCTTATTTAAGTTAAATTCCGTGTCCGGAAGAAATAATTGACTCAAATGTCCAGAATTTTCGAATCCGGTCGATTGCAATTATGTCAAACAGGACAATTAAGAGGGAAGACTTTTTTACAGATCACCGTGATTTTGGGTTTGAATGGGGAAAATTTGTGGCTGTTGAAAAGGGAAGAGTTTTCATTTTTTAAAAATCACCTTGATTTTCGGCATGAATTGGGAAAATTTGTATCTGATTCAAAGTGAAAATTTTTTTCCTTTTTTTTTTTTTTAAAGGACACCATGATTTTGAGACAAAATAGGAATAATCGAAGGCTGATTCCAAGTGAAGAGCTTTTTTTTTAGAGGTCACCATGATTTTGAGACAAAACAGGAATAATCGAAGGCTAATTCCAAGTGAAGACTTTTTTTTTTTTTTTAGAGGACACCATGATTTTGAGACAAAATAGGAATAATCGAAGGCTGATTCCAAGTGAAGACCTTTTTTTTTAGAGGACACCATGATTTGGAACAATATCTACCCGGCTGAGGCCCACCAGCTCGAACAATTTCAAAAAGTGACCCGCAAGAAGAAGTTGGACCACCCTGTTTTAGAGAAATGTCACAACATTTTGGGGGTACATGCAAACCTGCTACAGTGTCCAAAGGGTACCGATCAACTAAAAGTTTGGGAAACCCTGTTATAGAACAAGCTATTCCAGAAATGATTTTAGTGTTATTCTTGTTTGAAATTCTCTATTGGTAGACTTTAAAATGCTTTTGAATTGAAATTCGTGTTAGTATTTTTAGTGCGCATTTGATAGTAACCAACCTAAACAGAAAGTCTAGAGCATCGTTTAAATTTTTTTTAAAAGGTTGATCTCGCCAGCATAGGTAGGCTACTCACTTCCAGTCAAAGTTTTTCAGCTGCTGCTTTTTAACTCTCTTTTTCATAATTGATTTTTTTTACTGAAGAATTATAATGAAATCTTAGTTAACTATATGGCCCAATAAACTTGCCTTAGTGCTCACACTCGCCTCATTGACAGTGTCTTGAATGACGCCTTGCGCATAGTTACTGGATGCCTGCGTCCCACTCCAACGGACCACCTACCTGTACTTTCAGGCATCCAGCCAGCTGAGCTTCGCCGACTGGGAGCGACACTCTCCTTGGCTTACCGTGGATCTCTGGACCCCGGTCATATCTTGCATGGTCTTTTAAGTGGGTCCTCAGATACTGGCCAAGTGAGACTAAGATCCAGACGCCCGTTTGTGCCAGGTGCGCGGAATCTCTTGGACAATCTTGCCAGACTTGGCATCCGCGCCTCTGAATGGACAAATCACAAATGGAACGCGGAGTACTGTGAAAATGCTTCCAGGCTCCGTGCTTTTGTGCCCGGGACCAGTGTCAGGCCTGTTGGGATGGGCTTACCCCGAGCAGCTTGGGTTAAGCTCAACCGCCTGCGGACTGGTGTTGGGCGATTCCATTCGTCCATGCACAAATGGGGTCTCGCTCCTTCACCGAATTGCGAGTGTGGCGCCTCTGAGCAAACCGCAGATCATGTACTAACAATGTGCCCCATACATCGGGCACCACATGGAGCACGCGGTCTGACGGTTTTGGATGACGAAACTCGATGCTGGCTTAATAACATCACTGCCAGCATCTGATCCGGGCAGTGCAGCGGTCTGGGGTGGTAAAGGGATAAACCCTCGGCCCCAGTTCTGTTTGTGTCTGGCCTGGAGTGGATGCCCTTCAAACGACGACGACGACGACAACTTGCCTTTTTATTTAAGGTTTTTAGATAGACTACGGAATGTGCAATAATGATGGTTAGTTGATATTTTGCAATTAATGAAATATTAAGTGCTAGACTGTTTATGAATTGAGAAGTTGAAAAATTCAAGTCAGCGCAATAAGGCATAGAAGTTTTTATAATGACTTTGAGATGCCATAGACCGATGCCATACTTATGCTAATATTTTTTGATATTCATTTGCTTTAGAGCACAAAAAAAAAACTTATAGACGTTTATAATAATGCGTTGAAGTGAATCATTATTTTTATTTTCTTTAGTGCTAAGAAGAAACGCATGTTGAAAATTTTCAAAGACGGCTGAAACCAATCTTGTCCCTATGGGGAGAAATAAAAGGCCTATGCCACCCAAATTTTTTATTCTCCAATTTTTTTATTTTTACGGGCAAATAAGAAAGCTTTTAATAATTTATACTACTTGGTAGAGCTTCCATAAGCATAAGGGAAACGTTCTTGACAAAAATTAGAATTGAAGCCAGAAACCCAGGTAAAGACGCAAAAGCCTTTACTCATTAAAAAAAGAATGAAAGTAGATTTTAAACGGGTGAAAATTTTTTTTGCCTTCTCCTGGTTTTCAGGCTTCAATCCAATTTGCCCCGAAGTGTACCCAACTTTTTGCATTTTGGAGATGGGCCTGCAAAAACAACCATAAGTGTGCCTTTTACAATGCGAGTTCGTTTTTTATATGCTTCCTGCATTACATACTTACTTTTTTTTCACCAATGTCAACAGCAACGTAGTCATAGATACAATCACGGGTTTTAGAATTTTCCAAACTAAAATGAGTGAATCGAGCACGTAGAATCTAAAATTTGACAAAGAAATCGGAAATTAAGTTATGGTTAAAATTAACTGCAAATTAAGTCGTTCTTCTTGTCCATTTTTGCGTTGTCAAAGACTTAAATTTTTATTAATAGTCATGTTTTGAATCTTTATGCGGTTAGTGCCACTGCACAATAATCAAATGTTTTCAGTAAATTTTCAACAAAGAGACCAGTGTGGTTCAAGTTCTTCACTCCTGCGAAATACTTTTCAAAATTTTTGGAATTTGCAAACCGGAGTCGGTTTGAAATTGTTTAAATTAAATAGGTTATTGGCTAAAATGAGAGTAAAATTTTAAATTTTTTACTTTTTTATCAAGTAAAGCCTTTTTTAGTTTTTTTTAAACATATCAAATTGTTTGAGATTAAGCAAAGATCAAAAATAGATCTTGACAAAAAGGTGAAAACTAAAAAATTTTACTCTCATAATTCAGACAATTTTAAATGGACTCCTGCCAACAAGTTCGTCTTTTTAATGAATTTTAATTTTAAATGGACTCCTGCCAACAAGTTCGTCATCACTAGTTTGTCATCTTTGTTATAAAAATTGCCATTGCCCAGTCAATAAAACATGAAATGTGTAAAATTGTTCTGCGGGCCACATATGATCGGGCCGAGGTCTGGACCTCCCTAAAGTAGACAATACAGTTTTGTTCCTGACAACAATTCAGCAAGACGCAATAAAAAATTAATTTACCGACTTACAAATGTAAACAGTTTTCACGCTGTAATTAAAGATTTATTTAGTTTGAAATCAGTGCCAAAATAGCCGATTTAAATCCTCTAAATATTACATTTGTTCCTGTTTAAAACTAGATTAGAAAAAACATACAAGATTATTTCAAAATAATTTTTTTGCAATATTGCAAATTAATAAACAAATTTGAACTTTTTGATTCCTGTTTAGAAAGAAACAATACATTCAATTTCAGGAAAGAAAGCGAAAAAAATTTTTTATAGTTGTGAAAAATATAAATAATTTATTTAAAGCGCCATTTTTTAGTTAGCCAAACAATTAGTCCGTGCAACATGATTTGTCTCTTTGAAAATAGGCAAAAGGACAAGTTAGTTTTCTTGCGTAATTCTAAGTCTGAAAGGTGACGAAATTTTAAATGATAAATTAGCATTCAACGTTTATTAGGTTTTGTGCTTCTGTTTGTAAAGAATTAAACTGGCTACTTCGCAGTTAGAGTTTGAGAAACTTTGATATAAACTTTGATATAATTTCAAATAGCAAAATATGCTCAGTATTCCGGGACTTGCGCATGTCCATTATGGAATTACGAAAACAGAAGTTAAGAGCCGCCGTTATTGATATTTTTGAAAAAATGGTTTAATTGCACAAATAAGATTTCAACAAATGTGTTTGGGTTTACACAAGCAATGTATAAAGTTTTTTGTTGGCCCGAATACGTAAGTTTTATCATTGCTCTTATTGCAATTCCAACTCACTGTCCTTCATAGTTTTTTTATAAATAAAAATTAAGTTCTTCTATGGTCTGACATATCATTAATTTATATTGGTTATCTAATTATAAATATCGCTATTTACCTTTCCATAAGGTCGAATTAACGTCCAAGTACAGTAGCTGTTGTTAGGGTAGGCGGACAATATGTAACCAGGAGAAGTTAAAATTCCGTCTAAATTGGTCAGATGATGTTGACCACAAAAATTTTCACTGTCGGAAACTGTAAAAAGTTCGTTGAAAAATTGAGTTAACATTTTGTTGTGAAACTTTTTGCACACAGCATTTTTTCTCAAACAGGATAATTGGTTTTCAAGCATTTCGTATGTTTGTATAGAATGCCTTTTTTGGCTACGTTGTCCAGAGGTACGAGGCCTGTTCTTATCATCGCTACGACTTTCTAATTCAAGTCATGGCTGTGGCCATGGAAAAGACAGTAATTTTATTTTTCTCTGCTTGGTAGTCTTATTAAGTTTATCTCTAAATAAAAATTTAGACATAATGAGTGTTTGAAAAAAAAGAATAGAAATTTCCAACTAGACAGCAATACTGGTACTTTGAAAGTTAGGTGATACCTTGATAAATGAATCAGAAGAACAGTTAAATGATTTGATTGAAGATGACATTTTTTTGATAATTGTTGTTGTTTAAAAAAAAAGTTAAGTGAAACGGTAGGGTAATATTAAAAGCGCAAAGCAAACATTAACTTACCTAGGTTAATGCCTATCCAAAACAATTGAAATCCACGAAATTCATTGAAACTGTTTGTGAGAAAGTTAACTTGAATAGCCCTTAGTCTAGGACTTAATCTTGATGGAAAAGTCGTGCCACAATAACTATCATTCTGAAAGTACATAGGTCTTTACTCTAATACTCACAACAAATATAAATATATTTTTATATTTTTTTTATTTTATTAGAACAGCACATGATGTAGTTGCATGGCCCAGATGGCAGTTGGTTTCTCGCAGCCTGGGCCGTAAGGAAGTTTGCTCTTGTTACACACATGACAGACCGAAATCGAAACTTCCAAAACGGACGGGTATCTACCCATCCCGATGTTCAGCAAAGGTCTGCTAATCGGCAA
Organism: Diplosoma virens; assembly: GCA_963680785.1. Lineage (NCBI taxonomy): Eukaryota > Metazoa > Chordata > Ascidiacea > Aplousobranchia > Didemnidae > Diplosoma > Diplosoma virens. The sequence goes on along the minus strand of OY796885.1, from coordinate 26,727,391 downwards.
ACGTTCTTTTCCAGACGGGGTAATGCCTGGAAAAATGCCCTTTTCAGGGCACATTGCCGACAAGTTACAAAGTCCCACTTTTCTCCAGTGAACATGAAAGGCCTCACTGCAAGCAAGATGAGTGTCTTTCGTTACCTTTCTCTTCTCTGTTTGAGGCACTCGTCATCCTACTACCAGAGACCCACTGTACTATTACGGAGAAACTAGTACTTCAAGCTTACAACCAGCTGGGTCTTCTCTTCCTTAAGCAGGCAGCCTTACCACATTTGTCCACAAACTACTAAGGTATTGGGACCAATCTTCAATGACATCCGAGATTAAGTATTTGTGTGTAGATGTTGATGGTTATATAATAGTCAACGTCTACAAACCTCCACCAACGCGATTGCGATTTCTAGATTTCCCAGTGTTTCCACAATCCACACCCCCGTCTCTATGCTAGTGATTTCAACTGTCACCACGTTGATTGGAGTGATGATTATAACAGCCCGGACGGTGATTGCAGTGATGGCCTTACAAAAAGGGGGGCCCGGTGCAAGAAAATTAAGGGGAGCCACTATTTAGTGTGCCAAAAAAAGGTAACTGAAACAGTTTTTGGTATATAAAGCAAAGTCATCACTAAAAAAAAGGTCTCCGCTTTTCCAATTTTTTCCAAACAACATGGTGTTCTCTAAAAAAAAAGGTCTTCACTTCAAATTCATCTCCGCTCTCCCGATTTTTTTCCAAAAATCGTGGTTTTCTCTAAAAAAAAAAAAAAAAAAGTCTTCACCTCAGGTTTTCCATTTTTGCTCCGAAAACCATAATGTTCTTCTTCCAAAAATCATAAAGGTCTTCGATATTATAGTAGCAATAGTATGTGATGTACTTTCACTTCGAATTGTAGTAGTATATAGTGTGTAAAATGTCGTCAATTACGAAGGTTACGGAGGCATTTTTTTTATTTTGACTCGCCATCGACCTCTTAGTGCTCCTTGGTAAAAATAAAGCAATTTCTTGTGTAGGGGGGGCCACTTTTTGATCTATTTTAAGGGGCCCAATGCGACCGCACTGCTTGCACCCTATTAAAGCCATTACTGGGTGAGTGTTTGGGTGGCTGGACAAGCATTAATAGTCTTGCCCTCCTATGTAGTGCCAAGGACGCTGCCAGCTTTTACTCAGGCCGCTGGAACACTGGCTCTTATCCACATCTAGCTTTTTCAAGTGTAGATCCTAACAGTCGCTTACCGGATAGACAGGTGCTTGAAAAGTTCCCCAGGTCCCAATATTGACATTTGCTAATTACACGACAAAGGTTTGTTTTGTTAGTGCCAAGCATCCCTGTTAAGCGATGGAACTTCCGCAAGACTAAATGGAGCCATTACATTGCGTTGGCGAATAAATTTGCAAAGACTTTGTTGCCGCCTGATTCGTTTGATGTAGATACTTTTGTAATATCATCAGCAAAGCATCAAAAAAGATCATACCAAGCGGTCATCGAAACAACTATATTCCGTGTTGAGATGCGGAGTGTAAATTCATCTGCACAACGTCCTGCAGTCTCGTCAAGGAGACGACTCAAGTTTAACTGCTACAGCTTACTTGCCAAACTTGGCAGGAAGCGGAGGGATTGATGGTCCGATGGAGTTTGAAGCATTGACTTTTCACACTCTAGTCGTAAACATTAAGTATATTGAACAACCTTAAAGTCAGGACACTCTCCTTGTTGATGCCATTGTATCTCAGTTTGTCAAAAATGTGAGATACGACGCTGTTAATTGCAAGTCATCTCGATTTGTTTTAAAACAAGTGTCTGATTTTTGAAATGCCACAACATCAAACCCAAAGAATATCTCTGAGACTTTTTCGCAGAGAGAATTCACTGCTGTACTCTAAAACTTAAAACCAGGTAAAGTTCTGGGCCCTGATTCCATTTGCCCAAAGCTTATAATTTATGCTGGAGCTACTTTGAATTCCCGGTTATGTGGCATCCTTTCTTCCTGCTTGCGCCTACTCGAAATACCCCAAATCGGGAGAAGAGCTCTTGATAGCCGCGATCCCAAAGACAATACAGCCTGTGGGAGACCCAAAGAGTTATCTACCAATATCTTTGCCCTGTGTCGTCTACAAGATCCTCGAGAGGCTTATTTACGCCCATATCGAACCGATTATTAATCCACAGCTTCTCAAAAAGCAGGCTGGGTTTCGATGTTGGAAGTCAACCGTGGATCAAATTGTTCTGCTAACACAGAACATCAAGGATTCTTTCGAGATTAAGAAAAAGGACGATACCGTATTTTTCAATCTATCAGCAGCATATGACATTGTATGACACCGTGGCGTTACCTGCAAGCTTCTAAGGCGTCTGTTGGATCAGAACATGGTTAGAATAATCATGGAGTTTGTCCGAAACCGAAGTTTCACTCTTACTACTGGTGACAGCAAGCAAAGCAGGCTACGCTGTCTAAAAACCGCGTTCATCTGGGATCGGTATAATTGGCTCCCCTTCTTTTCAACATCTATACGTACGACCTACATTCCACGATTTCCAAAAAGTTTTCTGATGCAGACAATCCAACATTGCTGCACTATTCTGAAAACTGGAAGGACATGAAGCGGACTTTAAGCTAAGACATGACTGCACTTTTAGCGTATCTCCAGACTTGGAGGTTGAAGCTCGGTCACACTAAGACGGTAACGGCAGTCATTCATTTAAATAACCTAAAGACCAACATGAGCTAAAAGTCTATAAAAACAACAGACTTTTATCGTTTAATTCAACCCCTACTTATCTTGGGGTAAAATTTGTTTTGTCACCATCTAGTGGCATTGCGCAAAAAAACTTTGCACGTCACACTGCTGAGGCAACTTGTAGGGTCAGGATGAAGTGTTGGTGCCAAAACACTGCACACAGCTGCTCTATCTGTGGTCTACTCAACACCTGAGTACTGTGCATCAGTCTGGTGTCGCAGCTCTCACACTTGCCTCATAGACAGTGTTCCGAATGACGCCTTGTGCAGGTCAAGTCTAATTCGAAGAAAAAGCGATTGGAGTGAGAGTTAGTTTTAGAAAAAACACAATTAGTTTTTGAGAGAAACTTGTTGGATTGAAAAAAACTAAGTTCTTTCAAGCATCTTAACAACTTTAAAATTTTTTTTTTAATTTGGGCCCGCTTTAGGCCCGCTAGTACAATTTGCGCGGCGTGTTTTTCTCTTTTTATCTCTTTGAGCAACTAGTTTTGTTTCTTTTTTACTCTCACTTCAATCGATTTTTCTTCAAATTAGACTCGACCTCTTGTGCATAATCACTAGATGCCTGAGTCCCATTCCAACGGATTACCTACCCATACTTTGAGGCATCTAGCCAGCTGATTTTTTCCGACTAGGAGCGACACTGTTTTTGGCTTTTTGTGGATCTCTGGACCCTTGACCATATGTTGCATGGTCTTTTAAGTTGGTCCTCAGATGCCCGCCAAGAGAGACTAAGATCTAGACGTCCACTTGTGCCAGCTGCCCGAAATCTATTGAATAACTTTTTAGGAGTTAGCATCCGCGCTTCTCAGTGGACGAATTACAGATGGAACATGAAGTACTGTGAGAGCACAACTAAGCTCCGTGTTTTCATACCCATGAACAGTGCCAGACCTGTTGGATTAAACTTGCCGGTTGGTTAGTGGGTTAACCTCAATCGCCTGCAGATTGGTTTTGAGCGATTCCATTCGTTCATGCACAAATGGGGTCTCGCTCCTTCATCGAATTGGGAGTGTAGTGCCTTTGAACAAACCGGAGACAACGTCGCAATAGCATGCCCATTACATCGGGCACTACATGGAGCACAAGGTCTGACGGTTTTGGATGACGAAACTCGATGCTGGTTCAATAACATCACTGCCAGCATCTGATCCGGGCAGTGCAGCAATCTGGGGTAGTAAAAGGATAAACACTCGGTCCCAGTCCTGTTTGTGTTTGACCTGGAGTGGATGTCATTCCAAACGACGACCACGCAACAGGAGTAGCACATTGGTGTAATCGGACAAAAAGTGTTGTCAAAAAACGTTTTTAAAGCGCAACGAGCAAAATTGGAAAAAAGACAAAATAAAGCAATATAAAACTTACATGCAAATGATTTCAGACAAAAAGCTGTAAAAAGTTATTTTAAAAGTTGTGATCGAAGATTTGACGATGTGTTCAAAGTAAATTTTTGCAGCATAAACAAAAAATGTAGTGACTTTGGTAAAAATTTGGAATCGAATTAAACAAAACTGATGGAATTTAAAACATCGTATACTGACCATTTCTTTATCGTTGGTAAAAATCAAGTAGTCGTCACGACAGGAGTTACTTTGCTCTAATATGAATGAAGAGAAAATAATATAGATTTGCTAAAAAAAAATTAAGATTTTTTAAAACAGTAATTAAGCTATTACAAGGAAATTTCAATTATAATTATAAAGAAACATGAGCTATTGGCAGTGATCTCCTTACCAAAGAAGGGCCCGTTGCAAGAAAAATAGTGGGCCAGTTTCTAGTGTGCCAAGATTTTTTTGGTCCCAAAATAAAGTAATTTCTAAAAGAAAAAGAAAAGGTCATCACTTTCAATTTAGTGCATTATCTCTACTTTTGTCTTAAAGTTAAGGTGCAGATATGGAGGGCCACCGTCAGGGTGCTACTATGAATGAATAGAGCAAGATTTTGGTTTAAGGAGACACGTTTTGATTTTTTTATGGGGTTCTGGGGCGGCCACCCCGTTCGCTCCGTAATAAATCCATCACGGGCTATTGCTTGATTGTATCTTTTCCTAACTCTTTGATATCATATAAAGTAATTTTGCATTGTAAAGTATTTAAAAGATTGTACAAAAAATTTTTTCTTGGAAAATAGATTCAAATGGATTCATGTCAGATTTTTAATTATATTTAGAGCCGTGCTTTTCAACCGGGATTATATTGTACACCCCAAGGAGTACCAACGTTTATTGCAAGTGTACCAACTTGATGGAGCGTACAAAATCTTTAAGGAATTTTTTAGTTTAGTCTGACAATCAGAACGCCTTTTATTTCAAAAGTTTTTGGTTATTAAATTTTTTTCACAAAAAAAGTAAGTAAAGTGAAGACCTTGCATCTTAGTCATTTTTTTATTATTATATTTTCATTAACCCATTCGTGCCGTCGTGTCCTCAAACAATGGGAAAACAATTGCATTACAATCACAAGTACGTCAGCAAACACACTAACCAGTTTTAGTTAAAAAATATAATTAATTTATTGGTGAATTGTAGCAGTTGAAATCAGCCAAAAAGAGAAAATTTGAAATTTTATAAGTCTGAAAGTAGTGGGTAAGTTATATTATGCTTATTGGTAATATAAAGTTATTTCTCTTGTAGATATACTTAATTTAAAGCATCAAGGGTATGTTAATACAATATTTAAAATAAATTTTTATTTTAACATTTTCTAGCATTAAATTTTGTGATGCACCCTATCAGGGTGCTGTAGGCACGAAGGTGCGCATCAAAGACGAAGCATCAAAATAATAATTCATTTTCATTTCAGGGCAAGCAAACGGATTTGGAGTGTTAATGAAGTAATTGAAATGCTGGAAGAAGAGGAATTTCTGCAAGCTGACGTTTTTTTATCCTCTCTAAATAAGGACTGCTGTCCGATGAGGATAGTGATGATGAAGAAGGAGTGTCAGTAGACCATCTTTCTGGTCTCCAGTTGTCTGCGCCTGCTAAATTTTGTACTGATTTTGGCACTTCTGTTGAAAATACCTTAGAATGGGATTTAAGTGCAGTTACAGCAAGTCCTGATGTAAGTGACAATGCATTGTCATCATCAGTCTGCAAATTGGAAGAAAACTCGCTTTTATTGCTGAAGCCTGCAACATCTTGCATTTTTTGGAAAAGAAAAGAATTAACACCAAAAGTTTTTTGTGATTTACTTTCAAGAAAAGTATTCAAAAACTTCTAGAAAAAAAGTCTAGAGGTTTTTATGATCAATTTATGGATGAACAAGACACGTTAACTGTGGTTGGATGGAACGGCAACCGCTGCGTTTACGTTGTTTCAAATTGTCTATCGGCTGCACGTACTTCTACAGTGTCACGCTATTGCAGAAAGCAAAAGAAGAAAATTGGCGTGGACCAGCCTCAGCTCATAAAGCAACAAAAAATTGGAGGTGTCAACAGATGCGATTAAAATATTAGCAGCTATTGCATTTCAATTAAGAGCAAAAAGTGGTGGTGGACCTTATTTGCATGAATTCCAGATATGGTAATGCAAAATTATTGGCTGCTATATTGACAAAACAAGTTATCTGAAGATGCTTCTCTGGATTTGGTAGCTTTCAGAAGAGAAGTTGTGCAAATATATCTGAAAAATTATGCAAAACCAAATTCGACTGAAAGACTACGAGGGTGAATACTCTGCTAGCCAACGTATCGGCATCGATGTTCGTTTGAATCGAGTAGATCATTATCAGAGTATACTCCCGACGCAAAGACATTGTGGAGAGTGCCGCAAAAATACAAAGAAAAAATGCAAAAAGTGGTCTTCACGATCTTTGAAGAGTGGCATGGAATTAATTGACATGAAATACATGATTTCAACTGTAGCGCCAAAATTTTTAAATGGAAATAAAACATTTACGTTTTGAATATTTTGTTTAGAAGACAGTTGCTCTTTTAACTTCTCTTTCAACTACTATCTTATGCATCAATGTATAATATCTGTTGTCATATTTTAATTGGAGTTTTTGAAGGACATCTACATATTTATGATACAAAATCCATTGGAAATATTAATGCACCGCTTCGTGCCTACTCCACCCTATTAGCGTGCAAACATATGTTTGTCAGTAAAAACAGGAGGCAAAGTTCAACACAACTTTTTTTACATTTTTATAATCAAATGAATAAATTTTTATAATCAAATGAATAAATGTAACAACTTCCAACAAAAATTTTATTAAAAAAAAATTGGGCAGTAATGGGTTAAAAGGAAAAAAAGTGCAGACCAGAAAAAAAAGGTCTTTACTTTAATTATATTTTTTGTTCTCAACATTTTTTAACCCATGGAAGTCTTCTGCTCTATATATTGTTTGGTGGACCCCTACATAAAAACATTTGGAATTTTTTCGCAGAATCCAAAGTAAAAACTTTTTTTGAGCTTTACTTAGACTTCAACGTAATAATTTTAAATTCACTACGCGGGTAGCCAGGCAACTATTAGAATTTAGACCTCAAATTTAGTTGAAGACAAAAAAAAGTCTTCACTTTAATCTAAGGCTGCCCAACCCGCGGCCTGCCAAGAAATTTTTAATGAGATGCAGAATCATCTTGATTTATCGCAGTGCCTCTGAACCAATCCAATGGTGCGCAAATAATTCGGAATGCAATTTTTGTCTCACTAAAAGGTTCTTTGCTTTGTTTAGAAAAACAATACGTAAATTTAAAGTGATGACTTTTTGTGGTAAACTAAATTTGTGATCAAAATTTTATTTATCATGGGAGTTAATTAATGCCACCAAAAAAACAAAAAAGTCAACACTTAACTCTGGTTCAGTTTCTAAATATAAACCACAAAATATCAACGACAAAAACATCAACTGACCAAAATGTCAACAAACCAAAATATCAACGACCGAAACATCAACTTTCGATATTATACAGAAAATATCTGCCTCAAGCTTATAAGTTCATCTGTTTCAATCACTGCAAGTAATTTCAAATCGATTTTACCAGTCGCGTTATTTTGTGGACCTCTGACACCCTTAAGATTCGTTTCCACTACGAGCTTGGAAAAGATTATTCTTTATTTGCTTTATTGATTTTTTTGCTTTGCTTAACCTCGCTTCAATTTAAGGCCCGTTTCCACTACGAGCGTGGAAAAAATCATTCTTTGTTTGTTTTATTGATTTTTTTTTGCGCTCGCTTCAATTTTATCCGCTCGCTTCAATCGAAGATCAATAAAAGAGACAAAGAATGCTCTTTTCCACGCTCGTAGTGGAAACGGGCCTTTAAGCGCGGAAAGGTTAATGTAACAGCCATTTCGTTTTGCCTTTTTTAATTTCTACGAGGCGAATTAATTTCAACGCATGCCTTGTGATTTCACAATCACCATTGTTGACTTTTTTGGTTTATTCAGCACGAGGTAATTTAACACATTGTGCAATTTAATGTTTTTATAATTTGTATAACGAGGTCAGTTGAGTTTTAGCTAGTTTAGGTTTAGGAAGAATTTTACTTACCGTAAAACCTCTAATTTAGCGCCACCCTGTCTCTTCAAGAAGCGCCGTAAGCGATTTCTTTTTGCGGTGAAACTAACCCGAAATCCCGCTTTCAGCATCAGCATTAGCATGGAATAAAAAAAAAAACAAGAGAAAATGGATCTCTGAAGAAGCGATAGTAACCGCAGGGGAATCCGGGTTAGTTGCACAAACAAAAATCGCTTACGGTGACTTTTGAAAAAACAAGGTGGCGCTCAATTAGAGGTTTTACGGTATGTTTTAATGCGCTAGTTGCTTAGTTAGATTAGGGTTAGGAATATGTCGTTATGTTTGTACTCAGATTGTATTAAGTTATGTGTATTAATTATTCCTTTTCATTCTATTTGAATAAGATTTAGAATTTTGTCGTTGCTTAATAAGCTATAAAATTTGTCTTAAAAGACGCCTAACATTTTTCTGGATCAACAATAAATCAAATAAGATCAGTGAAGTGTGTTGGAGTCCGTTTCGACGTTAGCGATTAAAAATTGGCAACGACAGTCAATAAAGAAATAAACAACGTTCTTTTCCATGCTCGTAGCAGAAACGAGCCTTTCTTTACCCTACGTGAATACCATGCAAGGTTTAATGTCAAAATATCAACTACAAAATATCAAACTATACCATTTACAAGTTTATTTCGCAAAATGAAATTCAATTTAGCGCAATTGCAATTCAATTTGGCACAATTGACGTTCAATTTGGCATAAGTGAAATTCAATTCAGCATATATGAAACTTAATTTAGCATTAATGAAATTTATACCCTGTTTCTTTCTATTTTGATATGTAGGCATAATTTTAAAAAAACTTTCTTTTTTTACTTCTTACAATAGTTTTATTGGTGGCAAATAATATATAAACATTGATATTATTTGTTACTAATAAAACTATTGCAAGAAATAAAAAAAATTTATTTCGAAATTATGAAAAAACATGAAAATAAGAAGATACAGGATATAAATTTCATTAATGCTAAATTGAGTTCCATTTAAGCCAATTTAAATTTCACTGATGTGAATTGAATTTCGATTGTGCTAAATTGAATTCCATTTGTACCAAATTGAATTTCGTTTGTGCTAATTAGAATTTCATTTTTGCGAAATACTCTTGTAAATGATATAGCAGTGTGGCGTGGTCACACTCGAAGGAAATTTCGAAATGAGAATAAAATTTATACATTAACTACAAACATTTGAGGATTTCAAATAATATGGCAATCCTTAAGGAGAATTCTTAGGCAATCAACACAATCATTGCTGATAGTGCCTGCGAAACTTAATCTTTCACTCCTATTTATGATTTTAACTATTAGTTACAATTTACAATAATTTTTATCATAATGATTGATCCATTTGTCAACATTAATTAAACATATGAATCCATGAAAGTATTTTTATTTATTAACAAAAAAATTAAATATTTACTCATGCTATCACCGTAATGTCAATTTTGTTTTTTCTTGCACAATAGGGTTCATTCAAGTGCACTTATTTTACTATATTCATATATTCATTACTTACAGTACTGTTTGACTGTCTCTCTGCATACATTTTATGATCGCTTGTAACTTTCGAGCGTTTTGAGCACAGCGTGAGAAGTGAAAGCTTATGACTTTTTCTTTGATTCTAAAGTTTTTCACTCATTCAGTGTTTTCTGTATAATATTGAAAATTGGTATTTTGGTCGTGAAATTTTGGTCAGTTGATATTATTGTCAATTGATATTCTGGTCGTTGATATTTTGATCGGATACCTTGCCTCTAACATAAAAGTTTGGAATTAACTTTAATGAAAACTTGAATTCGACATCATTTTGATTAATGCACCAATTGCCGCCCGCGATAAGCTCGCCGACAAGTATTTGGCCCCCACCAGTAAAAGGTTGGGCAACCCTGCTTTAATTTTTGGCCGGAACTGTTTTACAAATTTACAAATCTTCATTTTGATTTCAGCGTAATATTTTTGAGTTCACCTTCCTTACAACAAGTATCCGAACTTCAAATTTGATTGAAGGCCAAAAAAAGTCATCAGTTCGGCATTTTTGACCGCAACCGCTTTAGATTTTGAACATAATCAAAAATATGATCTTTTGTTTCCTTTAACCAACTTGGAGGTTTGGTTTTTTGTAGTACCGTAAGGAAGATGAATTCAAAAACATTGCATTGAAGTTAAAATGAATGCCAAAAAAAAGCATTCAATTTGGTTTCTGCAAAAATCCTATCTGTTTTTCCGAAATGAAGCAAAAAGTTTTTTCTGGACCAAGAATTTTTTATTCCGAGTTTTGTTCAGCGGCAATGCAATAATTTAAATCGAGCATCTGTTTAAAAGTATAGGAATTTTTATCTTTTGCAGGCCGCACCAAAAAACTCGAAAAAATTGGGCAGTCCTGGAGTGCAAGTTTTTTTAGTTCAATCAAAAGTTGAAAAGCACCGTTTTACAGTTAAGCTAATAAATTGAATAATTTTATATTAACGCATTTGCGACGCAATTTGTAAATAGACACATGTGGAAGCCTTTTCTATGTTTTCTTTTGTTTTAGAAAAACTTTTCAACTAAAAGCGTTAAAAAAATCAATTAATTAACCAAACTGTAACACTTTAGTGCATCAGAAAAATCTCAAGATGATCACTTCTTCGTTTCATCTGCAATATTTCGTATCTTTTTCGTCGATATTTTGGTCGAGTCTAGTAGATTTAGTAAAAGCACACAAAAAGCACTACCCTATAAGCATACGATATAAATATTTTTACATTTTCAATTTTACGGTTAAATTTTTGTTTCTGTAAATAGTGGTCTTATAGTAAATTTTTTAAATTTCATCACTTTACATTAATTGGTGAATCATAGGAAATAAAAAAAGTTCTATTAGTTAAGGGATTGCTGGTTTGTTTCACAATTTTCAATATTTTCAAAATCAGGCTTTTAGTACTTTTAGCCTACCAAAAAAGCTTTTGTTCTTATACAGTTTATTGATACTATACTTATTATCCTTACATATCCCGGGTTCACTTCGATTAACCACTTGCAGGAAAGGTTCGGCAGATAATTTTGTGGAAATCCCGGGCTGGACAATTTTCCTTTAACTTGAGTATAATGGCGCTGACCACAAATCGAGGGATTTGGCGAAGGAAGTAAAACTATATTAACAAGTAAAATTTAAAAAAAACTAATCTTTTTAGAGTAAACAGATTACTTTATTATGGAAGCTATTTAATTGGTAAAAAAGTTTTTAAAGGCAAAAAACGATTTTATTACAGTATATTATGATAGACAATGTGGCAGAGGGCGCTACGACATTTGATCAAACGACACTTGATCAAAACGACACTTGATTGAACGACACTTGATCGAAACGACACTTGATTAAAACGACATTTGATCGAAACGGCACTTGCTCGAAAGAACACTTGATCGAAACAACAGTTGATAAAAAAAGATTTACTTTTGTATGTTTCTGCAACTGAACAATCTCTTTTATACGGTAAATTAAATTCATAAAAAGCAGAAGCCATCAGTAAGAAGACAGTTTATTTATACTTTTTTAATTTTTTGTCAATGTCAAGGTCCCTGGGCAAAGCATTTTAGAGGGGCAACAAATACAACTCTTGTCATGGATACTTATTGCTGCCATTTTTTGCACTCTTTTTACATTGTTGTCTGTTGTTTAGGGGAATGCATTGTGCCATGGCCCCACCCTTGCAGACTCCTTGCAGAAATCATAGACAGATTCAAAAAGAAGACTTATATTTTTAGAGATTACTATGTTTTTGAGAAAAAAAGTCAATAAAACCTGGACAGATTCAAAGTGAAGACCTTTTTTTAGAGATTACTATGTTTTTGGGATTAAAAAATTGACAAAATTAGGACAGACAAAGTTGTAAATTTTCTCTTATTATTCGATCAAGTGTAGCTTCGATCAAGTGCGGTTTCGATCAAATGTTGTTTCGATCAAGTGTAATTTCGATCAAATGTCGTTTCGATCAACTGCCGTTTCTATCAACTGTCGTTTCGATCAAGTGTCGTTTCAATCAAGTGTCGTTTTGATCAAGTGTCGCTTCGATCATGTGTGTCTTTCAATCAACTGTCGTCCAATCAACTGTAGGGTCAAGGTGGTAGAGTACTAAAACGTAACATATTTTTTATCTTTTTTATTGAAATCTGATATGTTTTTTACAATTTTTCAAGTTCAGCCTAATTCATTATACAGTATATGCTATTAAGATCTTGTCAAACCAAACAAATAGAATGGTAACAATAATTTTTTAGTTTTTTCAAACTAAAAATTATCTATCAGTATTCTGATATAAAAGCAACCAATATTTTCTTGCAGTTTTTATTTGAATTTTTTTGCGTTACTATTTTGGCTGCTATTTTTCGTAAAACTCAGTTTCAAACATTTCAATTTAAAAATAATAAAAAGAATTCTTAATATTGACAGTGTATACCAGGTGCTTTTACTTTTTTCTTTTATATTATAATGTGTATAAACACAGAAATCAATAAAATAGTAAACAATTAAAACCAGAATTCTCTATCTGAAAGATTTTGGTGCTGATGTTTTGCTGCGATCTAAACAATGATGAACAGTATAAGAGTTGACGAGAAGGTAGTAGAGTACCGTTGAACCCGGGCCCAAAAATTATAGAAAGGATCCGAATTCGAGAAAAAACGCTTTTCAGGCTTCATTTTTGATGTGAGAGCGCTTTTTGTTCTTGCATTGACTTTTAAAAGCAAAAAAATATTTTTTGAACTTTTTTTTTTTATTTGAAAGTTCAATTTTCTAACGATCCCTCAGATGAGAAGCGACGATATTAACAAACATCGATTTTTCTTTAAATCAAAAACGACGTTTTAGTTTTGCTGTTTGGTGTGGGTTTCCTGGTTTAGTCGGCAGTTTTTCCCAATTAACATTGAACTGCACATTCTATTAATAATAGCAGAAAAAGCAAACAATTCTAAGAAATTTCTTCAAAGCAATTTACTGCAATTTGAAACATCAAAAAAAAAAAAATTTTTAGTCCAAGACGTTGCATTTGCAAATATTTTTATATCATCTTTTTCGATACATTGCAGTTTTGTATGCTAAGTGCTTCCCTGTAAGCTATATCAAACTTACTTTCTGCAATGCTGGGAGAAAAGAAAAAACAAACCAACAATGCTACGTTTAAATAGGAATCCATTTCTTTACATTATCAAAGAAAACATAAAATGACGTCAATAATTTTAAAATCACTGTTTAAAAAACTTTATATATAGCCTACAAAAAAAGTAAGCTGGTTATAAAAACAAACCAGAAATAATGAAATTTTTGAAATAAAATTTATGAGAATATGACATAATCGACATTATTAAAAAGTGAATTTACAGTTTATAATCTACATCTGAATGACGTTACAAGCAAGCAAAAATTTGAAGGAACCGACACCGCGCTGCAGAAAGAGCGGAAATCCGATATTGGCTAAATAGAAAAAACCTTGGGTGGCAAAATGATAGAAGTCACAGCTTATTTGTTCAAGCTTTGACTAACATTAAACCCCATCTATTGACTCTATTTATTCCTTTTTAACTAAATAAAGAAAGTAAAAATGGTAAAACAAGCTTGAAAAGGCGTAGCCTAGTTTTTAGCACAGTAGTTCTCAAACTTTGGTGGTCCGTGGGCCATTTAACAGTTTCTCAAACACCCCTGCTTAGAACATATAGAATATTGTTTTAAAAGTCACCTGAAGACCAAAAAAAAGGTCATCACTTTGGGACTGCTTATGATTTCTTTATTTTTGTCTAAACAGTCAAGTGAAGACTAAAAAAAGGTTATCATTTTGAAACTGTCACTGAATTTTTTATTTTCGTACCATAAGTCAAGAAAAACTAAAAACAAAGCCTCTGCTCGTGGCTCCCTGTAAATACCTCGCGGCTTTCTTGGGGAGCCTAGGGTCCCTTTGAGAAACCCTGTTCTTGCAGAATAAATGCAAAACACCATAGTCTTCTGATTACAGCAGAACAAATGATCAAGTTGTAACCTTTATTCAATTTAAGAAAACAAAATTAATGGATTGTTTAAGACTGTATCTTTAAAGCAATTTCGGTTTGTTCGCTTTTTATGCGAATTATTACCTTGCGTGCGATTGTCTAGTGCATTTAAATTTGTATAGATTTTTGGCAATTTTACGGAGAAAATTCTAAGCAAATTCACGCTACGGCCAATAAAATAATTTCAAGGTAATTGTAGATTGTTTTGCATTGTACTTACGGCATTAAGTAGTAAGAAAATAGTCAGTAACGAGAAGATTCAGCCATATTGCAATTGCTATAGCTTAATGTATAACTGCTTTTATGTAGTCTACTATTATTCTGATTTTGAAAATTGTAGCAAAAAATCTTTCAGCTCGTCGATTATTTCATGCGACGATTTTTTAGAATTATACTCATTATTTGACTGTCAATTGAATAAACTTCAATTTTTTTCTTTCACATGCAAAGTCGAGGTAAACTTGTAATGTTGCAACGTTTAACCGTTTTTAAAAGTTTGAAAAAGGTTAAACGCTATAACACTCTGATTATTATACAATAGAGAAGTTTCGGAAAACACCGACCAAAAAAGTAGAAAATTTTGCAATTTGAGATGGAATCACAATTAACAAATGAAAATAATTTATTTAAACTGCATTAGTCAGTTATTTGCAGCCTATCTATTATTCAGATCCCGACCTACTCGGATAAACACAATCTATCTATTCTAATAAAACAATAAAAGCAATTTTTTTCAACGCTTATCTGTCATTTACTTTTATAAAATTAATCGCAAGCAGTGAGACTTTTCTTCGGTCTATTTTATGATCTCAAACCGTGCACTTGCTTTTCCACTATCGTTCGTCGAAAATCAACGGTCAAATGAGTAGGGCGCCATTTTGATGTCAACCATAATCGACACGATCTCGTTTCAAGTCCTACTCTTGTCATACCGTTGTGTTCTTGGAAATGAACTTTCTTTTTCTTGCCGGTTTTACTAAGCACCTCTAAATTACGGTCATATCACTTTATAAAAGCCGTAAAACCAAAGAAACCAAATATTTGGACATCTTTGAAAGGGAGTAGAGCAACGACTTGACGGTTGCTCTAATACCTCTGACCTCTGACCTTCTCTTACAAGTCATTAGGATGAATTAACGACGACGGCGATGAAAGAGCTTAAACCGTTAGGAATATCAAGCGGTACTCTTTTGCATTTTATACCACCATGCCAACAATATTGCAAACTGACGAGCAATAATAATGAACACAAAAAAGAACCTTCTAGCCTCTTACGAATCTATAACAGATTTTGTAATATAAGTAATGTTTCCTAACAGTTAGATAAAAATAACTTGTAAAATAATCAGGCATTTTATTAGACAAAAAACTACGGAAGCAGAAAAATACAGAATCCCTGTTAGTGTCATGCTAAGTTCTCCACCTGTGACTTCTTCAAGACACTTGTTACGTGTCAATGATAGAACCAAACCATTTTATATTCATTCAAAACAAATAAATTATATAATAATCTCCAAAAAGTATTTGATTGAGTTTTTTTTTTAACTTTTAAAGCACACAATGGAATCAATTGTATTAATTTTTAATACGATATTTACGTATATAGAACTTATATAAAATGAACTAAAAATTTTGAGTTTGTGCTTGACTCTAAAATAAATGTGAAAGTTTATGAATAGCAATAAGTATAAGAGAAAAAATATTTGTTCTCATTAGAGAGAATACTGAACTATATTGTGCTCTAACTCAAGTGCTGAGAAAGGTTGATGATATTAGATGTAATGGTTACCGTGTTACCGTGTATTAATGATATTAGATGTTCGCCGCCTGAAGTTTGAGCTCGATTTTTGGGCAAACCAAATCTGACATAGAACCACTAAATCATTGCTGCTACGGTTACAGCCACGCATGTCATTGTGATGAGGAGAAGTATACTGTAAAAAAAACTGTTGTGGGTTTTTTATCAACGCAGTCGGAGTTCGATGTGTTGCAGAATTTTTGAAAAACTTTCTTGATTTTGCGGCTGTTTTTTTTTCAGTAAAATGTTGAGGAGTCGGGTGCCGCGAACTTGTCACATGATTCAACTTGAAGAACTCGTGGAACAAAAACTTTGTTTATAAAAAAATTTGCGCAATTAAAAAAATATTTTTATTGTATTCTTATTTTATTTCGAGCAATTAATTTAACAATCATTTGTGATCAAATAATCTTGTATTGTTGCTATTTTAATTTTTCTCTTTTCTATCCAACTCGCAGAACAAGGGCAAAAGGATTGAAATTGGTAATGTCTTTTATAACTCAAACCTGATTTTGAATTGCGATAATAATGTTGTTCAACTTTTTAATTACTTAACAACTTTTTTTACTTTTTAATCGTATTTGTTTGCTTTGAGACTAAGTTGGCTTACTATTTCATTTATCGCTTAAGTAAAGCCGTGAAATCAAATTAAAAATAGGCTTACTCGATTTTTTTAATCACCTAAAAATTATCATTCGCTGCCCTTAATTCTTGCCACTTAAATTAGCATCTGTAAAACCATGGTCAAAGTTCTACTTCTAATTTGAAGAACAAAATTATCTTTAATTTTGATTTTAGATAACAAACTTTTTTTCGAGATGCAACTTAAGTAGTTCCTTAATGCGCCAATCTTATTAAATGAATTGTCATAGACAACTTAGAACCTTAGCCAGTTTATTATTGGTGAAAAAAATTTTTCAAAAACTTTCTTTTGCTAACTTTTCATTTTAACTCATTCTTTTAACTGTAGAAAAGCACGAATTGTCGCGCTCTCAACGCTATACCTTCAAACTCGTGACTAATTATTAATACTTCATTGTAGAAATTCGTAGTTGTTCCTTTGTCTTTTTTTTTTTCTTATTTGATTATTTTAGAAATTCGTGCTTTCTTTTACGTATTGCTGACTCAAATAAAGCGGAAAAGATCTAACATAAAGGCTAATTGCTTCTGTTTAACATTGTCAAAAACAAACTTCATAGCCTTGTACGTGTTTTTCTGCAATTTCAATAAAAGGATAAAGACAAATGTTTGTTGTTTTTAATCGTTTCTATTTTCTTTCTGCAAATTGTGAGCTTAGCTTACTCAAAAGCATAACTTGTCATTTTGACTGAACAGATACAGGAATTAAAACATGCTAATTGTATAGTTGTTTCTATTGCCAGAAATCTATATCGAAAATTATGTTGGCGTCACTGCCAACGTGAGTCAATCTGACCGGCCTAGTCAAGATTATGGCTATTAATGACCTGACATCAAAAATAATAACGCATTCTTCACGAAGATCCTGCACCACTTCAGAAAGTCCGTCTTCTATTTGGCGAATGTCTTCGGGAGAGTTCGTTGGATGAATCTCTCCAATCCTACCTCTTCCTTATAGCTTACCAAATTCATGACTTGAAATTTAACACAAACTTTATTCAAGCGAATTAATCAGAGATAGATCCACAGAGCGTAGAATTTTCGATAAAAATTTTCCCCAATTTAGCCAACTATGAAATTTAAATAACGACAGAAAACAACTTTACCGGGCTATTTAAACGATCTATAAATGCCCTTTACAAATAACGTTACACGTGCGAAAATTCGGACTACAAATTTAGTTAAAGACCAAACAAAAAAGGTCACCAGCTTGATATACCTACGTGTTTTATTCTTATATAAAGCAAAAAATTTCTACTAAGACGAAAATTAGCCTATGTATTACGAGTTTTCTGCGCGTCATTAGATTGATTCAAAGGATTACAATGATATATAATTACAAATTCTTTGGCGGGCTTCAACAATAGACTTGCAGGTCTCAAATTGGGCAGCCCTACTCTGACGAAATGCAAATAATTCAACCTACAATAAATTTAAAATCAAAAAATATACGCCAGAGCATTAGTCAAGTTCGACTATAAAATATTCTACTATGTAAACTAGACTAACCTACTAAAAAAGAAAAAAACTTGAAAAATCCAAAAAAATTAATTTCATCAAAGTTATCAATCCTAACTAAATTTTTTTAAATTAGGCGTATTATAGCATTTTAAAATAATTATAAAAAAGTACGATGTGACACGTAAAATTTCAATTTTTTTTTCGAATGACTTGTATTTCTTTTTTATTGAATGAAAAGTTTATTTCCAAAATTGTTGAAAAATTTCAGTGAATTTGGAAAACATTTGTTGTTGCTAACAGCAAAGCATTTTATTATCTATTGAAAGTATCTATCTATCGAATCTATCGAAGTCCCCGCTGCAATCTATCGAAGGCCTAACTCGGTACTTTTGAGTAATACGAATTAATGGTAATGACTAAAACTCTGTCATACATTGGATTTCATTTGACATTTAAATATTGTATTGAACAAAACGAAAACAATATCGTACGTATCCAACTGTTCACTTTCAAAAATTGATTATGCTTTGGATGTAAAAAACATGCAGTGAATATGCTTTTTCTTGATTTTTTGGATAAATTATGCCTTGGATATATGAAAGGCCTAATGAATACGTTGTCTTCTGCTTTGTTTTTATGTTAAAAAAATTTTGTCAGGAATCGTACTAATTTCCATTTCACCTATTACAGTGGTTTAGTCAGAGTTAGTCACAAACTTTTCGGGCCACGGACTTCTATTTCCAAATATTTTTTATCGTGGATCCCAATCTTATGTCTTATCAATTTTTTGCCCAACCAACGAGGAAAGATAAAACAAACCCAAAAATAAATGAGACAAAATCCGTTAAAAAATAAATGCTTATAAACAGGCATACCATATTTTCGTAGGGGCAAACCGGAACTCTGGTTTATAGACAAAAATTCGTCCCTCAAAAGAAGTGTTCTCTAAAAAAAAAGGTCTTCACTTCGAATCTGTCTCGGATTTCATGGTATGGATTACTTTACCAGGTATGTATGTTGACAAATTTTGTTATATTGTCGCGGACCCCATGTGCGCTCATCACGGACCTCATTTTGTAAAACTCTAATTTAAACTCTATGGTGTTTAATAAAATTACTCAACCTTCGCTGGCCGTTAAATGTTATGGTAATTTTTTTGTATTTTTGCTTGCAAAGCAACGAAATCAAAATTTTATCAAGTCCCTTTCGAACTGGTAAGAATATGAAATTTTTGATTTTAAACAAAATATTTCCATTTTTATAATTAGACAACTGGAATGTTCCTTGCAAACGCAATACCTTCAGAAAATATTTACTACACTACGATTAAGTTCTGTAATTTCTTATATACCGTATTTAGTGCCGAAAGCGCTAAAGATTTGACATAATTGCACGCAAAAATGCTACTTTTTCCAAAGCTACAATGTCCTTTTTGCACAATAATTACTATATGCACATTAAAAACGATAATTACTCTCTTTTTGCACAACTGGTGCGGTGACCATGCACAATTTTTTTTGTACATGTTATAACGTATATAGTTTAGTTGCCGTCTCCCTATTTGCAACCTTTGCTCTATTTTGTTTTCAATTATAATCAATTGTTCTTTTGGATGCAAGTAAAAACAAACTGCTGCTACTAGTACTATTACTATTTTGATAGCCTTCACCGTCTAGGCCTTTCTTTAAAACAGTTTCTTGTTCTATTGAAAAAGCTGGGGATAGTAGACTGGCGTTTTTGTGGCCTTATCTTAGTTTTCAACTTACAAATAACTTCGACTTGAACACTGAAGGCAGCCTGCCGTGTGTTTAAGTAAAAATTTTAAGTTTTATTTATTGTACCACAATGATCTTGACATATCATATTTTCTTTTGATCATCTTAAAGGAATAGCTAAACTTACTTTTGTTTTTGCTACGTTCTAGATATGCAGACGTATGTCGGAAAACAGAATTGAGAGAAATTTCTTGCGATAGATTTTCATATTTCAGTAACACAATGCGAAAGAAAATATACTGCTTTTGCTAGTAAGCTGTTGCAAACCAAACGAAATCAAAAATTTGTACTGACTCTAACTTGCAACAGACAGCACTTTATTATAGATTGTGGCTGTTCGATTGGTATTACAAAATACGCTATTAACAGTCTTCCGAGATAGCCGCCAAAAAATACGAAATACGCGATTTTATGACAGGAAGGGTTGGTGCAGCGGTTTTCAAACTTTTTCATACCGTGACCCACTTTTCCACCCAAGGTAACTTAACGATTCACTTCGGTTAAGAAAATTTAATTCCCATCGCAAAAATCTGGTGATCTCTAAAAAAAAGTCTTCACTTTGAATTTGTCTGCAATTTCTCATTTTTAATCCCAAAAACTTTAAAAAAATCCTCGGTGGGAACTTAATTGTTTCAGATTTTTCGACCATAATGACTTCATTATACATATTGCTTTCATTTTGATTTATGCTCTGTGGCCCACTGAAAACACCACTGTGGCCCACCACTGGGCTATGGCCCACCGGTTGAAAACCCCTGGGTTAGCGCATAAAAATGCTCTAGTGATAAAATGCTTCCGCAGTGAGCGTTAACTATATTCAGACTGGGCTTTTTAGAAAACTTGTACGACTAAAAGGGAGGCGAGGCGGAAAGTGCCCGCGCTCTTTGTTTGCTTATATTTCGACAATTAGTAACGCTAAAAGTGTCATTCAAGGTTGTATCGAAAAAAAATTTCATACTCTTTCGATAGAGATACTTAATGCTTCAATAGATAGCTTCGATAGATATATCAGAAGCAGGCAGAAATTTAAATAAACAATCCACCTTTTTTTTGATAACTTACTTAAACTTCTTAAATCAAAACAGTTTTTCTATTACATCGATTTTGATTTAACTAGTTTTTTTCTAAAAAGGTTTTAAGTTTATAATAAGCTTATAAAAATACAAAACAAATATCGATACTATTAAAAACATAAAAACGTTACACAATAGTAACCAGGCTTTTTAAAGTTTCGTCGTTTTTTTTTCGAGTAAATGGGCCTAATTAACTTTTGATTATGAACATCAATTGCATGATTATTGCTTCTTGATGGCATATCAAAATTGAGATTGACATTGCATGTGATGGCGAATAAAAAGACAGCGGCTGAATGAAATACGTCATTACACACACAACGTCAATTGTACGTGGTTGCCGTACATTTGTAACCAATATTAAATACGAGGGACGTTCAGAAAGTAATGCAACCAGGTTTCTTTTTATGACATTGAGTTTTAAAGGTACACAAATTGTGCATAACAAGAAAGTATATAGCATGAACATTTCATAGTTACTTCTTGATGTAATCTCCCGCTTTCCGAACCGCCTTTTCTCACCTTTTAAAGAGTGCACATATTTCCTCATTGTAAAATTCTACAAACTGCGTTTTTAACCACTTCCTAACCGCAGTTTTGACCTCTTCATCACTGGAGAAATGTCGTCCCCTCAAACTTTCTTTGCGGGGCCCAAACAAATGGAAGTCAAACGGTGCCAGCTCTGACGAATATGGGGAATGTGAAATTGTTGTCCAACCAAAGGAGCTGATCACCTCACGGGTTTCGAGGCTAGTGTGAGGCCTAGCATTGTCATATTGCAATAAAACCTTAGGCATTTCCAAAGCACGTCGAACTCTGTATTCTTGCTTTCAACTTTTTTAATGTATCGATGTAAACATCTGAATTGATTGTTGCTTCTTTGGACACGAAGTCTACCAGTATCACATCAACACTATCCCAGAACACAGTCGCCATCACTTTTCCTGCAGTCTGCTGAGAATTGAACTTCCTCGAGCGTAGTGAGGTGGGATGGCGCTACTCCACTGATTCTTTCTTTGACTCTGGTTCGAAGTGGTGAACCCAAGTCTCATCTCCGTTCACTATTCGCTGCAAAAAGGTTTTGTCAGAGTTGTTGAGTTGACAGAGGCCTTTTTGGAAGATTTTGCTATTGTACATTGTTACTATCCTAACCGAAATTCACATCATAAAAACAAGCTGGCGAAAAGCAATTTATTTATTGCGTATCTACATTTTCAAGTTGGTTGATAATGTACTGCATTTCAAGTTGATATTAGTAAGCTTCCAAAATAATAACTATAGAATACAGTTGTTTTAAGCGACCTAACAGTTTTTCAAACGACATTTTATTGAAACTGTATAATAGGGACATATGGCATAATAGTTTCTTAAAGTTGTTCTCTGATGTTAATAAATCTAATATAAAATAACAAAGAGGTCGTTCAATTACAGAAACTTATAAATTTTGTATACCAGTGGCAGTACCATAAAATTCTAAATGACATCGTTTTATTTGTTGTACTTTCACCGTTTGCTTCAAATTTTCTTCTGCTTCCGCTAGTTGCTGTTGAAATTCATTGCGACATCAATCCAATTGTGAGGTTCAAAAATATTTTTAACTGGGTTTTAGGGGGTTTTTCGCGGTCGTCTATATAGATTCCTTCACTTATCCAATCTCAGATTGTTGAAATTTTTTTATCTTAAATGATCTGTTTGGAAGCTCGCTTATTGACTTTTTTAGTTTTTTTAGTACAAAAATGTATTTTTGTACCAAAATAAAACTATTAGGTGTTGATCACATTCACATCGCCCGTTCGATAAAACAAACGAAATCAAATCAATTAACTTCCAGGCTCACAACTATTAAGAAACTAGGCCACTTAAATCGAGAAGCACTAGACTTAAGTAGCTGAAGTCTTAATATATGCTGGTGCTTCTGGTGTCGGTGCTTCTCGTTTTAAATGACCTAGTGTCTTAATAATATCTAAAATACCTCATGTTAACAACTAACAAATGCTCCCAACTATAATAATAACATTCACGTATCATTTCCATTATTAAACTTTTTATAATATTTTTTTTATAACTTCTTCAAACCATTGTTTGTCGCTACTACTATGTCTTGGAGACGCAACTAAGGTTAAAGCATTTTTGAAATTTTATACCGCAAGTGATCAGTTTAAAATCTGTTAAAATTGAAAGAGTCATCAAAAAAATTTTGGAAAATTTTGTGACATAATAGACTTACTAGAGGAACGATTTCGAATCTTTTGTGGTAACGTAACGCTTTCCAAAATTTCGTACAAGCTGTGGACTTTTAATTTTTTACGATTGACACTGGCCAATAATTTTGCAGAATACCTATTTATTGAGCTTATTGCGATGACCTTTTTTTAGTCTTCACCTTAAATTTAACGATTTTGGCCCCACCTTGCCAGCAGGGACTGCTAAGTTATTTTAGTTCAAGACAAAATAAATCGTGACGTTAAACAACAGGCGTTCCGTTCTAAAAATTTCTTGAAATCAAAGTAAAAACTTTTTTACCGTTTTTTTTATTTCTTTTTTATAGTATTCACCTTGAAGTCAACGAAAATTTTTGATAAAGCTGTCAAGTGCTAATATTATAAATGGTGGATACCGAAGTTTACCGGCTTTGCCAATGAGCAATAATTGCACTAATTTAGCTTTGTTAAAAAACAATTGTGCTGTGAATTTTATCAGCGCAAGTGCTGTGTCAATAATATTTAGAAATAGTTTTGAAAATTTTTTTATTAAATGCAGATGCTGAAAACCGAAAATTTGAGGTTATGTGCCATTGACTTTAAAGTAGACCCCATGTCAAAATATTTACTTCCTCAAAACATTTTTGTTTAATGTTTGTAAAAAAGTTTCAAATTTTTCTCTGACATTGAAACAAGCACTAACCTTAATAAAATTTACTCAAGCTGCTTGGTAAATGCAACGACAAGCTATGAGGCTGTTTTACAATAATAGCGTATATTGATTGCTTACGAATTAAACAGACTTTTTTTCCGAAATTTGGTCACAAATTTTTAACTACCAGTATTACAAAGAAACTTTTTCATGCATTTTTAAGAAAAACTTTAGCCAATTGTTTGAAAATGGAAACGATTATTGATGGTCCTACTATTGTGCAGTCATTGTTTTCATGAAAAATGTTGAAATGTTTTTTATTCTTATGAGCACATTAAAACACACACTAGACATTGTTCAGTGTTTAGACGAGTGGTTCTCAAACTTTAACAATCCGTGGCCCCCTTCCAAAAATTTTCAGCACTTGAGGCCCCCTGCTTTTCAATAAAAATATCTAGTTTTCCTTTTTAGGGGTTTCCAGTCGTTAATTGCCACGTTTAATAATAAAAAAGCCGATAAACGAAAATAAAAGAATAAATGCATAACAGTCAAAGAATTAAACAAATCACAGTCAACTTACTTTAAATTAACGTAGTCAGTGCAAAGCGCGTTCTTGTACTCGCCTGAGGAAACATTTGCTATTTGGCTCGGTCTTGGACTAAGCAAGGCGAATGTCACTGCATACATTGAGGCGATTTCTGGATTTTGTTTTTATGGACGCCAAATCAGAAAATCCAGCTTCGCAAAGGTAGGTAGCAGTGATAAAGGTCTTGAGACCAATTTTTAGGGTCTCGGTCTCGGCTTTTTGCTGACTGTCTCGGTCTTGGTCTCGTAATGACCTGGTCTCGGTCTCGTACTTTTTAAATTGGTCTCGAGACCGGACATTTTTTGATATTTTTGTTATTTGATGTGGTTATGATAATGATTTACTGCTTTCTTTACCAGAAACAATTCCCCTTGCGAAATAAAATTGAAAGCCTTTTATTGCCCCGTAAAATTTTTGAGTAAACATAGTCAATAAATGGTTTAGTTCATTTTCAGCGGATACAGTTGGTGATTCTTGCCCGCCAGAGGTGCCAAACGTTTTTACAAAATATATAAGCAAGCGAGAAACAACCAATAGCACAAGTCCAACACCAAGAGTACAGCTAAGAAAATACTTAGAAGAAGTTTTAACAATGACTGTGTTGCCTTCAAATATTTTTGATTTTTGAAAAGAAAAATCTGAAGAATATCCTGCTTTTTTAAAGTCGCAAACCACGCTTTGTGCGTTCCCTCTTCGTCTGTTCTAGTTGAGCGGATTTTTAGCGCAGGCGGTTTGATCATGCGACCTCATAGAGCAAGGCTTTCTTGTAACATGCTGGAGATGCTAGTTTATTTGAAATGTAACTTTAAATTTTTGGAAAAATAAAAATTAATGTCATTAATAAAATTTAATTTTTTTAAGAAAAATATTCTGCTCTCGATCTCGGTCTCGATTTCGACAGTTTCTCGTCTCGGTCTCGAACCTTAAGTCTCGAAATTTTCCGGTCTCGATCTCGGTCTTGGTCTCGAAAAAATTTTACGGTCTCGGTCTCGATCTCGAATCATGTGGTCTCGACTACACCACTGGTAGGTAGTTGGGAATTTAACAAAAATTACGGAAGCCTTCTTGCTGAGCAGTGGATATGTATCATAAAGAGACAACCAGAAGCTGGAGTCGTCAGTTTTGTTATTAAATGCCAGCTTCATCGCATTCGAGACTTTAAACTCTGCCAACTCCTCTGCTTCTTCGGCGTTAGGACTAATTTTAGTGTTAAGCGGGTCTCTGAGCCATGAAACATGCAATGTATCCTTATTGAAATATGATCGAAGCTCAGCAGAGAGGATTTCAAGATGCTCTATGATGCAAGTTTTGATGTCATCTGGAAATTCAATTCCATTCATTTTTAGGCGCCTTTCCAACAATGAAAACGAGGTAGTAGATCCTAGCTTGATTTGTGCTTGCCAGACTCCCATTCGAGCAGTTGTCCAGCCAGCTTGTCTTTGACGTCGGTGACTGTCACATCATGGCCTTGCAAAAACAAGTTTATGCCATTGAGATGGCCGAATACATCTGCAAAGTACGCAAGCATCACAACAAACTCTTTATTATGAAAATGGATATGAATGTTGTTCTTGTTTTCTCGAAGAAAGATTTCAACCTCATTTTTAAGTTCATACAACCGAGAGAGGCATTTGCCTCTCGACAGCCAACGGACTTTGGTATAAAACAGAAGTCCCATGTGTTGCACTCCCATTTCTTTGATCAAAAGTTGGAAAAGCAGGTGTTTTTTTGCCCTCGAACAAATGAAGTTGATCATTTTGACCGCAACGTCCATAACTTCCATCAAATGTGGAGATCGAGTCTTTGATGCTAAAGCGTATCGGTGTAGTGAACAGTGCGAGAACGTCACATGAGGCCATTCGTTCTTCACCAGTGTGACAAACCCTGATTTGACGCCAATCATCGCTGGGGCACCGTCAGTACAGATGTGCTTGAAATTCTGCCAGCTGAGCTCGTTAGCTTCAAAAAAAGAGCCCACTAGAGCTTTGACATCAGCAGCAGTTGTTGTGGCTGAAAGTGTATTGCAAAACAATAACTCTTCCTTTATCTTTCTCTCTTTCTCGTATCGGGCAAAGGCGATCAAGTGACTTTCAAAAGCGATATCGATAGACTCGTCCAGTTGAATGCTAGCCTGGAGCGTGCTTTTCTTGATTTCAGAACAAACTTACTGGCATACATCAGCAGCCACGTCGTCAATCCGTCGACAAACGCTGTCATTAGTGAGCGAAACTTGTTGAATTTTTTTTCGCCCCTGATCCGATCACTATTTCAAATATTTTTTCTGCACAGGGCTTGATAAGTTGCTCAGCGATCGTATGCGGCTTCTTCTTTTTCTCCTTTCGGTCTTTCCCTTCAATCAGGGATAGCCACAGCGTATTATCCTTCTCCAAACCGTCCTATTTTTAACGTCCGTCTCCTTCACACCAACTTCCCCCATATCTTCTTTAACAACATCTAAAAATCTTCTCTTTGGTGTCCCTCTTTTCCTCTTTCCCGGTAACTACTGTCGTAAAATCTTGTCTGTCTCGATAAAGATTCGAACTTTGTATTAAATGGTTGCTTACTTATACAATAAATGCCCGTTTATTCTTAAAATGCGCGGCGCCTTAATTCCTCCATTCTGCTGTCCTTTATTTAAATTGCGATAAGTAGTGGCTGCAGAGTGGTCTGCTAGCTGCCATATTTTTGATAACTTTTAAGTTGGTTTAATTAATATATTTTTGTTTATTCGTTGGTGTGATCTTGCTAAATGTATTTCTATTTTGTTTTAGAATCTGATTTATAATTTATAGTAACCAATTTTAGTTTAATAAAGCCAATAATCAATTTTTGGTATCTCATCACAATTTATTAAACTAAAATAATTAAATTATGGATCGACTATTGAAATTTCAAGTACTTAGCGTCGATCCTGGCGATCCGCTTGCCTTCAAAGCTTACAAGCATTGGATAAAAACTTTTAATGCCTTTGCTGAAGCTGCTCAAGAATCTCTACGAACAGCCGGTCAAAGTGAGAACGCTCCCAGCAGGGAAGTTGATAAGTTAGCCTTATTAACTTGCTATTTATCTCCTGAAATTTATGAACTCATCGAAGGCTGCGAAACTTACGAATCTGCTAAAGTTGTGTTGGATCGAAATTTTTTAAAACGTAAAAGTACAACTTACGCCCGACATTTACTGCTTACAAGAGAGCAAAAGTTAAATGAAACTATTGGAGATTACGCACGTGCATTAAAATTAATCGCGAAAGATTGTGAATGGAGAGCTGTTAGTGCTCAGGAATTTCAAACTGAATTGACAAGAGACGCGTTTATTACAGGCTTATCCTCACCCACGATCAAACAGCGCTTACTTGAAGAAGACTCATTAACTCTTGAAGAAGCAATTTGTAAAGCAGAGATCTTGGAAAGAGCTCAAAACCAAAGTAGTGGTTTATCACTAAAGCTACCAACTTCTTCAATATCATTTGCTGCTTCATGTAAAAGAAATATAGCGAATAAAAGACGTTGCTACTTTTGCGGTGGCAAACTACATGCAAAAGGTAAAGACGAAACTGTCGCAGCCCTGACGTCCCCTTGTTTGCTCTCTTTAACTGGAGTACCTACTTGTTTAGAATCGTCATCTATTGAAGTGAAAATCAAGAACAAGCCTATCAATGCACTTGTTGACTCAGGAGCGTCTCATAGCCACATCGACTTGAAAGCGGCTGAATGGTTAAAACTCCCTGCTCCGACAGGAACAACAACTAAAGTCGCTTTAGCCAGACAAACAGCAACTTTTAAAACTCTGGGAAAAACTACTGTAGAACTTGAAGCTTTTGATAACAAATATCTTATGAAGCTTGGCGTCTGTAAAAATCTTTGTGCAGATTTAATTCTCGGACAAGACTTTATGAAAATGCATCGAAGAGTTGTTTTTGAGTTAAACAAAAAAGGAAAAGATGTAGTCATTTCTCGACCGGTCTGTGGAGTTGCAGCAGCAAATATTCCACCTATGCGTCTATTCAAAAACCTAGATCCCGGAGTAAAGCCTATTGCCACTAAATCAAAACGATTCAACCTAGAGGACCAGAAGTTTATTCGAAGCGAAATAAAGAAGCTCCTCGATGAAAACATTATAGAGCCATCCACGTCTCCATGGCGGGCTTAAGTTCTGATTGCTGACGACGGCCGGCACAAGAAAAGAATGGTCATCGATTACTCCAGAACAATAAACAAATTTACTTTTTTGGACGCTTTTCCTTTGCCTCGTATTGACGATCAAGTCAATATGATCGCCAATGGAAAAGTGTTTAGTACACTCGACCTCAAGTCGGCATACTACCAAATACCAATATGCGAGGCCGACCGTGAGTAAACAGCTTTCGAAGCTGATGGACAGCTATTTCAATACACAAGACTTCCATTTGGTGTAACGAACGGAGTTTCGATGTTTCAACGAGTGATTCAAGGGATTATACAAAAACACAACCTCAAAGATACTTATGCATACTTGGACAACGTGACCATTGCGGGGATTAATAAAGAAGATCATGATAGAAAGCTAAGCGCTCTTCGAACTGCTGCTGAAAAAGAAAATTTAACTTTCAACGAAGAAAAGTCAGTTATTGGAAAAACTGAAATTGACCTTCTGGGTTACCGTATATCACATGGGGTCATAAAGCCTGACCCAGAAAGATTGAAACCACTTGTCAATTTACAGCTGCCCACTTGTAAAAGTAATCTACAAAGAGTTGTTGGAATGTTTGCTTATTATGCGCGCTGGATTCCTCAATTTTCGGAACGCATACGACCACTCAATCTTGCAGTTAAATCAAACAACTTTCCTCTCTCTGAAACTGCAGCGCGAACGTTCGACTCCTTGAAGAAAACCCTTCTGCAATGTTGTTTGTCTTATATTCGCGATGACATTCCTTTCCAGGTTGATTGCGACGCCTCTGAACACACAATAGCAGCAACGTTAAGCCAAGGCGAAAGGCCTGTTGCATTTTTCTCAAGAACCTTATCTCAGAGTGAGAAATCTTATTCTGTCATCGAAAAAGAAGCTCTTGCTATAATGGAAGCAGTCAGACGCTGGAGTCATTATCTTCATTGCAAACGGTTTGATCTTGTCACTGATCAACGTGCCTTATCGTTTATACTGAGCAAATTCCATAAAGGCAAAGTCAAAAACAATAAAATACAGTTGTGGAAAGCAGAACTCAGTAGCTTCGATTATCGGATTCGCCATCGACCAGGAAAACTGAATGTTGTACCAGATGCTTTGTCTCGAACAGAAGTATCTGCGAGTCTATATCCATCATTTGATTTAAAAAACATTCATAAGCAGTTGGGGCACCCAGGCGTCATTCGCATGACACATTTTGTGCGATCGAAAAATTTACCTTTCTCAGTCGAAGACATCAAACGCGTGTGCAACGAATGTTTCACTTGTGCCAAGCTAAAACCAAAGTTCTTCGCTAGCTATAAAAATACTCTCATCAAAGCTACACGACCGTGGGAAAGAATTAGTGTTGATTTTAAAGGTCCTGTATCAGGCACAAAGCCTTACATTCTTATCGTTGTCGACGAATACTCACGCTTCCCATTTGCTTTCCCCTGCAAAGACCAGTCTGCTACGACAATCATGAACTGCCTATCACAGCTGTTCGTTTTGTTTGGGTTGCCGATGTGCGTGCACAGTGATCGCGGAGCCGGTTTTATGGCAAAAGAATTTAAAGAATATCTAACGATACGAGGAATATCTACCAGCAACAGTACGCCCTATCATCCGACTGGAAATTCCCAAGTTGAAAGAACCAATAAAACTGTTTGGAAAACTGTGCAACTCATGTTAACTGATCGAAAGCTGCCCCAAGATGCGTGGCAATCAATTTTACCTGAAGCTTTGCACGCTGTAAGATCATTGTTGTGTACGACTACGAACGCCACACCCCACGAAAGATTCCTCGGATTCGAGCGAAGGTCAATGCTAGGCAAAAGCTTACCTGCTTGGCTTCTGCAACCAGGGACTGTATTACTGCGGCGATTCATTCGAAACAAAGACGATCCTTTGGTTGAGGAAGTAGAGCTACTTCGTGCCAACCCCAGCTTCGCTCAAGTTAGGTTTCCTTCTGGCCGAGAGAGTTCCGTATCTACCAACGATTTAGCACCGCTGCCCACCGACGTATTGACGTCTGATGCCTCGACGAGACTAGCCGAACCTCCTCAATTGCAGTCCGACTCTCTTGAACTGCCTCAATTGCAGCAAACCAAAGAAGCATCTGAGCTTGAATACAATGAATCCGATGTCCAAACGGAGGACAAGAATTTAAATACCGAAGAGGACAACAATCAACCTTTGCGACGATCTTCGCGCATCCGTAAACCTCCCGAAAGATACGGGGACGTTGTTGCTCATTGATTTTGCCGCTGCTTGCGATTTTAACGGTGTTAGTTAGTAAAATTTTTTTAGTTGGGAGGAATGTCGTAAAATCTTGTCTGTCTCGATAAAGATTCGAACTTTGTATTAAATGGTTGCTTACTTATACAATAAATGCCCGTTTATTCTTAAAATGCGCGGCGCCTTAATTCCTCCATTCTGCTGTCCTTTATTTAAATTGCGATAAGTAGTGGCTGCAGAGTGGTCTGCTAGCTGCCATATTTTTGATAACTTTTAAGTTGGTTTAATTAATATATTTTTGTTTATTCGTTGGTGTGATCTTGCTAAATGTATTTCTATTTTGTTTTAGAATCTGATTTATAATTTATAGTAACCAATTTTAGTTTAATAAAGCCAATAATCAATTTTTGGTATCTCATCACAACTACATTTTTTCATCTTTCTTCTTACATACTCTTGGTCTCTCCTCATGACATGTCCATACCACCTCAGTCTACCCTCCCTCATCTTCATTCCTAACCGCTCCATTTTAACTGTACCCCTGATGTACTCGTTTCTAATCTTGACTTTTCTCGTCACTCCCACATCAAACTTCAACATTTTTATTTCTGCGACTTCCATTTCTTCCACTTGTTTCTTTGTGACCGCCACTGTCTCGAGTCCATTCTCCATTGCTGATTGGTAGTATTACTACTGAACTGTACACTTTCCCTTTTACTCTAGTTGGTAACCTCCTGTCGCAGATTACTCCCGATACTCTTCTCCATCCGATCCATCCTGCCTGCCTGCATTCTCTTTTTTACCTCCCTCTTACAACTACCACTTTCTTGCACCGTTGATCCCAAATACTTAAATTCTTTTACTTTTGGTGCTTTTGTGTCTTCCATCTTTACTGTTTCCTTGTCATTTCCTCCATTTACACACAGATATTTGGTTTTTGACCTACTTACTTTTATCCCTCTTCTTTCCAACGCATACATCCAGCATTCTAGTCTCCGCTCCACTTCTTTCCTGGTCTCTTCGCAAATCACAACATTATCAGCGAACAGCATCGTCCATGGTGGTTCTCTCCTTACTTCATTTGTTAGCCTGTCCATTATCACTGCAAACAGGAACGGACTTAACGCTGATCCCTGGTGCAGTCCAACCTTGACCTCGAAACTTTCTGTACTTCCTACTGCACACCTCACCACTGTTTCGCTTCCCTCATATATATCCTGTACAAGTCGCACATACTTTTCCACTATTTCTGATTTTCTCATACAGTAACACAGCTCTTCCCGCGGAACCCTGTCGTAAGCTTTCTCTAGGCCTACAAATACACAATGAAGCTCTCTTTGACCTTCCCTGTACTTTTTCATCAACATTCTTAAAGCAAACATGGCATCGGTGGTTTCCTTTCCCGGCATAAATCCATATTGCTGTTTACTGATCTCTACTGTATCTCTTAGCCTGGATTCAATAAGTCTTTCCCATACTTTCATTGTGTGACTCATAAGCTTTATTCCTCTGTAGTTTCCACAGCACTGTGCGTCCCCTTTGTTTTTATAGATTGAGATAAGCACGCTCCTTCTCCATTCTTCTGGCATCCGTTCACCCATTAATAGTCTGTTTGAACAATCTGGTCAAAAACTTCATCCCCATCTCTCCCATGCACTTCCAAACTTCTACTGAGAATTCATCTGGCCCAACCGCTTTACCTTTTTTCATCCTTCTTAGAGCATTATTCACTTCTTCACTAATGATGCAATTTACCTCTTCGTTAACCACTTCTGCTTCCTCTGTCCTGGGGTCTCTGTTAATATTTTCCTCGTTCATCAGTTTCTCGAAGTACTCCTTTCATCTCTTTAACACTGCCTCCGAATATACCATAACATCGAGTGGTTAAAGCACCGGACTGATAATCAACATGGTCTCGGTTCAAAATCCACTTGCACCATTCTGTTGTGTCCTTGGGAAAGACACTTTACAGCACTTTCTCCTGCTTTGTGATCTTGGTAAGCAGTTCTAAATTACAGTAACATCTCTACTAAATTACTAGAGGAGAGCAATATCTTGGTATCTCCGGAAGCGAATCGGGGTAATTGCTTAACGTATGTATAGCGCCTCCGTCGCTTTCCTGCGAGTCAGGAGGATAAATATAGAGATAAAAATAAAAAAAATAAAAAAAACCTGGTGAGGTTTCTTTTCGGGAGGTTTTCTTTACTCACCATGCTCAGTTGAGCTAAATTCATAATTACCAATATAGGGCGGTTGTGCCTCCCAATGATTTACATAACCGTTTCTGCACTGCACATTTTTTGTCATTTTTTTGTCTTTTTAAATATTAATATTTAGTTTGAATTAGGTAACGCGGCCGTGCTTCTTATTTTTTCTCTTTCTCAACTCTCTCTATACTTTCTGCATGTTTAACGTTCGTCGTTGTGTCGCGTTTCTTTTTCATGCTTCATGGTATTGTACATTGCATATGCTTAATAATGTTACTAAGCATGAATAAAATATCATCATCATCATCATCATCCTACTCTAAATAAATTATCTTTCAAATGTATCTAATATGAAGATGACTCTATTTGATATCTGTGCAAAATAATGTTAGTAAAGAATTGTTTGTAATAAATGTATGGTTGAAGTCAAATAAACTATTATCAAACTACTCTAAAACCTATTTTGTACCATTCAGCAACAAAAGAAAAATTTTACTGATCCCTTTAATATTACCATCAGTGGTCATTTTATTGAAAGAAAATGTAGTTTGAAGTACCTTGGGGTAACTTGAAATGAGCACTTAACAACTTTCTAAAGTTTGTGGCATAGTATGTAAATTATTATTATTATTATTTATCTCTATATTTATCCTCCTGACTCACAGGAAAGCGACGGAGGCGCTAATACATAGGGCAAGCAATTACCCCGACCTGCTTCCGAAGATACCAAGATATTGCTGTCCGCTTGTAATTTGATAGAGATATGACTGTAATTTAGAACTGCTTGCCAGGACCACCAAGCAGGGGAATGTGCCGTAAATTGTCTTTCCCAAGGACACAACAGAATGGCGCGAGTAGGTTTTGAACCAAGACCGTGTTGGTCACGAGCCCGGCGCTTTAACCACTCGACCACACTGCCGACAAACTCAGACACTGTGCTACCCTAGCGACATTAAAAGGTATCTATTTCGCATTATTTTAATCTGAAGTCTAAAACTCTATATTGAATTGGAGAAGAGCTAATAAATCAATGCTGGCTCCTATTCAGGTTCATCAAAATAAGTTTATTCGTTCTTGTTTATTTTTACCAAAATCAACGAATATAAATTATTTCTTTCATAAATTTAATTTCTTAAAAATAAACAATGTTATTAAATTTACTTATGCAAAGTTCTCGTTTAAGTATATGCATAATATGCTACCAAAAACTTTTTTGGATTAGTTTTAATGAACATTTAATGAACAAATTCATAATTATAACACTCACCACATAAAAATTGATTTGTTTTTACCAGGGGTGCGGAGCTAGCAATAAAATTGATGGTTCCAGACCCTAAAATTTCTTCCCGCTCCATGCTCTGGCTCCGGCTCCACAGCCCTGCCTTAAACTGTTCATTTATGTGTGCTATG
The DNA here is from genome assembly GCA_963680785.1 of Diplosoma virens. Classification (NCBI taxonomy): domain Eukaryota; kingdom Metazoa; phylum Chordata; class Ascidiacea; order Aplousobranchia; family Didemnidae; genus Diplosoma; species Diplosoma virens. The sequence continues at coordinate 26,692,942 of OY796885.1, read as the reverse complement.
ATCAAATTCAATGCTTTATTTTTTCTTTTATTTTTATCTCTATATTTTCCCTCCTGACTCGCAGGAAAGCGACGGAGGTGCTATACATAGGGTAAGCAATTACCCCAACCTGCTTCCGGAGATGCCAAGATATTGCTGTCCGCTTGTAATGTAATAGAGATATTATTGAAATTTAGAACTGCTTGCCAAGACCACCAAGCAGGGGAAAGTTCCATAAAGTGTCTTTCCCAAGAACAGAACAGAATGGCGCAAGTGGATTTTGAACCGAGACCAGGTTGATCATCAGCCTGGTGCTTCAACCACTTGACCACGCTGCCTACTTAACTTTTTTTGAAAATGTTTCATTCTAAAAGTGACCATAACTCTTATGAAGCATTTGCTTAGTAAACAATTGTTAAATTTGGTTAGAGCATGCTTACTTAAACTATTTAAGGTAAGTTTAATTTCTATTTCCAAGTGGCATTAAATATTCAAACTTGACCAGATTAAGTAACATCATTCCATACCTCTCTAAGAAGCAGAACATTAACCAACTCGAGCAAAAGATAATAACACTATTTCTGATTAACCAAATACACTAGAGGCAACTCTAAAACATAATATTTAATTTGAATAAAAAATTTTGACTGTGTTCTTTTAATACAATGCAAAGCTGGAACTTAAGCTGGTGCAATTTTACTGGTTCCAAGCCTTTCAAAATATCAGGCTTCATCTCCAACCTATTGAAAAAATGGCCTCCAGCTTCAACTTTGTGAAAATATGTAGCTCCAGCTTCACCTCTTTAAAATATGTGACTTCGATTCTGACTCCACTTTTTTAAAATATGTGGCTCTGGCTCCAGCTCCAGCTCCAGCTCCAGACCCTAAAATTTCTTTCTGCTCCAGGCTCCGGCTTCACACCCCTGGTTTTTACCAACTGTATGTATCTTCTGATTTTAGTAAAAGATGTTAAATTTTAGTGGTGTAAAGATATGGTCTAAAATTTCTAAAAACATTAACGAAAACTCATTTCATAATTTTAAAATTAATTACAAATCATTTCTTATAAACAACTATATCAGTGATTTTTAACAATTTACAGAATTCTGTTTGTAAACTGTAATATGTAATGTACGTATTTGAATTGTTTTCAATTGTGTCGGTATGTTGTAATGTGCGACAATTTGTAAATTGTAATGTTTTTAAATTGTTTTCATTTCTATCAGTGTATTTTTTCATGACCTGACAGTTGATCGAACGACACTTGATCAAACCACTCTTGATTGAAACATCACTTGATCAAAACGACATTTGATCGAATAAGAAAAAAGAAAATTTACAACTTTGAATCCGTCTTAATTTTTCGTCCCAAAAACATAGTGATCACTTAAAAAAGTTTTCACTTTGACTCTGTCCCGGTTTTGTCAATTTTTTGTCCCAAAAACATAGTAATCTCTAAAAAAAAGATCTTCCCTTTTAGTCTGTCTCTTATTTCTATAAGGGTCTGCAAAGGTGGGGCCATCACACAATGCCCCCCCTAAACAACTGACTACAATGTAAATTGAATGCAAAGGAATGGCAGCAATAGGCATCTATCGCAATAGCACCACTATGACATGAAATCTACTTGTTGCCCCCCTAAAAATGCTTAGCCCAGGAAACTCTTTAAAAAACCCTGACCTTGACATTGACAAAAAATTAAATTAACACAAACTGTTCTCTTACTGATGACCTTTGCTTTTTATGAATCTAATTTACAGTAACAAAGACATTGTTTAATCGCAAAATAGGGATTTTAGATATATGGGTGTTCTAATATCCCTATCGCAAAAAACATAAAGTAAATCTTTTTTTTTTATCAACTGTCAATTCGATCACGTGTCATTTAGGTCAAGTGTTGTTTCGATCAAGTGTCGATTCGATCAAGTATCGTTTTGATCAAGTGTCGTTTCGATCAAGTGTCGTTTCGATCAATTGTGTTCAATCAAGTGTCATTCAATCAATTGTCATAACACCATATTTTTTATAATTAACCTTGATAAATATTTTTTTATTTGGTTTTTCTTTGTTTATACTGCAATTTCATTTTTTATATGTATGTATAGCATCTGATTCAAATAGTTAAAGGTGCTAGCTCATATATGGTAACCTGAAAGGTCTTTTGCTTGCATCTTCTGCTGGCAGCAATTGCATTGTACTATATACGTGATTTTTCATTCTTTTGTATGTGTCTTTTTATTTTTTTTGTTGTGATTGAAGAAAAAAATATAAAAAAAGTATAACTTGTATATGTATTTGTGATGTATAATTCTATTACATTAACAATGGAGTTACGGTTAGTATTGCTGATAGCTATACAAAGATTTTAATTTTTTACTATAATACCTATACAGTCATATTTATCAGAGGTATTTAGTTTGCACATTCCACAATATCTGATACCTACCTTAATCCCATTAAATGTTTGTTTTTTTTAGATATTATAAATTATTTTAAACTATTTAGAATGTAAAATGCCAAGAAAACATTGCCAAGATTCTCAATATTAAAATTGAGTAATGTAGGAAAATCCTTCACATTTTAATTGAAATTTTGGAAATATTTGCCCTGAAAATTGGTTTAGTGAATCATTTGTATTGAGTGTTAAGCATAATAAACGGTCTATACCAAGGCCTTCTATAACTTCCAGGCCTGGAATCGAATTCAAAATGGCGGCACTACCAGGCTGATAAATAGAAACTAAAATTTTTCCAAACTTCATTTGAAATTGTTATACTATCTACTAAATTAACTCAACAAAGCTCTATAACATTTTTGTTGGAAAATAATGTATTTAAATTAAAATAATATGATAATAATAAACTAATATGTCAAATATTAAATAAATATTAACGAAATTTTAATGTTAAAAAATTAAGCAAAATGCTTTATGATGCAATATTTAAAAAGTATATTACTTTAAAACATTACTATTTGAAAATAATTTAAATCTCACTCAAAAAAATTAATATTTAACAACATAATGTACAATACGCCAAAAAAATATGGTTTGAATTACTTTTAAAATTTTGAAGCTTTTGCCGCAAAAGCAGCAGCGTAAGTTGTTTTGTCATTTTTACTTATTGAATAGTTATTAAGTAAAATGTTGGAAAATATATTGACACAAATTTTTAAAATATCGGATTGTTCTTTGCCACATGTGGGATTAGAGCACATACTATTTATTTGTAGATAATCGGAGAATTTCCAGAAATTACTGTTTAAATCTAATAATACAGTCTTTTGGTTTTTCAAGTTTAAAAATTTCTCTTCTAAGTTGCTTGAAATACAAGTGTTGAAAATGCTGTACGAAGCCTGGAAGGTATGAAGTAAAATTGAAGATGGATAAGTTAGGCCACCTCTATTCAAATTGTTAAAATATTCATTCAGTGAAGAATCAATTTCGGCATTAATCACATTTTTTCCTGGTGACAAAATTTTTTTACCGTTACTGCAATTCAGCTTGCTCATCACCTTTGAAGCAACAAAGCCAGCCACATACACAAGAACGGGCAAGTTTTCCGTTGCAAAACTTACGGTGATGTATGGAAATTCTTCTACAAAACGTTGATCTAAATTGCACAGGTTTTTGCCAAGGTCACCAACACTTGAAAGATCAAAAAGAAAGTCTTTTATAGTTATCTCTCCATCTGCTGCATAAAGTTTCAACATGCTGTTAATTTTTATTTTCTTTTCGCTTTCAAGTATTTCTTGAATAGAAACAAGTCTGTTTCCACCACTCATTTGTCTGTAGTGACCAAATCTACTTTCTAAGTCATTGGTTTGAAATTTTCTCGTAAGAACAAAGTCGACATTCATTGTCACCAATAAATGTTTTAACAGTTCAATCCGGCTTTTCACTGTATGTCTGAAAGCAAAGTATGTGTCAGATGTTAAAAAACCTTCTTTAGTTTGTTTATCACACAATGCCCAGCAATCTAGTCATTCTACCAATTGCTCCAGAAAACGAAAACGTATATTATCAACACTACAAAAAGGTTCAGCATTGTTATTACGCGTATTTCTGCCTTTAAATGGGTGGTGAATATTCACCATATTCCACCACTTACAGATTATTGATGTAAAAAGTGACGTTCCTTTCCAATTCTCAAGGTTTTCATGATCTGGCCCATAGCATTTCAATGCAGCAATGTTGGAATCATTAAAAATTTTTAATGCTAATTTTACATTCTGTCTCTCTAATGAGTGTAGATGCAAGGCTTTCCAAGTTAGTTGGGGTGCTTTTTTCAAAATCTTACTCATTTCCAGGTTATGAATTACCTCTAAGTCAACAAATGATGCTTGCAGCATATTTCCCAAATTATCTATTTCAGGAAATGTCAGTGTCTTTCTATAGTTTTTGAGATTAATCCAGTTATTTCGAATGCATTTAAAAATATGAACTGAGTCAAATAACAAAAATATTTTGCAAGTAGGCATTTTTTTCAGGCAGAATATCATTTCTAATAATGTCCTCTTCTTTAAAATATTTTACACAAACAACTGTATGTTTAGAAATTATAAGATTCTCACAAGGAATTTTTTGTATCCACTTTTTCTTTAATTCTTCTTTGGAAGGAAAAGTAAAACAAGTAACAAGACCAGCTTCCTTTTTGCTGTCATAGTTAGAAGTACAATTGGGTACACAGCACTCATTAACCATTCTAAATTATTATATATCACACAATTCTTATTAATCACTATTCACAATCACTGTGTTAATGCAAATTTTAAAAATGTATTAATTTGATTGCAAACAAAAATAAGTAAATATATAAATGTTGCTGCAAAACTCTACACTTGTCAATAATCTAACACAGGGGTGGGAAACCTGCAGCCTCCGCATACCTGAACTGAAGACCTTTTTTTTTTTAGAGATCATTATGTTTTTCAAATTAAAAACTATATCAAACTTCTATGTGGCCTACACCAACTTTTTTTCTTGATCTTACTGTACCTAAGATTTTATGTTATGCATTTGTGTCAAGTATGCCAACAAGTTTGGTAGGGTTAAATAAAACTTTTCTTAAAAAGAATTTAAGACTTAATAGTAAAAAAAATGGGTCTTTTTAAAAAGTCACCGTAAGCAATTTCTTTCAATGCAAAATCTCCCTTTCAGCATCAACATGGAATAAAAAAGAAAACAAGAAAAAATGGATTTCTCAAGAAGTGCTATTAACCACAAGGGTATTTGGGTTAGTTTGACAAACAAAAATCAATTACAGAGACTCAAAAAAACAAAGTAAATTGTTTTACAGTGTCTTAAATTTTACAATAAGAAACCACACAGCAGAGTTGGAGTAATTTTAATTTATAATTAAATTGAATATTATTAAGTACATCTTTTTCAGTTATTGCAATTAAATTTTTTTCTGTGTTTAAAACTTTTGACATAAAAATTAAATTTATGGGATCTTTATTTTAATTGAGTGCATGTCAAACATATTGGACAAAACTATATAATTTTATAATTTGTAATCAGAATCTATAGCTAATTAAAAATTTAAAAATATTTGTAATATATTACAATTTAAATAAGTTCTTGGTTGCACTGAATTTAAAAATAATAAAATTAGTTATTTTTAAATTCTAATTAGCACTTTTAAACAAAACTAGTAGTAATTAACACAAATTTTGAAGTAGTTGTATTTATAATTACAATTGAAAAGCAATTATATAACTGATTTGATTTTATTATATTATAGTGTGTACAAAATAAACTAATTATAACAAGGGTAGTAACAATGTATTGGTTTAAAAATAAAAATTTTCTTTAATTTAAAATGAAAATCAAGTGATCATAATTTTAAACAAAAAAATTTTCAATTTAAGAAATTTTTTGTTAACAGTTTATTTGGTTTGCATTGACTAATGGATTCATATTTTTTATTTGAAACCAAAAAATAAAAATTAATTATTATTTGTTATTTGTTGATTTCACATAAAAAATATGAATCCATTAGCCTATGCAAATCAATGATTTATGTTTTAAAGTTAGCTGAAATTTAATTTTTTAAACACCACTATACCATCATTTTTTGAACACTAAAATAATCTGTACACTATTGTAATAAATGCTGAATACAGGTAAGTTAAAAAAAATTTGTCATGGGATAAATGACAAAAATATTCTAATTAATTTCTAAATTAATAAAAAAGCTAAGATATTGAGAACAAAGCCAACATTTTGCAGTAATTAGATTTTAATAAAACCATAAAATACTTTTCACTGATTAAAAAGAACTTAATCAAAAGTACATTTTCTTCCAATATGCTGTTAGTTTAAACACTAAATACCTTAATTTGAAAAAATATAATAATCAAAATAATAATCTTAAAACTCAGCAAGCTTTTCAATGAAAAATTTAATTTTGTTATCTCAAAACTTTTTCCAGCTTTATCAAACTCAGTCAGCCTGGTATGATGACGTCATCGACGCCATCGTGCGTCGATTCCAGGCCTGGAAGTTATAGAAGGCCTTGTCTATACCCATTGTTTTTATTGCATATTTTTAAGGCTTATGAATCAAAATTTTTTTCAAAAAAATTTTTGTGGGGGCTTTCAAAATTCTTGGGGGGTGGCGGGGAAAAATTTTTTTAAAAAATAAATAACTTTTTTATATTAATATTTATAGAAATTTCGATATTATATTTGAATTCCTTGTTTTTTTCTGATTTCTGATTATAACATGTTATATATGTAACATGTTATAATTTAACATATTATAATTTAACCATATGTACAATATATAAACATGTATAACATGTTATAATTTAAACATATATATAATATGTTATAATTTAAACATATCTTGAGGAAGATATAAGCGTTTTTTGAAAAGGATATTTTGGCTCCCCCAAAACTTTGCCCCCCTATAACTCAAAAAGTATTTGTCGTAGAAACGTAATATTTGCACCAGTGGGTTTTGGCTATAAGATAACCACACACACCATTTTTTATCAAAATCAGAGTTGTAGTGGTTAAAAAAAAATTTTTTTTGTGGTGATTTGTCATAGAATGACCCTATAAGGTATTTTGATGAAAATGGTGTTTTGAATTGGTGGTTGTTGTCGGCAGCGTGGTCGAGTGATTAAAGCGTCGTGCTTATTATCAACACGGTATCGGTTCAAAACCCACTCGCGCCATTGTGTTGTGTCTTTGGAAACGACACTTTACGGCACTTTCCCCTGCTTGGTGGTCTTGGCCAGCAGTTCCAAATTAAATTTATATCACTCTTAAATTACAAGCGGACAGCAATACCTTGGCATCTCCGGTAGCAGGTCGGGGTAATTGCTTTCCCTATGTATTAACGCCTTCGTCGCTTTCCTGCGCGTCAGAAGAATAAATATAAAGATAAAAAAAAAAAAAAAGATTAAAGCTTAATGCCCAAAATGCTATTGTTATACAATCAGCTACATTACATGTGATTAGCAAGAGTTGTTTAATACTTCTTTACCTGCTTTCAAATTTGCTAGCCTGAAATAATCAATAAACTGTTTGCTAAAGGTTGACTTATGCAGCAGGAAAAATGTAACTCAAATAAAGCAGATTCTCAGGTTGATCCATACTCAAATTTCTTAAGGATTCTTTCAACAGTGATGCACAATAAATTGTTTGATTTTGGAAAATTTAATGAAAAAACTTCTGCGCTTTTCACCAAACACGGTTTAGGAAAAGTAAATTAAGTTTTAATTCTAGTAAAGAACTTGGATAAGAATCAAACGTACGATTTATAAACTATGAATTAAAGATTGGTGGGCAAAGCTAATTAGTTAAGAAGGGGGTTTATGAAAAAGCCAAGTTGCATAAATTAATGAATTAAAGCCAAAAGGAAAGTTTAAAAATATCACAAAACCGATTTGGATGTGCCAAAAAATAGATTTGTAGGAAATCTCATAAAACAAATTAGACAAAAATAAGCTTCACACAAATAAGCTAATCAAATTAATGCAAACAGACTAGCGTTTAAACAGAGATTTGCAATATACAAAATTATATAGTGGTCTATTTATTACACTATAGGAGGTAAATAATTTGTCAAATCAATCTGGAGTTAATTAAACACAAAGCAAAAAGTTATGTGGCATTATGTTAGATAGTACGGAGATACATGTTTGTTGTTTCCCATAAGTAGTAGCCTAAATATTTTGTGTGAAAAGTTACAAGAACAGGAAAGTAGAAAGGTCATATTGATGGCAAACACAACCAACAAGTTGCAGTTTAAAACCTCCTTTCGAAATTCTGTTGTCTCCTCAGGAAAGAAACTAGCAGATTTAAATTACTGTAAATCTGCAATCATATGTACGTATATACAAACTAAAAAATGAAATAAAAATTTTAATCAAAGAACAAGATCTTAGGTTTTTTGATTGCAGGTCAGTAGTATTAAATGATTGGTTTAGTCAAAGTTTCGCGCCACACTGTGGCGCTCCCTGAGACACATGGCGTCAACCAAACTACGACGTCAGATCTTGCTAAAGCAAAGCTGCTACCCTACAAAATAGTCCTGAGATCGATTCTTACTCAAGACAGCAAATCTGTCGCCTTGACCAGATTGTATAGCGAAGCTGTCTTTTATTATTATTTAAAATATAAAATAAAAATATTAAATAAAAAAGATCTTAAAAATTTCAAATATTAAATGAAGAAAATAGTAAAAGTTATTAAAATATTTAATGAAGATATTAAATAAAACCATTACATAAATAAGACTTGCACAGCGAAGCTGCTACCCAACGGAATAGTCCTGTGATCGATTTTTTCTCAAGACAGTGAAGCTATCGCCTTACCCAGATTGCACAGCAAAGCTGCTACCCTACGAAATAGCCCGGAGATCGTTTCTTGTCCAAGACAGCGAAGCTGACTGCCTAGGTTGACAGCAAACTGTCTTTAACTGCCCAGCGAAGCTGTAGCATCAGAATCCTAAAGCCTTGCTAATCGTAGGTTTTTAACCCCTACGGAATAAACGAGAGATCGACGCAGTTGTTATCTTGCAGCGAAGCTGCTACCCTAGAAAATAGTCCTGAGATTGATTCTTACTCAATACAGCGAAGCTGTTGCCTTGCCCAGATTGCACAGGGAAGCTGTCTTTGATTATTGTTTAAAATATTAAAAATTTTTTAATATTAAATAAAGATGTTTTCGTGTTATTTTTAACATTAAAATTTTAAAAATATTAAATGGCTGTGACAGCTTCACTGCTTTGAATAAGAACCGATATCAGGACTATTCCTTTGGATAGCAGCTTCGCTGTGCATGTCTTATTTAATGTTATTAATTAATATCTTTATTGAATATTTTAATCTTCTTCTTTCGGCTTCTCCCTACTCGGGGTCGCCACAGCGCGACAGTAATCTCTATTTCACTCGATCTACTTCGTCTCCTTCCCTAGCTCCAACCCTTTCCAGCCTTGCACACCAAAGTTTGTCTCCCAGCTTTGCCATTTTTGCAGTCCCTCTCACGTATTCGTTTCTTATCTTGTCCTTTCTTGTCACTCATAGTGCCCATCTCACCATTTTCAACTCTGCAATTTCTATTTTTCCCATCTGTCTTTCCGTCACTGCCATCGTTTCCATTCTATAAAGCATGGCTGGTCTAACAACACTCTTGTACATTTACCCTTAAGCTTTGCTGATAACTTCCTGTCGCACAAAACTTCAGACACCTTCCTCCAACTCATCCATCCTGCTTGGATCCTTCTCCTTACTTCTTCTTCACATCTTCCATCGCTACTACATCCATGTTGAACCCAGGTATTTGAAGTTTTTTGCTCTTTTTACCTTTTCTCCTTGCAGCTTCAACTCTTCTCCATCATCTACACCCCAACCCTCAAATATTCCGTCTTGTTCCGACTCACTTTTAGTCCTCTTCTCTCCAGTGCATTTCTCCAAATCTCCATATCCTCCTCTAGCTCCCAATAATTTTGTCTAGACAGAACTATGTCATCTGCAAATAGCATATCCCATGGTGCGTCCTTCCTGATATCCTCTGTCAGCCTGTCTATAATGATGGTAAAAAAAATATTTTAATGATTTATAATTTTTTAATAATTTATATTTTAATAATTTATTAAATATTTTAATAATTTTTATTATTTTTTTTATTTAATATTTAAAATTTTTAAGATCTTTTTTATTTAATATCTTTATTTAATATTTATATTTCATATTTTAAATAATAATAAAAGACAGCTTCGCTGTGCAATCTGGGCAAGGCGACAGCTTCGCTGTCTTGAGTAAGAATCGATCTCAGGACTATTTCGTAGGGTAGCAGCTTCGCTTTAGCAAGATATGACGTCGTAATTTGGCTGACATCATGTGTTTCAGGAAGCGCCACACTGTGGCGCGAAACTTTGACCAAACCAATCATTTAATACTACTCAGATTTGGATAATCGCCTGATGGCCGATTTAAGTTTATCACCTTCAACGTTGTCTTGCAAGTCAGAGGATAAGTAAAAATGATAAACTAGTATGAATTGTCAAGCTACTAGTTCAATAATTACCACATAAAATCATTGCGCCTTTCTGAATTTTTTGTTTAAATCGAAAATTCGCCATTTTCTTAATTGGGCATCACCAGGAGCCGGTTTAGAAAGCGCTATTGTCTAGAGCCGAGCGATTGCTGTTGTTTTATCGCATTAACAATGATTCGGTTGTGTAAATTGTATCTGTGACTAACTGCCAGTATCCCTCCATTGTCGCTGTTGCCCTGGACCATTGTTTTAATTGTAGATTAACGCTTGTGAAGTGACTCTGTTCCCGTTGTTGAGAAAGAATGGGTATAGAGTGATCCTTCGCACGTGGTTGCTGGAAAGATTTATATATATATATGGTAACAACGAGAAGAGATTATTCAGATTCTAAATGTTAGTGGGCTCGGTTTCTCTGACGAACGTATTGTGTGCATGATTTAGTTGTGTCAATTATACAATTGCTTGCAGGACTGCAAGCAGGCATTAAGCTTTAGGGTAAAACTTTATTAAATTCATAAGACTCTCATACGGCTCTCTAAATTCGGGTATAGGCAAGTGGTGAAGTGTAGTTAATTAATTGTGAATCGTAGCGTCGTGTGCATAATTTTGGCGTTTGTTTCAATTTTCGTTTAGTCATTGACGTCATCGTTTCTCTAATATAATTAATTTATAATATAAAACCCGCCTGACTACCTAGATCGCCAGGACCCGCCAGTTCAAAACTCATAAAAGCTCCAATCAACAGGCTAGTTGGTTATCTGCGAAATCCATGTATCTTGTATCTTAATGTTATTCTGGTTAGCAAGAAAATACTTGGTAGGAAGAGCGTGACATGAATGAATAAAAGTTACTTTTAATAATATACTTTTAAAATGAAAAAAAATCTACTTAAGTTAATGGTCAGAAAAAGCAATCTGGAAAGACATGGAATTGCCCCCTACTTCCGATGCCCCTGGGTGGGGTTAAGTATAGTGGACAAATAAAGAAATTTCAAAATCATCATCAAGTAGGCTACAAAAATATCTTTGCGAGCTTTTTTATATTTAAGCTTTTCTAAAGCTATTTATTTATTTATTTTTAATTTTTTTGGGGACTAAAATGTCTTGCCGCCCTGGTTCGGCTTCTGGGTGCATTAAAGCTATAACAAGTAGTAAATACACTTGCATATAGTGTAAAAATCCTTTCGAAGTTGTTTATTTTATAAAGACAATTATAATACAGTAAAACATTGACGATACTTTCAAGAAAGTGGTATACTAAAATTTGAAGGGGTATATATGAGGGGCTTATTGCGAGTAAAGTAAAAAGAGTAATTTTATTCTTAAATTTTACTGTCATGCCATACAATTTTAAGGGCCTCATTTTCAATTTTCAAACTTTTCAAAATTAAGCCCCCCTACTTATGAACCTTGTAAAATTTTACGGCACACTTAGACCAAAGTAAAGACCTTTTTGTTGATTCGATGGATTTCAAGCATTTTTTTTTATTTGCGGTTTTACGCAGCGATTAGAAAAAATTAAAATTTTAATTTATTTGTTTTTCTAAAATGACAACCTTTCTCTTTTTTTGTCTTCACTAGAATTTAAACATATCTTTATATCAATTACTCGTCGCTGCCCTAAAATATCTGATTTTGCCAAATCTTTTCTATTGCTGCCCAAAAAATTCTGGCTTTGCTCTAACATTTTCTTGTCGCCGCCCGAAAAATTCTGATTTGCCTAGATTTTTGAGACTTGGAGGAGAGCAATTGCCTTCTCCACAGGTACGGCTGTGCTCGTACGTGTTTCGTTTGTCCTAAAAAATTACTGCTCGAAAAGTTTATTTAATATGGAATTCTAGAATTTCAATAAATTACATAAAGCTTTTTGTTTATCTTTTTATCAACACATAATGCTATACTGCCCGGATCAGATGCAGGAAGCAACAGTGTTGAACCAGCGTTGGGTTTCGTCATGCAAAATTGTCAGAACTCGTGTTCCATATGATGCTTGATGTATGGGTTAACGCTGATAAAACGTGGTCTGCGATTTGTTCGGTGGCGCCCTACGCGCAATTTGATGTAAGAATGCAATCCCATTTGCAATATAGACAAAAAACCGTGTAACATTAGTTCATAGACGATTGAACTTGACCTACGAAGATTCTCAGGACCATCGCTGTCCTCTGCCATCGCTATTTTGACTTTTTTTAAGTTTTCAAGAATCTCATTTTCAACAAGTCAAATATCTTGGTTTTTATTCGTTACGGTTTTAATAAAATTGTTTAATTGTGTTAGCCATAATCAAACTGAGAATATTCGGTACTAAAGTTAAGGCTAAATGATCAAACGATGTTGATATTTTTCAAAACATTTTTGAAAGACCAAACGTTCACGGTTTTTTCCGCATTTTGAGCACATACTTTGATTTTCATGACCTTAAAACGCTATTTTTTTCATTCACTTTAGTTATTTATATTTTTATAGAATACAAACTCAAAATTAACTTTTTCGTGTAAAAAAACAAAACAAAATATATATGGAACATTACTTTCCGTGATGCTTCTCAATAACAGATTTAAAAACGAATCAAACAAAACGGCGGTTTGCGACTTTCAAATGGTTACAATTAGTTTCATAACTTGCATTTTACAGAAGCTTTGCATATCCCGAGAGACCATTTTAGTCCTTCAAAATATCTTGAAAACACTGTTTATGGCTAATCAAGCATATATATATATATGGTTTGCACTTTCAGTGCTGTAGGTTGCATTATTTTATAAAGTTAGTATATTCTTGACTGATCAATGTGATTTATTTATTTTATATGTTGGCATAGCGTCTGGCTGACAATCAATTGTGAGAAGATCAACAAGTTGTAAAAAACAGAAGACATGAAAAAACAGCTCTTGTTATAATTAGCTACTCATGATAGATATAGTAGTAATATGCAAGTATCCTGGTAAATTATTGTTGTAACGGCAACCACGCGGAAGTGTCTGGTTCACAATTAATGATTGGATTGCTACCCACTTGACATTTTGCATAGACGAACAAAGCTTCAATTAAGTTGTGATTGTATAAATAATTTGCAAGTGTCGATATTACAAAACAAAAAAGATGCCAAAATTTGTGCAACATCAATTAAAAAATTTCATTTGTTATTGCGGCAATTTATTATGATTGCTTTAAAATTTTCATGTGCTTTTTCAAAGTTTTATTTTTACTAACTTAAACACTGTTGAATGCATATTCCAACCAGAATTGTACTAGTTAAGCTATGCTCTGCTAAATTTTAGATTATAATAACTAATTGCAGCACCCCGAAATATTTTTGTCACGAGCCGCCTCTGCATGTGCATACCTTTTTTTTAATAAAAAGATAAGAAAAATAATAACAAGGCAATTAAATTATACAATACAGTTAAATTCGCAATTGAGAAGAATAATAATTATTGCGACAATGATGATGACATACCATTGTTGGAAGTTGGAAGTGTTGATATTACCTGTAAAAAAGAATTTTTTTTAAGAATTTACAAATACTTGTATTTCAAAAACTTAGTTGAGGAAACTCAAATGCACAACGTACGCTCATGTTAGATAATTAAAAAAAGTACGCTGTGCTCCTTTTTTTTAACTGACACTTCTGACCGGACCAATCTATACTTATTTCAAATCATTGCTCAAGCTATTGCCTAGCTTTGGAGTAGCAGACTTGAGTGCAATATTGAGTTGAATCCAACAAGGAAAAGTTTAAATCAGTCAAACAAAAACTAAAATTATTAATATTCACAGATACTTGTTCTTCAGCACGATTATAGCTAAACTCCAATTTTTTGTTATCATTCAGGCATTGCAAATAGGCGTAAGAGTTATGAGGATTGTGCCGTTTGGATTTAAATGCTACACGCTTTGCAGCGTAACATGCTTGCAACAAAAAATTTAGATTAATATTTCAAGCACTAAAATACCTGTGGATACTTCGACTAGCTTGCTGGAGGCCCAGAGAACTTCGTTTTGAGTCGGAACCGAAACAAGAACGTAATAAGAGTAGCTTTCATTCGTGTTCAACGCTCGATTTCTAGCTCTAACCACAGGTGAGCGCGTTCTTTGAACTCGAAGTGAATTCTCCGAGCACGTGGATTGGAAACTAATTGTTCTCGTGTTACAGCAACTTTCAGATCCGTCTCCAAGTTGAACTTCAATGCTTCCGGAAATGCTGAAAAGAACAAAATGAGTTTTCCTCTATTTGTCGCCAAAAAATAATGATTTTTTTTCGAAAAAAACTAATTTTTATATCTTAAAACAGCCATTATTAAATTCAAAAACGAACTAAAACATTTCTTAATATAAGAATACTGTAACATAAAAAGTGAACCTTTTGCGAATGTGAAAAAACGATACGCGCTAAATCGTTCAATTATAAACTTACAATGACGTAGTGAAAGCGATGTGAGCATTTGCATTCGTGTCGTCATTGCTTGCTTTTTGTAAAGAATCGAAATCTTGTTGAGTAAAAACACCTTCTGTAGACTTGGAAGGATTTCTTACGATTACGACAATGTGGCAGCTAAACATATTGAAATTGTTTTTACGTTAATTTTGTAATTTTAAGAATTCGTTAAAGAATATTAGACTTTTCCAGCATAAGTGCTTTAGAGTTCATTGAAAAATTGGGTGTTGCACCTCTGCATTTCTCGATCTATCATCACATGAAACCTAGAGCGGAGTTTCTCAACCGGAGACAGGAAGCATTTCCCGGTTGACATTGAGCAAAGGCCTTTGTTGGGCAGCTCTACTGTGTATTCCAGAAAAAACTTCGGATTTTGTTTAGTTTTTTGTAGTTAAATTTAATTAAAATGCTTTTTTTAGCATTTTAACAACAATAAAAATGGAAGGGCTTTTTAAATCACTCCAAATAAAGTGCAGAGTTTCTTTTTTTTTGTATTAACTTTTTAAAAGTAGTTAAAATAAAGTGAAGACGATTTTATTTGGTCGTCACTTAATAGATAGCCTAGTACTAAAAAAAGTTTTCCACTTTATTTAAACACCAAAAAAAGTTCTTCACTTTATTTGAACAGCTTTTCTAACAAAAATAGAACCGGCGAATAAATTCTTATTGTTTACGTTATTTCTATATTTAACCTCCTGACTCGTAGGGGCGATACATAGAGCAACTGTACAGCAATTATCCCGCCCTGCTTCCGGAGATGCTAAAATATTTCTCTCCGCTTAAAATTTTTATTTTGGTTTTATAGTTTACATTTATAGAGATACGACCGAAATTTTGGTCTGCTTGCTAAGACTGCCATGCAGCTGAAAGTCTCTTTCCCAAGGACACAACAAATGGCGGGAGTCGGTTTTGAACCGCTGCCGCGTTGATCACGTTTGCTAACAATCACGACTCTTAACCACTCGAAAACGCTTCAGCCTGTTAACAGATTGAAATATAAAAAAACAAAACTAGATATTTTTATTGATCTGCAGGGAGTGTTAAGAGTCTCTGGCGAGGAGCCACGACCCATGAAAGGTTGGAAACCACTGAACTAGAGTTTTATAAAAATTTACACTTCAGAAAAAGTCAAAGACGACCCGAAGGTTGTGTCGCTGGTCTCTTGGCGACAACTAGCCACAGACTGCGGACACTTCAAGTTACGCACGACCTCTTCATAGAATGGGCAATCACGTTCTCACCACTGATACAATGAAGGCTCAATTTAGGTTCCGTTGTTGATTAATGGGTATAGCCAGACTATCGTAACTTGAGCGTCATTGATTTTATGCATAAAATGGTTAACCATAAACGTCATCAGATCTAAGATTCGGTGCAAACAACCACTGTATCAAGAGCTCGTCTTGATGCAGAAATTGACAGTTCAAAAAGAGCGAGTAATTTTTGAAAAAATTGCTGCGATTTCGTTTGGACAATTGCGGAATGTTATGTGAAAGCGTGTACAACCGCAACATTGACTGTATTATCAACAACGCAAATCTAGCACTACCAAAATATTCTTAATCTAAAAGTGCTAAGTATTCTTAATCTAAAAATAGTAAAAAAAAGGCTCCACCTGATTGGACCGTTTCTTTCACTTGAAGGAAGCAGGATCAAAGCCGGTAAGCCGTTTTTTAAATATGGGTTTTGACTTGACAGAACTATTGAGTTGGGAACTAAAAATATTTGATTTTTTTCTACTTACGCTGAAAATAGAAAATGGCATTGTTATTTTTACAAATTGTACAAGAGTAATGAATATGCAAAACTTTAAGATATTAGTATATAATTAATTAAGATTTCAAAAAATTTGGAAAACTTAAAAACTAATAATTTGAATGCAAAAATGAGAACAGTAAAAAACAAATCTAAAATTACAGTAAAGCCAAAGACGGAGGCTTTTTTTGCGTTAGATTCTTTTTTTTTTATCTTTTTAAAAAAAATCTTATTAGTAGGCTAAAAACAATCACCAAGCAGATATTGTATTAAAAACTGTAAAAGATAGAAAAAAGTTAAAATATAGTATATAAAAAAAGATCGACTTAAAGCTTTCATTTTCATATGAATAGTATTTTGAACTAAAAAAAATCTTTAGGATCTACCTTCCACGCCTGTGGTGCATCGACCAGATGCAAATTGGGACCATTTAGTCCGTAGGATTTCATTGCACAGCGAAGACGGGATGCTACCGATTCGGGTTACGTAATTTGTGTTTGGTAGAAGACTGTTTATGACAAATGAGTTTTTGGTTTTGTTTAGGTGGACCAAACGGGATGAAATCCGTGGGATCGTGGAATTGTTTCTTTGTCGGATGATGATTTCTGTGATGTTTATCTGAAACAACGCGACGTTATGACATTCAAAAAAAGAGGAAAAAATAAAGGTCCTAATTGCACCTCAAAAGAAGCAATGTCTTCCAAACGTACGCCCTGCGTTGACCACAAAACTACGCAAGCGTTGGCAATTTGAACAGCTTGAACTTCTCGCACAGCTGCAACTTCGCCTCTTCGTGTTGTGTAGATAATGGGTTGATTTGATGAAGATATGGGACAACCGATGAAAGCTGGAATGACCTGAAATTTTAAGCTATTATGTTAGCAAATTATTGGCAAACAAAAGTTATCCGATTCTAATTCTTACCTGTACTGTGTAGTTTTCCCCACTCCCGGTAGTGTCAAGAGTAAGAAAATTTATTTTGGGGGATAAAACAATTAATCTAAAAAAAAAAAAAAAAAAACTATAAAATGAAACTAGGTTTATTTTTGAATAGGCCTAATAACTTTAAAAAATTTGTTATTTGTTATATATTTAATAAAACTAGGATTTAGGGGAATTTGAAAAATTTACTAAAAAACCAATTCTAACTTTTTTTTATAGAAAGGGTGTCCATAAAATCCATCTGCACTTTTTAAAAAAACATAACTTTGTAAGTATTTGTGATAGAAAAAATCTGTAAAATGTGTTAGAAAAAAAAATATATATATTTTTATTTTTAAGTTTCTATTTTATCTATCATAAGCAATACAAACGATAACACGATTTGGTTGTTCTAAAAAAGAAATTTTTTCCATATATCAAAAATTGTTACAAATATAATGAGAAAATTATTTAATAATTGAACTAAGTAAATATGATAGTTGATTTAAGATTAAGTAAAATGAATCAAAAAAAGAGGAAGTATGGCAAAGATCATCTTAATAAGTACGATTTTATAGATACCAAAGTGATCATTGGAGTCGCACCACAATGTGTGGTGTGTCGAACCACCATGCTTTGAGACCTAATTGTTACAATAAGTGATGGCCTTACGAAAAGGGGGCTCGGTGTAAAAAAAGTAAGGGGATCACTATTCAGTGTTCCAAAGCGAAGCAATCTTTAAAGAAAGGTAGCCGGGTCCATTTTTAGTGTATGAAAAAAAAGTGATCTCTACAAAAAAAACGGTCTTCAATGCAAGGGGGGCACAGTTGAGTGATCAAAAGAATTGTGATTTCTTCTTAAGAAAGTCGTCGTTTGATTTGGAGGACCACTTCTTAGTATCTCAAAACAAACTAATCTCTAAAAAAAAGGTCTTCGCTTTAGTGGGGGCCTATAGGCCTATATGTGAAGCGAATGAACGAACGTACAGTTCACCGACCGTGGGACGCAGAAACGCTGTCGCACAAACTTTCACGCGACAAACAAACACCATGGGATGCAATGCACAATTGACAACATAATGAGCTTAAGTCGGGCATGCTGCAACCGCAAATTGGACATTTTTTTAATTTTATTTTTGACATGCGATCGAGGTCCTGGTGCTACTATGAAGAAATAGAGCAATATCTTTTGTAGGAGCGGCACTTTTTGATATATTTTAGTGGAGGCTTGGTGGCCGCACCGTTCGCACTTTATTAATGCCAAATCTGGTCACAACCTCATCTTTAAACTAATCACTCTGTTTATAGAGATAAATCTTTGGATTTTTCTTAAAACATGAAAGAATCATAAAAAGAAAGAAAATTTTAAGTAGTAGGTACTTTTGTCAATAGTCTTTTGCGGAAATAATAAAGCGTCCTTTAAAATAACTAACAAATTTTTTGAAATTCTCAAGATGTGCAACTTCACAGCAAAAAACGACTTTGAAGCAAGCCATTATCTTAATTCTGGAGAAAATATGCGCGCATACTGTACATAAGCGAGTGGATAAAGTGGCTATTTTCAGGGTAAAAGTTGTTTTTCTACACTTCAAATATAAAGACTAAACCCAGGAACAAGCTTGACTTTGAAGCAGATCCGATATGTACATTATTACCTTTTACAAAGCCTTGAATTAAATTTTTAATTTCTGAAAAACCGCTAAATTCTTTCAATTAATTACGGATGTCGTGCTTTTTTATAATTGATTTTTTTGAAATAAGGTGAGACGCCGCTTTTGCTGTTGTCTTCCAAAGAGGACACATCGACATAAATTTGAGAAACACTGTTCTGGGCACCCTGCTATATACCAAGGATATTTTTTTCATTCTGCATTTTTGCTCTTCAGAATGTTTGCTCAACTATAGAACAAACGTTTAGATTTTCTTGATTGCTTTTTACAAAATTTATTGTTTTTAAAGCCAAGAAGTATTTGTTTTGAAATAAACTAATAAGGTAGGAGAAAGTTAAACTTAAAGCAATAGGGTATTGGCTCCATTAAAACAGGTAAAAAAAGATGGACGCAATCTAAAAATTACCAAAACAAGAATTACAAAAAAAGTTGCTTGTTAATTCAAAACAGTTAATTCAAAACCAATCTACAAATAAAGTTCAAATGTATTTTTATAAAATAATCTAAATAGTGGCTCGTAAAAAATTATCGTGAATAAGATTAGAAAGCTAAAATGTGTTTGAACAGACTAACCTTTGAAGAGGAGAAATTAAAACGTAGTGAGGCAATGTTTCAGCACCTGGTATGAACGTCCAATTAATGTTCAGCATTCCTGTTTTGCATTGTTCAACATGGAAAGTTACATTGGGATAAGGTCGAGATTTTGGTACTAAAAAACATTAATTTTTGTAAGTGTGGCACAACTGAGAAGAGAAGAAAATTTTGATTAAGTCTTCCTTAAAAGAGCGTTTATTGAAAGATTGACGAATAAACTGGTTGAACTCTTATATTTGATTGCTATACTTACAGTATATATTAAGATTTAAATAAAATTTGGTAAAAACGAACGACATTTTCTAAAACGACTTAAAAGATGTTAAATGTTCAATAAAAAAACTCGTTTAATATTGAAAACGAAACCTAAACGAAACTTACTCTCGCATAATGCTGCACTTGGATTAAACTGATTTCGTGCCCACGTGTTTCTATTCTTTCTGATCCGCGTGCATCCGTCAGGATTGAAACGTGGTTCATTGTTTCCTGGTTCCGTAGCATTAAAAAATTGCCGGGACAAAGAAGAAATCCAGTATCTTGAAACTGCGAAAAATGTTTTTAAAGGTGTGAAAAGAAAAAAAGTTATAGATAAAAACTATCGTAAAATGAATTTAAGTTAAAATTTCAAACTTTATTCTATAACGCCAAAACGGAACCGTAAAAACAATTTTTTTTAAAAACGTATAACACTGAAAAATATTTTTTTCCAACGCTTATTATATGTTTGTAGAAATAAAGATTTCGCTCTAGTCTTTGTTAGAGGATTGATAGAAAAGCGATCGACACGTTCTGAGTTCAACTACTGCCCTTGTTACACTCTTGTGTCCGTGAAAAAGAACTTTCATTGCGGCAAGCAACGGTAAACATCTGCGGCAAGTGACTCTAAATATTATTGAATAAAAACAGAAAAAAAAACATCAAGATTCCCGTCTAGCCTTGAGCGTTCGTTTAGTAATTCAGATCCCGTTCCAGTGGCAGTTAACAGTAGCTCTAACAAAACTTACTGTAAGCGGACCGTAACACTTGAATCACCCACAGGACGGTTTCGATAGACTTTTGTTCTGGAAAACGTAAGCAAGTCTCTTTTAGGACCGATTTTATGAGAGCAAATTCCTTGTTAGTTGACATGCAGCACTATTGCCTGGTTAATGTTCGGTCGTTTTCTAGCACTCTTCTGCGCCAAACAAATATCTTACCCTCTCGTTTAAATGCCATCTCCAACGCAGCTAACGTTTACGCAACTAACACAAATTTTTTCAGATTTCTACTTTGCAATTTTTCCAAATTCAACCCAAACATAATGTTCAACACTTTATTGTGACTCAAGGACCCCAGTCCAGTCTTGCCCTCGACGGGTTTTTCCTGAAAAGCTCGCATTTGTTAAGCAAGAATTTAATAAAATGCCAGTTATGGACATAATCCGTCGTTCCTTAAACCGTTGGGATTCGCCACTTCACTTAGTATCCAAACCTTCTGGTGGTGATTATTGTCGCCCTAATGCAGCCACAATTGTAGACCTTTATTTTCTGCCTCACATTTAGGATTTTGCAACACGTTTAGATGGCGCAAAAGTATTTTCCAAAGTCGACCTAATTCGAGGCTGCCATCAGTTTCCAGTAGCAGAAGCTGACATTTGTAAAACGGCGTTTACAACCCTATTTGGTCTATTTCAGTTTCTCCGCGTGCCTTTTGGGCTAAAAACGCTGCCCAAGCATTTTAACGGTTAATAGACACGGTTTGTCAATCGCTTGATTTTGTCTTTGTTTATTTTGACGATATCCTTATCACTAATTCCTCGGGTGATGAGCATCAAAAACACCTCAATATCCTATTTAAAAAACTTGCTAGTCATGGCTTAACATTGAAAAATGTGAATTGGGGCTTACGCATCTAGATTTTCTTGGCCGTCGCATTGACAAAACTGGCGCGAGCCCACTTTCTATTATATTTGATGCTATTCGCAATTTTCTCCCACCCAAAAGTACAAAAAATTAACAAAAGTTTCTTGGCATGATGAATTTTTATCATCGCTTTATCTCTTCTGCAGCTAAATTAATGGCCCCACTATGTTGCGCCATTGCAAACAATACCTCTATAGTAAAATTTTTCAATAGAGTGGCCAGCTACAAACCCTATTCACATAAGCGAAACAAGCTCTTGCCAAAGCAGCATTGTTACATTATCCAAAAAATAACGCCCCCACGGCAGTTACTGATGCCTTGGACATCGCTATTGGCGCTGCACTTGAGCAATTTACATCTCAACTATGGTTCTCCATTCACCAACTGTTAGGCATCCGCCTTCACCACGCCACAGCTTATTACCCAAAAGCCAATGGACTTGTGGAAAGATTTCACCGGCAACTAAAAACTGCTTTGATGACTCGTTTAACGAGAGCAAACTGGATTGATAAACTCCCGTGGTTTTGCTCGGAGTTTACAGAACGCTTAAAGAGGATATAAACTGTTCTAGAACAGAGCTTGTCTAGGGCAGTCCTCTTACGGCCGGGAGACTTTATTTTCAGTACAAACGCGTCCCCGAACCCTTCTTTACTGCTTCCCTGGCTCTGATAGGCTATCGGTAAGTTCACTTTTACACTTATGTCGCAACACGGTGTAGCACCACAACACATGCATCGTAAACTTTTTTATTGCCCATATGTGTTTATTCGACGTGATTTGCACAGACCACCACTTACACCACTCTATGATAAACCGTATAAGGTCTTGCAACACGAAACTAAGTCTTTTCAGATTGATGTTCGTGGCAGAGAAGAAGCTGTTTCTGTTGATTGTCTCAGTCTGCGTTTGTCGACACGCACCTCCGGTCCAACTCGGTCATCCAAAGAGACGGGGAAGATTACCAAAATCATAACATTGTATTTTTTTATTTGTCCGAAGCCGTCTTTTCTCAAGTGCGCTGTTTGCGGGGGAGCTGTGTGGTAACGTGGCTTTTGTCGTACTGTTTATTCACGTCACAAGTGCACTAATTACTCAAGCATTTGTTCTCAATGAGCGTATTTAGTGGTAAAAAGTGCAAGCTAGCAAACAGTCGTGTTTTCTTGTTGAAACTAAGTCTGCAGTTATTAAGATCGCTAAAGCGTCAAATGGAAGTCAAAGCAATGTTAAAACACGTTTTTCGCGTCAGAAATACGTTTCAATCAACAACTTTTAAAGCTGATCTTAACTCTTTCATGTCTGAATTGATTTGTAGTCAAAGCAATGTTAAAACACGTATATCGTGTCAGAAATACGTTTCAATCAACAACTTTTAAAACTGATCTTAACCCTTGTAGAAGTTAATCCTAACTGCTACCTTAAAACGCTGTATACAGTTGTAAAGAAATTTAATTACAGAGAGAATGTAGAAGGGTTGAAAAATAGAGTATAAGCAGAGTACGTGGTACACAATAACAATACAATCGTTGTGACAACCGTTTAACAACCGATACAACCGATACAGGACAATTGGCAACTTGTATAAGCGGGCGACATCGTAATAGAAGCAATACTACTGAAAATCCGAACCTTGATACTCGCCGTGACCATGTTATCCAAAAAAAAAAGAACGAAAATAGGAAATCTCGCACCAACCACAGCACCTCAAGCGGACGCACGAGCGCCACGTAGCATAATTACTAAATTTAAAGCAAGGACAAAGAAAATTAACGCTTACAACCCTTTCATGTCTGAATTGATTTGTAAAGGTATCAAAATTTTGAAAAAGGTAGCGTTAAATACAACCGACAGGCAGCAACTGACTAGCTAAATGATTCAAAACACTCAAGAACCCTACGTAGCAACATGAATAATCAATTTTTACTTTTGTACTGCATGTGAAAAAATTAAAGTTTTAAATAACGTGGTCGAATTTGTGACCATATAACATGAAAGGGTTAAACCCTTCCAACAAATTTTTTTCTCAAGTATTTTTTAAACTTAAAGTTAAAGTTTTTCTTAAGCTATTGAATAAACAACTCTACTTCTATTAAACCCAGATCTGAAATTTTAATTTTTTTAGGTTTTAATATTTAGAAAATAAACAAACAATTTCTAGGACATATAAGCTTAGCGAGTATAAAAAATGCATTAGAAAATAATGCAGCAATATCCAGTGATTAAAATTTGAATCCAATAAATAGAGTAATTGCTGCATAAAGTTTTTAGAAATATACAGCTTCATTTAAAACCACAAACTTTCTTCTCTTCCAATGGCGCCCATAACAGACCGGGATGGGAGAATTGCCAATTTTCCTCCTAAGTTTTTACAATAAGATTTTGCCTCCAAACAGGACAAACTGCCGGCTGAGAATCTCAGAGTCGAATTATCTAAAAAGTTCAGTCATGAAAAGCTTCGAGAAAGTTCCAATTATTCAACACAAAAGTCTTATCGAGTTTTTACCAAGGCCGGCCACGAAGACTTCGTCTTGGGCGGAAGCTTTTTCAACACTGTTCCTAACTCGGCACCAAAACCGCAGCAGTGAGGTCTCTTTGCAGGCGACTCCGAATACAGTCAAAGTGCGTGTTGTGCGAGTGGACGAAGGCTTTCGTTGCTCGCCGACCTACGGATATTTCGTTAAAACTCGATCAACTAAATGGATGCGTTTCTCTTTTTTTTAATTTAAGGTTTCGGTCGACAATTATTGGTTTATTTTTTCAATATTTTATTCTAAAAAAATAGTTAGGATTAAACATGATAGAAATTGAAGTCTAGAATATAATAATTAGAGAATAGCAATTTTAAACAATAAATCAATAATGGTTCCGAGAAAATTTTTAGAAAAACATTATCTACTACTTATAAACAGAGAAACAGAACATTGCAGTGGCGGTTCAATAAATTTAATTATTTTTATAAAACCCAATTTGTCTCAGATTGAATTGTTCAGAATGGGAGGCCAGTAATTACTACACTAGCCAGGCTGTATCTTATTGTTTTTTAAAAATAGGGATTATTTTCGATATTTTCAAAAATAAACGATTAATTATTTGAAAACATGGTTTTAAAAATAGTTTGAAAGCTTTTTCATTACCATAAGCTAATCACGATCGCAAACTAGATTTATTGATTGGTTTTAAAACCTCGCAGTGGCAAATACCTTAAGCCAATTTTTGATTATGTACATTTTTTGTTGTTGCTTTGGTATTCGATCTCAGCGGTTGTGTGATCTTAAAGAGTTTAAATTTTACTTTGTTCTGTGATCTCAATATTTTCAAAAATATGCTTACGGTTAGGGTTGATTAAGCGAGATCACATACCTAAGTAGTTTTATGACGCTTAGATCGCATATCAAAGCCATACCAACTTTTTATGTTTAAGTTTAAAAAAAGCAAGAAACTGAACAACGACAAAAGCTGTAAACAATTTAGTAATTTTCAAATGCATTGCTTGTAAAACAAAGCGTAGAAACCTGAAATTGACTGGTTTGCGGCAAGCTCGAACCATTTGCAAAAACCCACGCGATATCAGGAGATGAACGTGCTTCGTATGAACAGAAAAACGTCACTTTGTTGTCCCGTGGTATTGGGTTAAAGTTAGTGTTAGGCGATAGGGCAAAAGCAATGGAAATACCTGGTAAAATTAACAACTTTTCATTGAAAACTTTATGGTGACTAATTCACATTAAGCATGAATAGCGTTAGGCATAGAATTTTTGGAATTTATTTTTGTAAAAAAATTAAGGGAAAATTGTTTTAGATATGATAAAAAAGTTTGAGGATTTAGAAGCAGTAATTGCTTTAACAGGGTGCGAGCAGTGCGGTCGCACTGGTCCCCCCTAAAATAGATCAAAAAGTGGCCCTTCCTACACAAGAAATTGCTTTATTTTTACAAAGGAGCATTAGGACATCGATGTCAGGTCAAAAAAGAGAAAAAAATCCTCCCGTAATTGATGACATTTTACACACTCTATACTACTACAATTCGAAGTGAAATTCGAAGTAAAATCATATATAACTGCTACTACAAAATCAAACTTTTTTTTTATTAAGAGAATACCATGATTTTTGAAGAAAAATAGGGGAACCTGAGATGAATTTGAAGTGAAAATCTTTTTTTTTAGAGAACACGGTGAGTTTTGAAGAAAAATAGGGAAGCCTGAGATGGATTGGAAGTGAAGACCTTTTTTTATGACTTACCATTCATAATACTAAAACCTGGTTCAGCTACCTTTTTTGGGACACAAAATAGTGGCCCCCCTTACTTTTCTTACACCGGGCCCCCCTTTTTGTAAGGCCATCACTGTTTAGAAGCAATTTTTCAAAAAAGGACAACAAAACAACCATTTAATAGACTGAAAATATATTTAATTTGTACTATGTTTCGTTTTATAATTGCATTAACAATAAATAAACAAAAACTGATAAGAAAAATTTGTGATAGAGATAATAAAGGAATGCTACATGCTTACTCTTGTTGGCAATATATTCTCTTCATAAGATACTTTATTTAAGTAGCTTGAATTAATGGCAGTTTTATTTCATTTTCATTTTATCTCTATATTTATCCTACTGACTCGCAGGTAGCGACGGACGCGCTATACATAGAGCAAATAATTACCCTGGCCTGCTTCCGGAGATGCCAAGATATTGCTGTCCGGTTGAAATTTTTTATTTTAGTTTAGAGACATGACTGAAATTTAAAACTGCTTGTCAAGACCACCAAGCAAGGGAAAAAGTAGCTAAGTGTCTTTCCAAGGAGACAACAAAATAGCGGGAGTAGGTTTTGAACCGAGACCATGCTGATCACAATCACGGAGCTTTAACCACTCGACCACGCTGTCGATCCATCCAAAAGTTTTGGATGATCGGTAAAAACACTTTTTAAATTATCTCCGACTAAATAATTAACTAAGGTACTAATGAATGCTATGAAATTGTCTAAACAACTTAGCTATATATGTACTGTAAATCATACAGTAAGTATAGGTTTATTTAAGCATAATCGAGTTTGACGTGTACGTCGCATAAAAGACTATTTTTAAACTGCACAAAATCTTGAAACCTTGATTCCACCAACTATTGAAATGCGTCAAAAACACAAAGATAAACTTACGAAGAAAATTTGATACAACAACTGTCAAACAATGAATTTGAAGGGCACAATAAACTGATAACTTCATAGAAGAATCGAAAAAATTTCAAATTGGTAACAGAATCAGCAAAGATTGAATTACAGTTAAGTTTTTAGGATAAAAATTATACATTTGCAAAAAAAGTAGGCCTACACTTTGAGTTAATTGTTTTAGCACAAGAAAACCACTAAAAAATGATCGAACTACTCACTAATGTCTTCAATTCTTAAAATTTTATTTGCTGTCGAGATAAAAATTTATTTTGCAAGAAATTTTAAATAAGTGAATAGATCAGGGTTTCCCAAACTTTTAGTTGATCGGTACCCTTTGGACACTGTAGCAGGTTTGCATATACCCCAAAATGTTGTGACGTTTCTCTAAAACAGGGTGGTCCAACTTCTTCACTCTTGCGAGCCACTTTTCGAAATTGTTTGAGCTGGTGGGCCTCAGCCGGGTAGATATTGTTCCAAATCATGGTGTCCTCTAAAAAAAAAAAAGTCTTTACTTGGAATCAGCCTTCGATTATTCCTATTTCTATTTTGTCTCAAAATCATGGTGTCCTCTAAAAAGAAAAAAAAAAGTCTTCACTTTGAATCAGATACAAATTTTCCCAATTCATGCCGAAAATCAAGATGATCTCTAAAAAATGAAAACTCTTCCCTTTTCAACAGCCATAAATTTTCCCCATTCAAACCCAAAATCACGGTGATCTGTAAAAAAGTTTTCCCTCTTAATTGTCCTGTTTGACGTAATTACAATCGACCGGATTCGAAAATTCTAGACATTTGAGTCTATTATTTCTTCCGGACACGGAATTTAACTTAAATAAGGGTATTCTCTCACATAATAATGTACCCCAGTTTGGGAACCCCTGGAATAGATGGTTAATGACTTTTTTACGGTTCTTTCAAGCGCGATAGTTTAAGAAAAAAATGTTAACAATGCTGAAAGTAAAATGATTTTTTCACTCGAGATAATTGACTGACAGAAAATTAAGATTTCAAAAACAAGAAAAGACTAAAAAAACTTTTTACATTTTGTTTTCTTTACTTTAGAAAGCCAAAAGTTTTTTTTTTTATCGAAACGCTTTCCTTCCGGCCATTTTTTACCGGAACGGCTTTCCGACTTGCTTTCATTACTTACTGAACTGAATATCATTATTTCTATTACCTTTTTTTTCTTTTTTTCTCTTTAAGCGGCTTGTTTTCAATTAATTCTAAATCCTCATTATTCTTCAAATATAAAATTCTATTACTTTCTTAAATTTGCATGAGGAAATTAATTTTAGCTAAACGTTTTTCCTTTCCCATCGGATAAAATGAAAAATACACTTATTAACTTCAAATAAAAAATGCTTTGATTCTTTTGCTGGGTTATTTATAACAATAAAAAAATTTCTTTTGATGTAGCAGAAATAAAAATTTATAGTGTTAAAAAAATTTGCCAAGTTTCAAACAGAAATCAAATTTCGAAAGTGATTTATGCAAAAGAAATAGAGTATTTTCAAACCTGTCGAAAAGGAGCATGTCGGGAAAGGAGGCACCCACTCGGAGAACGAATCGTTTACTCTTTCACAAACCGAAAAGCGAGCCCCGACATGTGTGTAGTCTAAATTGCACTGGTGTTCGCATCTAGAACCAACATGGCCTCCATTCAAGCATGCTGAGTATCCATTCGGGATTTCAGTTAAAACGCACGATGCTAAAAACCAAAACAGATTTTGAAATCATCGCTCTCGTAATCAAATCATCGATCCAAGTTATTTTCGATCTTTTCATCTTCCACCAACCTTCTTAATCAAAAGTTCTTAAAATCTTATAAACATTTTTCTTCATTTACACAATTAATCTCAAGCCGATTAGAACGTGTTTTTTCTGAGACCGACAAAAATTTAACCGAATATAAACTTCCCCACAATTGCAATAAAATATCTTTAAGTTAGTATAAAAGTTAAAATATAGAGGCATTGATAGATGCAGGATTTAGACCTACATAGTTTAGGCATGGTTAATACAAATAAAGGTAATTTTACTCAACGTCAAAAAAAAGTGAATAAAACCAAATCTATCTTTGTCACAAAAATTCAAAAAAATTACTTATATCATAATACAGGGTGTCGATAAATTATCGTTACAATTTTCGAAGTTTGTCAAAATTTTATTTTTTTGAGATATCTTCATTTCATTAGTTTTCTAGTGAAGAACAATGCTTTAAGTTTTTTCTTTCTTAACAGGTACTTGTCAAAATAATTAGGTTTAAAATTACAATTTATTTAGTGATTAAGCAGAATATTTTTGAATTTAGTAACGAAAGTAGAGTTCATGAAAATGAGCACTCCGCAAGAAAAAAAGCCCAGTGTGTTTCCTGGTTTATAGAGACAAAGTCAGACATCTAAGCACAGCGAAACTTTGGACGCAAGTATGGACACTTGCGTGACCTACCATTCGCTATTTCGCTACCAACGTACCATTAGTAGATATGTTAGCAAGAACATGGCAAGAAATTGAATATCGGTTCGATATCGTACGTGCGACTGATGGTGCACACATAGAGGTGTACTAAAGCATCTAATCTAAACTTGAAGCATTTCTCTTTATTATAAAACAAACCGATTGAAAATATCTTAAAAAATAAGACTATGGTGAATTTTTGAAACTGTAACGATAATTTATGGACACCTTGTATAGTGCGTAACATTTTAGTTAAAGTCTCTTTACAAAACATTTAATGCAAAGTTCTACCATCAAATTGTAGTAACATATTTAAGTTATCTTTCTAAAAAAATGATGCTTAATTTGTCTTCTTCTGGATTCACTTTATAAGAACCGGCTTCCAGTACTTATACTATTTAATATTAGGGCTATATGTTAATTGCTTTCAACTTTTCTTGACTTACTTGGGAGAATACTATTAGTTCCGTTTCTTTGTGGTCGGTCGTTACTTGCATCTAAAGATACAGGTTTTTGTGTTAAATAAAATTCGCCCTAGAAAAAAATTATATAGCTCATTACTAAAAGAAAAATACGAGAAGGTTAATTTTTGTAGGTAGCTTTCTGAGGAAGATTATCTACACACTTACAAAATTTTATAACAAACAAATCAGCGCGATTTCTCTCAGGCTACATTTTGCTGCCAAAAGGTTTATTAACTTTTGCAAAAGTCGTCGGCGTCGTCGTCGTCGTTTGGAAGAATATCCACTCCAGGTCAGACACAAACAGGACTGGGACCGAGTGTTTTTCCTTTTGCTACTCCAGATTGCTGTACTGCCTGGATCAGATGTTGTCAGTGATGTTATCGAGCCAGCATCTAGTTTCTTCATCCAAAACCGCCAGACCTTGTGTTCTATGTGATGCCCGATGGCAATTTTCAATTTTGTACCCATGGAATTGTTATCTACATATTTTCAGCCGATCAAAAATTCAAAATTTTTTCTCTGCTCATAAAAATTCTATCGCTCAGCTGTTGAAGCGATCAAGGAGCATTCTATGTTAGTTGCCATGGCAAAGCTTTTTTTCAGCAATTTTTTAAGATGATAAACAAATCAATCTGTTTCTTATATTGCGTTTGCAAATGTACCGAAAAATAAATATGATTAAACTGTAAAGAGCTGAATAAGAATTTTTTGAGCAGAGAAAAAAATTTGGATTTTTGATAGATTGAAAATACGTAGATTACAATTCCTTGGGTACAAAATTGAAAATTGCTGCCCGATGTAATAGGCACGCTATTACGACGTTGTCTCCGGTTTGTTCAGAGGCACTACACTCGAAATTCGGTGAAGGAGCAAGACCCCATTTGTGCATGAACGAATAGAATTGCTCAACACCAGTCTGCAGGCGATTGAGGTTAACCCAACCAACCAACCAACCGGCAAGTTCAATCCAACAGGTCTGGCACTGGTCCTGGGAGACTAGATGTACTCTCGCAATACTCCATGTTCCATTTGTAATTCGTCCACTGCGAAGCGCGGATGCTAAGTCCGGCAAGGTTGTTTAATAAATTCCACGCAGCTGGAGCAAACCGACGCCTAGATCTTAGTCTCTTTTGGCGAGCATCTAAGAACCAAGTTAAAAGGCCATGGAACATATGATCAAGGGTCCAGAGATCCACGGTAAGCCAAAAACAGTGTCGCTCCTAGTCTGCAAAGATCAGCTGGCTGGATGCCTGAAATTATGGATAGGTAGTCCGTTGAAATGGGACACAGGTATCCAGTGACTACGCGCAAGGCGTCATTCAGGACATTGTGTAAAAGGCAAGTGTGAGGGCTGCGACACCAGACTGATGCACAGTACTCAGGTGTTGAGTAGACCACAGATAGAGCAGCTGTGTGCAGTGTTTTGGCACCAGCATTCCATCCTGACCCTACAGGTTGCCTCAGCAGTGTAACGCGCGATGATAGTTTTTTTGCGCAATGCCACTAGATGGTGACAGAACAAATTTTACCCCAAGATAAGTAGGGGTTGGACTGAACGGTAAAAGTCTGTTGTGTTTATAGACTTAATTTTAGCTCACGTTTGGCCTCTCGGTTATTTAAATGAATGACCACCGTCATCGTCTTAGTGTGACTGAGTTTTTTTTTTTTTATCTCCATATTTATCCTCCTGACTCGCAGGAAAGCGACGGAGGCGCTATACATAGGGTAAGCAATTACCCCGACCTGCTTCCGGAGATGCCAAGATATTGCTGTCCGCTAGTAATTTAGTAAAGGTATTACAGTAATTTAGAACTGCTTGCCAAGACCACCAAGCAGGGGAAAGTGCCGTAAAGTGTCTTTCCCAAGGACACAACAGAATGGCGCAAGTGGGTTTTGAACCAAGACCATGTTGATCATCAGTCCGGTGCTTTAACCACTCGACCACGCTGCCGATCTTGGTTTGAGCTTAAACCTCCAAGTCTGGAGATACGCTGAAAGTGTAATCATGTCTTGACTTAAACTCCCCCCCATGTTCTTCCAGTTTCCAAAAGAGAGAAAAAATGCTAGATTGTCTGTATAAGCAAACTTTCTGGAAATCGTAGGGCGCAGGTTGTACGTATAGATGTTGAAAAGAAGGGGAGCCAATACCGATCCCAGATGAACGCTGTTTTCAGACAGCGTAGCCTGCTTTGCTTGCTGTCACCAGTAGTAAGAGTGAAACTTCGGTTTCGGACAAACTCCATGATCATTCTGACCATGTGCTTATCCGGCAGACGCCTTAGCAGCTTGCAGGTAACACCACGGTGCCAGAAAGTGTCATATGCTGCTGACAGATTGAAAAATACGGCATCGTCCTTTTTCTTAATCTCGAAAGAATCCTTGATGTTCTGTGTTAGCAGAACAATTTGATCCACGGTTGACTTCCCGCGTCAAAACCGAGCCTACTCTTTGGGAAGCAGTGGATCAATAATTGGTTCAATATAGGCGTAGATAAGCCTCTCGAAGATCTTGTAGGCAACACAGAGTAGAGATATCGATCAATAACTGGGTCTCCCACAGACTGTATCGGCTTTGGAATCGCGGCTACAAGCGCTCTTTTTTATTTCTGGGGAATTTTGAATCGGTGCAAGCAGGAAGAAAAGAAGTCACGTAACCGGGACTTCAAGTAGCTCCACCATGGATTATAAACTCCTGGAAAATGGAATAAGGGTCCGGAGCTTTACCTAGTTTTAAGTCTAGGAGGGCAGCAGTGAATTCTCCCTGTGAAAAAGTCTCAGAGACACTCATTGCGTCTGGCATTGTGGCACTCCAAAGTTCAGACACTTCTTTAGAAACAAATCAAGATGAATTACGATTAACAGTGTTGTATCTCTCATTTCTGACAAACTGAGATGCAAGAGCATCAGCCAAAACGGGACAATGACGAGGAGAGTATCCTGACCTACCCGTAAGATTGTTCGATATACTCCATGCTTTTCGACTAGTGTGTGAAAAGTCGACGCTTCCAATTACTTCAAACTATAAATCTTTTCCTTCCTGTCAAGTTGGCAAGTGTAGCAGTAAAAAAAAGGAGTAAAAGAAAACTGTAGCAGTTAAACTTAAGTCGTCTTCCTGACGAGACTGCAGGAACGTTGTGTAGAGGGATTTACACTCCGCATCTCAACACGGAATATAGTTGTTTGGATGACTGCGTAGGATGGTCTTTTTGGCTGCTTTGCTGATGATATTTTAAAAGTCCTGCCAATGTTTCTGATCATTAAGTGAATCAAGCGGCAACAAAGTCTTTGCGAATTTATTTGTCAAAGCAATGTAGTGACTCCATTTGGCCTCGCAGAAATTCCGTCCGGTAACAGGCATGCTTGGCACTGACAAAGCAAACCTTAGTCGTGTAATAAGCAAAGGTAGATCTTTTAAGCACAACTTTTTTTAACTTTTTAAGCACACGTCTATCCGGTAAGCGACTGTTAAGATCTACGCTTGCAAAAGATAGAAGTGGATTAGTGCCAGTTTTCCAGCGGTCTGAGTAAAAGTTGGCGGCATCCTTGGCATTTTATAAGAGACAAGATAATAAAGAACGTTCATCTTGTTTGCAGTGAGACCTTCGATGTTCAGATGGAGAATAGTGGGCCTTTGGAACTTGTTGGCAAAATGGCCTAGAAAAAAGCCCTGAAAAGACCATAAAAAGTACTTCAGATAGAGTTTACTCCAACTTTTCAAGATGAAAAAACTTTTAAAAGATTACTTAAAAATAAATGTACCAGTTTAAATAACTACGAATAAGATCTACCTGTAAGTAAAATTACTTTTCGATTAAAAAACTTATTCATTATTAACACTGATTTTGCAATGTTTAACTGGTAAAAAATCATTTAAACTTTTTATATTCTAAACGTAATCGGTTTATTAATTGTACGAAACCTGCAAATAATAAATCTATGGAGGTCAATGTCAGCTTTTTCTGCTAATAATTTTCCTACTAAATTTAAAAAACAAGAAAATAAAACTTGCATTAAACCGATTAAAATCAAACCTGTGATACATCTCGACGAGTTATTGGTCCAATATCTTTTTCCGTCTGAGTTTTCAACACACATGAAGTAGCTGTCTCCAACCAGCACATACCCTGACACACATCTCCGGAGACACAAAGACTCAACATTCCTTCCATCCGTGCAATTGATGTACCCATTCTCTAACGTTTGGTAATTTGGGCACTTGGCTGTAATGAGAGATTTGCGTAAGAACTTATCGAGAATTTCCGGTTTGTTACTAATTATTTAAACACCCCGACAAAAATTGTTTGCTCTAAAAGAGATACATTACTTACATGCAAAACTTCACTACTTTATAGCAATTCACAATGGTCTTGAAAAGTAATAATAATTTTATTACAAGTTATGAAAATCCTGTACCTTAGGATGGGAAATAAAAAAGATGACTTTCATCAAAAACGATGCTCCACGAATGCTTTACGTTCGTCTACATGGCTTTCTACATTCCCACGAGGTTTTTTCTTCATTCCATCCTGGTGCTGAAAGGGGATTCCGGGTTAGTTTCACCGAAAAAAAATCGCTTATGGTGACTTCTTGAAGAGACCCCGTTTTTTCGGGTCTCATCAAGAAGTCACCATAAGCAATTTTTGTTTCTAAAACTAACCCAAATGCCCCTGTGGTTACTATCACTTGAAAGATCCTTTGATAATTCTATACTTTAACGCGGTAGGTGGGAATATAGAAAGCCATGTAGACGAAAGAAAAGCATTCGTGAAGCATCGTTTTTTGATAGAAGTCATCTTTTTTATTTACCGCGCTAAAGTACAGGGTTACCCAAGTTATTTATAATATTTGAGTAAATGTTTTCACTTGTAAATATAATTTTAAAAAGTAATCCCTGTGGCAAATGATGTACGATAGAAACAGAGATGAAATTCCTCTATTCAGAAAAAGTTGAATCAATTGTGAATTTGCAGATGCTTGGTGAATATATTATTTTTGTTCATAATAGTAGTGTTGAGAGAGTTGATATCAGCACAACAAGAAAAACGGTTTGTCGATTTCAGATTGGAAACAACGCTGACAGTAGCAATAGGGGATAATAGTGAATGAAATGTATATAGAGTTTATTTATGACTGTTTGTGCAATGACAGCGTTGTTATCTTCCTTATATGCAGCAAAAACGAGCTGCTGAGTTAGTTTTATAAATTAATATTCAGGACCAAAAACAACCGAAAAGTAAATTTTCAAAGAATTATTCTATTTGGCTGGGTGTTCGGTAATTTCATCCCAATTCATTTTAACGTACATCGTAATATATCACATCATCAGTACTTTGGTTAGAGTTAGATTTAGGGTTGGATTTTATCTCATTTTTCATTAAATGAATTTAGGCAAGGGTTAAAGTTAGATACTACGACAAAATTACCGACGATGTAGTTACCTTGCGATGAAATTGTAATGAATTATTTGGCAGGCCCCGCGTAAGCATAAGCGAGAGGTTCTAGGACTTAGATAGACCAAATGGAATTGAAACCGGAAAATCAGACGGAGACCTTTTCCCTCATAAAAAAATGTCTTGACTTACTAGGCACATGGTAAAAAATTGTTTTAATCCCAAACAATTGGTTAAAAATAGCTCACATATCCTACAATTAAGTGTACTTTTTATACAAATAAAAACTTTTTTTGCTCCATTTGGTTTTGGGGTTCAGATTCCAGTTTACCCCAATGCGTCACTCCAAGCCTGACGTACTGGAGACGGGCCTGGATAGAACAGATAAGTTTATAACAAAAAAATTTCAGTCATGGTACCTTATAACAACGTAACAAGCATTTTGCTAAAACTCGTTGCAGGAAAAAGAATTGAACGCCTTGCCTTTTGCTTTTTTTCTGTATAAAATACTCAATTCCATTACCATTTTTGTTTTAGGAATAAACTAGGCATTTTTTGTAAATACTTTTTGATATTCATAAAAGTTGATATTCATTCAGAAAATATTTATAAAAATTTTTAAAGGACTTTAAGCCCACTTATGGGTCTGAGGTTCTTTTAAAATGGGCCTGGAGTTAGCTCAAGAAAACTGCCCTGACTATAAAATTCTATGAAAGCGCACAATGCTTTGTTTTTAATAAGTTAAATAATTTAGAAATTATTCAACACTGAAGACCCGGGCAGTTAAAAATGACAGCTACAGTTTTTCTAGGTAGCAAAATTATTTATCGCTTCTAGTGTTAGCTAAAATGTTTCGTATTTTTTTAAAAATCAGTTATTCTTTCAAATTGATTTGAAACATTTTTTGTATAAGTAAATCGGGTTATTGAAACTTCGACTTCCTTTAATTTGTTTCGTTTCATTTCCGTCTTTTTTTAAATTGTTACAGTTAACAAAGCTAACATTGATGATAATGACACACCTAATAATCTTAAAAAGAGCACGTGCTCGTGGCTTAATTTGTGTAGTTCAGCTAGTAACTAATTCAGGGAGCAGCATTTTTTAAAAGTAATTTTTGGCTTTTCACGATGTCGTTGTTGACAAAGTGAATTTGTCATCCTAAATACATCAGTCGTGATGAAATCTAGCGACGTTATTAACTGTTTTTGTTAGTGATGCGGTAAAGTGGATATGTGAAAGTGCTGTATTAAATTTTGTAAAAAAAATCAATGCTTTTCAACGTGTTGGCAGCTGGGATATCAGAAATTTTATAGTTTTTATTATTTTTTTTATAAGACTTGTTTAGGGTTGCCATATCTGAATAGGCAGAATTCCAGATAGACATAGGCGCACAACAAAAAAATTTTTGAAGGGACGGACAAAATAAATTTGTTTACGAATCTAGCACAAAAACCAAAAAAAAAAGGTCTTCACTTCAAATCGATCTCGGATTTTCCCATTTTTGTCCGAAAATCATGTTGTTCTCTAAAAAAAAAGGTCTTCACTTCGAATTGGTTTGCTATTTTCGTCCCATAATCAATGTACTTTCTTAAAAAATTGCACGTTGTTTTTGGTTTTTGCACGTTGGTTTTGGTACGCTGAAGTTTAGTTGACACTAAAATTCAGGACATTTAGGCTTTTTCTAAAATTCCTTCCGGACACAAAATTTAACATAAAATTCCGGACATATCCGGAATTTTCCGGACGGTATGGCAACCCTAGACTAGTTAAATAATCTGGCCTCTGAGATGAATTAGTTAAGACTACTCTGAGATGAATTTGGTTAAGCTTTAAATCTAGATTTCCCTACATTGGCGGAAAACAATAGAACTTGGAAGGACCAAGTAGAAGTCTATATCACTGCTGCAGGTATAGAAGACAAACCGGGTAGGTTTAAGAGTTCACTTATATTCAAGCATACCATATTTTCGAAGGGGCAAACCGGGACCCTGGTTAACAGAAAAAAATTTGTCCCTGAAAGGTATTGTTCGCTGAAAAAAGATCTTCACTTCAAATCATTCTCGGATTTCATAATTTTCGTCTCAAAAAATAAGTGTTCTTTAAAAAAAAGTCTTCACTTTGAATCAGTCTCTAATTTTCTAAATTTTGTTCCTTAAAAGCAGTGTTCTTTACCAAAAAAAAGCATTCACTTTAAATCAGTCTTGGGTTTCATGATTTTTGTTACAAAAAAGAATTGTTCTCTAAAATAAAAAAGTCTTGGCTATGAATCTGTCTCGAATTTCATAATTTTCGCCTCAACAAACTAGTGATTTCTGATTAAAACAAAAAAAAACGTGGCCTGCACTTGGAGTCTGTCTTGGGTTTTTGGTAGATTTCCGCCAAAACGGCAGGAACAAACCCCTAAAAATCGGGACTGTCTCGCCAAAATCGGAACGTATGGTAAGCTTAGTTATATCAAATTGTGCTGGTCCTGGAATAATTGGAATTTCAAAACTCTTTGAATATATTGAGAATAAAAGCAAAGATCCTGCAATACTCATGAGAAAAATTGAGCAAATTTGTAACCCACAGCAGAATGACTGCCTGGAGGCTTACAAATTTTGGAAACTGTCGTGGTCCTCTGGATCTTTTGACCGATTTTTAAATATATTGAGAAAACATGCTGATACATGCAACTTTGTAAATCTAGCCAATCGGATGATGAGAGACAAACTTGTTTTTCTGTTTTTCTGTGTTGTTTTTCAAATCACTATCTTTTTGGGACAAAAAATTGACAAACCCGAGATAGATTCAAAGTTGTAAATTTTCTCTCCTTTATTATTCGATCAAGTGCATTTTGATCAAATGTCGTTTCGATCAACTGTCGTTTCGATTAAGTGTTGTTTCGATCAAGTGTCGTTTTGATCAATTGTCGTTTTGATCAACTGTCGTTTCTATCAAGTGTCGTTTCGATAAGGTGTTGTTCGATCAACTGCTGTTGGATCAACTGTCGGGTCACGCATTTAAATATAAATCTGGCAATACTCTTGTAATCGGGGATACCTTGCGTCGTGCTATCTCGCCGCATATTAATAATGCTCAACCTCGTTTTTCGCGTATTCTTAATATTGATGTTTTGGCAGAAATTCCTGATGACCTACTGCTCGAAGTCAAGTAAACTATAATGAACGACCCAAAATTATTTTGCTTTTGAAAAACATAAAACAAGGGTAGCCTGATTCTAGAAAACAAGTCCATAAACTCATAAAGCCGTATTTTTCTTTACGAGACTGACTCATGAAGGTTATGTTACTTTAAAAGGAGAACGCATTTTCATTTCTATAATTTTACAAGCCAAAGTTAAGCAACAGCTACACGCTGCTCATTTCGGATATGACAATATGCTGCGTAAAGCGCGTGACACAATCTTTTGACTAGGCATGCCTGCTGAAACAAAACAGTTACCAAATAATTATAATATATGCCAGCAAACGCAACGACCTAACACTCCTGATGCACTTTTACTTCACAAAAAGGATTATCACCGTTTGAAAAAGTTAGTGTCGATATCTTTAAGTATGATCATAGACATAATTTATTGTAGTTACTGTTGATTATTTTTCGAATTTTGCCGAAATTGATGTTTTGCCGTCATTTACTGCAAAACAAGTTATCATTACCTTGAAGCGACACTTTGTGCGCTATGGCATTCCTTGGTGCATTGTTTCAGACTCGGTTGCCCAATTCATGTCTGACGAATTTCGTGTATTTTATACTAAATGGGCTATATCACATTACATATCATCACCAGGCCATCAACAAAGTGATGAAAAAGCAGAAACCCACGTGAAAATTTTTAAACGTATGTTACAGCAAACAGACGCCGAACATCAGGACCAATGGAATTGCTTCAATTGCGCACACCTCGACAGGATATTCAAGCCAGCCTCACCCAAGTATTTTTTGGCCATGCAACACGTTCTGTAACTCCTATTCGTAATTTTAAGTACTGTAATTTGGATCATGCAGGCCGCAAAAGCCGACCCACAGCAGTAAAGCACACATATGATAAACACGCCCGACCTTTGGCTCCTCTACATGTACTTCTGCGTGTTCTTTCTCAAAATTCCGCAAAGGACGGATGGGCAGTGGTGGATATTGGGTGAGGCGAATGAGGCAGTCGCCTCAGGCCCCCCTTTTTTTGGGGGCCCCCTCGAAAATAGTACATACAGTTTCAATCCGCTGCAGATGTTTGTTCAGAGTGTAAAGAACGATTCTAAGTGAAGATCTTTTTTTTTTTTTTAGAGAACACCCTGAGTTTGGAACGAAAATAGGGAAAACTGAGAGCAAATGGAAGTGTTTTCTTTTTAGAGAACACCCTGATTTTGGGAGAAAAATAGAAAAATCAGAGATGAAATCGAAGTGAAGACCTTTTATTTTATTTTTTTTTTCAGAGGACATCATGAGTATGGGAGAAAAATATGTAAGCCAAGATCAAAACTTTTTTTTTTCAGACAACATCAATTTTTGAAAATTCTTGCCTAGGGCCCCTAAATTGTAATATCCACCACTGCGGATGGGAACGCCGTATTATCACAAAAAAAGCTTAATCCCCACGATAGGAACGCGATATGTTTATGTGGCAAATCGAACTCGCAGCTCAATTTGAACTATTTAAAATAATTTTCGCGGTTGATTACCGCGATTGCCGCGATTCGCTTCAAATGTCAAGTTTTATAAAATTACCGCGGTAACTTTATAAAACTTGACATTCGAAGCGACGACCCAGAACACAAGGAAAAAACAAGTGAAGACATAACTGGAATAATTACAAAGAAAAGAAGTTTAACAAGAAGAATTTTTTTGTTTGTCTTTTTTGAGATAAATCTTTGAAAAAACGTTTTTTATTTCATTCAGAGACTCTTTCTATATGAATAAGTTTATATTTTGTTTGCATGCTTACATTGTATAAGTTTATCGGTAATATTAAGTTAATTTTCAATATCGTGTTATAAACCATAATTAGTCCGTTTCGAAGACCACACTTCTCTGTATTTCAGTGTGTACTTTTTTAAAGTCCGCAAAGGAGGAATGGGAACGCGGTATTTTCACGAAGAAGCTTAATCCTCGCGCATATGGTGTAAAATCTCTTTTTGTTGTTTGTTATCAACATAACCGTGTGCATTAACGTATTGACAAAAGCGACAGTTTC
This sequence comes from Diplosoma virens, assembly GCA_963680785.1. NCBI lineage: Eukaryota > Metazoa > Chordata > Ascidiacea > Aplousobranchia > Didemnidae > Diplosoma > Diplosoma virens. Next base: position 26,652,513 of record OY796885.1, on the reverse strand, counting down.
GATAACGATGAATTCGACATTACTCGCCCAATTCCTCCAACGTTAACAGTAATAATAACTTTGATGCCGATCTCGCCGCTTCTCAAAATCGTCAATCTCGTGAATGTCGACCCCTCGATGCTTTAATGATTACGTAATGTAAACTTTGTTAACATGTATATCTTGGTTTATGCTGCAGGACCGATGTTTTAATTCAATCATTGTTTATGGATGTTCGCGTCTTCTCTAAAAACGGGGAATGTTGACAAAGTGGATCCGTCATCCTAAATGCATCAATCGTGGTGAAATTTAAGTATCACGTTATTAGCTGTCTTTGTTATTGATTCGGTTGAGTGTATATGTGGAAGTGCTTGATTAAATTTTTTTCAAAATCTAATTTTTAAGTCAGCAGCAAGTTTAAAAAAAGAGGAAGGCTACGCGCAGTTACCAGCAAGAATTCTTATCATTTAATTATTATGGTTCACACATTCCGCCTGTTTCGAATTCTTATTATAGCTTCAAGCCAAATGCCGATTCTAAACAGCCGGAATGTATGAACTGTGGATTGGTAATGACAAATGATTCCATAAAGAAATCAAAATTACAAGTACATCAGCAACTGAAGCATCCTAGTTCTGTGAGAAAAGAGCGCAGTTACGTTAAGAAGAAAGTAGAGTTGCGGAACAAGAAAGTAACAAAACCGTTAGAATTCTGCACAAATAGAGCAAATGGGCGCAGTATAAAAGCACTTAGAGCAAGCTATGCAGTCATTGAATTAGTTGCTAAGGTGGGTAAACCTCACAATATAGAAGAACTTTTGGTGAAGGCAGCAATGTCAGCATGTACTACGGAACTGCTGGGTAAAAAGGCAACCTACGCTTTACAGAAAATCTTTTTGTCTAATGATACTCTGAGAAGAAGGCAGGATAAAATGGCAAAAAACCTTGAGAAACAGCTAGTGGATACACTAAAGGTTTAAAAGCTCTTATTACAAAATAATGAAACAACAATTGGTCACTCTGCTTTATTGCTTCACTATGTCCGATACATTGATGGGATGGAAATTCATAAAGAAATGTTATTTATGAAGAATCTGACGAATACACGAGGTGAAATTATACCCGGTATCTGCTGCGGCTTACAATTATTTGAATAAAAAAATCCCTTTGTTGAATCTACTGCAGATTGCAACGTCGGTGCTAGCGCTATGACTGGTAAACATAATGGATTCACTGCAAACTTGAAAGAAGTTGCCCCTCATATACTAGCAAATCACTGCTTTATTTATCGACCACATGGCAGCTAAAGCTCTAATAGTGATAACAAAAAAACATTACAGATAGCTATTTCAGCAGTGAATTTTGTCAAAGCCAATGCTTTGCATGACAGATTGTTTCAGCTATATTATGCAAAAATGAGGAACATCACATACTTCTCATGCACACCAAAATGCATTGGCTTTCGAAGGGATAATACCTTTTTTAGAGTAGCTGAAATGTGCATTATGATTCTTATTTTTGTTCAAGACATGAAATCAAAGGTCTGTAGTGAGAAGCAAAGATAAAGCTGAGGTCTTGTTTTCAGCAATGAATACAAAATGATAGAAAGGCAAGAATTTTTTGTCTGGCCAACATACATTGTATTTCCACATATCAACCAACTCGAGAAAATATTGCTAGGGCGAAATGTTACTGTGCTGAAGCAATGCGCATTTTTAAAAAGTAAACTAAACCCCTAGATAATCTACCTGCAAAAGAATGAGTTTGTACTAACCACTTGCAAAAATTGAGAAAAGGTATTCGAAGAAGATTTCAAGGTATAATTAAGATGAACCCGCTAACGTGGATTATGGATGTGGTACGATTTGATGTCTTAAATCAGCGAGGCATCGATCCCTACAGTTGTAGAACTTTTTGAAGTGGAAGAGAATAACGCATTGATGGAAAGAATTGAAAGTGGGGATTGAGTGGATGGCTGAAAATTAAATCCTCGCATCCCTTTCTCTTTAAGAAAGTTGTTCATTACTTGCCCAATTTTTCCACCATCTAGTTGGTTGAGACGGGATTTTTGTTGCAAATGATGTACTAACAAAAAAACGTAATTTGTTGCAGATTGAACAGAGAGCAGACTTACGCCTGAAACTGAGCCAAGGTTTGGAAGTTCAACTGGATAAGCTGATTCACAGACATCAAACGCCGTTTAGTCATTAATCAAAATTTACATTTCAAAAAAGATTTTTTGTTCGCAAATAAAATCCATTTTCCGTTGCACAGAATCTCTAGTTTTTAATTCATGTGGGCCTGAAATTTTCTCAACACTCTAATATGGGCCGCAAGTGAAAAACGGTTGAGAAACACTGATTCATACCAGCGGTTCTCAAACATTTCAGAGTTTTCAGGCCCGTAGCCCCTTTTTAGAAATTCTCAAACACCCGTAGTCTCCAATTTAGAACATTGTCCTAAAATTCAAGTAAAAACCAAAAAAAGGTCATCAATTTGGAACTGCCTCAGATTTCATTATTTTTCTATCAAAATTCATGTGAAGACCTTGAAACTGGGTCTGGTTGTCTTATTTTTGTCCCGAAAGACTTGTGAAGACTAAACAAAGGCTTCTGTTGGAGCCCTCCGGTAAATCCCCCATGGCCCCTTTGAGAACCCAGCTCCATACTAATGTAAGGGATGTTGAAAATTAAATTAAAATTCAAGAAACCGATAAAAGGTTTCATTAGGTTAACAGAAGGATTAAAAGTAATAAAACTTGGAAAAGCCATGTCAACTACTGAAGTCAATCAGAAAAGAACAAAAAATTATGCACTAAAGTTGACTTAGTTTTTATTGGCGGCACAAGCTTTCGTGAGCAACTGCTCACTTCGACAGGTGCAATGGATGTTTGATTCCTTCTGTTGCACCTGGCGAAGTGAGCACGAAAGCTTGTGCCATCACTTAAAACTAAGTTAACTTTAGTGCACAATTTTTTTTGTTTTTAAGTTAAAAGGGTAACTCTTTGAAACAGGTAGAAGCATTCTTATGCATCACTTTCTTTTTCTTAGTAAAAAAACTGGATTAGCATTTTTAAAAAAATAGTAAAAGGACTAAATGCTCATACATGCTGCTAATTATCCGACTTTTAGATTTTTATTATGCAACTAATATATAGCCGTGCGAGTACATCTAAACAAACAATTTATCAACTTCAGGTGTCTTTATGAATTAAACAATCTTACATTTCGACATCGTTTGTTTAAATAATCGTTTCCTACTTTATTTTGAGTTTATTTCATTTTTTAATTTTTTAATAATTATGGCAAGTTTTCAATTCGATTAACATAATTCTAAAATTGCCTTCAATTTAAAATGCGTAAATTCAACCTGTACAATATTTAAAGATTGTATTCAATAGGCCTACAAAATGTTATGATTTCGGTTGTGAAAAGTTTGTGTTTTTAATGTTGTCGGAATTTTAATTAGAAACAGTTTTTTTTTACATTTTACATCTTACTGTATTTGATTTACTTTGAGTTACTTTTGTTATTAATGTGCCAAGCTGTTTGGACTAAACATATAAAACCATGATATTTCGTTTTAATGTACAACTGCTTTTAAACTATTTAAATTAATTTTGTAGATCACTGAAAGTGATTGTGAACAATATTTTTAAATATTTGCTCAGTGTAGTTATCGATAAAAAAAATAGAGTCTAAAAAACCCAGTCTATACGACATTTGCATTATTATTTTCTAAAACAATGATCGATTCAAAAATTTAAAATTTTACACAAATGACATTTTTAAAAATACGGAGCAGCAATGAACATTAACCGATGACGTAACTTAACTAAATATAAAGTGAGTTGTTGCACAGGAAACTGATGGATTCGTAAAGTTGTAAGACAATCACGTTCTTAAAACATGTTTTAATAGTTTAAGAAAATTACCTAGTAAGACAATGCCATGTAGGCTTAGGCTAAATCTAATACAAAAACATACGACTCCAGCCACTCTGACTCCGACTCCACAACCTTAATATTAACCCCTAGACTACAGTAATCTCCCCGTTAAGTTCGCATCCGTTTAAGTTCGCATCCCGATTAAGTTCGCAAAAAATTTTCAAAAAATCGAGATCCAACTTTCACAAAAACTTATAGATATTTAAACCAAATCAGACAAGTCATAAAAATGTTCACGATTTCAACAAATCTCTAATCGTCAGCTGATGCATATTTCGTTTTCTTTTGCGTCCAATATAACCTGCTTTAATTTTTGTTGAAAAGCTCAGAGGAATTTCTCAACTCATTATAATAATTTCCTGCTTGAGCTTGCACATGGAGACACAACAACTTATCCTCAACTTCAACAACTTTATTGTACATGTGTTCATACCCACAAAAAGTGACATCGTTCCCTGTTGGTGCTGGACTATGTGCGCAAGATTCGACCACAGTGTGTACGTTTTTATCTTCATTATCATTTGTTGGTTGTATACTTTCCAACAACTCATTGACGTCATCCAAAATCTCATGTGAAAACTCTTCATTGTTTTGATCATCAACATGCACAAATCAATCAATCAATCAATCTTTGTTTATTCATTGTAGATTACCATTTGTTAAAACTCATCTAGAGTAATTTTGTCAATCGTACTAATTGGAAGCCATCTGCAAATTCGGTTATCTGTGCTAAACATTTTCTAGATAAGTTTATTCGTGATGGTTTAAGGAAAACTTTGAAATGGAGCTTAAATCCAATCCCAACTCTTTACACACAGATTGCCTTGAAAATACCATCTACCTTGAAAACTTCATCTGTAGTTAGAAAACCTCCCGAAATTCGTGTCTATCAAGATAATCAACTTCAACATTTTGATAAAAACGATACCATTAAAAGTTTTTCAGATTTATCAGAAAAATTATCTCCACCAGGCTACAGTTGTTATAAAACAGACGATTTCATTGTATACTATAATCTGATCTTTGGTGAGCTTGATGGATTTCCAACTGTTTGTGAAGCAATACAAATTGACAATCAATTACACGTAAGTCTCCGACATTATAATCTTTTGCGGCACACCTGAAAACCTCTCACGGCAACCTAGTGTGCCGTGGCACACAGTTTGAAAAACATTGTTGTAAATGTTAAGTTCGCCCCTACCAGTTAAGTTCGCACTCGCTGTTCAGATTCCAGTTGCAAACTTAAACGGGAGATTACTGTACAATATAAGTAATTGAAAATTATAAAAATATCTAAAGTAAATTTAAGCCGTACAGTACCTGGTGTTGTGTCCCAGACCAAACGAAATCCTGGTGATGAAATAGTGGCGTCGGAAAAAAACTGAATTGTTACATTTGAGTTATTTGAAAAAAATGAATTCGGAATCGTTTGCCCACAATATACCATTTGCTGAAAACATCAATATTTGAGTTTTGATAAATCAACAACCCAATCGAACGTAGTCAAATAAAACTGGTTTTGGATTTCAACATTTCTTTGTATATTTGAACACTTTATAGAACAGGGGTTCCCAAACTGGGGTACATGTACCCTAGAGGTGTTCAAATTTAGGTCATGTTGAAAAAGTGCATGTTTTCGGAGCTTATATGGTGCATTGGACCTTAAAAACACCTTCCATGCAAAAAAATTCGAAAAAAATATCTCTTTGCTTTCCCTCACGAGGGTTAAAATAATACACCTAATTTGCTCAAAGGGAAATCCCCTGATGACATCATTTTTGATTTATTTATTATAATTTGAGTTTCAGAGCAGATAGAAAAACAAAACCAATTGTATTTGTTTTCAACAAGCATGTGCTTCATTTTGAGAGTAAACTTGATGACGTCATAACGACAACTTCATTTTTACAGTAAATGCATAGAAAACTTAATAGACGCTGCTTTTTGAGTGATACATGCCATAAATTTCACAAAATTACTAGTCTTCAGTAATTCACTAGTTCAAAATTAGACTACCGGTACTTTTACTGGTGAAGTATTGCTTTTTATCAGAAATGTTTGTAAGGGCTGTGTTTGCGAATTATAAATTAAGAGCCTGAGTCGATTTTAAAGTCGCCAACTTACTTTCGATGTTTTTAACAACCTGCAACAGACTAACTCGTTGCTCTTCATTTTCTACTAAAATGGCAGCATACGTAGTCTGAATATAGCTTCACAGTTCTTTAGCTGCATCGTTAACAACTTCAATGTTGGCACCAATTTTTTACCCTTTTTGAATAATTTATTCGCAGTCCACTGCTTTGGTTTGTCGTAGAGCCAGTGCTTGTCCGTTCTCAGACATTCAAAAATAAACCAAGTTTGAGGTCCAATAAATTCATAAAGTTTAGAACACCTGTCATTGTTCCTTTTAAAAACGGGAATTCCTCAGCGAAATTCATCTGGTGGTGATATTGAAAGGAGCTGGTATGCCATGGACTCTTTCATTTCATTTATCAGCAAAGGATGCTGGTTAAAAAAGGAGAATGCCAATGTTTCTTGCGTCAGATATCATTGATGCGATGAAAGTTTGTTGAAGAAGGTATCAGTTACAGTCGGATCTTCGTTCTTGTACCTTAGCATGTCATGCAGAAAAATTAAGTTGTTAATTGGAGCATCCATACCGATATTACATTTCAGCCATGCTTGAACATAAAAAAGAGCAATAAACAAATTTATTTGATGAAGCTTTTCTACAAACTCACGGTCATAAGATATTTGATCGGACCACATGAACATTTTTTGGCAGTATAACAGTTTGCCCATCCATCGGGCGCTGGAAGTAGCGCCAAATTTGTAATAAAAAAATTAGAAGCTGCAGAACCTAGCAATGCAAGTGTGTTTTCTACACATTGCCTATAATCTCCTCTCACAAAAGCTTTTTTCGTCATTTTTTCCTTTTCAACGATCTGTTGCAGCTCACATATCACCAGTTTCGACTTTTCTTTAAGCCATTCTGAAGACATTTCCAAAATGTGATAGTCTTTAGAGAGGTTTATTTTTGGCCACTGTGCTTGAAAACATTTGAAATTAGCATCATCTGGAGCTGATGAGTCACCGAATAAGCAATAATAAACTTGTATATATGATGACGACACGCGTTGTAAAAAAGTTTTTGATCTAAAAGCTTTTCCAAGCATTTTGCAGCACTGTTGTTCCAACCAGTGTTGCTGGCAGTTGTATCAAAAACCAAAGCTTTCACATGTTGCTTCAGATTCCACACCTCAAGTAAATCATAACTTGCATCTGCTTGAGCTGTTCCACTTGCTTTTCTAACCTTTGTACTCTCAAAAGCTTGCCCTCTTTATAAGTTGATGTTCCTGAAACCGGCACAGAAAGCTCCTCATGTTTATTGCCAAAATAATCCTTTGTTAATTTACTGTCCCAGTGGAGAGCCAGATCCCAAGATGGAGCTTCACGTATTTCTTGAAAAATTTCATCAGAAATTTGCAGTCTGTTTGCTATACAAACTCTGTAGGTGGTTGAGCGTGAAGGACAGAAGTCGTCAACGTCACCTTGGCAAGCTTTTATAAATGATGCTACCAACATAGTGGCAGCGTTATCTGAAATTTTGACCGATGAACCATCGGTTGCTGCCATGGTAGTAAATTATTACACCTACTGCATCTACGAAAATGATTTATGGTAAATATCTAAATGCAATATTAAACTAACATGTTATAGCAGTTAAATAGCTCTGGTATGAACAACAGCCGAAATACAAAATCTTTGAAACTAGTCTGAATTTAGACTTTACATGTTGCTCTCTTGCGTTTTTATGTAACAACTGCAAGTTTAATTGCTTTACGTTTAGCACTTTCTATAGTCATATAATGAACTTGTTTAATATTTATATTGCTTGTCAAGTTATTTTGCTTTAAGAAAATCCAATTTCCAACATTCTTATATATTTTTCTTTAAACTGAATTAATCATTTCTATCATTTCAACATTTCCTATATGAATTGCTTTAAAAAAACAAGTGGCAAATATGACGTCATCATGCACAATTGACGTCATCAAGTTTATTCTCAAAATGAAGCACATGCTTGTTGAAAACAAATACAATTGGTTTTGTTTTTCTATCTGCTCTGAAACTCAAGTTATAATAAATAAATCAAAAATGATGTCATCAGGGGATTTCCCTTTGAGCAAATTAGGTGTATTATTTTAACCCTCGTGAGGGAAAGCAAAGAGATATTTTTTTCAAATTTTTTGCATAAAAGGTGTTTTTAAGGTCCAATGCACCATATAAGCTCCGAAAACATGCACTTTTTCAACATGACCTAAATTTGAATACCTCTAATGTACCCCTAGGGGTACATTTAGGCTTCTCAAGGGGTACATTACTATGTGAGAGAATATCCTTATTTAAGTTAAATTCCGTGTCCGGAAGAAATAATAGACTCAAATGTCCAGAATTTTCGAATCCGGTCGATTGCAATTACGTCAAACAGGACAATTAAGAGGGAAGACTTTTTTACAGATCACCGTGATTTTGGGTTTGAATGGGGAAAATTTGTGGCTGTTGAAAAGGGAAGAGTTTTCATTTTTTAAAAATCACCTTGATTTTCGGCATGAATTGGGAAAATTTGTATCTGATTCAAAGTGAAATTTTTTTTCCTTTTTTTTTTTTTTTTTTCTTTTTAGAGGACACCATGATTTTGAGACAAAATAGGAATAATCTAAGGCTGATTCCAAGTGAAGAGCTTTTTTTTTAGAGGACGCCATGATTTTGAGACAAAACAGGAATAATCGAAGGCTGATTCCAAGTGAAGACTTTTTTTTTTTTTTAGAGGACACCATGATTTTGAGACAAAATAGGAATAATCGAAGGCTGATTCCAAGTGAAGACCTTTTTTTTTAGAGGACACCATGATTTGGAACAATATCTACCCGGCTGAGGCCCACCAGCTCGAACAATTTCAAAAAGTGACCCGCAAGAAGAAGTTGGACCACCCTGTTTTAGAGAAATGTCACAACATTTTGGGGGTACATGCAAACCTGCTACAGTGTCCAAAGGGTACCGATCAACTAAAAGTTTGGGAAACCCTGTTATAGAACAAGCTATTCCAGAAATGATTTTAGTGTTATTCTTGTTTGAAATTCTCTATTGGTAGACTTTAAAATGCTTTTGAATTGAAATTCGTGTTAGTATTTTTAGTGCGCATTTGATAGTAACCAACCTAAACAGAAAGTCTAGAGCATCGTTTAAATTTTTTTTAAAAGGTTGATCTCGCCAGCATAGGTAGGCTACTCACTTCCAGTCAAAGTTTTTCAGCTGCTGCTTTTTAACTCTCTTTTTGATAATTGATTTTTTTTACTGAAGAATTATAATGAAATCTTAGTTAACTATATGGCCCAATAAACTTGCCTTAGTGCTCACACTCGCCTCATTGACAGTGTCTTGAATGACGCCTTGCGCATAGTTACTGGATGCCTGCGTCCCACTCCAACGGACCACCTACCTGTACTTTCAGGCATCCAGCCAGCTGAGCTTCGCCGACTGGGAGCGACACTCTCCTTGGCTTACCGTGGATCTCTGGACCCCGGTCATATCTTGCATGGTCTTTTAAGTGGGTCCTCAGATACTGGCCAAGTGAGACTAAGATCCAGACGCCCGTTTGTGCCAGGTGCGCGGAATCTCTTGGACAATCTTGCCAGACTTGGCATCCGCGCCTCTGAATGGACAAATCACAAATGGAACGCGGAGTACTGTGAAAATGCTTCCAGGCTCCGTGCTTTTGTGCCCGGGACCAGTGTCAGGCCTGTTGGGATGGGCTTACCCCGAGCAGCTTGGGTTAAGCTCAACCGCCTGCGGACTGGTGTTGGGCGATTCCATTCGTCCATGCACAAATGGGGTCTCGCTCCTTCACCGAATTGCGAGTGTGGCGCCTCAGAGCAAACCGCAGATCATGTACTAACAATGTGCCCCATACATCGGGCACCACATGGAGCACGCGGTCTGACGGTTTTGGATGACGAAACTCGATGCTGGCTTAATAACATCACTGCCAGCATCTGATCCGGGCAGTGCAGCGGTCTGGGGTGGTAAAGGGATAAACCCTCGGCCCCAGTTCTGTTTGTGTCTGGCCTGGAGTGGATGCCCTTCAAACGACGACGACGACGACAACTTGCCTTTTTATTTAAGGTTTTTAGATAGACTACGGAATGTGCAATAATGATGGTTAGTTGATATTTTGCAATTAATGAAATATTAAGTGCTAGACTGTTTATGAATTGAGAAGTTGAAAAAAGGTCAGCGCAATAAGGCATAGAAGTTTTTATAATGACTTTGAGATGCCATAGACCGATGCCATACTTATGCTAATATTTTTTGATATTCATTTGCTTTAGAGCACAAAAAAAAAACTTATAGACGTTTATAATAATGCGTTGAAGTGAATCATTATTTTTATTTTCTTTAGTGCTAAGAAGAAACGCATGTTGAAAATTTTCAAAGACGGCTGAAACCAGTCTTGTCCCTATGGGGAGAAATAAAAGGCCTATGCCACCCAAATTTTTTATTCTCCAATTTTTTTATTTTTACGGGCAAATAAGAAAGCTTTTAATAATTTATACTACTTGGTAGAGCTTCCATAAGCATAAGGAAAACGTTCTTGACAAAAATTAGAATTGAAGCCAGAAACCCAGGTAAAGACGCAAAAGCCTTTACTCATTAAAAAAAGAATGAAAGTAGATTTTAAACGGGTGAAAACCTTTTTTGCCTTCTCCTGGTTTTCAGGCTTCAATCCAATTTGCCCCGAAGTGCACCCAACTTTTTGCATTCTGGAGATGGGCCTGCAAAAACAACCATAAGTGTGCCTTTTACAATGCGAGTTCGTTTTTTATATGCTTCCTGCATTACATACTTACTTTTTTTTCACCAATGTCAACAGCAACGTAGTCATAGATACAATCACGGGTTTTAGAATTTTCCAAACTAAAATGAGTGAATCGAGCACGTAGAATCTAAAATTTGACAAAGAAATCGGAAATTAAGTTATGGTTAAAATTAACTGCAAATTAAGTCGTTCTTCTTGTCCATTTTTGCGTTGTCAAAGACTTAAATTTTTATTAATAGTCATGTTTTGAATCTTTATGCGGTTAGTGCCACTGCACAATAATCAAATGTTTTCAGTAAATTTTCAACAAAGAGACCAGTGTGGTTCAAGTTCTTCACTCCTGCGAAACACTTTTCAAAATTTTTGGAATTTGCAAACCGGAGTCGGTTTGAAATTGTTTAAATTAAATAGGTTATTGGCTAAAATGAGAGTAAAATTTTAAATTTTTTACTTTTTTATCAAGTAAAGCCTTTTTTAGTTTTTTTTAAACATATCAAATTGTTTGAGATTAAGCAAAGATCAAAAATAGATCTTGACAAAAAGGTGAAAACTAAAAAATTTTACTCTCATAATTCAGACAATTTTAAATGGACTCCTGCCAACAAGTTCGTCTTTTTAATGAATTTTAATTTTAAATGGACTCCTGCCAACAAGTTCGTCATCACTAGTTTGTCATCTTTGTTATAAAAATTGCCATTGCCCAGTCAATAAAACATGAAATGTGTAAAATTGTTCTGCGGGCCACATATGATCGGGCCGAGGTCTGGACCTCCCTAAAGTAGACAATACAGTTTTGTTCCTGACAACAATTCAGCAAGACGCAATAAAAAATTAATTTACCGACTTACAAATGTAAACAGTTTTCACGCTGTGATTAAAGATTTATTTAGTTTGAAATCAGTGCCAAAATAGCCGATTTAAATCCTCTAAATATTACATTTGTTCCTGTTTAAAACTAGATTAGAAAAAACATACAAGATTATTTCAAAATAATTTTTTTGCAATATTGCAAATTAATAAACAAATTTGAACTTTTTGATTCCTGTTTAGAAAGAAACAACACATTCAATTTCAGGAAAGAAAGCGAAAAAAATTTTTTATAGTTGTGAAAAATATAAATAATTTATTTAAAGCGCCATTTTTTAGTTAGCCAAACAATTAGTCCGTGCAACATGATTTGTCTCTTTGAAAATAGGCAAAAGGACAAGTTAGTTTTCTTGCGTAATTCTAAGTCTGAAAGGTGACGAAATTTTAAATGATAAATTAGCATTCAGCGTTTATTAGGTTTTGTGCTTCTGTTTGTAAGTGTTTCCAGAAGCAAAAGAATTAAACTGGCTTCTTCGCAGTTAGAGTTTGAGAAACTTTGATATAAACTTTGATATAATTTCAAATAGCAAAATATGCTCAGTATTCCGGGACTTGCGCATGTCCATTATGGAATTACGAAAACAGAAGTTAAGAGCCGCCGTTATTGATATTTTTGAAAAAATGGTTTAATTGCACAAATAAGATTTCAACAAATGTGTTTGGGTTTACACAAGCAATGTATAAAGTTTTTTGTTGGTCCGAATACGTAAGTTTTATCATTGCTCTTATTGCAATTCCAACTCACTGTCCTTCATAGTTTTTTTATAAATAAAAATTAAGTTCTTCTATGGTCTGACATATCATTAATTTATATTGGTTATCTAATTATAAATATCGCTATTTACCTTTCCATAAGGTCGAATTAACGTCCAAGTACAGTAGCTGTTGTTAGGGTAGGCGGACAATATGTAACCAGGAGAAGTTAAAATTCCGTCTAAATTGGTCAGATGATGTTGACCACAAAAATTTTCACTGTCGGAAACTGTAAAAAGTTCGTTGAAAAATTGAGTTAACATTTTGTTGTGAAACTTTTTGCACACAGCATTTTTTCTCAAACAGGATAATTGGTTTTCAAGCATTTCGTATGTTTGTATAGAATGCCTTTTTTGGCTACGTTGTCCAGAGGTACGAGGCCTGTTCTTATCATCGCTACGACTTTCTAATTCAAGTCATGGCTGTGGCCATGGAAAAGACAGTAATTTTATTTTTCTCTGCTTGGTAGTCTTATTAAGTTTATCTCTAAATAAAAATTTAGACATAATGAGTGTTTGAAAAAAAAGAATAGAAATTTCCAACTAGACAGCAATACTGGTACTTTGAAAGTTAGGTGATACCTTGATAAATGAATCAGAAGAACAGTTAAATGATTTGATTGAAGATGACATTTTTTTGATAATTGTTGTTGTTTAAAAAAAAAGTTAAGTGAAACGGTAGGGTAATATTAAAAGCGCAAAGCAAACATTAACTTACCTAGGTTAATGCCTATCCAAAACAATTGAAATCCACGAAATTCATTGAAACTGTTTGTGAGAAAGTTAACTTGAATAGCCCTTAGTCTAGGACTTAATCTTGATGGAAAAGTCGTGCCACAATAACTATCATTCTGAAAGTACATAGGTCTTTACTCTAATACTCACAACAAATATAAATATATTTTTATATTTTTTTTATTTTATTAGAACAGCACATGATGTAGTTGCATGGCCCAGATGGCAGTTGGTTTCTCGCAGCCTGGGCCGTAAGGAAGTTTGCTCTTGTTACACACATGACAGACCGAAATCGAAACTTCCAAAACGGACGGGTATCTACCCATCCCGATGTTCAGCAAAGGTCTGCTAATCGGCAAACGTTCTTTTCCAGACGGGGTAATGCCTGGAAAAATGCCCTTTTCAGGGCACATTGCCGACAAATTACAAAGTCCCACTTTTCTCCAGTGAACATGAAAGGCCTCACTGCAAGCAAGATGAGTGTCTTTCGTTACCTTTCTCTTCTCTGTTTGAGGCACTCGTCATCCTACTACCAGAGACCCACTGTACTATTACGGAGAAACTAGTACTTCAAGCTTACAACCAGCTGGGTCTTCTCTTCCTTAAGCAGGCAGCCTTACCACATTTGTCCACAAACTACTAAGGTATTGGGACCAATCTTCAATGACATCCGAGATTAAGTATTTGTGTGTAGATGTTGATGGTTATATAATAGTCAACGTCTACAAACCTCCACCAACGCGATTGCGATTTCTAGATTTCCCAGTGTTTCCACAATCCACACCCCCGTCTCTATGCTAGTGATTTCAACTGTCACCACGTTGATTGGAGTGATGATTATAACAGCCCGGACGGTGATTGCAGTGATGGCCTTACAAAAAGGGGGGCCCGGTGCAAGAAAATTAAGGGGAGCCACTATTTAGTGTGCCAAAAAAAGGTAACTGAAACAGTTTTTGGTATATAAAAGCAAAGTCATCACTAAAAAAAAGGTCTCCGCTTTTCCAATTTTTTCCAAACAACATGGTGTTCTCTAAAAAAAAAAGGTCTTCACTTCAAATTCATCTCCGCTCTCCCGATTTTTTTCCAAAAATCGTGGTTTTCTCTAAAAAAAAAAAAAAAGTCTTCACCTCAGGTTTTCCATTTTTGCTCCGAAAACCATAATGTTCTTCTTCCAAAAATCATAAAGGTCTTCGATATTATAGTAGCAATAGTATGTGATGTACTTTCACTTCGAATTGTAGTAGTATATAGTGTGTAAAATGTCGTCAATTACGAAGGTTACGGAGGCATTTTTTTTATTTTGACTTGCCATCGACCTCTTAGTGCTCCTTAGTAAAAATAAAGCAATTTCTTGTGTAGGGGGGGCCACTTTTTGATCTATTTTAAGGGGCCCAATGCGACCGCACTGCTCGCACCCTATTAAAGCCATTACTGGGTGAGTGTTTGGGTGGCTGGACAAGCATTAATAGTCTTGCCCTCCTATGTAGTGCCAAGGACGCTGCCAGCTTTTACTCAGGCCGCTGGAACACTGGCTCTTATCCACATCTAGCTTTTTCAAGTGTAGATCCTAACAGTCGCTTACCGGATAGACAGGTGCTTGAAAAGTTCCCCAGGTCCCAATATTGACATTTGCTAATTACACGACAAAGGTTTGTTTTGTTAGTGCCAAGCATCCCTGTTAAGCGATGGAACTTCCGCAAGACTAAATGGAGCCATTACATTGCGTTGGCGAATAAATTTGCAAAGACTTTGTTGCCGCCTGATTCGTTTGATGTAGATACTTTTGTAATATCATCAGCAAAGCATCAAAAAAGATCATACCAAGCGGTCATCGAAACAACTATATTCCGTGTTGAGATGCGGAGTGTAAATTCATCTGCACAACGTCCTGCAGTCTCGTCAAGGAGACGACTCAAGTTTAACTGCTACAGCTTACTTGCCAAACTTGGCAGGAAGCGGAGGGATTGATGGTCCGATGGAGTTTGAAGCATTGACTTTTCACACTCTAGTCGTAAACATTAAGTATATTGAACAACCTTAAAGTCAGGACACTCTCCTTGTTGATGCCATTGTATCTCAGTTTGTCAAAAATGTGAGATACGACGCTGTTAATTGCAAGTCATCTCGATTTGTTTTAAAACAAGTGTCTGATTTTTGAAATGCCACAACATCAAACCCAAAGAATATCTCTGAGACTTTTTCGCAGAGAGAATTCACTGCTGTACTCTAAAACTTAAAACCAGGTAAAGTTCTGGGCCCTGATTCCATTTGCCCAAAGCTTTTAATTTATGCTGGAGCTACTTTGAATTCCCGGTTATGTGGCATCCTTTCTTCCTGCTTGCGCCTACTCGAAATACCCCAGATCGGGAGAAGAGCTCTTGATAGCCGCGATCCCAAAGACAATACAGCCTGTGGGAGACCCAAAGAGTTATCTACCAATATCTTTGCCCTGTGTCGTCTACAAGATCCTCGAGAGGCTTATTTACGCCCATATCGAACCGATTATTAATTCACAGCTTCTCAAAAAGCAGGCTGGGTTTCGATGTTGGAAGTCAACCGTGGATCAAATTGTTCTGCTAACACAGAACATCAAGGATTCTTTCGAGATTAAGAAAAAGGACGATACCGTATTTTTCAATCTATCAGCAGCATATGACATTGTATGACACCGTGGCGTTACCTACAAGCTTCTAAGGCGTCTGTTGGATCAGAACATGGTTAGAATAATCATGGAGTTTGTCCGAAACCGAAGTTTCACTCTTACTACTGGTGACAGCAAGCAAAGCAGGCTACGCTGTCTAAAAACCGCGTTCATCTGGGATCGGTATAATTGGCTCCCCTTCTTTTCAACATCTATACGTACGACCTACATTCCACGATTTCCAAAAAGTTTTCTGATGCAGACAATCCAACATTGCTGCACTATTCTGAAAACTGGAAGGACATGAAGCGGACTTTAAGCTAAGACATGACTGCACTTTTAGCGTATCTCCAGACTTGGAGGTTGAAGCTCGGTCACACTAAGACGGTAACGGCAGTCATTCATTTAAATAACCTAAAGACCAAACATGAGCTAAAAGTCTATAAAAACAACAGACTTTTATCGTTTAATTCAACCCCTACTTATCTTGGGGTAAAATTTGTTTTGTCACCATCTAGTGGCATTGCGCAAAAAAACTTTGCACGTCACACTGCTGAGGCAACTTGTAGGGTCAGGATGAAGTGTTGGTGCCAAAACACTGCACACAGCTGCTCTATCTGTGGTCTACTCAACACCTGAGTACTGTGCATCAGTCTGGTGTCGCAGCTCTCACACTTGCCTCATAGACAGTGTTCCGAATGACGCCTTGTGCAGGTCAAGTCTAATTCGAAGAAAAAGCGATTGGAGTGAGAGTTAGTTTTAGAAAAAACACAATTAGTTTTTGAGAGAAACTTGTTGGATTGAAAAAAACTAAGTTCTTTCAAGCATCTTAACAACTTTAAAAATTTTTTTTTAATTTGAGCCCGCTTTAGGCCCGCTAGTACAATTTGCGCGGCGTGTTTTTCTCTTTTTATCTCTTTGAGCAACTAGTTTTGTTTCTTTTTTACTCTCACTTCAATCGATTTTTCTTCAAATTAGACTCGACCTCTTGTGCATAATCACTAGATGCCTGAGTCCCATTCCAACGGATTACCTACCCATACTTTGAGGCATCTAGCCAGCTGATTTTTTCCGACTAGGAGCGACACTGTTTTTGGCTTTTTGTGGATCTCTGGACCCTTGACCATATGTTGCATGGTCTTTTAAGTTGGTCCTCAGATGCCCGCCAAGAGAGACTAAGATCTAGACGTCCACTTGTGCCAGCTGCCCGAAATCTATTGAATAACTTTTTAGGAGTTAGCATCCGCGCTTCTCAGTGGACGAATTACAAATGGAACATGAAGTACTGTGAGAGCACAACTAAGCTCCGTGTTTTCATACCCATGAACAGTGCCAGACCTGTTGGATTAAACTTGCCGGTTGGTTAGTGGGTTAACCTCAATCGCCTGCAGACTGGTTTTGAGCGATTCCATTCGTTCATGCACAAATGGGGTCTCGCTCCTTCACCGAATTGGGAGTGTAGTGCCTTTGAACAAACCGGAGACAACGTCGCAATAGCATGCCCATTACATCGGGCACTACATGGAGCACAAGGTCTGACGGTTTTGGATGACGAAACTCGATGCTGGTTTAATAACATCACTGCCAGCATCTGATCCGGGCAGTGCAGCAATCTGGGGTAGTAAAAGGATAAACACTCGGTCCCAGTCCTGTTTGTGTTTGACCTGGAGTGGATGTCATTCCAAACGACGACCACGCAACAGGAGTAGCACATTGGTGTAATCGGACAAAAAGTGTTGTCAAAAAACGTTTTTAAAGCGCAACGAGCAAAATTGGAAAAAAGACAAAATAAAGCAATATAAAACTTACATGCAAATGATTTCAGACAAAAAGCTGTAAAAAGTTATTTTAAAAGTTGTGATCGAAGATTTGACGATGTGTTCAAAGTAAATTTTTGCAGCATAAACAAAAAATGTAGTGACTTTGGTAAAAATTTGGAATCGAATTAAACAAAACTGATGGAATTTAAAACATCGTATACTGACCATTTCTTTATCGTTGGTAAAAATCAAGTAGTCGTCACGACAGGAGTTACTTTGCTCTAATATGAATGAAGAGAAAATAATATAGATTTGCTAAAAAAAAATTAAGATTTTTTAAAACAGTAATTAAGCTATTACAAGGAAATTTCAATTATAATTATAAAGAAACATGAGCTATTGGCAGTGATCTCCTTACCAAAGAAGGGCCCGTTGCAAGAAAAATAGTGGGCCAGTTTCTAGTGTGCCAAGATTTTTTTGGTCCCAAAATAAAGTAATTTCTAAAAGAAAAAGAAAAGGTCATCACTTTCAATTTAGTGCATTATCTCTACTTTTGTCTTAAAGTTAAGGTGCAGATATGGAGGGCCACCGTCAGGGTGCTACTATGAATGAATAGAGCAAGATTTTGGTTTAAGGAGACACGTTTTGATTTTTTTATGGGGTTCTGGGGCGGCCACCCCGTTCGCTCCGTAATAAATCCATCACGGGCTATTGCTTGATTGTATCTTTTCCTAACTCTTTGATATCATATAAAGTAATTTTGCATTGTAAAGTATTTAAAAGATTGTACAAAAAATTTTTTCTTGGAAAATAGATTCAAATGGATTCATGTCAGATTTTTAATTATATTTAGAGCCGTGCTTTTCAACCGGGATTATATTGTACACCCCAAGGAGTACCAACGTTTATTGCAAGTGTACCAACTTGATGGAGCGTACAAAATCTTTAAGGAATTTTTTAGTTTAGTCTGACAATCAGAACGCCTTTTATTTCAAAAGTTTTTGGTTATTAAATTTTTTTCACAAAAAAAGTAAGTAAAGTGAAGACCTTGCATCTTAGTCATTTTTTTATTATTATATTTTCATTAACCCATTCGTGCCGTCGTGTCCTCAAACAATGGGAAAACAATTGCATTACAATCACAAGTACGTCAGCAAACACACTAACCAGTTTTAGTTAAAAAATATAATTAATTTATTGGTGAATTGTAGCAGTTGAAATCAGCCAAAAAGAGAAAATTTGAAATTTTATAAGTCTGAAAGTAGTGGGTAAGTTATATTATGCTTATTGGTAATATAAAGTTATTTCTCTTGTAGATATAGTTAATTTAAAGCATCAAGGGTATGTTAATACAATATTTAAAATAAATTTTTATTTTAACATTTTCTAGCATTAAATTTTGTGATGCACCCTATCAGGGTGCTGTAGGCACGAAGGTGCGCATCAAAGACGAAGCATCAAAATAATAATTCATTTTCATTTCAGGGCAAGCAAACGGATTTGGAGTGTTAATGAAGTAATTGAAATGCTGGAAGAAGAGGAATTTCTGCAAGCTGACGTTTTTTTATCCTCTCTAAATAAGGACTGCTGTCCGATGAGGATAGTGATGATGAAGAAGGAGTGTCAGTAGACCATCTTTCTGGTCTCCAGTTGTCTGCGCCTGCTAAATTTTGTACTGATTTTGGCACTTCTGTTGAAAATACCTTAGAATGGGATTTAAGTGCAGTTACAGCAAGTCCTGATGTAAGTGACAATACATTGTCATCATCAGTCTGCAAATTGGAAGAAAACTCGCTTTTATTGCTGAAGCCTGCAACATCTTGCATTTTTTGGAAAAGAAAAGAATTAACACCAAAAGTTTTTTGTGATTTACTTTCAAGAAAAGTATTCAAAAACTTCTAGAAAAAAAGTCTAGAGGTTTTTATGATCAATTTATGGATGAACAAGACACGTTAACTGTGGTTGGATGGAACGACAACCGCTGCGTTTACGTTGTTTCAAATTGTCTATCGGCTGCACGTACTTCTACAGTGTCACGCTATTGCAGAAAGCAAAAGAAGAAAATTGGCGTGGACCAGCCTCAGCTCATAAAGCAACAAAAAATTGGAGGTGTCAACAGATGCGATTAAAATATTAGCAGCTATTGCATTTCAATTAAGAGCAAAAAGTGGTGGTGGACCTTATTTGCATGAATTCCAGATATGGTAATGCAAAATTATTGGCTACTATATTGACAAAACAAGTTATCTGAAGATGCTTCTCTGGATTTGCTAGCTTTCAGAAGAGAAGTTGTGCAAATATATCTGAAAAATTATGCAAAACCAAATTCGACTGAAAGACTACGAGGGTAAATACTCTGCTAGCCAACGTATCGGCATCGATGTTCGTTTGAATCGAGTAGATCATTATCAGAGTATACTCCCGACGCAAAGACATTGTGGAGAGTGCCGCAAAAATACAAAGAAAAAATGCAAAAAGTGGTCTTCACGATCTTTGAAGAGTGGCATGGAATTAATTGACATGAAATACATGATTTCAACTGTAGCGCCAAAATTTTTAAATGGAAATAAAACATTTACGTTTTGAATATTTTGTTTAGAAGACAGTTGCTCTTTTAACTTCTCTTTCAACTACTATCTTATGCATCAATGTATAATATCTGTTGTCATATTTTAATTGGAGTTTTTGAAGGACATCTACATATTTATGATACAAAATCCATTGGAAATATTAATGCACCGCTTCGTGCCTACTCCACCCTATTAGCGTGCAAACATATGTTTGTCAGTAAAAACAGGAGGCAAAGTTCAACACAACTTTTTTTACATTTTTATAATCAAATGAATAAATTTTTATAATCAAATGAATAAATGTAACAACTTCCAACAAAAATTTTATTAAAAAAAAATTGGGCAGTAATGGGTTAAAAGGAAAAAAAGTGCAGACCAGAAAAAAAGGTCTTTACTTTAATTATATTTTTTGTTCTCAACATTTTTTAACCCATGGAAGTCTTCTGCTCTATATATTGTTTGGTGGACCCCTACATAAAAACATTTGGAATTTTTTCGCAGAATCCAAAGTAAAAACTTTTTTTGAGCTTTACTTAGACTTCAACGTAATAATTTTAAATTCACTACGCGGGTAGCCAGGCAACTATTAGAATTTAGACCTCAAATTTAGTTGAAGACAAAAAAAAGTCTTCACTTTAATCTAAGGCTGCCCAACCCGCGGCCTGCCAAGAAATTTTTAATGAGATGCAGAATCATCTTGATTTATCGCAGTGCCTCTGAACCAATCCAATGGTGCGCAAATAATTCGGAATGCAATTTTTGTCTCACTAAAAGGTTCTTTGCTTTGTTTAGAAAAACAATACGTAAATTTAAAGTGATGACTTTTTGTGGTAAACTAAATTTGTGATCAAAATTTTATTTATCATGAGAGTTAATTAATGCCACCAAAAAAACAAAAAAGTCAACACTTAACTCTGGTTCAGTTTCTAAATATAAACCACAAAATATCAACGACAAAAACATCAACTGACCAAAATGTCAACAAACCAAAATATCAACGACCGAAACATCAACTTTCGATATTATACAGAAAATATCTGCCTCAAGCTTATAAGTTCATCTGTTTCAATCACTGCAAGTAATTTCAAATCGATTTTACCAGTCGCGTTATTTTGTGGACCTCTGACACCCTTAAGATTCGTTTCCACTACGAGCTTGGAAAAGATTATTCTTTATTTGCTTTATTGATTTTTTTGCTTTGCTTAACCTCGCTTCAATTTAAGGCCCGTTTCCACTACGAGCGTGGAAAAAATCATTCTTTGTTTGTTTTATTGATTTTTTTTTGCGCTCGCTTCAATTTTATCCGCTCGCTTCAATCGAAGATCAATAAAAGAGACAAAGAATGCTCTTTTCCACGCTCGTAGTGGAAACGGGCCTTTAAGCGCGGAAAGGTTAATGTAACAGCCATTTCGTTTTGCCTTTTTTAATTTCTACGAGGCGAATTAATTTCAACGCATGCCTTGTGATTTCACAATCACCATTGTTGACTTTTTTGGTTTATTCAGCACGAGGTAATTTAACACATTGTGCAATTTAATGTTTTTATAATTTGTATAACGAGGTCAGTTGAGTTTTAGCTAGTTTAGGTTTAGGAAGAATTTTACTTACCGTAAAACCTCTAATTTAGCGCCACCCTGTCTCTTCAAGAAGCGCCGTAAGCGATTTCTTTTTGCGGTGAAACTAACCCGAAATCCCGCTTTCAGCATCAGCATTAGCATGGAATAAAAAAAAAAACAAGAGAAAATGGATCTCTGAAGAAGCGATAGTAACCGCAGGGGAATCCGGGTTAGTTGCACAAACAAAAATCGCTTACGGTGACTTTTGAAAAAACAAGGTGGCGCTCAATTAGAGGTTTTACGGTATGTTTTAATGCGCTAGTTGCTTAGTTAGATTAGGGTTAGGAATATGTCGTTATGTTTGTACTCAGATTGTATTAAGTTATGTGTATTAATTATTTCTTTTCATTCTATTTGAATAAGATTTAGAATTTTGTCGTTGCTTAATAAGCTATAAAATTTGTCTTAAACGACGCCTAACATTTTTCTGGATCAACAATAAATCAAATAAGATCAGTGAAGTGTGTTGGAGTCCGTTTCGATGTTAGCGATTAAAAATTGGCAACGACAGTCAATAAAGAAATAAACAACGTTCTTTTCCATGCTCGTAGCAGAAACGAGCCTTTCTTTACCCTACGTGAATACCATGCAAGGTTTAATGTCAAAATATCAACTACAAAATATCAAACTATACCATTTACAAGTTTATTTCGCAAAATGAAATTCAATTTAGCGCAATTGCAATTCAATTTGGCACAATTGACGTTCAATTTGGCATAAGTGAAATTCAATTCAGCATATATGAAACTTAATTTAGCATTAATGAAATTTATACCCTGTTTCTTACTTCCTATTTTGATATTTAGGCATAATTTTAAAAAAACTTTCTTTTTTTTACTTCTTACAATAGTTTTATTGGTGGCAAATAATATATAAACATTGATATTATTTGTTACTAATAAAACTATTGCAAGAAATAAAAAAAATTTATTTCGAAATTATGAAAAAACATGAAAATAAGAAGATACAGGATATAAATTTCATTAATGCTAAATTGAGTTCCATTTAAGCCAATTTAAATTTCACTGATGTGAATTGAATTTCGATTGTGCTAAATTGAATTCCATTTGTACCAAATTGAATTTCGTTTGTGCTAATTTCATTTTTGCGAAATACTCTTGTAAATGATATAGCAGTGTGGCGTGGTCACACTCGAAGGAAATTTCGAAATGAGAATAAAATTTATACATTAACTACAAACATTTGAGGATTTCAAATAATATGGCAATCCTTAAGGAGAATTCTTAGGCAATCAACACAATCATTGCCGATAGTGCCTGCGAAACTTAATCTTTCACTCCTATTTATGATTTTAACTATTAGTTACAATTTACAATAATTTTTATCATAATGATTGATCCATTTGTCAACATTAATTAAACATATGAATCCATGAAAGTATTTTTATTTATTAACAAAAAAATTAAATATTTACTCATGCTATCACCGTAATGTCAATTTTGTTTTTTCTTGCACAATAGGGTTTATTCAAGTGCACTTATTTTACTATATTCATATATTCATTACTTACAGTACTGTTTGACTGTCTCTCTGCATACATTTTATGATCGCTTGTAACTTTCGAGCGTTTTGAGCACAGCGTGAGAAGTGAAAGCTTATGACTTTTTCTTTGATTCTAAAGTTTTTCACTCATTCAGTGTTTTCTGTATAATATTGAAAGTTGGTATTTTGGTCGTGAAATTTTGGTCAGTTGATATTATTGTCAATTGATATTTTGGTCGTTGATATTTTGATCGGATACCTTGCCTCTAACATAAAAGTTTGGAATTAACTTTAATGAAAACTTGAATTCGACATCATTTTGATTAATGCACCAATTGCCGCCCGCGATAAGCTCGCCGACAAGTATTTGGCCCCCACCAGTAAAAGGTTGGGCAACCCTGCTTTAATTTTTGGCCGGAACTGTTTTACTAATTTACAAATCTTCATTTTGATTTCAGCGTAATATTTTTGAGTTCACCTTCCTTACAACAAGTAACCGAACTTCAAATTTGATTGAAGGCCAAAAAAAGTCATCAGTTCGGCATTTTTGACCGTAACCGCTCTAGATTTTGAACATAATCAAAAATATGATCTTTTGTTTCCTTTAACCAACTTGGAGGTTTGGTTTTTTGTAGTACCGTAAGGAAGATGAATTCAAAAACATTGCATTGAAGTTAAAATGAATGCCAAAAAAAAGCATTCAATTTGGTTTCTGCAAAAATCCTATCTGTTTTTCCGAAATGAAGCAAAAAGTTTTTTCCGGACCAAGAATTTTTTATTCCGAGTTTTGTTCAGCGGCAATGCAATAATTTAAATCGAGCATCTGTTTAAAAGTATAGGAATTTTTATCTTTTGCAGGCCGCACCAAAAAACTCGAAAAAATTGGGCAGTCCTGGAGTGCAAGTTTTTTTAGTTCAATCAAAAGTTGAAAAGCACCGTTTTACAGTTAAGATAATAAATTGAATAATTTTATATTAACGCATTTGCGACGCAATTTGTAAATAGACACATGTGGAAGCCTTTTCTATGTTTTCTTTTGTTTTAGAAAAACTTTTCAACTAAAAGCGTTAAAAAAATCAATTAATTAACCAAACTGTAACACTTTAGTGCATCAGAAAAATCTCAAGATGATCACTGCTTCGTTTCATCTGCAATATTTCGTATCTTTTTCGTCGATATTTTGGTCGAGTCTAGTAGATTTAGTAAAAGCACACAAAAAGCACTACCCTATAAGCATACGATATAAATATTTTTACATTTTCAATTTTACGGTTAAATTTTTGTTTCTGTAAATAGTGGTCTTATAGTAAATTTTTTAAATTTCATCACTTTACATTAATTGGTGAATCATAGGAAATAAAAAAAGTTCTATTAGTTAAGGGATTGCTGGTTTGTTTCACAATTTTCAATATTTTCAAAATCAGGCTTTTAGTACTTTTAGCCTACCAGAAAAGCTTTTGTTCTTATACAGTTTATTGATACTATACTTATTATCCTTACATATCCCGGGTTCACTTCGATTAACCACTTGCAGGAAAGGTTCGGCAGATAATTTTGTGGAAATCCCGGGCTGGACAATTTTCCTTTAACTTGAGTATAATGGCGCTGACCACAAATCGAGGGATTTGGCGAAGGAAGTAAAACTATATTAACAAGTAAAATTAAAAAAAAACTAATCTTTTTAGAGTAAACAGATTACTTTATTATGGAAGCTATTTAATTGGTAAAAAAGTTTTTAAAGGCAAAAAACGATTTTATTACAGTATATTATGATAGACAATGTGGCAGAGGGCGCTACGACATTTGATCAAACGACACTTGATCAAAACGACACTTGATTGAACGACACTTGATCGAAACGACACTTGATTAAAACGACATTTGATCGAAACGGCACTTGCTCGAAAGAACACTTGATCGAAACAACAGTTGATAAAAAAAGATTTACTTTTGTATGTTTCTGCAACTGAACAATCTCTTTTATACGGTAAATTAAATTCATAAAAAGCAGAAGCCATCAGTAAGAAGACAGTTTATTTATACTTTTTTAATTTTTTGTCAATGTCAAGGTCCCTGGGCAAAGCATTTTAGAGGGGCAACAAATACAACTCTTGTCATGGATACTTATTGCTGCCATTTTTTGCACTCTTTTTACATTGTTGTCTGTTGTTTAGGGGAATGCATTGTGCCATGGCCCCACCCTTGCAGACTCCTTGCAGAAATCATAGACAGATTCAAAAAGAAGACTTATATTTTTAGAGATTACTATGTTTTTGAGAAAAAAAGTCAATAAAACCTGGACAGATTCAAAGTGAAGACCTTTTTTTAGAGATTACTATGTTTTTGGGATTAAAAAATTGACAAAATTAGGACAGACAAAGTTGTAAATTTTCTCTTATTATTCGATCAAGTGTAGCTTCGATCAAGTGCGGTTTCGATCAAATGTTGTTTCGATCAAGTGTAATTTCGATCAAATGTCGTTTCGATCAACTGCCGTTTCTATCAACTGTCGTTTCGATCAAGTGTCGTTTCAATCAAGTGTCGTTTTGATCAAGTGTCGCTTCGATCATGTGTGTCTTTCAATCAACTGTCGTCCAATCAACTGTAGGGTCAAGGTGGTAGAGTACTAAAACGTAACATATTTTTTATCTTTTTTATTGAAATCTGATATGTTTTTTACAATTTTTCAAGTTCAGCCTAATTCATTATACAGTATATGCTATTAAGATCTTGTCAAACCAAACAAATAGAATGGTAACAATAATTTTTTAGTTTTTTCAAACTAAAAATTATCTATCAGTATTCTGATATAAAAGCAACCAATATTTTCTTGCAGTTTTTATTTGAATTTTTTTGCGTTACTATTTTGGCTGCTATTTTTCGTAAAACTCAGTTTCAAACATTTCAATTTAAAAATAATAAAAAGAATTCTTAATATTGACAGTGTATACCAGGTGCTTTTACTTTTTTCTTTTATATTATAATGTGTATAAACACAGAAATCAATAAAATAGTAAACAATTAAAACCAGAATTCTCTATCTGAAAGATTTTGGTGCTGATGTTTTGCTGCGATCTAAACAATGATGAACAGTATAAGAGTTGACGAGAAGGTAGTAGAGTACCGTTGAACCCGGGCCCAAAAATTATAGAAAGGATCCGAATTCGAGAAAAAACGCTTTTCAGGCTTCATTTTTGATGTGAGAGCGCTTTTTGTTCTTGCATTGACTTTTAAAAGCAAAAAAATATTTTTTGAACTTTTTTTTTTTATTTGAAAGTTCAATTTTCTAACGATCCCTCAGATGAGAAGCGACGATATTAACAAACATCGATTTTTCTTTAAATCAAAAACGACGTTTTAGTTTTGCTGTTTGGTGTGGGTTTCCTGGTTTAGTCGGCAGTTTTTCCCAATTAACATTGAACTGCACATTCTATTAATAATAGCAGAAAAAGCAAACAATTCTAAGAAATTTCTTCAAAGCAATTTACTGCAATTTGAAACATCAAAAAAAAAAAAATTTTTAGTCCAAGACGTTGCATTTGCAAATATTTTTATATCATCTTTTTCGATACATTGCAGTTTTGTATGCTAAGTGCTTCCCTGTAAGCTATATCAAACTTACTTTCTGCAATGCTGTGAGAAAAGAAAAAACAAACCAACAATGCTACGTTTAAATAGGCATCCATTTCTTTACATTATCAAAGAAAACATAAAATGACGTCAATAATTTTAAAATCACTGTTTAAAAAACTTTATATATAGCCTACAAAAAAAGTAAGCTGGTTATAAAAAACAAACCAGAAATAATGAAATTTTTGAAATAAAATTTATGAGAATATGACATAATCGACATTATTAAAAAGTGAATTTACAGTTTATAATCTACATCTGAATGACGTTACAAGCAAGCAAAAATTTGAAGGAACCGACACCGCGCTGCAGAAAGAGCGGAAATCCGATATTGGCTAAATAGAAAAAACCTTGGGTGGCAAAATGATAGAAGTCACAGCTTATTTGTTCAAGCCTTGACTAACATTAAACCCCATCTATTGACTCTATTTATTCCTTTTTAACTAAATAAAGAAAGTAAAAATGGTAAAACAAGCTTGAAAAGGCGTAGCCTAGTTTTTAGCACAGTAGTTCTCAAACTTTGGTGGTCCGTGGGCCATTTAACAGTTTCTCAAACACCCCTGCTTAGAACATAAAGAATATTGTTTTAAAAGTCACCTGAAGACCAAAAAAAAGGTCATCACTTTGGGACTGCTTATGATTTCTTTATTTTTGTCTAAACAGTCAAGTGAAGACTAAAAAAAGGTTATCATTTTGAAACTGTCACTGAATTTTTTATTTTCGTACCATAAGTCAAGAAAAACTAAAAACAAAGCCTCTGCTCGTGGCTCCCTGTAAATACCTCGCGGCTTTCTTGGGGAGCCTAGGGTCCCTTTGAGAAACCCTGTTCTTGCAGAATAAATGCAAAACACCATAGTCTTCTGATTACAGCAGAACAAATGATCAAGTTGTAACCTTTATTCAATTTAAGAAAACAAAATTAATGGATTGTTTAAGACTGTATCTTTAAAGCAATTTCGGTTTGTTCGCTTTTTATGCGAATTATTACCTTGCGTGCGATTGTCTAGTGCATTTAAATTTGTATAGATTTTTGGCAATTTTACGGAGAAAATTCTAAGCAAATTCACGCTACGGCCAATAAAATAATTTCAAGGTAATTGTAGATTGTTTTGCATTGTACTTACGGCATTAAGTAGTAAGAAAATAGTCAGTAACGAGAAGATTCAGCCATATTGCAATTGCTATAGCTTAATGTATAACTGCTTTTATGTAGTCTACTATTATTCTGATTTTGAAAATTGTAGCAAAAAATCTTTCAGCTCGTCGATTATTTCATGCGACGATTTTTTAGAATTATACTCATTATTTGACTGTCAATTGAATAAACTTCAATTTTTTTCTTTCACATGCAAAGTCGAGGTAAACTTGTAATGTTGCAACGTTTAACCGTTTTTAAAAGTTTGAAAAAGGTTAAACGCTATAACACTCTGATTATTATACAATAGAGAAGTTTCGGAAAACACCGACCAAAAAAGTAGAAAATTTTGCAATTTGAGATGGAATCACAATTAACAAATGAAAATAATTTATTTAAACTGCATTAGTCAGTTATTTGCAGCCTATCTATTATTCAGATCCCGACCTACTCGGATAAACACAATCTATCTATTCTAACAAAACAATAAAAGCAATTTTTTTCAACGCTTATCTGTCATTTACTTTTATAAAATTAATCGCAAGCAGTGAGACTTTTCTTCGGTCTATTTTATGATCTCAAACCGTGCACTTGCTTTTCCACTATCGTTCGTCGAAAATCAACGGTCAAATGAGTAGGGCGCCATTTTGATGTCAACCATAATAGACACGATCTCGTTTCAAGTCCTACTCTTGTCATACCGTTGTGTTCTTGGAAATGAACTTTCTTTTTCTTGCCGGTTTTACTAAGCACCTCTAAATTACGGTCATATCACTTTATAAAAGCCGTAAAACCAAAGAAACCAAATATTTGGACATCTTTGAAAGGGAGTAGAGCAACGACTTGACGGTTGCTCTAATACCTCTGACCTCTGACCTTCTCTTACAAGTCATTAGGATGAATTAACGACGACGGCGATGAAAGAGCTTAAACCGTTAGGAATATCAAGCGGTACTCTTTTGCATTTTATACCACCATGCCAACAATATTGCAAACTGACGAGCAATAATGTGTGTTAGCTGTCCATCGAGTCCGATGATGACTTGTCTCTAGCACGGATTTTCCGTCTCCAGTCTGCTCTATTTGTTGAGAGTTTCTGCCAAGATCCAAGGGGAATATCTTTATCCTTGAGATTGCGTTTGATAGTGTCCTTGTATCTCAGCTTTGGGCGCCCTATTCCTCGAGTACCTTCAGCCAGTTGAGAGTAGAGGATGAGTTTCGGCAGTCTGTTGTTGCTGAGTCTATTGACATGGCCTGTCCATCTGAGGCATCTATTTATGAGAGTGTCGTACATGCTTGGCAGTTCAGTTATTTCCAGGATCTTTGTATTGGAGATATGCTGCCACCAGTTGATGTTGAGAATCTGCCTGAGGTGACGCATCATGTATACGCTGAGCCTGTGAGCAGCGACCCTGTACACCACCCAAGCTTCTACTCCATAGAGGAGAGTTGATAATACTATTGCTCTGTATACTGCACACTTGGTCTTAATGGTCAGGTCCTTGTTTTGCCACACACGGTCTCTGAGTCTGCCAAAGGCTTTAGAGGCGTTTGATATGCGTAGTTCCAGTTCAGCATCATGCTTGTTGTTATCTGACACAGTCGTGCCAAGATATTTGAAGTTCTTCACATTGTTAAGATTCTCGCCATTTATCTGAATGTCAAGACCTGGATCTGTCGAGCCTGGAGGGGGTTGATACATCACTTCAGTCTTTTTGATGTTTATCTTTAGTCCAAAGATGCGGGCAGAATCAGCGAATCGAGTTATGATATCCTGGGCATCTGCATGACTGTGTGCAACAAAAGCTATATCATCTGCGAACATGAGTTCACGCACGATAGCCCCTGTGGTGCTTCTTGAGGATTTGAATTGGCTGACATTAAAGAGATCAGCCCCAGGCCGGCATTGTAACATGACTCCTTGATGATGATCTTTGAAGGCTTGGTTTAATACCACTGTGAGGTAAAGCGAGAACAGGGTGGGAGCGAGAACGCAACCCTGCTTCACACCATTGTTCACGCTGAATGGCTCCGATAGTTCTCCTTTCAGGCTAACTGATGCTTTCATTCCCTGGTGTAGGGATGCAATAAGGCTTGTGAAGTGGTCAGGGCAGCCGAGCTTCCTTAGGATACTCCAGAGTGCTGATCTGTTCACTGTGTCAAAAGCCTTGGTGAAATCCACAAACACCATATACAATGGCATTTGTTGCTCGATACACTTCTCCTGTATCTGCTTGAGAGAGAAAATCATATCCACAGTGCCTCTTCCAGCACGAAATCCACACTGGGCCTCCGGTAGTAGTGTTTCTGCATAAACGCTCAGCCTGTTTAGTAGAATGCGGGCATACACTTTACCAGGGATAGATAACAGTGAGATGCCACGATAGTTCCCACACAAACGCCGATCACCCTTTTTGAACAGAGTGATGAGCTGGGCGTCCTTCCAGTCTTGAGGTGGAGTGCCTGACTTCCAGGAGTCAAGTATGATTTCATGGAGACACTGTACCAGTGATTTTCCGCCTAGTTTGATGACTTCCGGGTGAATTCCATCAGAGCCTGGAGATTTTCCACTACTTAGCAGGGAGATGGCATCGGCCACTTCTTTTAGGTCAGGAAGCTCATCCATCCAGGATTGGACAGGGTGCTGCTTCAGGTCACGAGTGACATCGGGGGGCACTTCATTTGATTCATTTAGGAGGCTGTTGAAATGCTCGGTCCACCTAGAGAGGAGGTCTTTCTTTTCTGACAGTAATGTTTGGTTGTCAGAGGAGAGCAGCTGGTCAGGATAGTTTACTCTCAGTCCCCATACAGCTTTCAGTCCTTGATGGAATCCTCTCGTATCATTCATGTCTGCTAACACCTGGAGCTCAGCCGCTTTGCTCTGCCACCATTCATTCTTTAGCTCACGGCATCTCCTTTGAAGGAGACGGGAGTGTTGTTTGAACCTCGCTTTGGTAGACCTGGTGTTACGGTTTAACATTTCAGCGCGTGCCTGGTTTCGGTTTTCAATCAGTTTCGGTTTTCAATCATTCCCGTCAAACCAGTCCGCATGCTTTCTTTCAACAAAGCTTAAAGTGTCCTTTGACACCTCGTACACTGTTGACTTGAAGGATGCCCACTTATCCTCAACTGTGCCCGACAGATTTGGCAACTTCTCATTCAGTTGAGATTCTAATTCATCCCTGGTGGTACCACATTTCAGCTTGCCGACATCTAGCTTTTTGAGACGCAGTCTGGACCTGCGTATCAACCTCCTTACTCTGAGTCTCGTCTTGGCCCTTATCATTATATGATCGGTGCTACAGTTCGCCCCTCTCACGGCCCTTGTATCGTGAAAGTCACCAATATCACGTTGACGTGTGATAATAAAGTCAATGAGATGCCAGTGCTTTGACCTTGGGTGCATCCATGAGTTTTTATGGGCAGGTTTGTGTTTGAAGCATGTATTAGTTATCACGAGTTGATGCTCAGTACATATGGACAATAGGAGCTCACCGTTTGAGTTTGCACGCCCAGTTCCGAACTTTCCCAGCACTCCATTCCAGATTGACTCATTTTCACCAACTCTGGCATTGAAGTCACCTAAGAGAACAATCTTGTCATCTTTCGGAATGGGCTTCAGGATGTTTTCTAGCTGCTTGTAGAACTGCAAGATTGTATTAGGACTGTTCGTCATAGTGGGAGCATAAATTGCGATGATGGAGCAGAATCTTTCGCCATTCAGCGGTAGCCTAAGAGTGATAATACGATCATTTACAGGTTTAGGATCTTCTAACATTTTAGTGATGACAGCATTACTTATGGCTAGGGCAACACCAGACTCACTCTTTCTTCCAGATGTTCTACCACTCCAGTAGATTGTGTAGCCAGCTTCTTCTCTAATGCTGCCAGTGTCACCAAAACGAACCTCACTTAGGGCACAAATGTCCACTGAATATTTTCTCAGCTCACGAGTTATGATGGCACTTCTTCTTTCTGGTCTGTCAACTCGTTCACGGTCGAGCATCGTTCTAACATTCCATGATGCAAAGTTCAGATCACAAGTAGTTTGGACCTTTTTATCCTGGGCGACGTCCTGCCAGTATGGGTTTCTACGTTTGCGAGACTTCATGATCTGTTTGAGACTTTGCTAGCAATAGATTTGTAAGGCTACTCGGAGTTTTGCTAGTTGTCAAAGCAGCCCTCTCCACAGGATGAGGGGGTTCTGGACTGGCAAGGTGAGACCAAGACGAGTACAGCTCCTCATCTGTCGCAGCGACAGGCCAGGCGTACAGTGATTACACAGATACACTGCCCTCACAGGTTGTCACATTCCTGGTGTTGTTTATCAGAGTTTCACCTCTCTTAGATCCCCATATGATTAGCCTGTTTCCAGTTTCCAGTGGTGCCCGCGAGGAGGGACATATGGAGTCTTGGTGGAGCGATTTGTACAGCATACTACATCGTCACACCCTTGGCAAGCTTCCGGGTTATCTCCATTAGCTTTACCTTAATGAACACAAAAAAGAACCTTCTAGCCTCTTACGAATCTATAACAGATTTTGTAATATAAGTAATGTTTCCTAACAGTTAGATAAAAATAACTTGTAAAATAATCAGGCATTTTATTAGACAAAAAACTACGGAAGCAGAAAAATACAGAATCCCTGTTAGTGTCATGCTAAGTTCTCCACCTGTGACTTCTTCAAGACACTTGTTACGTGTCAATGATAGAACCAAACCATTTTATATTCATTCAAAACAAATAAATTATATAATAATCTCCAAAAAGTATTTGATTGAGTTTTTTTTTTAACTTTTAAAGCACACAATGGAATCAATTGTATTAATTTTTAATACGATATTTACGTATATAGAACTTATATAAAATGAACTAAAAATTTTGAGTTTGTGCTTGACTCTAAAATAAATGTGAAAGTTTATGAATAGCAATAAGTATAAGAGAAAAAATATTTGTTCTCATTAGAGAGAATACTGAACTATATTGTGCTCTAACTCAAGTGCTGAGAAAGGTTGATGATATTAGATGTAATGGTTACCGTGTTACCGTGTATTAATGATATTAGATGTTCGCCGCCTGAAGTTTGAGCTCGATTTTTGGGCAAACCAAATCTGACTTAGAACCACTAAATCATTGCTGCTACGGTTACAGCCACGCATGTCATTGTGATGAGGAGAAGTATACTGTAAAAAAAACTGTTGTGGGTTTTTTATCAACGCAGTCGGAGTTCGATGTGTTGCAGAATTTTTGAAAAACTTTCTTGATTTTGCGGCTGTTTTTTTTTCAGTAAAATGTTGAGGAGTCGGGTGCCGCGAACTTGTCACATGATTCAACTTGAAGAACACGTGGAACAAAAACTTTGTTTATAAAAAAATTTCCGCAATTAAAAAAATATTTTTATTGTATTCTTATTTTATTTCGAGCAATTAATTTAACAATCATTTGTGATCAAATAATCTTGTATTGTTGCTATTTTAATTTTTCTCTTTTCTATCCAACTCGCAGAACAAGGGCAAAAGGATTAAAATTGGTAATGTCTTTTATAACTCAAACCTGGTTTTGAATTGCGATAATAATGTTGTTCAACTTTTTAGTCACTTAACAACTTTTTTAAATTTTTAATCGTATTTGTTTGCTTTGAGATTAAGTTGGCTTACTATTTCAATGATCGCTTAAATAAAGCCGTGAAATCAAATTAAAAATAGGCTTACTCGATTTTTTTAATCACCTAAAAAATTATCATTCGCTGCCCTTAATTTTTGCCACTTAAATTAACATCTGTAAAACCATGGTCAAAGTTCTACTTCTAATTTGAAGAACAAAATTATCTTTAATTTTGATTTTAGATGACAAACTTTTTTTCGAGATGCAACTTAAGTAGTTCTGTAATGCGCTAATCTTATTAAATGAATTGTCATAGACAATTTAGAACCTTAGACAGTTTATTTTTGGTGAAAAAAATTTTTCAAAAATTTTCTTTTGCTAACTTTTCATTTTAACTCATTCTTTTAACTGTAGAAAAGCACGAATTGTCGCGCTCTCAACGCTATACCTTCAAACTCGTGACGAACTATTGGTACTTCATTTAGAAATTCGTAATAGTTCCTTTTTTTTGTTTTTTGTTTGATTATTTTAGAAATTCGTGCTTTCTTTTAAATTTTGCTGACTCAAAAAAAGCGGAAAAGATTTACATGTAACGTAAAGGCTAATTGCTTCTGTTTAACATTGTCAAAAACAAACTTCATAGCCTTGTACGTGTTTTTCTGCAATTTCAATAAAAGGATAAAGACAAATGTTTGTTGTTTTTAATTGTTTCTATTTTCTTTCTGCAAATTGTAAGCTTAGCTTACTGAAAAGCATAACTTGTCATTTTAACTGAACAGATACACCAATTAAAACATGCTAATTGTATAGTCACAGTTACAAATTTTCTAAAGGTGCAAAATAAGTTTTTGAGTTTTGCTATCTAATCTTTTTTGGTTACTGCTGGACCTGCCGTTGTTTTTGAACCAAAGGCGGAAAATCTGCAATCCTGAAGGTCCTCACAACTTTGGCACTTATTGGCCAAATCTTTACTTCCCTTCTCCAATTTTTCAGAACTGTTATGTGAGTGTTTATTATGTTCGAATTTTTGTAAAAATATAAAGCCAGAAACAGTTTCAAAATTGGCGGATCTAGGCCCGGGCCAACCTGTAAAGCCAATCTTTAGCCATTAGGTTATACTGTACAACTTTCACTTGACTTTTGACCTTTTGAGGTTTTTTAAATTTTTTTTCTATTTAAAAAAAAGATTTTTGAACGACCTTCGATTGAACGGTGATTTGAAGAAAACAATTTCTTCTTCTCTGCGTATCAATAAGTTTTTGAAGTGTTCAAAAAGTAGTCCAGCCCCGCTGCAGTCAAAAATTTAGATAAACAATCCAAAATTTTTTTTGATTATTTACCTTAACTTCTTAAATCAATGGTTTTTCCATTACATCAATTTTGATTTAACTAGTTTTTTCTACAAATGTTTTAATTTTATAATTAGCTTATAAAAATACAAAACAAATACCGATGTTATTAAAAACATAAAAACGTTACACAAAAGTAAACAGGCTTTTTAAAGTTTCGTCGTTTTTTTTTTTTCGAGTAAATGGTCCTAATTAACTTATGATTATGAACATCAATTGGATGATTATTGCTTCTTGATGGCATATCAAAATTGAGATTGACATTGCATGTGATGGCGAATAAAAAGACAGCGGCTGAACGAAATATGTCATTTCACGCACAACGTCAATTGTGCATGGTTGCCGTCATTCGAAACCAATATTAAATAGTTAGAATAAAGTGTGGTGGCTGTATTTTAACCAAGTTACTTCCTTCTAGGGCAAAATTAAACAAAATGAGCAACGAGTACTAAAAATGTTTGCCACAAAAAAATAAATTAATAAAATTAAACACAGAAATTAACTTAAAACGCTAATTCAATTCTTAGAATGTAGCAAGTAATGACAACTAACGTAAGGGAATCGATTAGTTCAACTGCAATGTCCTAATTAATTTTGAACTGTCTTTAACAAAATCGTTTTTACAGCAAGAAACTTCTGTAATTTGGATGTTCTCCCAAACCCCACTCAAAGTATTGAATTATAAGAATTTGCTAATTTTTAAAAGTTTTCTAAAGATCTGAATCATTTTAGGTTGAACAACGACTGCAGAGACGTCTATGCAACCGAGATTCGGAGAATTGTTTAGTAACTAAAATCTTTAGCAGTTGTAAAGCGTAGAGAGTTGACAGAGACCTATTTGGAAGATTGTGTTATCGTACATTGTTACTATCCAAACCGAAATTAACATCATAAAAACAAGCTGGCGAAAAGCAATTTGTCAATTGCGTATCTACATTTTCAAGTTGGTTGATAATGTACCGCATTTCCAGTTAATATTAGTAAGCTTCCAAAGTAATAATTATGGAATAGAGTTGTTTTAAGTGACCTGACAGTTTATTGAAGCTGTATAAGGGGGCATATGACAATATATTTTTTTAAAGTTGTTTTCTGATGTTAATAAATGTAATCTAAAATAACAAAGAGTTCGTTAAATTATAGAAACTTATAAGTTTCATATACCACTAGTAGTAGTTTTAGTACAAAAATGTATTTTTATACAAAAATAAGACTATTAGGTCTTGATCACATTCACATCAGCCGTTGTATAAAACATATGAAATCAAATCAATCAACTTCAAGGCTCACAACTATTAAGAAACTACGCCACTTAAAACGAAAAGCACCAGACTCAAGTAACTCGAGTCTCAATATGTGAGCTGCAAACAGATCATTTACAGATCACTAGACTTAAGTAAATCGAGTCTGGTGCTTCTCGTTTTAAGAGACCTAGTTTCTTAATAATATCTAAAATACCTCATGTTAACAATTACTAACTGGTCCCAACTATAATAATAACATTCGCCTATCATTTCTATTATTAAACTTTTTATAATATTTTTTTATAACTTCTTCAAACCATTGTTTGTCGCGACTACTATGTCTTGGAGACGCAACTAAGGTTAAAACGTTTCTGAAATTTTATACCGCAAGTGATCAGTTTAAAATCTGTTAAAATTGAAAGAGAGATCAAAAAAATTTTGGAAAATTTTGTGATATAATAGACTTACTAGAGGAACGTTTCCGAATCTTTTTTAGTAACGTAACTCTTTCCAAATTTCATAAAAGCTGGGAACTTTTAATTTTTTACGATTGACACTGGCCAATAATTTTGCAGAATACCTATTCATTAAGCTTAATGCGATAACCTTTTTTTAGTCTTCACCTTGAATTCAACGATTTTAGTGCTGCCTTCCCAGGGACTGCTAAGTTCTTTTAGTTCAAGACAAAATAAATCGTCACGTTGAACAACAGGCGTTCTGTTCTAAAAAATTCTAGAAATCAAATTAAAAACTTTTTTTTATTCTATTTATTTATTTTTAATATTCACCTTGAAGTCAACGTACAAAGATCAACACGATGAATATCAGGCATTTTCGTCCTCAAAATGTTTAGAAATCAAAGTAAAACTTTTTCCTTTTTTTTTGTGTCTTCAACTCAGACTGCTGTCAGAAACCAATTTCTCGATGAAGTAATTTCAAAAATTTACGTTAAAATCAATGAGCAAAAGAGTACCTTTTCAACCAAAGATCGAGTGGCTTTTTCTTAAAGAAACAAAAGCTGCTCGCGGACTCCCTACTCTGCAAACCTATTGACCGACCCCCGGTTGCAAATCGTTGCACTGGAGTTTTACAGAATATTCGCGAAAGATATCTATAACTTTTATGTTGGTCGATGTCGTGGTCATAAAAAACTTAGGCTACATTGCAATTAAAAAAACTTTTGTTTAGCTAGAACATTTTATGAAAAAACCTTCCCCAATCCTGCAAAAAATAAACAAGCTAAATTCGATTTGGAAAACACATTTTAATCTTTATTACATAGCCCAGGGATCTCAAACTGGCGCCTAGCAATTTATTTTAAACTTTTTAATAATAAGACAGTGCTGGGCAGCCTTTTTATACCCATAACGACTGAATCTTATAAAATTTTACGACACACTTCGCCAAGGTGAAGACCTTTTTATTGATTCGGTGGATTTCAAACGTTTTTTTCATTTGCAGTGCTGAGCAGAGACTAGAAAAAATTAAAATTTTATTTTATTTGTTTTTTTTTGTGAAATGACAACCTTTCTGTTTTTTGTCTTTGCTAGATTTCAAAGATTTTTTTATTTTATTTATCTCAAATGTCCCCAGACTACAAAACGTATTTTTATAAGTCTAGGCCAAAGGTTGGGAACCTTTTTTTTATTGAGAGAAAGAGAGAGAGAGAGAGAGAGAGAGAGAGATCTGATTATTTGTGTGTTCTTTTGATCTGTTTTTTTTTTTGTCATTAAAAGAGAGAGAGAAAGAGATCAGATTACTGGAGACCATATTTTAAAATTCTGAAGAAAGGAGGCAGCATAAGTTGAAATATTAAAGATTCTTTCCCAGAGCCGATTTGCAAGAAAAACTATATGAGCGTATATTTGCTGCAGCAACACCTGCTAAAATCTTTTTTTTCTTTTTTTGAAAAACCTTGGTATTCTATTCCTTACTTTAAACGCTAGGCTTTAAATAATTATTGACTTATAGCAGGCTTAGCCTTTTCAGGTCCTTTTTTCAATCTTAATTTCAGTAAAAAAGATAAAGTTACTTTTGTTTACAAAAATTGATAAAAAAAACAACGATTGAATCCCTATATGATAGACCGCTACGTATATAAACCTCATCGAAGTGGTACAACCTAAAAAAATTCTGGTAGACTCTGTGTACGCCGTAGCGTATTTAGGGGGGGCATTGTGCCATGCCCCTCTCCCTTGGAGATGATCAATACAAGAAATCAGAGACAGATGCAAATTAAAAACTTTTTTTAGAGATCATTATGTTTTTTGAACGAAAAACCAAGACAGATTTAAAGTGAAGACCTTTTTTTACCACTTGAAAAAATTTTTCCGGTAAGCATATTTGATTGTAGTTGTATGCCCCACCTCTTTCCAAAAATCCTCAGTACGCCACTGCGCGTACGATACAAGAAAATCATTTTTTGTAATCTGTAGAAATCTAACTGAACTATTTGATATGATAGATAATACTAATTCAAAAATTTAGTACTTTTTCTAACATAATTTTTTTTACTTGAAAGAGCATTTATACTCTGGATCAGGTATAAAACAAAATGAGCAGAGGGTTTAACCTTTAATTTTTCCAGTCTCCTGCACTGTTCAAAAAAATACTGGCATTGATAGTAGAGCCAGCAGTGACTTTATTTATCCGAAAATGTCAGACGTCGTATTTTTAAAGGTGCGAACAAGAGAAGCTCGCTTGAATAATCCAAGCCAGTGTGGTGAAGTTTTTTACTCCTGCGGACCATTTTTCAAAATTGTTAGAATTTGCGCGATTTAATTGAGTTATTGGCTGAAACGAGAGTGAAATTTTAAAGTTTTCATTTAAATTGTATTTTTTTTATTAATTATCTATTATATTTATTTTTTATATTTTTATTTTTTTATTAATTATTTATCAATCTATAAAATAGTATTTCATTAAAGTTTTTAACGTTTTGCATGTAATAACGTATTTTGTTCGGTCGCTGCTTCCTTATTCACAATCTTTATTTCTACAAGCATTATAAGTAATTTCAAGTTGATTGTGAATAAAAATGAAAATAAATAAATAAATAAATAAATAAAAAATTTCTACAAGTAAAGATCTTTTTTGTCTTTGTTTGGACATTAAAAATGAAAACTGTTCGAGATTAAGCAAAGACCAAAAAAAGGTCTTCACTTGTCAAAAAAGTAAAAACTTAACAATTTCTATCTTTGGGTCCGGCATTCCTGTTATAGGGGGTTGCCGCTGCCCTTAATCAATATGATTACAAATGTGTAAAGTTGTTTAAAGAGTTGCAAAAAATCACGTCGCAAGCCACACAAAATTACGATCAGGGTATAGACCCCTAATCACTTAAAAATAATAGAATGAAGTTAGAAGTAGCATACTTTCAAACAACATTGGATTCCTTGTTTACGATAGTATTGATTTACGACGTGTCGTAGACACAACACTAAAAATCATTAATAGTTGTTTTGCAATGTCGCCTATTGGTCAATTATTCGTTACTTCGCGGTTGCAAAAAGAGAAAGCCGACCTGTAAAAGGTTTTACGTAATTTTTAAATAACTTTCTAAGGCTCATGCAATCTTAAATCGGATCTTGAGTGCTCACAATGGTGTAACAGTATTTACCTTAATTAGTTTTACGTTTGCAAACATGTTTTTTGTTTATAGCTTATGTTTTCAATAGCAACCGTGATGTCACGGCGCAGTTGTTTTCAACCTTTTTGATTTCATGGACCTATTTAACCGATATTTAAAACTGAGTTTCCCCCACCGGAAATTCAGTTTGTAATTAGTATGTTTGTATCGGTATCATAGGCGTACCAGCCGAAAAAATTTCTGATTTCTCTATTTTCATCCCAAAAACGTAGTGATCACTAAAAGAAAAAAAATTTACCAAAATAAATCAAACTTTTGAAATGTTCTTAATAAAAAGATTTATAGGTATTACAGTTAATATAAAAAAGTTTAATTTCATTGTGTCACAGACTTTGTTTGGGAATCCTAAAGGACCAGTTGAGCTAGGTAACCCGAATACCAGCGCTGAAACAAAGCTGTGTCTAAATTTTATTTTATTCCGGCTCGAGAAGTAGCCTACTATGAGCCTGAAGCTTTTATACAGTTGGTTTGAACGAAAGCTCGGATTGAT
This sequence comes from Diplosoma virens, assembly GCA_963680785.1. Lineage (NCBI taxonomy): Eukaryota > Metazoa > Chordata > Ascidiacea > Aplousobranchia > Didemnidae > Diplosoma > Diplosoma virens. The sequence goes on along the minus strand of OY796885.1, from coordinate 26,612,166 downwards.
CCTTTGAAGACTCTTCTTCACAACAAACAGAGACCAACTGTCTTTAATAAGAACGAATGTATTACAAAAATCACGACCGACGAAATTGCTATTCCACGCTAGGCCAAACTGCAAAGCGAAATCAACGCTACAACTTGATTCAATCAACACAAATCATTCTACCTCTGTAGAACACAACTCCAAAACACTGGCGCAAAATAAATTCAACACTCGCCCCGAATTCAACTTTCTCTCAAAGCGACTTCGTCGTCGTTGTCCGCCTTCTCTTTTTCGTCTGTGTGATTGCGATTTAGCGAGCGTATATATAGACAAACACCACGTGACGGCGAACTCACTCGAATAAACCAGATCATTCTTCAACTCTCTAGAGAATACGCTTATGCTAGAACCACATAGTATATACGCGAACATTCTACTACAGTGACGCTGATCAAAAACATATTACGTCAGTACTGTCCGGCAAAAAGAGAAAAAGGATATATGCATCGCGCAATAGAAGGCGAATCGGACGTTATATCACATAATAGCAGCGCTCCAAGGCGACGCGATTATTATTTCATGATAAAACTTCAAATTACTTTTAACGGGAATAACTACATCGTTATGATTAAAATTATTAGTAATGAAGTGTGATACATTGAAAGTGAAAAATTCTCCCCCTATTGGGGAATCTTCCTGCCGGTTGAGAACTTCTGTCATAGCGTATATTGCTTGATGCATCACTGTTTGTTTGGAGAAAATCTTGCTTGTTAGTGAAGGTTAATTTCTGTAATTGCAATTCATGATTAATTGCAAGTTTAAGAGTAATTGTAACTATGTTGGCAGTTTAGCTTTGGCTTTCTTGAATCTTTTTGTTTCGTAACCTTATCTTCGAAACAGACGTTTTTACAACCCTTTGACGAAAGACCAATAGAGTAATTTCAAGTTAAAGTTGAAAAGCGAACTTTTTGGCGACTCTAACCAAAAATACTCATAAATGATAAGTGAAGTCGCTAACCTTCGTTCAAAAGCTGCTGATTTATCCCGTTTCTTTTTTATTTTGGCTGAATTACAATTGCGTAAATAAAATTTTTGAAATGTAATTGTAATCTAAGCCAGTGGTTTCCAATGGGGGAAGAATTTACACTTATAGGAATTCACTGTACAACTGGGTTTCTAAATTTAAGGTCTTAACTTGACGTTGAAACAACTATTTTTTTTCAGAAAGTCAAGTAAAGACCAAAAAAATAAAATAAAATAAAAAAGCCTTTACGTTTAACGAGAAGCTTGCATTCAAACTTCAATCAAAGACCTTTTTTGGTCTTCACTTTTTGACTTGATTTTTTGGAAAAAATAATTGTTTCAAGACCTCCAGTTTAAAAAACCTGGACTAAGGTGATAGTTAGGAGATAGTTTAACCAAAACGTGCTATTTGATTTATCCTGGGGAAGTATAAAATGTTTTACGATGAGCGAAAGGGGGGACGCACTAAAAAAGGTTGGAAACTACTAATTTAGTGGTTCCCAACCACAGTGCCGCGGGACACTAGTGTGCCGCGGCAAGTACCCTAGTGTGCCGTGAGGCGATAATTGCATCTAATATTAGTAATTATATGGGGGAAGGTGTGGCAAAACGAGACATAGCGGTAATCAAAAAGTTTTACCTTGTTATTTCTAGAATCTAACTTTTTTTTGGTAGGTTATTACATATTAAAACATTAGCAGTTCTGCGCTTTTCGCTAGTTTGAGTAATTCAAATGCATTAAAAAAAATTGGTTAAAGGTAGACTTTGTATACAGTATGAGTGTTTAAATTTTTTTAACAATTATTGGGTAAAGAATACGCCTTGAATGACTGTAGTCGCTACTAACCCGGCTGGCGGTTGTGTCCAGTAAGGCGAATTCTTAGCTTGTATTGTTCAAGCTACTATGTCATTAGTAAAAAAGATTGATGGTTATCTTTAAATTTATTAAATCTACTACCTTATATCAATTACTTTAATAATTACATTATTGCTACTTAGGCTTATATGTTAATTAAGCCGTATTTACAGATTAGAATGTAGTCAGAAACTAGAAAAAAATCTGAACGTTTAAAATGGTCTGAAGCCCATTTTGAACTTGCAATTGCAGAAAAAAGCGTTCTAAAAAAAGTGTCAGGAATGTTCAATTATATATTTGTTAACTTATTACTCATGGTCCACTTCATTGGAGTGGGTTTGACGTCACAAAAAAAAGACCTAAAACGCAAGCGTCTTTCTCTAATCTTGTGTCCCCGCACGTAATTCGTATGTTAGGGTCGTCAGAAGGTAAACAGTATTATTATTAATCAATATGATGATTGTGTCGCAAAAATTTAAATAGCTTAATAGTGTGCCGCCATATAAAAAAGGTGGAAAACCACTGCACTAATCTAAGCTATAATTAAGTTATTAATTTCTGTAATATGGATGGGCTCATGAGCGTTGACACCGGAAAGCAGGGACAGGACTGCCAAAGCTTGGGTTCTTCCCCAGGATCTTGGGTTTTTGTTATCCATTTGGGTCCTTGGGTTTTCTTCCATGAATGATCTTATGTCTTGGAGTTTTTGACAAACCTGTGATGTTTTAATATTATTGTTGCGTCATAATGTATTGAATTGATACTGTAGTTTATTCGCGGAAGGAAACGTGGTTTGTGGTTGGTTGAGTTAGCTAGATTAGGGTTACGTTAGGGTCACCATATCTGAATAGGCGCAATTCCGGACTGACATAGGCGTACTAAAATTGTTTTTAGCTGGAGGAAAAATTTAGCAAAAAAGCATTTTTAACAAATGCAAACTTCAGCTTATTAGATAAACCTTTTAATAAAAAACTTTGTGAAAACCAAAAAAAAGTTTTTTATTTATAACCAGTGATGGTTTTAATAGGGTGCGGAGCGGAGGAGCCGGCCTCATCAGGACCCCCCTAAAATACAGCAAAAAGTGGCGCCCCTTTACACAAGAAATTGCTCTATTTCTTCATAGTGGCATCAGGACGTCGATGGCATGTCAAAAAGAAAAGAAAAAATTTTAAAGATCAGCAGCATGCTCGGCTTCTGCTTTTTAGATTGCTGTCATCATCGTTGCTGTCACCTGCGCTTGTGAAACTAAAGACCTTTTTTTTTTAGAGATCACTTTGTTTTCATGCACTGAAAATGGCTTCAGCTACCTTTTTCTAGTACGCTAAATAGTGGCCCTCCTTGCTTTTTTGCACCAGGTCCCCCTTTTTGTAAAGCCATTACTGTTTGTAACCTAATATCATGCTACGGTGTTTTATTATAGTCCTAGGTTGAATGCTCCCGATGCAAATCTTTTTTATTTTTAGTATCCACGTTGCCCTAAAAAGATTTTTACCTTTAAACCTTTTTTTGGTCCTCACTAAGTTTTATACTAAAAATTTTAGCAAAAAACCTTCTTTGGTTGTTGTTATAAATAGGGCAAGTGTTTATTGACCTATAAAATTGGAAAAATTGCTCTTTCAAATTATAGAAATTGACTTTATTGACCTAAAAAGTTTTATTTTAAGAACAACCAAGATAAAACGAAAAAAATGCGTATACAAAATGTATTGCATAAATCCACACATTCACAGACAATACTTCTTGTAATAGAACACGATTATATAATGCCGTATATTTTCCGGATTGAAATGTCTGTCTTTGGACAAAAGCTTCCCTATCAAAGAGAAGCTTCTCTTCACAGAGGCAGTGGTAGGCTGACAGTTTTGCAGTAGCACGTATGTATGTATACACCAAAAAATTGACTTTTTATTGACCTCATAACGTTTTCCATATGGCCTTTATAACAAAAATTTTTTCACTTATTGCACGTTTTGAGGCATTTCGAGGCTCTAATAACTAATTGACTTTATTGACAAAAACTTGCCCTAGTTATAAAGTAAACATCGTGGTCTTACCTTCAAGTCTTACATGATCTTTGTTGCAATAAGCGTATTTTTCAAATCAGATAATCTTTATCAATTTTATCTTCTTACTGCTGAAGCGCAAACTAGCGTTCAACTCCAGCTACAGCGTTGAACTTCGGCACCGCCTCGCCTCCTCCTTTTCTTGCATTAATTTTTCAACTTCAAGAAAATATTGTGAAGCTATTTGCAAGAGCAGCTGCTGTTCGCAGATATTGCAGAGTGGACTTGAAATTGTGATTGCCTTAAATATTAATTTACCTTTCAGCAATTCTTTCCTGACGTATATAGTGTGGACCATTAACAACCTTGCAAACTGCCAATGCAATAACAAAGAGTACTGTAGATTAATGTTAAATTGCTTCCAATAGAACTGCTCTAAATCTAATGTAAGAAATGCTGAAACAGCTGCAATCATTTCTATGAACATTACTACAACATCATGCAGTTTTACTTATCGTGTTTTGTTTCATCTGAATAGCTTTATTTTAATATTTCTTCTGGTTTTTTAGTTTTAATTGATGAGGATTTGAGTGTAGTCACAAGCTTTAATTCAAATTACAAATAGGTGTTGAATGGGTGCAAAATCGCATGGTTTTTTACAAAACAATTAAGTTCAATTTCTAGCTAAAAAAACGCGCTGGATATTCAAGAAGGTTTTTCTTTGAGTGCTTCCAAAGTCTTTCATTTTACCCATCATGGTAACGGCACCATCGTAGCCTTGGTTTTTGCTTTTTGCAATGTAAAGATATAACTTTCTGAACTTCTCCTTTAACAGCAGCACCAGTCCTATTCCACTTTAATCAATTGCATGACTATGAAAGCTACAAACTCTTCAGCTATTTAAGAAGTCTTACAAGTTGACGCAATTTTTGGTTACCGGAAGAAAAATATCAGAAGCCCAATTTAATGCTCGTTTAGCTGGTTAGATCAACTCCACTGTAATGACACACAGTCAAAAAACCAGGGCGTGTTATAAAATGGAATGGAATAGAAATTTTTCATACTCCATTTATCTATCGAAATCTTCCATTCCACTCCAATCCATACTTGAAAATCTTTCATTCCATATTCCATACATTTTCTATATGTACTTTGTATAGCCTAGCCTATTATATCAAAAACCCTAAATTTTATACCATGCACATATAAATTTTAATAAGTGTTTTTATAAGCCTAACTCAGGCAGGTGAGCAAACTTTTTAGCTCGAGGGCCGCATGGAGAAGTTGATTTTGTTTGAGGGCAGCACTGCATGGTGATCCGTAGTGATGTTTAATAAAAAGATCTTTGTTTTAGATTTATCCCAATTTTTTTGATTTTCGTACCCAAAAAGTAGTAAATTTGTCTCGGATTTTTTGATTTTTGTGTTAAAAAAGCAGAGATTTTAAAAACGTCTTCACTTTGAATTTGTCCCGATTTTTAAAATTTTTGTACTTAAAAATCAGTGATCATTAAAAAGAGAACCTAGAATTTTGAAGATAAACAGAAAATAACAATTTTTTAAAATATTTGTTTGAGGCTTTCGCCGGCCGCATGAAAGATTGTTACGGGCCGTAGTTTGTTCACCCCTGGTCTTTGTCCGAGTGACAAATCTCTAATTTTAGTCTTTATTTTGATCAACTTTGATTATTTGCTTTAAATGTTTAAATAATCTAAAAATTTTATTGTTTTTTTTTGGTGGAAAATTTTTTCCATTCCATTCCATATTTTATAAGAATTCCATATTCCATACTGAAATTTTCCTTCGATTACATTCCATTCCGTAGCATGCCCTTCCAAAAACTACCGTGTCAAAAGCGTAACCTAATAGATAAGAGCGCCGTATCGATGACAAAAGCGATCGACGCAGTCGGGGTTCAAAATCTATAATGGTTATTTTTTCTGTTCTTAAGAAAAACAGTTTTCACTGTTGTCTTTCTTATACGCAGGTCCAAATTTCAATTATATTTCTAAATACAAAGTAAAAAAACTAAACAGTGGCGTGCGGTCAGGTCATGCAAGTCATGCGTGGCATGACCAAATTTTTAGGGATTGCATAACGAATTTTTGCACGATGAGGTAAATATTGTTGAATTTAATGAGAAATATTACTTGTTCGGGATGAAATCTGAGGCCGATCCGAACGAAGATACTTTTTTTTTTGTAGGGATCGCTGCGTTTTTAGGACTAAAAGTGCGTTACTTGGCAACGATTTCAAGTGATGACTTTTTTTTAATGATCACCTTGAATCTAGGACAAAAATTGGTGTTGACCACCATGAAATTAGGACTAAAAATTAGAATCTCACACAAAATTTTTTTCCTACCAGTAAAATATTGCATGTCTTACTCATTCACTACCCATAAAATACCCGTTTGCTTGACCCGATTTTGGCATGCCAATTACATGACCCGTCTCAGAGGTAACCGCACGCCACTGAAACTAAATGAAAATTTTCATCAGATAGTGATATCTTGGCATTTTCAAAAGAATATCGAGGTAATTTCTTGACAGTTTCCACAGTTTAATACCTCAGACATTTTCCTGCAAGTTAGCAGAACGAATACAGATGATTCTGATAATAAAAATAACATTGATACAGTGATTTAATTCATAATTTGTTTTAAAATTTTTCGGTAAAGGGGCTTGCCCTTTGGGCCCCTTTAAATTGGCTCTTGTTGTAGTGCAACAATGGTTTTCAATTTAACGTATAATCAAAAAAATTCATTTTCTAATCTTGTGCTGTGTATCTAAATTTTGTGTTTTATTTTTAAAAACATCAATTGTTTTTTTAATTTGCTGTGGCAGCATCGAGTGTTAAAAAAAATTCTCTCATAAGAATTTTTCCACAAATACTGAATTGAAGTAAAGGAAGGACTGAGTCCAAAATTTTATTATAATTAGCCTGTTAAAAATAAAGCCTACGAATGAGGCCGGACGAGCATAAAAAAAAGAAAAATGCGAAGTATAAAAAAAAGCATGGCCTTGACTCAAAGCAAGCAACAAATGTTTCAGGTAAAATACATGTGCCGAGTGTCGTTTACTGTTAGCCGTTACTAATTTTGCAAGCTTTGAGGAGTTCTCAAAATTTAAAAGATAATAAACTAAACTCCGACGAATAGTGAACGAAAACCATTGTGTCAAGGTGTTAATTAGATTTAAATCTACAGAAATAGCTATTTGGTTTTTAGGCATATTTTCTTGAATCATCATGAAATAGCATTATCCAAATAAAGTAAGAAAATGACAAAAGAATGCAACATCAATGAACAGAAATAATACATAGATTAAGTAATCTCTGACACCTGTTTACAAATATTTACTGTAGATACATCTGAATTGTATCAATTCTTCTTTTAAACCATCTTCAAAAAGTTGGGGTCTCTTTAAGAAGTCACCATAAGTAATTTTTCAGTGAGATTAACCCGAAATTCCCTTTTTAGCACCAAGATGTAATAAGAAGAAGCCAAGAAAAAAGGATCTCTCTAGAAGCAATAGTAATTGCAGGGGAATTTGGATTGGTTTCACAAACAAAACTTGCTTACGATGACTTTTTAAAGAGACCAAAAAGTTGCTGATAATAAAGATTTAAAGGGTCTATTCAAGACTCTTCAATAATTTTTGTGATTGATTTTTGTTAGTGAAACTAACCAGGAATGGGACATTCCATGTCAACTCACAGACCGACCCTATTAGACATTTTTTTGCTAACCATCTTCAATTTTGCTAAAATTTGGCATGTTTGTAGATTTGGATAAGAAAATGTCCTACACCAAATTTTAAGTTTCTAGATCAAATAGTTTTCGATATATGCAAGTTGAAAGTTAGACACAAAATGGCCACTTGAACACCATGATCAAGCAAAAGTGGCCTTCCTGCCTTTGTATTGTTTAATTTCAAAGGTGTTGATATCATTGGAAAGCTTTATCCAGCAGCTTTCCAATGATATTCATATCTCTAATGTAGTTATATAAATAAAAAAGTTATCTTTTGACATGCCCTTGTGACCTTGACCTTGCATGACCCCAAAACCCTCACTCCAGACAAAAAATTTTGTTAAACATTTATGTTCCTTACATAAAGGATTATCAGCATGCCAAAAATCAAAGTGTGATCTCTATGGTTTTTCAAGATATTTGCAATTTGTTTAACAGGTGTGTCTATTGATGCAACTCCAGCACATCTGCATTACAAAATTGTCAATATCCTCCTGCTTTATAACGTTTAGGTTAAGCCTTTTGTTTTTTATTATTCTATTGAATAGGATTCACAAAATTGTGACATGCCTGCTTATCATCAGAATTTGACAATGATCATTTTTGGTTAATAGGGATAAAATGGTGTGCAGAATCAATCTACAAATGATATTTTATGGCAAACTAATTCCAGTTTTATTGAAAGATTTTTTCACATATACTGTATAATGATGTACTAGTTTATAAACTTCAAATTTGATTTAATGAAAACAGTTACCAGAGGCAGGATTTGAATCTGCATCTACAATGACTGGCAGATCTAGTGCCAGCTTCTAAGGTTGCAGTACAGCCTAATCGGGACTGTAGTGTTAACCCATTCCGCCAGCCTAGTCTGCTGATTGTTAAGCAAATTTGGGCTATTTATGTGAACTGTAATGCTCTGCCTATTTTAATTATCAGTCTTTTTCAATATTGTGTTGATCCAAAGTTGATTGTTATCAATTAATGAGCTTGCTGTCATCTATAGCTGTAAGCAAATGGGAGTTTTGTTTTCATAAGGTAAAGGTTGTGAATTCTTTCCTGGCTTAATGGGAAGTCAGAACAGACTTCGATATAGTCAATGAAGCATCATAGAATGGTGCTCAACATGGCATATTGCTTAGCAGTTCACATTATAGGTTGAAAGATTTTTTTCAGATATGATGACGTACTTGCTTATAAACTTCAAATTAGATTTATTAAAAACAGTGACTAGGGGCATGATTCAAACCTACCTTCCCAGCAAAATTCAATCAATAAAGTAAAAAATCTTTTAATCTATTATGTGAGCTGCAGAGCTATGCTGAGAATCGTTCTATTATGTCCTATTGACTACGTGAAAGTTTTTGCAACTTCTTATAGGAAGGGGCCTTGTGACGGTGTTGGAAGCATGGTAAAGCACCTAATTTCATGTGCAAGTCCTCTCTCCATTGGCCTTTTTTGAATTTGCCACTGAAAGCATTATAAGTATTCTATTCAAATTTGTAAATGCAGAGGAGATAATAAAGAAAAGTCAAATGCTGGAAAAGTGTATATTAAAGGCTGTGACCATTGTTCGTACTGTCAAGCACCTTACCTTAATACTGCTCACCAGATCAAAGGCAAAGCTTACCATCCAAAGATACTCCTCAGCTTCTGAAGGAACAGTTATCAAAGTTTCAAATGAACTTGACAGGCTACTATTTGAAGAATCATAATTGGAAACCTACACCTGCATCTATGATCAGGACTGGTGGGTATGTCAAATCCTTGAAAGTTTAAAGAAAACAGAAAAGTGCAGGTCAAATTCCTACATCTGAAGGGGCCATCACCATCTTATGTATACCCAAGGCAAGACAACCAGCTCATTATTCCTTTCAATGACATCTTGATGAAAGTGGATTTTTCAACAAAATCTGGTCAAGTTTACAGCCTCAAAATAGAAGACACTCAAAAACCATCCAGACTTTGAATAGGCAAGTTAATGCAAATATTACAATTGGACATTTGTTCAATTACCATTTCATATTTTCATATTTCTTAACTTCAGTTGTAGATTTTGTTTCAGGTGTTGCAAAGTTAAAACTTGTCAAGTCAAATCCAAGAAGACACTTCTTATTGTTCACATTTTGTTATTTTGTGGTTGTTGCAAATGAAAAAATATTGTTTTTTTATCATTAAATGAAAGTTTGAAATATTATACAGGTTGTTAATTTTTTTTTAATTCGAGAATATGTTGAAAACGCATAGAGATCCCACTTTGATTTTTGGCATGCTGATAGTCCTTTATATGAGGAACAAAAATATTAAAAAACTTTTTTTGTCTGGAATGGGGGTTTTGGGGTCATGCAAGGTCAAGGTCACAAGGGCATGGTAAAAGATAATTTTTTTATTTATATAGCTACATTAGAGATATGAATATCATTGGAAAGCTGCTGGATAAAGCTTTCCAATGATATCAACACCTTTGAAATTAAACAATAAAAAGGCAGGAGGGCCACTTTTGCTTGATCATGGTGTTCCAGTGGCCATTTTGTGTCTAACTTTCAACCTGCATATATTGGAAACTATTTGATCTAGAAACTTAAAATTTGGTGTAGTACATTTTCTTATCCAAATCTACAAACATGCCAAATTTCAACAAAATCAGAGATGGTCAGCAAAAATGGGGGTGTGAATTGACATAGAACGTCTCAAATCTGTCTGTGGTTACTATTATTTCTAAAGAGTTCCTTTTTCTCTTGACTTCTTTCTTATTTCTTCCTGATGCTATAGGGACATTCCTGGTTAGTTTCACTGATAAAATTCACTTTTGGTGACTTCTTAAAGAGATTTGATTCATATTTCAAAGGATGAATTGCTATAACTTGCTTAAATAATAATCATTAAGTTTTATTTTTGTATTATTTCTAACTTCTTCAAACCACTTTTGAAAACTTTAAGCTTTTTTATTGTTTACTAATTGCACAATTTTTTACATGTGTAATAGGTGAAAAAGATGAAGCTGTGACATTATCATATTCTAATCAGGTAAGTTGATGTTGACTTATTTGTTGCTTAAAAAAAGTGGTCAAGGGATAAATTTAAATGTTGTTTACTTTGATTTTTATGCATTTTCTATTTGGCTATTAAACAAAAATTTCGTTCTTGTTCATTGTTTGCAATTATTAATATCAGACACACTTTGAGGATTTCCCAAAATTTAAAAGCTTAGCGAATAGTGAACAGCAACCCAAAAGTTAAGTATTAGCACATTCAAATTAACTTCTATGACTTAGCATCTTAACAATAATATGTATTTGTGACATTATTACTTTCATAGGTTATGCATTTCAAAAATTGTTTCTAATTTTCTTTTAATGTTTGTAAATGCAATTTGGTAATTAGACTGTAAAAATGTTATTACAAATAGGTCTGGACTGTCAGTACACAATTTTTTTTAAAAATATCTTTATCATTGCTTAAAAAATCAGAAAAATACAATTTTCCTTAATGCTTTTAATGCATTAATGGTAGTTAATTTCTTTACCAATCTAATCAATTTTTATGACTAGTTAAAGGTTTTAGTAGTGTTTATTAAGTTGCTTTGAATTTTTATCTTATTGATCAACAGTTAGTGGTTAAAAGTATTTGTGTTTGTTTAGGGTGAAACTGAGACTAATTCTAAAAAGGTTTATTCACGCCGTGTAATAAAAAGCAATTGGGAAAAATATGATGAACCAGTTCAACAAACAGAACAAATTGGTGATGATTTAGAGCAAGTAGTAAGTTCTGCAGGTTTGTTTGAATCGACTTGTTAAGAAATGGTCTATGTTTTTAACAATGTACTTCAACTTAAATTTATTTATATGAAACATTTTTTTATTTATTTATCTCTATATTTATCCTCCTGACTCGCAAGAAAGTGACGGAGGCACTAATACATAGGGTAAGCCATTACCCTGACCTGCTTTTGGAGATGCCAAGATATTGTTGTCTGCTTGCAATTTTTTTATTTTGGTTTTTATAGCAGTGGTTCTCAACCTTTTTGCTAGCATGTACTATCTAGAAATTTTTCTTTACATTTCGTACCATAAAGTTCATCAAAAAATTAATTATTTCGATTTTTTTCGGGAGATTTTTCTAGTTATTTAATTTTCATTACAAAAATTAATGTTCTCTAAAAAAAAAGGTCTTCGCTAAAAATCTCGCATATCTAAAAAAAACACAATTTAATGCGAGTGTTGGATTTTTATGGAATCTAAAAACTATTCACGTACCGCCTAAAAAGGTCTCACGTACCCCAGGTTGAGAACCACTGTTTTATAGAAATATGATTGAAATTTAGAACTGCTTGCCATGACCACCAAGCAGGAGAAAGTGCCGTAAAGTGTCTTTCCCAAGGACACAACAGAATGGTGCGAGTAGGTTTTCAACCGAGACCATGTTGATCACAAGCATAGTGCTTTAGCCACTTGTCCACGCTGCCAGCATCGTATTGGAACACTTGCTCGCTATTCCTAAATATTTTCGTTGATTGAGTTTTCTTTAATTAAGCAATCTTGCAAGAATGTTAAAAAGTTTCCAGTAAGAAATTTTGTATGCATGTTACTGTTCTGATTCAAAAAAGATTGACTTAACTGTATTATATTTTAGATCCTTCATATTTATTTTTGTCTTGTAAAATGTGATTTAAATTGAAACAAAGTTAAGTTTGTTTTTGTTTTATTTTGAAGGAGGAGCATCTTCACACCGGATTCTTGACTCTGAAAAGGATTGGACAGTTGACCAGGTAAGTAGCACTACCACAGCTAATTCTGCAGATGTATCATTTTAATAAATTTTATTGTTTTAGAATCTTGATGAAATATTGTCCATTAATTTTCAACAGCTTGCTGATTCATTGCTTGAAATTCCTTTTTGTGAAAGACTTGGATTAGATGAAAATTTGTTTGAAGTAAGTTTGGTAAAAGTTCTTTGGCATGCTAAGCTATAATTATTTTATTTTCATTTAGCCATCTTTATTAAAATTCTTGAATGACGAAAAGAATGTGGAATCAAATGACTCTCAAATCTACCCTCTAAATTTTTCATTTTCGGAATATGAGTTTGATTTTAAACCCCATTCTCAAAAAGACTCTGCGCCTAAAGAAAAGAACTTCTCGCAAGATAACAGTCAAAATTTGTCTAAGAAAAATAATTTCAAAGACACTGAAAATGTTTTGTTGTCAACTGCTAAAAGTTCCGGGCCCCACCAAATTCCTGATAAAAATAATGATGACATGGTGCATCCAAATAGCAATAAATTGTCTGAAAAATTGGCCTTTTCATCTCCTGTTTCTCAAGTAATGAAAAATCAAGAACTCGACAATCTAGAATTGGAACTTGATTCATTGTTGGAAAACACGCCCATTTCAAGTAATCTTTTGTGATATGTTGCAGTGGTTAATTGCTTTATATATCCAATATCCAACTGCGGCGTTTCGATCAATACTAAAACATTTGAGTTGTTATGAAACATTTTTTAGCAGATTAATATTGCTGGGTATTTACCAAATTTATTCTTATTTTAATTCTTGCGATAGATGCAGAAAATTTTTTTAGCTATGCGAATAATATACTTGTGTTGACTTTCAAATACAAGAATAGATTTGCATTGCAGACGTTACAAAGACTTTAGAGGTCAGTAAACCTACAACGTCTCACCCTTCATTACATAATCAAGAAACCAGCGAAAGCGCGACAGGTTAGTTTTTTTAGATCGCAAACTAATCTTAAAGCGTTGGTGTTGGTTCGTGCTCGAAACACTTGACACTTATATGTTGTTGTTTTTTAGAACCAGATAAAAGCAATGAACAGGAAGAATTAGAAGATTGGCTCGATTCAATAATATGAACAGGATTTACTGTCAATCAATACAAACTTGCCCGGATTTATTCAAGCAGAACCTAAATGACTTTTTGAGCTGGATAACGACTTCGATAATCAAGAATAGAGCCTTTCTATATGACAAAAGCTTTTTCAATGTTGTTTTCCGTGGCAAGCATTATTTTGCCAACAACTATTCGATTTACTGTTCAGTCTCGTAATGAACTCGAAGGTTTTTCTTAACACGGTTTGCCTCGGTTCCATTCCAGATCAGTTCGATTGACCTCGGTTGCGAAGCTCTTCAATTACTTTTTTTCAAAGCGTTTTAACGCATATTGAATATTCACTTGTGGCTTATTAGTTTTCAAGTATTATCCGAAATTTACTTACGGCATTCACTATAAATGCGATGCGTTATACCAATTTTAAATTAAAACCAAGCTTCTTATTCTCAATTGTTATAGAACTAATTTCTTTTACTTCTGAACATGTAACTCAGTTTTCATCGAGTGCAATAACAAAGCTGTTTGTATTTGTTTTTTAAAGAGTTTTACATTTTACGAATATTCACATCCAGTGTGAGCAGGCTTGTATCGATTTTATTGTGTTTTCCTATTTTTTAAAAAGATTTTTCAGGAATTCTGAAGCATATGTGATAATAAATACGATCATGGGTGTATTTATTAAACTTGATTGATAATTATTTTATTTTTTTATCTCTATATTTATCCTCCTGACTCGCAGGAAAACGACGGAGGCGCTATACATAGGGTAAGCAATTACCCCGACCTGCTTCCGGAGATGCCAAGGTATTGCTGTCCGCTAGTAATTTAGTAGAGATATGACTGCAATTTAGAACTGCTTGTCAAGACCACCAAACAGGGGAAAGTCCCGTAAAGTGTCTTTCCCAAGGACACAACAAAATGGCGCAAGTGGGTTTTGAATCGAGACCATGTTGATCATCAGTCCGGTGCTTTAACCACTCGACCACGCTGCCGACTAGTGTGGACAATTTTCACGCATTCAATAAAAACAATGCCAAAGTTTTGGGGCAGCTTTAAGTTAACTCTTCTTATTACTTGCAAATGAACCAAAATCACCATAATAACTTGTATCCCTATAATGTATAAACCAGAGGTGGGAAACCTTTTTATTATTAGAGGCCCATTTATATTTAGGCAGTAACAAATAAGGCCGCTTAAGTTGAAATAGTAATTAGGGCAACTTTTTTAAATAAATTTCTTGATTTTCGTTTCTAAAAGAAATGATCTTTAAAAAAAAGGGTTTTCACTGTGAATTTAACTCAAATTTCTTGATTTTCTTTTCTAAAAAGTAGTGATCTTCAAAAAAAGATCGTACAAGGGAGGGGTCATAGAAGGGCTGGCTTTTATGGGGGCCGCAGGTGCCGCAATAAACCCGCTGTTTCCTCTTCACTGATATAAATAGTTATATGAAAAATGTCAACCTACCATTTCGAGAGGATATTCACGCTGTCGTCATACTTTCTATACAAAGGTTCGATCATCCTAACCCGGGGTTTTTCAAACTGGGGTCCGTGGCGATGTGACAGAATGTGTCAAACATATACACAAAATATATCCTTTAACGCGGTAATTGCTGCATTGATTCGTAAGTTTTTTAACCATAAATTGTTATTGTTGCGCCATCTTATCAAAAAGTTATTTTATAACGATTTGTTTTTTTAACGTATGACTTGTCACCGGACGGGAGTGTTTGCAACTTCACTAAGATCGTTTCAGCCGTTCTGCCCGTGAAAAAATTAGTAAAGCGACGATTAACGAGTGAAAACCTTGTTGCGAGAAAGAGGCGTGAAAGAAAGTAAAGTTGTTGCCGAGTTTATTTGTATGGTTATACTGCAGTTTGAATTAGTTCCGAGATAGCTTAACTTTAAATGTACTTTTATATGGAGCGAAAGAAAAAGGCGATTGATTTAGAAAGTAAAGCCCAACATGTGTTATCCAAAAAAACAAAAATTACGAACATACGATGAATGATGAATACACAATGATGGATTTATGTGGAGCAGCGGCACCTGGCCCTCTTAAAAAAACGTTGAAAGTGTCCCCCATTCTGCACGAAATTAGGGATGTAGACTACTCGATTAAATGCCATAATTTTTTAAGATCACTATTTTTTGGGACAAAAAAGGTTTCGTTTTGTTTTGAAGCAGGCTATTAGTAATATCATTGCGAAATAAATTTGAAAAATTGGCCCCTTTATTTTCTTGCACCAGACCCCCTCCTTTTCGTAAGGCCATCACTGTGAGTACATTAAGATTAGCTTTATTAAGTGTCTTACTGATGTTACTAAGCCTCAATGTTTAGTATCTTACAAAACATTGTCAAATGAAAATAATTTGAAATTCAGCTCGGAAAAATTTGTCATCGCTTCCTTGAAGTGACAAGTTTTAATTCATTGAGAAGATTAAACATGTCTGCCAGATATGCAAGTGTGTCAAGCCAAACTTCATCTGCTACCAATGAAGCTAAATCTGCCTTGTATACTTTAAGGAAAATTGAAAGCTCTTCTAGCAGTTCAAACACGCGTTCTACCATTTTTCCTCGCGACAGCCATACAGCTTCTGTAGGAAGCAAAATGCTTGAATGTTCCAGACCAAATTCATCGCAAAGTTTTAAAAATGCTTCAAAGTTGTGATTTTTTCAAATTATTTATTGTAATTTTAATTAAAAGTCAATTAAAAGACTAATAATTTCAATTAAAAGACTTAAAAGTTCACTTTTAAGTGAGTTTACAACAGTGACAACTGAAGTTGGTTATAATTAATGGAATATTTTTTTAGACCAGCCTTGCAGACAGGTCAATAATAACGTATGAAATGATTAACAAATAATTTTAATTGTTTTTAAAACTATTTGGTTTAACTTTACGTTTAAACGTACAAGGATTTTAGCAGTCATCAAGAATTTTTTTGCTTCAGCCTAATGCTCCGTCATAAATTAATTAAAGTTTGCTGTGTTACAACGCTTCCGCGCCTATTCTCGAAGATCTTCCAAAAAATAACTGTTTCATAACCAGTGGTAGATTTCGTATTTTTATCTCGTTTAAAGTTGTTATTGAACCCACAGAAATGTTTTTAAAAAGCAGTGTCGCTGTTAAAATCTATTAGTTAAAATGTCTGGGAAAAAGCAATCCCGTAACAAATTATTATATATTACCTGTAAAAAAATTTTCTTTTTAAGGAACACTTATCATTATGCATTGCTTTGAAAGACAAGTTAATGCGTTGAGTTAAAAGATATTTGAGCCTTGTGAATTTAATTATTTTGAAATCGGAGTTCCTTGTAGCGCATAATTTTTAATATTCAAGACGAACGCGGAATGGAGTATTCTATTTCTTTTTTTCATATTTATGTGATCTACCCAGGAAATATGATCTACCACTACCTTTTCCACTCTCCACTCTCACTCTCTACTCACACTTTCACTCACATTTCACACACTCACACTTTCACTCACACTTCCACTCTCACTCTCCACACTATGATTTACCACTTCCACTACGGTTTAGTATGTGATCTACCCAAAAAATATCACTAGGTAGATCCCAAGCTAAACTAAAAACATGTAGGTAGATCACATACTAAACCAGCAACATTTTTTTTGTTTCGCGTAGCGCTTTTTGCCGTTTCAAGCGCGGGAAGAAGTAAAAAAATCAACAAAACAAACAAAGAATGCACCTTTCCAAGGTCGCAAAGAAAATGAAGTCTTATACTGATTGCAAAGTTCAAGAATTGCAGGGCATTTTATATTTTTTACCGTTTTGTATTACCTGAAAAAAGCTGATCAATACACAATTATCGGGATTAAAAGGGTATTCCTAACAGTTTACCATTGCAGCAAGAAAATTGTTATTAAAAGCGTGGCGATTTTTTAGCCTCCGCATTGAAAGCTGTTGAATTTCTTTCAAACATCCCAGTATTAGTGATTATTAGAGCCGAAAGCCATTTAATGGTTTATCAAAACCATTTTACACTAATCACGAATTCCCGGTCATGAGGTGCGGCCTTGGTTTTACCACACAGTGGATTCTGTGTATTCCTTGCGCGGCAAATCCGGGAATCATTTCCAGCTGCTTGTGATCGAGTTGTTGTCAGGCTCGCGTGGTTAAATGGTGTTGTCTCCTGCGTGGAAGACTACATATAGCGAGTTCGATTCGCAGTGAGATATGCATCGCTGACGAGCTCTAATAAGAGCGAAACTCGAGTCCGGTGCTTCTTATTTTTAAGCAGTTTGGTTTCTAGCATAATCACGAAATGAATTTAGCTGCAGGAAGTAGCCAAGTTAGTTTTTTGTTAATTCATCAGTCATCACAAATCATTAATCAGCACCAAAGATTATTTACTTTGGATAGAAGCAAGCTTTTAAAAACACATGCAAAAATGAATAAACATCACTTTTGTTAGTCATAGTTTCCATAGATGATATTTTACCAAAAAAAGTTTGTTTATACTATTATAATACGGCAAGACGTAGCCTGTTAAAACAAAAAATCTACCTTACGCGAAACATGAAAACAAGTAAAGCAATGAAATCAAATGGCAAGAACACTTTGATTACATGAAATTGGCTAAATTTCATGTTTAAGGTATTATATTGATATTGGATGTTTAAGCTATGTTCAGCAATGTACAATAGCCTATTTTTATATTAAACGCTTGATTATGATTTTTTTACTATAGGACAGATAGTTGGAAATATGTAAAACAGTTATACGTAGATCATGCTTGCGTGAAAAATTTCTATTTTTGATCAAATCAAATGCAAGCATAATAAATTTTAAAAAGAGTTTTAAAATGTGCTTGATATTTACTTCTATCAAAAAACAATCCACCTTATTAACTTCACCAAGATTGATATTGAAAACACTTTCGGAAACTCCAGTGTAGCTCCATTTCTTGTCGCATAATGTCCGGTGGCATTTTTTCCTGCGCTCTAGAAATTTATACCTTTGCTATAATGTTGTTTCGAAGTTTTTTATTCTTTTTTCTTGTCCAATGGCTTGCGTAGGAACAAATAATGTGCTTGTACATTGTTCGATAGGCTTCTTAACCAAGTGACGTGAAGATGACGTTTCGCAGCCTTGTTTTACCGAGCTGTCGGTCAGATTACCGCGGCGGCGTGCTTTGGGTGGATTAAAAAACATAAAAGATGTTCTATTTCGCGTTTCAGTTACTTTTTCTGAACGAGAAACGTTTAAACTTTGGGCAATTGCTCCGAAATCCGGTTCTGATTGGATGCCAGAGTCTTTTGAAGTGGAAGACTCGCTTGAATGAGAATTCATTTGACGAGCGGGAGACAAATTTGTTTCACTAGTTTGTTTTTTTCGAATTTCAGGTAATGATCGTTTTTGATCATTTGAATTTAGTACATTCAAGGTTTTAGGAATTACTTTCGATGTTTCTATACATCGTGACGTATTGGGTGTGTTGGTTTTGAGTTTAGGTTTGATTGGTCGATGATTTTCGTAATTGCTACAATATGGTTTTGGATTGTAAACGTGACTTTCTGATGTCTTAGCAATAACAAATGGATCTTCTTTAAACTCTTTGAAAACTTTTAGCTGTTGCACATTGTTTTTTTGGTAAGAATCGTCTTCATCATCTCCCTCGTAAATACTGTTACGATCAGGGTTGTCTGGATAAAAGAACGTCGAAAGAAGACTTTGTTCATCATCTGACGTATACTCCACATTTTCGCGCAAATTCTTCATGGACGTAGCTTTAAACTGATCCGTAATTCTTTGCCCGGAATACAAATAAACTGGAGAGGTATTAAGTAGACTTATGGTACTTGGAAGTTTCGACAAGGAATCGATTGGTTGACAATAATAGACTATTTCTTCACTAACTGTCTCAACGTCTTTGCCACCACCTGATTGCCTGTACCTCAAGTTACCGCAGAGCTTTCGTGATTTGTACAAAGCTTTAATTATGCAAGTTATATCTGAACGAAACTCTTTGCTGAAAGTCACATATAAAATGGGATTGATAAAAAAAAGAATTACAATAAGGCCAATAGAAATATTTAAAAGAAGACCAACGTCAAACATAGCTGGGTCAGTTTTGTTACTGCCACTCTCCATCATCCATGAATCAAGAGCTGAAGGATAAGTGGAAACAGCTGATGCTAGTAATCCAATGAGGGCTAGGGGTGCAAGACACAAAAGATTTCCTGAGACAGTTATTGTCATCTGGAGGCGAGTATGTTTTTGAGAACTTAACCATGAACGTTTGCGTCTTCTGCAATACATCAACGCACACAGCACAATCATCACGGAACAGACGAAGAGATGAACGCCAACCAAAACAGCTACAAACGAAAACTTTGTTGACCAAGGAAGGCACATTGCTCCATTAGTCGACGGAAAAGGACTATTTGCATAAGAATTCGGGCTCACATGAACGCTGTATAACGTAACTACTCCTGTCGAGATAGATATCACCCAAGCTGATGACATAGCAAGAGCAAGTACCGCTTTTCTTAAATGCCTTTCTGGGTTGAGTGGAAACATTGTTGTTAGGTAACGTTCTATTGTTGCAATGAATAGAGTGTAAAAGCAAAGTTGTAGTCCTAACACAAGAAAGAATCCAGCACTTCGGCAATAAACTGATTGTTGCCACCACGCTCCAACTGTATAAAAGTGACCACGGCTTTCAAGATCATAGATTAAAATTATTGCTAAATACACTGTTGCAATAACGTCCGACAGAGCTAAATGGCAAAGAGCAATGTCAAATGCATCAACATTGCCTAGTTTGGTTTTGTTCAATTGCAGCATCATGTCGTTGTTTCTTGCTAAAGCAGTTTGTTTGGTAACGTCATCTTCGTACGTACGCTCTTGCGTCAGTCTTTTGGTGTTCGCATAAGTGAAAGGCAGAAAAAAATTTCTTCTGACGCTCAATAAAACAATCATGAAATTGACTATGAAGGAAAAAATAACAACAATGAATAAAAAAGCAAGTAGGTACGATGACTTGATTAGATTATCCCTGCAAGGAGTCAAAGGCGATGATTTAGGCGTGCACGATAAGTTGCTGTCTCTGTTATCACTCTTGACATCCTAAAAAAAAGCAGTTCACTTTGTTTAAACAACCTGTGCAAACAGTTTTGTAACGCTGCACAAAGCCGAGAAATTAATGAGTACAACCAATTAAACATAACACGAGCGCTTTGCTTAAGTAAATGATTTGATAAAGAGTTTTTTTGTAAAAGTGCAAGATGTGCATTAGCACGTTCCACTCTAGATCTTCGTTAATTTTTTTAAACATAGACAAATATCTTTACAAAAGCATGTTTTTTTATTTACAAAAATAATTTTTAGAAATTTAATTGACAAAAAAGTAAGTGCAATAATTTTTTAAAGTGATTCACAAAACTTTGGTTCGTGGTATAAACAAACTAATTTTTAAGTTGCTCTTCAAACAAAAGTTTTGAAGTTATTAAAAAGCTTAAGTTTACTTTACAATTCATTTAAAAGTTTTCACCTCGTAAATATATTGACAGCAGTGATAAGAATAACCTGCTTCCAAGTATTTCAGCTTTGCAAAAATGCTTTTTGGAGGTAGATACAAGAGATTTTTCGTGTCGGACAATTTTAAGTATTTTAGTTTTTCCAAACCTTTTTGAGGCAGTTCGGAAACAGGATTTCGTGCGAGATTTCTGAAATAAATAACTTATTAAAAAAAACACTTTGGCTAACAAAATTTTTCCAATGCATTTGTTTAAGGTTAACTATCTTGGTGGTTCTTAAACAAGCTACCACGGCACCTTAGTGCGCTGCTTTTGATTTCAATACAAGCGGAAAACAGTTAAAGTTTATTTTTGTTTTAAATTTTAAAATACTTGTTTAGTTTTTAAGTCTTTGTTTGCAACTTAAAAGAGCTGAAAAATTATTTTGGGATGTCGAAAAATACTTATCTTCTTTCAGGGTTGCAAAAAGTGAAAAACTGACAACTATTGATTTATATCAAGCATTCTTCTACAAAAACTCACTTAAGAAATTTCTACAAAACTATATTGCTGATTTATTAAAAATTAAATTCAAAATGCTTACAACATTTCTAACTTCATGTTTTCAAACGAGTTCAGGTCAAGAACAGAAATGTCGTTGTTTTCCAAATTCCTGAACCACAAAGATAATTTAATAAAAACTATGATTGAAAACCAAGCGTAGACCA
This sequence comes from Diplosoma virens, assembly GCA_963680785.1. NCBI lineage: Eukaryota > Metazoa > Chordata > Ascidiacea > Aplousobranchia > Didemnidae > Diplosoma > Diplosoma virens. The sequence continues at coordinate 26,590,489 of OY796885.1, read as the reverse complement.
GGAGGTCTGGATTCGATTTTCGGGCGGGAAAAATCGGACACATTTGTTAAAGTAGGTTACTCGTCGTAGCTACGATTGTACCAAGTGAAAAGCTGCCCAAGAAAAATGATGCGAAGACAATCATCGCAAATTTACAACACGCTTTCGTCTACAAAATTTGTAGAATAAAAAGTTTGTTTTGATATTTGATAAGGCAAAATTTTTTTACCAAACAAAATTTTTTTGTAAATTCATATTTAAACTGTTGTTATTGTGTTAATTTCAGCCTACAACTCAAAAAAAATCAAAATTTTTAAAGTTCAGCACAACGTTTTTTAGTTTTCAATGTTTGCTGCTTAACATGCGACCGATTTTCTTTTCAAGAAGATTGTAGCAAATATTTCTGTTTTCAATAATGCAAATATCTATGAAAGAAAATTTTCTAAACACACTTTAATTAACTACAACTGTTGTTTATAATGTTAAAAACAATAAAAATGGCCCACATTTCTTTAAGCGATTCTAATTTTCTGGTTTCATCAAAGCGAAGTTCAGTCAAAGAGTTTCCATTGGCATCCAGAATCTCCAATTCTGTGCAATTTTCAATTCCACTCAAGTTGAAAAGCCGGTTGTTCGAAACGTCCAGACGTTTGAGTGACGTATTAGAACAGCACAGGTTCTTTGGAAGAGTCAGAAGACGCCCTCCGGTGACAGTGCTGAAAAAATTCAATATTTGACACTTCAACCTCTTTTCAGTTAAGTGTTCGTTTAACGTTTTTTACTTACAGTTCGGTTAGTTGATTGCATTGGGGAAGAATTGGAAAGTATACTTGATCGGTAACGTTTAAAATTTTTCTGTTGATGGACAAAACACAAAATTAGTCATAAAAATTAAAAAAAAAAAAAAAAAAGATAAAAATTAAAATTTTGTAACTTTATTGTATTATCTCTGGATTATCATAATTGTTTTGATTAATAAAATTTTCTTATTTTCAAAACTATAACTGTTGCTTCTATTACGTTGATCTTGTAAATATGCTACAAGATTTATCACGCGAAAGAACAGGCACTGAGTTTATATATCAGGAACGACTTAATATTCATGACTCTTAAAAAAATTTACACATTAGGCTAAAAATATCCCAGTAAAAATTTCCAACAAACCGAGCTTCAAACCACGAAATTACTTTACTCAATTTTATTCAATCAAAACTGTACAAATAAAAATGGATTTGATGCATGTTAAATTTTAAATAAAATAATTAAAAACAAATGAATAGTTTCGACCATGTTCTTCTACTACCAAAATTGAATTTTTAAAATTTTGTTTAAATTTTTGCAAAAAATAAAAAAATTAACTAAAAGATTGATTTTCGGTGTAGCACAAAGTCAGTGAACTTTCTTCAGAAGAAAACTTTAGCAAAACACAAACAATATTAGCGTAATAAAACAGGGTGAAATGAAGAAAAAAAAACAATTGAGCTGCTGATTTATAGAATATCAAAATGTTAAGTTTTTAATTGGTACTTTTATTTTTTTGCAAGGTTTTAACAAGATGTCAGACTTCATTTAAAATACTAAATAGACAAAAGTACAGATTTTAACAAGACACCTTTTATCAGCAGCAAAATTATAATGCAAATATATTCATAACAAAAACAAACAAATATCCCAATATTTAACGAAAGTAATAAGATAAACTGAAAGTCGAAATAGACAGCGGCAGACACATGTAATGTGCGTAGGCCATTGCATTATCTTTTTAAAGTTGAATTGGAGTGTTGTTAATATGATTCAAACTAAACTAACTTACAAAGAAGTTAAACGATGCAAATTAATAAAAGTCCATCTTCCCACGGAAGAAAATGCATTGTGGTGAATAGATCTAAAAAAAAGGCCTTGGTTGTTTTTACAATAACTATTAATTGTCAAATTAAAAACATTGCTAATTAATACGTAAAGGTATGATAATAGTAATAAAAGATTTAAAAGCCATTTATTTTTAATTAAAATAAAAGTACTAACAAAAACTTTAGACTTTCTTGTCGCGTGAACGCTCGGTCCGGAAGGTGATGTATTTGATTGTTGTTAATTTCCCTAAAAAATAGAAAAAATATTGGCCCATTCGTAATTTTAATAGAACATAAGTAGTTCGTTTAAAAGTCCCGGACAAACCCAAAAAGTTAAAGTTAATATCCTCTGTAAGCTATTAACCCAAAGTAACAAAAAATATGCATTTTATTGGTTTGTTTGTCGTGGGAAAACAATTAATCTTTCAATCACAAAAGGTCTGCTGACTGCGTAGGACCAAATGGATGTCGTGTAAGGGTGTTATTCTTCTCACAAAAGCTTAATAACAGCTTTTATAATCGCGTCACATGACTCACAATCTGTTCAACTTTGTCAAGGTTGAAATTGTTGTTGGATATTCCCCAAGATTATTGAACGATAAATCTCTGAAAAAAAAATAGTTTGAAGCAATTATCAATTAATCTATATAACCCATATCTACAGAACAGAAGAAAAAAACACATCTCTATTAAAAAGAAAGCAATAATTAACAAAATAAAGTAAAGAAAAAAGGCTAAGTAGACACCGCCAGACACACAAAGTGAATCCAAAGTGGTGTGGGACTTGATATTTCCCTTTTTGTTTCAAAAACTTTGGCAGATAAAATCTTTTGGCAAACGTTAAAAATTTTTAAAGCTGATAGTCAATAAATCATGAAATCAATAAGGAAATGCAAAATCCAATAAATATTAAAAAAAAACATAAATAGTTACACACTAAATCCTCTAAAACGTTTTACATTTGTGCATATTATATGGTACAACTTTTAATGGGAAAATTTAGACAATTAAAAATAAAAAAATGGAAGAAAAAACTCACAGCTCGACACAATCTTTGAGAGAGTTCATGGCGTTCTTTCCGATTCGTTTAATCTTATTTTCTCGTAAGAATCTTCAATAAAATGCGGCTTAAGTCGCAGAGAAATATAGAAACTACTTAAAACAAATAAAGCTAAAATGATAAGAAAGTTTTCTATGTAGTTGTTTCGCGCAAAAAATTCCGGTCTTTTTTTCATTGCAGAAAGTGAGCAAACCACCAAACTATCCGAGAAACTTGGTTAAAACTTTAATGAAACGAGTTGCGGAAACCTTCAGTAATCTTGTCCAGGGATCACAGTCAATTGTATCGCCGCCGAGGCCAGCCTACGTTTTAAATTGACCAACCCGGAAATTGAAATCGCATTATTATGTCAAAATTGAAAACGTCTACCACAACAAAAATAGAGCAATTTATTTAAATTGCAGATAAAAGAAATAATCATTTTTCAGTTTTTACAGATTTCCCAGGCCAACGTTGAAGGCGTATTGTCAAGCAATTACTCGGTCCTGCTGTTCGCTTTTAATCTGCATTTGCTGTATGTTGTAAAGTTTTTAGCAGCAGTTACTTTAAATATGTCGAGATATTGCCGTTGAATAAGAATTTTTTCTTTAATTCTTTAAGGTAATGCAAGTTAGAACTGCTAATTGAGGCAGCCAAGAAGAAAAAAAATTTATAAAATACGCTGCTCTTTCTAAGGACACAACCGTATGGCGAGGTTATGGCAATTGAAAGGAAATGGCGTTGATTATGGTCGCCATAAAAATGGCGCTTTTAACCATTTCGGAGGCGCTGGCGTCTTTCTGTCTAGTTTCACTTGCAGCTGCATGATCAATAGCAATCTTAAATATCATTACTTTATATTTTGATTTATATTTCTTCTCTATATTTATCCTCCTGACGCGCGGGAAAACGATGGGACGTTATACATAAAGCAAGCTAATTGCCCCGACCTGCTTCCGAAGAAGCGAAGATATTGCTGTCCAGTTAAAATTTTTTTATTTGTTTTTTTGTTTTATGGAGATATGACTGAAATTTAGAACTGCTTGCTAAGACCGCCAAGCAGGGGAAAGTGCCGTACAGTGTCTTTTTTAAGGACACAACAGAATGGTGCAAGTAGGTTTTGAACCGAGACTATTTCGATTACAATCACGGCGCTCTTAACCACTTCGCCACACTGGCGACAAAAAATGCTTATTGTCGAGTTTTACTGGTCAAGTTTTTAAAATTGGCTGAAAATTATTCAAAAAATGTTTTTATGTCGTATAATTAAATGAGCAATTAAAGTTCTAATCTATATATTTGGTTGACATCATATACATGTGTTTAAATTAACATCAAGTTTTTAAAAGAAAAAAATTGATAACTGCTATTAATTTAAGTTTTGGTTTAAGCTAGACTTACAATTTTTTCAACTTTCCAAGCTTTATGAGAGCATTGTTAGGAATAAATTCGATTTTATTCATCGTTAGGCCTCTGTTGAAAAAATTACATTTTCAAACTCATAAGACGAACGATCGTATATTCGTTTCGTTCATTATACTTACAGAATTTCTAATTTTGGTACAATTTCTAGAGCGTCGACTGGAAAACTGGAAAGAAGATTATTATCTAAGGACAGAAACTTAAGGTTATGTAGACCTTTGAACGAAGCTGCAGTTAAGTTCCTGATGAGATTCGTCGAAAGAAAGCTGATTTAAGAAAATCTTTTTAAACTTTATTGTTTTGTCAAAAAAAGTAACAAAAAATAATTAAAGATTAATAAAAAACAGAGGGTTATTCACGTTAATGTAAATTGCAACTTATACAGTTTTTATGAATGAAATAAGTATTGCACAGCAATCAAAATGTTTGCTTGAGTAACTTACAGTTTCTCAATGTTCGGCGAGTCAGAAAATACAGAAGGAGGCAAAGATGTTATTTTGTTGTAATCCAGCCACCTACATAACACGATTGATAAGATAAGGTTTAATTTCTTACCATATAAAACACTCTGTCAATACATAAATAGTACGGCGTGATTCTAAATTTAACTTAAAGATGATAAATTCAATTCCAATAACTTGGGAACGAAGATCTATGCTTTTTAATTATTTTAATATCTTTCCAATATCCATGACTTCTTTATAGGCTTAAATTGCAAAAAGCTTTAACTCTAAAACTTGGCTAGCATTATGAAAAATTTTAAAATAGTCAAACTCGTTTTAAGAGCAGGCGTTTGCCGACCAGTAATTGCTAAAAGGAGAACTAAAGCTAAATGCACGTTTTTGTTTTTACATTCAGTTAAATTTATTAAAAAAGCTTGCACCAAAGAAAAGTTTACTGTCGCCAGAAATTTCGTCGTCGACCCCGTAGCACCCGTGCGCCAAACCTCGGGCCCCTCTGCGGCAGGTCACTTTTTTAAATGATTAACAAACTACTAAGTCAGCGACATAACGACGGATTAAACGGATTCTTCTGGATGGAGACGCGTTTTTTCTTTTTTGAGCCAAATGGCATGCCAGTTGGTAATTAGAAAATTTTTTTACAACGAAGACTTCATCAAAGTATTTAAAGTTTCCAATTGCTTTTATCAAAAAATTTTAATTTATTTAGTGATCAAAATTTCATATCAAAATATTTTGAAAAAATTAATTAAAAATTGTTGATGCTTTAATAAGTAAGTGGGTAAGTTGAAAACGTTCGGTTTTTCATAAATTTTGTGGTTCTTTAATACTTTCAAGTTAATAAATAACATTAGGCTGAGAAAGTTTTGTAGAGGTAAAATTCTAAATGAGTAAAAGTTAAAAAATTCACCTTTATAATTACAGGCTGAAGTCCTCTCTAAAATATGAAGATTTTAACATAGTATTTACTTTACAATTTAAGTTTTAGGACACACTAAATTTTTGTAATCACTCATCACTGCAATAACCCATAGCAGAAATTATTTAATCGCTTTTGTAAAATAAAAAGACTGAAAAAGTTGCAAAATTGACTACTTTTTGCTAAAGTTAAAGTTTTGAAAATTTAATCAACTAAGTATTGCTAATCTGACCATTTTTTGTCAGCCAGGATTTTTAACATCAAAATTGCAATATCAATGTGTTTAATAGATACCAATACCTTGTAATATCTGATTACGTAAAATACATAAACTTACAATTCAGTTAATGATTGCAAGTGCTTGAAGCTTTCAGGATGAATTTCCGCAATCTTATTATGAGAAAGTTTTCTGTAAAAGAAATTGATTGTTTGTTTTATTCATTATTCATAATAAGGCAATAAGAATAGACCAAACTTAATTTACGAAAACTTTACGGTAATTTTTCAATAACGTTGCCTGGGTTTTTAGCGTTCGAGCATTTGACAATTATCGAATATGTAACAGATAGAGTGGCGTATCGAGGATTTTTGAAAGGAGGGGCCATACAACCACAATCAAACATCCTAAGTGGAAAATTTTTTTCAAGCGGTAGCTAAAAAAAAAAAACTTTTCACACAAAATCTGTCCCGGTTTTGTCTATTCCTACAAACATAGTGATCTCCAAAAAAACGTTTTCACTTTGAATCTGTCTCTGATTTTTCGTATTAGTGATCTCCAAGGGGGACCATGGCACAATCGCCCGCCCTAATACGCTATTGAACAGATATATATATATGTATGTATTTGGCTCAAGGCTGTTGATCAATGAGACTAAGGAGTCAAATTCTCAGTTTTCGACAAAGAGCGAAAAATGTTTTGATGTTTTAGTCTATAAAAGTTATGATGACAGATTTTACAAAGTTCAAACAATATGTGCCGGCAAAAGAATTCATTGAAGAACAATACATATTTTACATTATTTAGTATATAAAAAGCAAAGAAATAGAAGTAGCGGTAACATTATTCATGTAGAAATAGCAGATATTTCGGACATTTTTATTGTTTTCTTGAAACTGCAATAGACCTACACCACACAAAATGCTCTCGGATTTCGTTTCAATGTTTTTGGTACATCAGAGTTGATAAACCTGCGACGGGCATTAAAAGATTTTCTTAATTTTACAACGCTGCAAATTTTAAAATAGAAGTGTTTTTTTCTTTCGGCTGTTTTTTTTTTAATTCCGAGATTGGTAATATCTGAGGTAGGGTTCTTTTTGTGATAGCTTTGATAGTGAATATTAGACGAGAAATATTTATAGCAGGGCGGTTGGCACCGTGGCGGCCCAAGACTTGATTTTCTAGGCCCTGCTGAATTGACGTAAATTGTGTGAGTAACAACATAAATATTTTCAGCTACTGAAAGACCATCGCATTATCAACGTTTCTCCGTCCACGGTTTCCGTTTGCTTCCTTATTATTTTTATATCTTTTTAGTGAAAAGATTGAATTAAACCTACACTACAGCCTCTTTTATTTTCAAAGAATATAGAAAAAAGTTGAAATAACTGTATGTTTATGAGAATTTACCACAGGCTTACCTTTTTTAAATAATAATTAAATTTCATTTTAAAAAATATTGGAAAAAACATAGCATTGCTGATTTCAAACTGTTATTCTCGTTTTGTAATAAAATTACTTAGCATAAGCAAAAAAGATTACTTTGCACGTTGCAAAAACACTTTTTGCCTTATTCAAACTCGACAAAATATGAGCAAGAAAAGAAGCATCTATTCTTGGTGATGCCCGTCTTTGCGCAATTTCACACATTTAATTCGTTTCGTTCGTAATACAGCATTTTATTGCGAAACGTTTTCAGGCTTTTTTATCTCGATCTCCACTATCCTTTGTAATTATAAATTACCAAATTATTATTGCTATTACACTATATAGTTACTACTTTCAGTTTAAGCGGAGTCACAGTCGTAAGTAAACAACTTGACTCTATTTGGAAATTTCTCACAAAGTGCGTTTCCCGAGGCACAACTGATATCACAAAAATAGACTGACAACGGAACTCTCTTCCTTCGCCTCGCAAAAAACTAAAACCTTTGAGCTTTCTCCATGACACGATGTTATTTATTCGTTAAAAGTGACAATTGTGAAAAGTGACAACGTAAAAAGCAAAATATAAGTTTTAAATTCAAACTCTAAAATTTTTGTGGCCCATCCGCAAAGTTTTGAATTTGATACGGCACAAAAAAGAAAATAATCAGTTTTCTTGTATTAGAAAAATTAGCTGTGCGGCTGAAAAGCGAAGTACAAATTGAAAATTGCAACAGCTATCTCAAATTAAAGTATAAAGTCTGATATTCGCTTTGGTCATGGCCGATATTTTACACGAGTTAGCACTTGACCAAACACCGAGAAATAAACTAAAATTAAAAAAGATGGTTAAATCTATTTCGGGTGTGATGCTGCTGATAAAGACATTAAAAAAACACGTTTTAATGATGTGACAGAAGCAAAAAATTGTATTTTACTTACAAAATTTCCACTCGATGAATATTGTTGAAGCTTTTTTTACCGATCATAGTGATAGAATTGAATCGTAGATCCCTTTAAAAACATGATTATTAATAATATGTGACTTAACAAAATTGTACAAAGCATATCCATATTTTTAAGTTATTAGGCCTAGATATTTAATATATTTTATAATAAAGAAATATAATTAATATTCCAGATTTTGTAAAAAAAAACGCCAGCTAGGTCACCCCACCTTGCTATGGTTATTTTTGTTTTTTGTCACTAATTTTTATGCAGCAAATACCTCGTACATGTACCGTATTTATTTGTACCTAGATATATCGTTAAATTTCATTAGTAAATAAAGTAATCATTATTTTAATCTTTATAAAATTTAAAATATCTTTTGAAATTCAATTTTTTATTTAGATATAAATTATTTTTCATGCATATATTATTAAATTTGAACAGTAAAATATAAAAAAAAATTTTAAATTGTTTTTCTTCGCATTATTACTTTTATTTTATTCATTACACAGCACAAAGACTTAGTTTCAAAGAAAGCATTATTGAGAAGAGTGTTGTGACAACTGCACATTAGCACATGACATTGATAATAATGATTAGTACTAGCTTTTTGCTTTTTAATTAAGTACACAAAACTGCAGTACTAGCACTTAAGAAAAGGTTTTTATCATTTTACAGTAAACAAAAAAACTTAATGAATTATAAACACAGGTTTATACTGTAAGATTAACTTAATTGGCAGATCAATAACACAATTACAAAATTACTAAAAATGGTAAAAGTTTAATAAAAAATGAAACAAAGTCGTCCTGGAAAAACTGAAAAACTTGTCTCTTTTGTGCCCCTCCCAAAAAAATAAATCTTGGTCGTGGTCCACTATAAAAAAACAAGTTTATTTCTGTAATTTGTAATACCATTATCAACATGTTAATGACCAGCAATTATTCGCAGTTGAAGAGGATTAAAAAACACTTTTCTAATCTTTTGGGTTTAAAAAAAAATAAAAAATATTTTTTTGTTCATAATATTTGCGGTAACCATGCACAATTTTTTGTGCATGTTATAACGTATATTGTTTAGTTGCCGTCTCCCTATTTGCAACCTTTGCTCTATTTTGTCTTCAATTATTATCAATTGTTCTTTTGGATGCAAATAAAAACAAACTACTAAAAAAAAATATTTGGAATTAAACCAATTGGAACCATGTTTATTGCTCATGTTTGAATATTATTCTTTCGATTAAAGTAAAATGTTATTTTTACAGAGATTGAATTTCATTTCCTGAATTATCTTTATGGATTAGATTTAAACCCTACAATTTCGCCAAAATGGTTTTGTTAAATCACTATTTTTTTTTTTCTGCATTACAACAAAAATATTAGTTAAACAGCTCGCATAGGCAAAATGGTTCCTTTTTCAGTTTAGTTCTGTCTATCCTTAAAGGGTTTAGCGGTGACTATGCAAAAACTTACAAGCATAATACAAAATGCTAATGGGGCACTGTATGCCCTTCGCGATCAAACCATGCTCCGTCACGTGGCGATTCGGTTTCATCTATTTACAGACAAATTACAGTCAAAACTCTACGGTGATCCATAAAAGCAGATTTTAACAGAAATTGCTGATTCCTTTGGGTTCTTCGCGATGGCTAATGCTCGCGACTCAACGGATTTCAAAAATTTTCCAGGAAAGCGACGGAGAGCAAAACAAGCGCGCTGGGATTTGACGTATCATTTCGAGCTTGCTGATTGGTCTAGTGGCACGCTCCGAAAAACAGCTTACGCTCTAAGATTGAGAAAGGAGATGTCAATCATAATATTATTTCATGTAATTGTCGGACGTGCGTCTAACTAAAATATTTTTAAAAACAGTAAATATTGAGAAGATAAATAAAAAACAGAAATTTTATATTTTAATGGTAAAATCGTTGATCTAATTACGCACTCTAAAATCGAAAACGTTTTTCAGTAAGTATCATTGATTTCCAATCAATAAACAATAAATTTCAACTGTATTACAAACTTACTGATAGATTCTAATGAATATTAAATTTATTTATAACAATCAGTCGTCCACCTGGGATACGAAATCGTATTTGTATGATCGTGTGTATATCATATCATTTGCAATATCAACCTATTTTTTGTTAAGTTTACAAAAAAGCGGAAATGACGTTTGCGGGACATGTTTTCAATTTCATAATTTATCTATCGCAAACGTCATAAAAAGCTTGACACATAAATGTAATAAATAAGATATTGTGAAGAAACAATAAAGTTTTTGAATCAAGCAAACATTGAACCATCGAGAAGATCTTTTGAAGCAGTACGCTACCAAATGAAAAGCGTATTGCAAAAAAGTTATAATTAATCTGTTGCAATACTCCCTTTTATTTGAAAGTAATTGGTAGCATTCGTTAAGCCGATGTTACACGTAACGCTAAAAATCAAACTTTTATTCAATCAATTATTACTATAATTTTTGGGTATATTACATTATAAATATAATATGTGAAAACAAGTTACATGTTTTCTTTATACAGACATATTTACTGCATATTTCATGACGCTTTAAAATAACGATATTTGTGAAATTTTAGAGAGAAATTTGAAAAACATAAATTTCAACCACAATTTACGACTGAGACAATGTTTTGCAACAATAAACGTGAAACATTTTTTAAATAATTTCGAAGCCGAGAAATTTTCTGGATAATGCGTAATACAATTGGGAGTGTTCCCAGAAGAGTTATTAGCAAGCGCAAACAAACCGCTTTTTGATTAGTCAACTAAAACAGATGCTTTCACTCCATTAATTTTATTGATTAAAAGACTGTTTTGGTGCAAAAGTGCAAAAAACCTGCTTTAAAATGGTTTGAAAATTTTTCACCTGCTTATTCTAGCATCTTAACGCTGCAAGATGGCAAGCTTTAGAAAAAACAACTAATTCACCACCTTTTTTTAGTAGATTTAAAGAAAAAACTGTCTTATGACAAAAGTTCTTTGTATTCAATTTTTTCTTTTACATTTCGTCGCGGTTGAAAAGGTTTTTTTTTGCAATCAAAATTTTTTTTCATCAAAAGTTTAACGTTAGCTAGCAAATTTAAAAGATCCAAACAACAACAATAATTTCTCTTTCCGGTCAAGATTAGTTTTATTTACAACATCTTGTTTTGTTTTTGAAATGAGAGGCTATACAAGAATACACGACCTATGTCGTCAAAACTCTAGCTCAGTGCTTGGCAACCTTTTCTTCACGGTGCAATTAGAAAATTTCAAACTTAAAAATTTTTTAAGCGGACAGCAATACCTTGGCATCTCCAGAGACAGGTCGGGATAATTGGTTGCCCTATGGATTAGCGCCTATGTCGCTTTCATGTGAGTCAGGACGATAAATGTAGAGAGAAAATAAATAATAAATATAAGTAAAATAGAAACTTCCAAAATTTCGCGGTACACCTCCACTAAGAATGTAAAAAAATTTAATAAAATCAAACTTAAAATAGACTTTATGATTTATTTAAATAAAATAGAAAGCTTTGCAAGAGCGTGATGCAGCAAATTGTCTTGCAATTGTAAAACTTAAATAAAAGATTTTTTTTTTAATTAAAAAAAATATTTGGATTACAATTATTCTGCGGCACACCCAACATCGTCTTGAGGCACACCGGGCACACAATTGTCGAACATCGCTCTGGCTCACTATGGTTTCGTGTTCTATTACTTTGAAGAGCAACCAGAAGGAGGCAAGTTCTATGCTCAGTCTGTCCAAGTGATTTTGAAAATGTTATGCCTATTGAAAAAGCTTTTCACTACAAATTCTTAAATGGGGTTATGATGTTTAGTGTTAACCTACAATGTTGGTTTCGCTTAAATACATAAAGCAATATAAATGTTTTAGTGACTATATCTGTTAAAGACTAAGAAACTTAATCTAAAATTACACAAGCAATTTAAATTTAGTAATTTAAAAAGTATCAAAGAGCGTGTTTCTAGTCGCCAATGATTTTAACATTATTTGCTCGTGGCTTACTAAAATGAAAATCTGCACCATAAATGGAAAGAGAAATACTTTTATATATTTTTCAACAATGATTTTCAAATGAAGGCACTTTCTTTGTTATCTTCATTTGACTTTCGGATAGCGATAAACAGTTTTCGGTTTTTGTTCATAAGTAAAAACATTTAACCGCGATTCAAGTAAAAATCTTTAACCATATATTGCTAATGTGCTTATATGCTTGCGTTTTCAACTGGTTCAATGGCCCAGTGAAAAAATGCAATAATGCACTTGTTGAAAACCACTGCTCTAAATTCTCCAAACCAACATCACCTTTAATTATTTATATGCTCGGTTCTTTCAGTTTATTGAAAGTGAAACAGAAAGAAGACTTTTGCGCTACAGCTATAACAAACGAAAACGCTTTGCGACAGATATAAACAACCTATCAACCAAAGATAGCTTTCTGTTTCGATGTGGACTTGCATTTAAGCACAATTAAATTTTTAACATTTAAACACTAATCGAGACAACAGCTCCCAACTTTTTGTCTCTATAAGAAATTTTGGACTTTTTAATATTGCTGTAATTTTATTTATGCTAGAAAATAGCCAAAAAAAATTAAAACTAAAAGCTAAGAGTAACACCAGATGCTTAGTGGTTTTAAAATCAAGTTATTTGCTCTTTGGAAGTAATCGTGAATATTGAGTTTTGCTCCCTCGAGGGTAAATTACGATACTGAAAAAGATTAGGTTGCAATGAACGAATGAATTGAGTAAATTGAGGATGTAGACGAAATAGCTCACCAACTGTAAAACGCATTTTCAGTCACATTTTTATTTGTCTATAGAAGCAGATTGCGTAAAAAAGCCTCAAACACAAAACCTGTGACTAAAAAAGTGGAAAATTCAAGTTTTGTTATAGTAGTGAACAAATTTAATCTTCTTTCTATTTTGTTCATTCTTTCCCAAATACAATTCACAATTCGTCGTGATGAATTTTAAAAAATCAACAGTTTTGTCAAAACTATTCAAAAAACTTTTTGAAACTCTTTAATCATTAGTTCAGCTTCACGTAAAGCAGGCATGTCAAACTGACAAACCGCGCAACTGACATTTTTTATCAGTTTTTATCTTTCGAAATATCTCGCCAAATTCGCAAGATAATACAAAAAAGTTTTAACAAAATAATGCAATTTTAGAACATTCTTCTCAATCCGAACACGAGAAAAGTGAACTAATCAATTCGGAATCTTTATAGGACATTAAGAAATATACCAATCTTTTTTAAACTCTTTTTTTAAAGATTCAAAAGATTTTTTGATTTTTCATTGAGTGGAGACCAATTTATGTCATTTTTATTTCCCTTTGTTTATGATGCTGACCAAGTTAATGAAAGTAATTAAATGGAACTGCTAAAAATTTAATCGAGTTTTAAGCTAAATATTGTATTATGAAGTTGGAATAGCCATGTTTTATGTTTATCTGCAAACAATCGCGATTTAAACAACATTCGCGAATTAGCATTAAAAAGCTTGGCTTTGTTTGGGTCGAATTATAATTACGAACAATTAAATTTAATTAAAATTGTGGTTAGAGAACCGGGCTGACTGATATTTATTTACCTTAGCTAGTTAAAGTAGGGATGGCAAATACTTCTTTGCCGAACATTGAAAACCGAGTAAGCAATCAAACGACGTCAAACACGGGAACAAAACATTTGTACATAAACAAGTGTTAAATAGCAAACTAACAATTTTTCAGGACTATTTATGACCTATTGGATTTTGATTGATTAACAATTTATTTAAAAAAGTTTTTCTATAGTTTATTTTGATTTTAAAAAACTTATAAACTGCAAAGGAGCGTAACTTTTCAGCAATCTAGTTTAGACGCTGAAGTAAACATTAGATTTGTTACACAAATGTCAAAAAACAATTTAGCGTCCCTAGATTTTCGGCCCACAATCACATTGATACTATGAATGCGGCCAGCATAAGCGTTTGACACGCCTGACGTAAAGCGTCATTTTTGTAAATTGTCATACAAGCTTTCTTCAAATTTTTCTGGCCCTTAATTAAAAACATTAAATAAAAAGAACGAGCAAAATGCAAACACGACGAGTTCTTACAGCCTGGTCTACACCTTTCGTCCTCCCGTTTACGCGCCGCCAAGATAACGCAGGGGTACAAAACTTAACGGACAAACAAATGTACGCCGGGCGTGTAAGTTGGGAGTGAACAGATAGACTAGCCCTAAAAAGTTTCGTGAAAACAACTTTTGTTTTACTTACACCCAAGTCCAATGGTTTCTTTCTCCAAACTCTTTCGGAACCGAAGATAAGTTTAAGGAGTGACACTTTGCTTTAAATCCGCTTTTGCTCGTGTCGTCATATTCGCACTTGCAGCCTGCGCCACAAAACTATTTGCTTTAAAAATTACATCACCAAATGACACGGACGCGTTTCATGAAAATTGTCCGATTATCGCAAAAGCATAGATAAATTGTTTTAGCTCTAAAGCTGTGGTTCTCAACCTGTGCGCCGCAAGAGATTTCTAGGTAAGTTTTTAAAAATCATTAGTCCATGGCTTTGCAACCTTTTTTTTAGTGGACACTACTTTCTAGGGACAAAAATTAAGAAATCCGAGACAGATTAAAAAGAAGACCTTTTTTTAAAAGAACACTACTGTACTTTTCAGGGACAAAAGTCAAGATCTGCGCGAATTTTGAAAAGCCTCAAAGTGTGTCACAGGCGCAAAAAGGTTGAGAACCACTGCTCTAAAGCAAAAATAAGTAAACTGTGTAAACAAACACAGTTAAAGACTGGTTTACACTGAAAGCGGAGGGGAAAAAAGTAAATTGGGAAGCGAAAAGCAAAAAAAAGTAAATCGGAAAGACTGTTCAGACTAAAAGCTGAAAGCGTAAAAAATGCCGAAAGCGCAAAATTTTTTGGGGTTAGCAGAAAAATATTGAAGTCGAAACATTTCCAATTTTTTAGCTTGATTCAGATTGAAATCGGTGGCGGAAAAATCAACCGGAAAGCGCAATTTTCCGCTCCACTTTCAAAAATTACGCTTTTCGATTACCTTTTCCGCAACCACTTTCATTTTGCACTAATCTTCAGAATTTTTGTTTCAATGAGAAAGCGCAATATTTTCATAAATAAATTTGACTGCTCGACATTATTCTCACCCAGATCATCCGGACACCCGATGACGTTCTTCGAGTGACGGCGACGTCCGTCGATGAAATCACAATTTACTGCTAGTCGAAGTAAAATCAAACTCAACACGAGTTTTATTCCTTTAATTATTATCTTCATCAGACAGACCGGCGGAAATGCTGTTTGAAGTATTCACTTGTTAATTGCTTTGGCTGCTTCGATGAAAAAAATCTAGCCATCACCATCCATACATTAGTTTGCTATTTGAAGGTTTTTAAAACAAGAGCTTAAGAATTTTTGCTTTAAACACTTAAAAAACCAATGCTAGCAGTTAATCTAAACAACACAAAACTGAGAAAAAGGAGGAAAACCAACTCGTAAAAACTATCAAAACAATAGTTTTTGATAAGCGGGATGACATTAAAGCTGTCCGCTTTTCTTGCTTGTAGCTAAGATTCCCGTACGAGAACCAAGATTAAATTTTGCAACTAATCTTTAATCAGTTTGTTAATCCCGACAAAAGAATCATTTGTTCCTGTAATTATTATTTGTTTTTTAATTTCTTGTACTACTATACCATTTCTTGCAATTTAATTTTTATAATTAGCTCAAAAAATTAATTTGAATGATTATAAAACTAAAGATGTTATTTCAAAAATCACATGAAAGAATTTAAAAGATAAATTCTTTACCACTCGAAGCTAAAGTTAGTTTACTCTTAAAAACAAGCTGATTTTTTTCTTGTTTTTTAAAATAGAAAAACTTCAGTTTTTTTCTTATGTCAAATTTTACAAAACATTGAATTTTACGTTATTGCAAGCAAAACTTTTTATCAGGGCAGATTTGTTAAAAACGTCTACTTGTTCTTATTTATATATTTAATCACAGATTTGTCGTTATATCAAAGAAATATCACAAAGTCAGCAAAAAATAAATTTTTGTAAAACTAACCAACGGTAAAAGCTTAGAATTTTAGAATTAATAAAATATGAAAAATAGTCTATTAATTAAAATTTATTTTTAAAGGTTTTCGATTAAAAGTATTTCTTTCCTTATTTAGCTCCTATGAATTTGTAAAAAAGTTTGTGGGAGAATTGATGCTGTTCTTCATTCGAGAAGATAGTTTTAAGATGAACAATAGAAAATCTTGTTGAGTCTGTACCGCGCAGGTTAATGCGTGGAATATTCCAGTAGCTCAACATCTCTACTGTAAACATTTATTTTCTGCATCTGTTTTTAAATTTTTTTGTTCATTCTGTTAATTAACACCTATATTTGAGTACCTAAAAGCGTGATATATAAAGTACAAAGTGACGAAGAATGAGCAATTAATAATACGGACGCCTGACTACTCCAAGCGTAATTCATTTTAAGTTGTCATCCGGCGATAATTGTCATCGTACGTATTTCGCTTAAGTGTTGCACTCGAACAAAATGCTTCATTCAATTTCGAGTGTCAATTGTCTGTCGCTGACTGGTAAGTCGCAAAGATTAGCGTCGAAAACTGCTCGTAAACCATTGCTAGCAAGACTGCTCAATCTCTTTAAAAGTTACATCAAAACACAAGTTACAAAGATAGCTCCAGTTTTTCAAAGATAAAACTTATTTGATCATTTTTCAAGGTTAGAAATTGTCTCTTCTTAACTTCAAAATAACAAAAACGCTGCAACTAACTGTTTTCTTTTCCAGATAGTTTGCTTCTTTGCCAGTCTCTTTTTTTTGTTCAGCGTCGAGCTTAAATATGATATCTACGACTTGCTGATGACAAGCCGACAATACCGCTGGGAAATAATTGTTTCAATTAAGAAAATGAAAGCTTTATCTGATTTTTTTCATTACTATTCTGAAAGAAAAAATTTTCAATGAATATTTGCCTCATGGAAAGAGCATTGATTAATAATAAATTATTTTTTGTTAATCAACCAGAGTTTTTCAAATTAATACCAATTCTAGAAAAAGTTAGTGAATCTAATACCCGTATCTAAAACCGTACGAGCGGAAAAAAATTTGTAAGGATAATACAGTTTCGCCCAAATTTTGTGACTTTTGCTGAATCTTGATTTTCTAGTACTTTGCGGATATGAAAAGAAATTTTGTCCAAAATTTAAGGTGAAGAGCAAAAAAAGGGTCTTCACTTTGAATCTGTCTTTGATTTCTCGATTTTCGTCCCAAAAACATTGTGTTTTCCAAAAAAGTCTTTATCTTAAATCTTAAACTTTTTTCTGCATTCAGTGTTAATTTTCGATAACCAAAAAATTTGTTTTGCCCGAATTCCTTGTCGCTGCTCCAAAATTCCTGATTTTCCCAAATTTTTTTCGATCGCTTTCCGAAAAATTCTAATTTTGCCCAAATTTTTGAGACTTGGGAAAGCAATTGCCCCCCTTTCCCCCCTCGGCAAGTACAGCTATGCCGGTATCACTATTTGAGAAATTCTAAGAAATTTCGAGACAATATTTTTAGTTCGGTTTATTGCATTTTCGCTTGAAGTGACGATATCGCTTTTTAACACTTTAGTGTTACAAACATTGGCCGCCATCATCACATGATAAAGATACAAATTATGACAACAACTTTTTCATTTACAACTAGCAGAGACCACTTTGCACTTCCAAGTACAGCTATACGTCAGCGGCTTTTTTTCCACAGAATCAATTGCAAGTGACATAAACCCCAGACGCATTTAGCAAACTGCAAATGACGCAAACCGGAATATTTACATTATCGTTTTAGTGACAACTGACGACAACATTAAAAATTTTCTAAATGACTTCACAAGAAAAAAAAACAAAATACTCTTAACGGCAGCAGTTTTTCTTTGCGTAAATGTACTTTGACGGTTTTAAGCAACAAAAACCACTCAATAAACAAATGCGAACCAGATTTACTTTTCTTATTTTCAAGTCTTTCATGTTTTTATTGCTGGTGCCATAAAACGTCATTTTAATTCTTTTATAAGTTAGAAAAAAGAGTTGACTTAATGGTTCCAAATCTTCATCTCTTTTGGTACTTCACAAAAAATTAGCAATATCCCAAAGCATAGGCGTACCAGCCGAAGAAATTTGGGGCCAATACAGTTTTGCCCAAATTTTGTGACGTTTGCCCGAATCATGATTTTCTAGTAGTTTACGAAAATAAAAAGAAATTTTGTCTAAAATTTAGAGTGAAAATAAAAAAAAATTTTACTTAAAATCTGAATCTGATTTCTCAATTTTCGTCCCAAAAACATAATAATTTCTAAAAAAAGGTCTTCACCTTAAATCTTAAACTTTTTCTGCATTTAGTGTTCATTTTTGATGAACAAAAAATTTGTTTTGCCCAAATAGCTCCTTATTTTTGCCCCAATATTTTCAATTTTTCCCAAAATTTTTCTATCGCTGCCTGAAAAAGTCTGGTTTGCCCAAATAATTTCTTGTCGCTGTCCAAAAAATTTTGATTTTTCCCCAATTTTGCAGACCTGGGGGGCAATTCCCCCTGCTCCGGGGCAAGTACGGCTATGCCCAAAGCAAATTTTTATCTTATGTTTTCCTTTCAAGTAAAGACCTACTTGATACACTTTTTTTCTCTTAAAAACAGAATACCAAAGCGGTGGATATAACAAAAATCACTGAAGCAACCCAAATCTGTTTGACACTACGCAACCCAAATTGTTCGCAAGTTTGACATCTCTCTGCAAATTTGCGTTAACAAGTATTTCTCAACGGTGAAAAAAATTTAAAAACTGTACTGCTTTTATTCGCTTCTAAATTCATTGGAAATAGCAAAGGTCTGATAGAAAACTTGCTTACCAACATCTTTTCATAGACTTTTAGTAAAAAATAAGATGCTTTCTGTATAAAAATTTTCACCTTCTGACCTTTAAATTTTTTGTTTGTTGCTTTACTTTGACTGTATTTACTGTACTTATTCAGTAATAACAATTTTTGGTATAATTAGTTAAATATTCTTCATAACAAGTAAATACTAAATGAACTTACTTAAAAAACTTAAAAAATTATTTCATCTCAAATCTAGAAAACCTATTTCACAACTCTGTTTTCTTTTGGTCTAAATCCGTTTTGGAATAAATCAGTAACACTTTAAAAAATTAAATAAAGCGAAATGATTCCTTGCGCAATTAGCCTTAAATATGCTACTAAATATATTTTCTCAGCTTTTTAGCGAGTTTGCCTGCTAAAGAAAACGAAATTTTAGTTAGAAATTTGCTCAGGTACTGATTATAGCTACATTAATTACTGGTTTCTTTTGTTAATCACATGCTCCATTTGATTGGTCTGAAAACGTCATATACGACAATGCCATGAAGCACGTGGTTTTTTAATGGTATTCGTGCAATTACTTATTAGAAGTCTTTCAACTATTGTCGTACATGGTTATTGTGTCCTATTGTTTTATTTTAGCCTCTGTAAAATTGATCTTTCTTCTGCACTTCATTGCTTTGCTTGAATATTTTGAAGGTCCCAAAATCGGTTAGAAAAACAACAAAACCTGTCATCTTGAATGAAATGATTAAAATGAGTGATACGAATAGACACACTATCAATCGATTGTTTGTCTTTCATCGCCCGTGTTTGCAGAATTATCGAACTCATGGTTATATACCTTCTGTTAAAACAAACTACTGTTTGTCAACGCACTGTTAGGAACAGTCGCTTTTCGTCAAAGATCCCCAGCAAAATGATTGACTTGCCGTTAATCAGTTAATCTTTACATAAAATGTACAGGCAATAAATTCATTTCGAAAGTATCGATCTAATTTGTTTGTTTTATATTTTTTATTAATTATTTGCTGTCTCCAAACTAAATGAAATAAAGATAAACATTTCAAATAAAGTAAAAGCAAATGTTCAAATACCTTAGAGTTTATTTTCATCACTAGAATGTCTACTTATGGCGGATTTACCTTAATTGCGTTGATTCTTTTTTTTTTTTTTTGGACAAAGCAGTGGAAGGCTATCTTGTTCAGGCTTTATCTTGTTTATCTTTAGAAAAATAGAAATTTGGTTCAGACTAAAAACGGTCACGAAAACGTAAACGGGAAGTGAGAGGAAATACGCTTTTATTAGAGGATAAAATAAAAGTGTTTGTAGCAAAAAGCTTTTTTGATAACTGTGGCTCTCTTTTATTTGTTTTATGATTTAATTTTCCGAAAGTAGGAACAAAACTTTAAAAAAATTCTTTAACTGTCGAAAAACAACTTATTAAAGGTTTGTTGTCTTACCATTTAACTTTTTTGTACCCTTCAAAAATTTCCATTTAAAGAAGATAAACATGAGCAGTATATACGCATTTGCACGAAACAAAGCTAAAAACTTTGGTTTTGGCCAAGTTTGTTTCAAAAAAAGAGTTTATTGCAAAGTGTTTATTACAAATAACAATATTTGGTCTCAAACAAAAAAATTAAACGGAACTTTGACATAAAACGATAGAAAATGCAAACTTGAAACCACCGGAAGCGGGAGAGCATGGAGAGCAATTCCCTCCCTGCCTTTTCAAAAAGAAGGGTACAGGTGGGAAGATACACAAAACATTTGAAAACTCGATGAAATTGTCAGATCGATTGAAGGTAAAGGCTTTTATTTTTTGTTTTTGTCCACACCTTAAATTTAGGAGAAAGCAGGTTTTTTTTAGTCATCACTAAAGTTTTGCGCTGAAAACGCTTGCGATACGGAACGGCATAGAGACCGTTTTCAGCACAAAAATTTATATCCTTTTTAAAAAATAAGATGCCTTTTTCTTTAAATTTTGCTCACCCTGATAAAATGACTTTCGGGTATCCTTGCTAAAAACCATGTAAACAAAACAAGTTTTTTGGTTGTTGTTATGGTGTTACAACTTTATTCCGAAATCCGAAAGGATCACTTAAACAAGGTGACCCAAATACCCTCGCTGTAGTACAGCTATGTTTATTTATGTCGGCCTTAGAAATAGCTTGTCGCGTGACTGAAGTTCTTAAAACAGTTTGTTCTGGCTAAGCATGGATGGATTCGCCAGAAAAACTTATCTCAACAAATAGAAAAAAGCCACGGTTATTGACTATAAAGAATATATTTACAAAAATCGAGAAAATTCGAACAATTATCAAAAAACTTGATTCTAAAGCTTCACCAAACTTCAAAGCAATTCGCAGCACCAGCAACTGCAAATAATCACTCAACAACTTTGCACTGACTAACTATAAGAATAAATTAGTACTCCGATGGCTAATAGTAAACTTAATTATTCGTCCACCACACCAACTAAAACAATTACAATACAATTAACTTCTAAGGCGTCAACATTGACCCTTAAACAACTTAACCACATCTACACGGGCTACAGTAACACAAACGATTTCTAAACACTTTAACTGAAATAAATGATAAAATTTACAAGTACAACGCTTTTATATATCTCAGTCAACGTTATTAGATGACAACCAATGTTACTAAGTCGGGCCAAGTTTTTTAAATTAATTATTATATTAAGTTTAGTAATCGGACAAACCCTTCTTTGACATCACAATATAATCAGATTCAGAAGATACAGTAGTAAACAGGTTGTGTAAGTTATAACGTCGAGCTAGCTTAACAGTAGTATATGATACTCATAGCCGTACCTGCTGGAGAGGCAGGAAAAAACTGCCTTTCAAGTCTCGAAAATTTGGGCAAAATCAGAATTTTTCGGGAAGCCATGGGAAAAATTTGGGCAAAATCAAGAATATTTAGAAAAGTGACAAAGAATTATTCCCGCAAAACAAATTTTTCGTGCATCGAAAATGACCAGTAAATGCAGAGAAATTTAAGATGATGACTTTTTTTTATTTTAAAGATCACAATGTTTTTGGGACGAAAATCGAGAAATCAAAGACCGATACAAAGTGAAGACCTTTTTTTCATCTAAATTTTAGATAAAATTTTTTTCTCATATCCGTAAAGTATTAGAAAATCACGATTAGGCAAACGTCAGAAAATTTGGGAAAAATGGTATCATCCCCCAAATTTCTTTCGGCTGGTACGTCTATGATGGTACAAACTATTTCTTGAACGCTCTGGGCAAGATCACCTTATCAATGCCGCAAAACGTCAAAGTGCTATAAAACTTCTGTCAATG
This sequence comes from Diplosoma virens, assembly GCA_963680785.1. Lineage (NCBI taxonomy): Eukaryota > Metazoa > Chordata > Ascidiacea > Aplousobranchia > Didemnidae > Diplosoma > Diplosoma virens. The sequence goes on along the minus strand of OY796885.1, from coordinate 26,567,976 downwards.
CGCTTAAAGTAAAACGGTAAAACGAATACATTTATAAAAACAACTTGCAGACAAAATTAATTAAGTGGGAGCTGTGTACCGATTACGCAATCACTACATAATAATGAAAAAATAGAGTCATAACCAAAGGCTAAAAAATTAGTGTAAAAGACTGAAAATCAACAATAGCGTTATAAGGTTAAGTTATGAGGTATGAGTTATGAATGAAGTGTCACACTTTGGATTTTATCTTAGATTCGTTTCATCGGAATCGAAAAAAACTTTATCATACCTGCGTCAGATTATAGAAAAACCTTTCTCGAGAATCTCAAAATTGTTCTTTTTCGACGTTGAAAAGATTTTTTTACAGAATACGCGAATACGCATATTGCTATTAGAATTAAATCAATTACATGATCACAATTTAATTACAATTAACAACAACTATTTTTAAAATTTTAATTTATTTCAATTACAATTATTTTTTGCTAAAAAATGTTAATTTATCATACTCTGATTTTTGTTTATGCCAATCAATGATAAGTTCACCCAGAAATTCTCATCTGCTGCGTCGCGACGCCCTCGTGCGTCATTTCAAAATTCAAGGGCGTTGCATTATAGTGAGATAAATATATTTTTTATGTCGACTGCTAAGCCTAGGCTACTGAACTGACACACCTTTTACGGCACGAAACTGGAAAAAAGCAAGTTTTAGCTGCTTTTTCTTTAAATAATGATTTTAGTTTAATCTCACGAAATTGATGTTTTCAAAATTGGCTTTCAGCCTCTGGCTTAAAATATTTTTTTGGGAAGACAGTCGTTTGTACAAATATGAGACTTTGGTGCGTAAAAAGTTTATGCAAGCTGGAAACTACTGATTATCTCCTTATCTTTCATACGTATTTCTTTTTGGCTTACAATAATATCTGAATTATTCATCTATGAAATTATCAACAAAAGACCAAAATTTTCAGTGTGCTACGGTCTGTTTGGCATTTTAATCTTTTCCACTTAGCTGTATCAATGTTTTTTCAAATTTTTCTATGCTTTTTATATGCATCTTTTTATTTAAAAACCAATTATACTCTTTCTACTATTATTAAAAGCTGTACTATTAGCGGAGCTGATTTCGGTGACTAAAACAAACATAGTTTTTTGTTGCTTCGACCAATAATTTTCTTAAACTCTTGATAAAATAATTTTGACTTACTAGAAACAAACATCTTATGTCTTCAATATAATGTTTCGATTTACAAAAAATTTTTCCTAATTTGTTCATCTAAATTAAGGTATTTCTTTTAACTTTATGTAAGATAACGAAAATAAAGTCTCTAATAGAATACAAATTCAATCGTCCTGCTGGCGACAAATAGATTAAAGCGAATAGAAAAAAGAACTATTGATAAATTAACTAAATGAATTTTTCTAATAGCAGATCATTTCAGATTTAGGTCAAGATTAATAGAACTAAAAGTAATAGTTTTTCTTGCAAGTGACTAAAATTGTGTAACGAATTGAAAGGTTGCAATGATAAGCGGTTTTTGATTTCTCATTTGTCATTTTTAATAAGTTTAAAAGTCACTCGCACATTATGCATTTTACTCCGTGACTTAATTCTCAGCGGTATACAAGAATTTGAATATGCCTCGGCTTGCTTCATTAGTTTTCTCTGAAGTTCGAATTTTATTCAGTAGTTCTTCCTCTTTGAAAGTAAAGCTTACGAGAAATTTGAAAGTGTTTCAATTTTATGTCGGACAACTTTTTTTTAATTTAATAGTTTAGAGTTAAGATGAAATACAAGAAAAGAATAAGAGAAAACCAATTAAGCTTAAAACTGTTAAAACTGTTAAAACTTTAAAAAATTATTTTTCAAAGTTAAAAAAGAGATAACTCGTGCGTTGAAGTTGTAAGCAGAAATGATTTCAAAAGATTAAATTCAATAACAAAAAAAAAGACTTTTTTTTAAATTTAAAAAATTTTTCCATACCTTGCCGAGAGACTGTTTATATATTTGATGCACCGAAAATGTAATTTTAAGTTTCGGCTGGAAATGAATTGTCAAAAACTGACTCAAAACTTACTTCCAGAACTTGAAATAAAAAAGAGATTTAAACTTTAACCAAGAGCAGGATAAAAATAACGTATATTTCTAACTATTAAGTCGAGTTTGCTTTAAAGCTGTAAAGAAATAAAAAAATTTCATTGCTTGCGTGTAGTGTATCGTGTGACAAGTGAGAAGAAGATTTATTGATTAGTCAGTTTTTATTAGAAAATTAAAATAACGTCGAAAAGCTTAAAAATAGAAATTCTATCACAATTTTAGTAAACTGTTTTAGATCAGAATTAAATTTGCCGGAACCAGAAGAAATAAGCAAATTCTGGCTTGAACGGAGTTCCGCTACAACTGGATCCAGTTTGCTACGAGTGAAAAAGATTGTAGATTAAGATTTTTTCGATTAGCGAAAAAATAACTGTATTCTTCTTAGTTTTAATAATAAATTTATAAAAAAAAAAAACTTAAAAGGCAAAGCATATTGTTTATGAACCCCTATAGAGCAATATTAATGATTGATGCAAACTATTTTCATATATTTTTTTTTTATTGGCAGCACGCTTGTCGTAAATTTTGAAACATAAATGACATTTCTATAAGATAATTATAGAGTTCAAAAAATGTCATCAAAGGAAATTGAAAGTAACCCCGAAGAAACTGAGACAACAGAAATTCTTCAAGATAATGAGAAAACAACTCAAGAAAAGCCGAACAACTTGGAACGAAAGACAAGTGCTTTTGCCGAAACAGTCATCGAAGTGCGAGAGAAAAAAGGTTTAATGCGAGCAGCGATACCCACAATGCCTCGTTGGTTTGCGTGGATTTGTTTGTTTTTCAATGTTTTTGTCCCTGGACTCGGTAAGTAAAAATCTATCTTTAAACAAAAATAACTTTTGCAAAAACACGACCCAACCCCTGTGAGACCCGGATAATTCCTAAATTCTTGATCTTCCAAAAACAGCTTTTTATGATTAATCAATTAATTATTCATTAGATACTGTTTTCAAGCTGAAAAAATTTATAAAATTTAACGATTTTAAAAGTCACTATAACATCTCTTATATCAGGGATGTCCAAACTTTTTTCTTAATGGGCCAAATTATAAATTTAAGTACATTCAGCGGGCCGCAAAAATTAAATGTCTATGAAATTTCCTCTTTTTAGGAGTAGATGCTATGACAAAATGACGAGTATTAAAACATAAAAGTAAAATTAATCAGCTAATTAGGAATCTTAGTAAAATGTTAAACCTTTACAATAATTACGTAATTAATGTTAAAAATGTCCACGCTGGAGCTACTTTGAAGTCCCAGTTACTTGAGTTCCTTTCTTCCTGTTTGCACTGACACAAAATTTCCAAAATCTGGAGAAGAGCGCTTGTAGTCACAATCACAAAGCGAATAAAGCCAGTAGGGGATCCAAAAAGTTATCGACCAATATTTTTGCTCTGTGTCCCCTACAAGATCTTCGAGAGGCTTATCTACGCCCGCGTCGAACCAATTATTGATCCCCTAGTCCTTAAAGAGCAGCCTGAGTTTCAATGCGGAAAGTCAGCATTGGATCAAGTCGTTCTATTGACAGAAAACATCAAGGATTTTTTTGTCAATTTGTCAATTTGACGGCGGCACATGACTCTGTATGAAATCTTGGCCTGCTGACTGAGACTTCTTCCAGATAAGCACATGGTTTGAATGATTATGGAGCTTGTCCAAACCCAAAGTTTCACTCTTACTACCGGTGACAGCAAGCAAAGTAAGATTCGCCCTCTGAAAAACGGCGTTCCTCTTTATATTTACGTCTACATTTTCCCATCACAGTTTCCTGAAAGTTTACCTACGAAGACAATATGGCATTCTTGCACTCTTCTGGAAACTGGAAGGCCTTTGAGGGGCTTAGTCACAGTAAGACGGTGACGGCAGCATTTTATTTAAATAACGAAAAAGGCCAAAGGTGAGCTAAAAGTCTACAACAGCATTAGACGTTTCCTGTTTTGTCCATCCTCACTTATTTTATGGACAGATCGCTCACATTCCGTCACCATCGTGGCATTGAGCAAAAAACTATGTTAGCGCGTTACATGCTGAAGCAATTTTCAGGCTCAGGATGGGTGTTGGTGCCTAAACACTGCGCACAGCTGCCTATTTCCGGTCTACTTAATAGCTGAGTACTGCGCATCAGTCTGGTGTTGTAGCGTTCACACTTGCTTCATAGACAGTGTCCTGTATGACGTTTTGCGCATTGTCACTGTCCTGTCAGCTGAACTTCGCCAACTAAGAGCGATACTCTCCTTGGTTAACGGTGCAATTCTAGACCCTGAGCATATGTTAAATTCTTAGATTAGACCTAGAATCAGTAATGGCCTTACAAAAAGGGAAGCCACTATTCGGTGTACTAAAAAAAAGATAGCTGAAACCATTTTTGTGTATGAAAACAAAGTGATCTCTAAAAAAAAAGTTTTCAATTTAGGGGGGGGCACTATTAGGTGATCCAAAGCATGGAGAGGCACTTTTTACTATCTCAAGACATTATGATATCTAAAAAAAAAAAAAAGTTTATACTTTAACAAGCACAAGTGACAGCAACTTAAGGAGCAGAAGCCGAGCATGCTGCTGATTTTCAAAATTTTTTCTTTTCTTTTTGACATGCCATCAACGTCCTGGTGCTACTATGAAGAAATAGAGCAATTTCTTGTGTAGTGGGCCACTTTTTAATGTATTTTAAGGGGGTCCTGGTGCGGCCGCTCCGTTCGCACCCTATTAAAACCATCACTTCCTAGAATCTCTAAAAATGTCTAATCCTCTTTCCACCCTCTTAATAAATCTACACGATTCTCTTTTTTATCACAAGCAGCATCGCTGCTATTACAGTAATCTCATTCTAAACCACTCCGCATCGGTTCAAAGTTATTATCTTTACTACCAGTAAAGTCATTAACAACTATCACTAGATATTGTAAAAAATGTTTGGAATTAATATATTCAAAGTTAATTTAATCGCAAAACAATGTGATCACTGAAAACAATGTTTGGTGCGAGCGTCTTTATGATAAACTCTGCCCACAACAGTTTTTATAGATCAATTCATTGGACATCACTCGATGCAGCAATTAACTGACGCATTCACTTTGTTTCCCTATACCTTAGTATAACAGCACCGACATCGAACTTAATACAGTTATAAAAATATAACTAAAAAAATTGAGTTAGCAGTGGGCCGCATAAAAACATTAAGTGGGCCGCAAGTTGAATATTTTTGTTCTATACCTTTGATTACTGCTGGCAACGGGTCATGTCACAATGAAATTAAAACTCGTTATGCCTTAGGCAACCCTAACCCGTATTTATACAGATTCAAGTATGATTCCTTTCTGCTTAAATCAAACTTCTTTGTTTACATTTGTTCAAGTACTTTTTAACGGTGACTTAAAGTCCGTTTCCACTACGGGGTTGGTGGAATTATTCTTGGTTTGTTTATTGATTTTTTTACTTCTCCCAAGGTTTTGCCGTAAAAAAAATCAATAAACAAACAAAGAATAATCCCGTTAACGCCCGTAGTGGAAACGGACCTTTAGGCGTAATATGTTTTGCTTGAGGGTGATATGTCCAGGAGTAGCACTAACTTAAAATTCAAATAAAGATTTAAAAGATTTTTACTTTAATTCAATACTCACTAAACCCAGGCTATTGATAATGGTTAGGCAGTTAATAAGATGACGTATTGCAATGAGGTAACAATGGTGTAACACCTTGTCAGTAAAGTAACAATGAGGTAACATATTTATCAAACTAATTTTCCCTAAATATCTATGTGTAGGCACCACAGCACATTTTATGACTTTGCAGCACGTACAGGTGGCTTTCATATACCGTAAAACCTCTATTTCACCGCCATGGCGCTCTATTTTTCGACTCGCTAATCAGAATTACGAAAAGATAAATTTCATGAATGAAAAGAAAAAACATCTAACACATTTATACAATTGCATTCATTCATTCGTTTGTAATTGTGCTGTATCGTGTCGAATTGTTCGTACGAGCGTGCGTGTGTTTCAAGAAGGTCAGGCGCAGTCTGTGTTGATTTTACCGCTTATTCGAACAGAATCAACACCGATAGTGTAGTTGGCGTTTAGGCCACCGCCATTAGTCCATTTAAAAAACTACAGGGACTTCCCAGCGTCTAAAAATAAACGTGCGATTCGACAATCCATTTTTCCCTTCTTACACCTAGAAAGGCTATTTCAGCCGTAACTATTGCCAAAATACTGTAGAAGAATTCATCAAAGTGGCGTTCAATTAGAGGGTGGCGCTCTAATTTTCAATCCTTCCCCTATAGTGGCGTTCTATTAGAGGTGGCGCTCAAATAGAGGTTTTACGGTATGTATTAGCCATGGCAGTCAATAAGTTTTTTCAGATTTTTTTTGGGAGGCTGAAAATTTTTTTAATTTTGAGAAACTGTTGGTCTTCCTTAGAATTTTACTGTTATTATGGATAAAATAGAAATAGTTTTAGTTAGTTATTGTTTTAATCAAAAAGTTGGCATATTGACTGAAAAATCTACTAAGAATTAAAAAGTAATTTTAAATTGTAAAACTCTTAATGCTGAAGGCTTCGATATAAATAATGTTTTAAATAAAAATATTATAAAATAGATCAACTAATTACAGGAAGTATTATAATAAGCCATTTTTTAATCTCTAATTGTAGTTAGGATGTAGAGCAGGCCTTTCCGACCCGCGGCCGTCAAAAAAATTTTTTTTAATTTTTAAATTTTAATGTTTAATTTTTAAACTAAATTTTTAAACAGATGCAGAATCAATTGAATTATTGCACTGGCTCTAACCAATCCAATAGCGCTCAGAAAATTCAAAATACAATAATTTTTGGCTTAGTAAGAGGTTTTTCCACATTTTTTTTGTCTTCAACTAAATTTCTTAATTAAATAGCGGTTAGCAAGGAGGTTATTTAAAAAATTACATGTTAAAATTAAAATGGTCACGAAGAAAAAAAGGTTATGGCATGGGTTAGTCAATTGATTGTGGCCGAAATACCACTTAATATTAAGGTGATGACTATTTTTTATCATCACTTTATCTTATATAACACGTAATATCTGAATTAACCTTTTTGATAACCGGAGTTCGAATTATAAATTTAATCGAAAACTAAAAAAAAGGTCATCACTTTGATTACAGAACCGATTGTGACCCGCGATTGGTAAAAAGTTTGCCATCCCTGTGATAAAAAAATTAGCATCCATGTGACCCGAAATCGATAGAGTTTTCCAAAATCTGAGTTTGCTTTTAAGAGCAAGAAACTCAGCATTTATGCTACCCTCATTGGCATTCTATATTCCAAGTAAAAGTGCTGTGAATTCGCTGTTAATTTGCAAATAGTCATTCAAAGGTTTTTTATTTGATTACGAGCTTTTTTATAATAAAATTATGTACTTTATCTCTGTATAGAGCGATATTGCAATTAAACTTTCCACAAGAACAGTTTGATATGCACGTAGAAATTCTAATATAAAATTATTTTTTAAATTTAGATTAAGCCCAAAAAGCAACAGCATTTAACAAAAGTGGTTGAAGACTGTTAAACCAATGGTTCTCGAATACTTAATTAGTGAACATTTTTATTAATTTTATTTGTCGGCAACATGCCTAAGTAGGTAGGAGCGCCGTATGGATGGCAAAAGCGACCGATGCGTTTCGGTTCAAATCTATTGTACTCTCGTCAGTCTGTTGTGCTTTTGGAAAAGATATGTTGCGTTAATTGTCTCTGCTTTGCGGTCTTAGCGAGCAGTTTAAAACTTCCGTTATATCTTAAAAAAAACTAAAAAAAATTTAACTGGACAGCAATATTTTGCATCTACGAAAGCAAGTCGGAGTAATCGCTTGCTCGCAGAGGGTTATCCTAAATTTAACGCCTTCAAAGTTTTCTTGCCAGTCAAGGGCTAAATATAGGTAAAAAATAAAATAAAATAAACTGTTATTCAAAGCTAAATCTCTTTTTAGAAATTTTGTGTTTATTATAGTTTGTTTACATCAACATACAACGAAAAGAAGTGATAAGTTGTAGCACTTAATAATTGTTTTAGATTCAAAAGTCCATTGCAAAAAATGATTAGTAGTTAACATGCTCCTTAGAGAGCAGGCTGAGTTTCGACGCGAAAATTCAACGGTGGATCAAGTCATTTTAGTAACAGAAAATATCAAGAATTTTTTTGTTGATTTCTCGATCTAAAAGCGGCATATGATTCTGTATGGCATCTTGGCATTACATGCAAGCTGTTTCAGACTTCTACAAGATAAGTACATGGTTAGAATGATCATGAAGCTTGTCCAAACCCGAAGTTTCAGATTTATATACTACCGGTGACGCAAGCAAAGCAGGATTCGCCGTCTGAAAAACGGCGTTAATTAGGGATCGGTCTGGGCTCCCCTCCTTTCCAAACTCATTATATTTACGTTTATATCTGCCCTCCACAATTTTCTGAAAGTTCACCTAAGCAGACAATCTAGCATTGTTGCACCCTTCTGGAAACTGGAAAGCCTTTGAGGGGCTTAGTCACAGTAAGACGGTGACGCGGCATTTCATTAAATAACGAAAAAGGCCAAAGGTGAGCTAAACGTTTCAACAGTATTGGACTTTTACCATTTTGTTCAACCCCACTTAATTTGTGGAAAAATTGCTCACATTCCGTCATCGTCTCGTAGCATTGAGCAAAAAACTATGTTAGCGCGTCACACTGCTGAAGCAATTAGCAAGCTCAGGATGGGTGTTGGTGCCTAAACACTGCGCACAGCTGCCTATTTCCAGTCTATTTAATAGCTGAGTACTGCGCATCAGTCTGGTGTTGTAGGGTTGACACTTGCTTCATGGACAGTGTCCTGTATGACGCTTTGCGCATTGTCACTGGATGCCTGCGTCACGCTCCAATTGACAAGTTGAAAAATTCTAATCCTTTTTCACCCTCCTAATAAATCTACGGGATTTTCGTTTTTACCACAAGCAGCATCGCTGCTAGTACAGTAATCTTATTTCAAACCTCTCCGCATTGGTATAAAGTTATTATCTTTACTACCAATAAGTCATTAACAGCTATCACTAGATGTTGTAAAAATGTTTGGAAATAGCATATTCAATATTCAATTAATCGCAAGACAATGTGAGTACTAAAAATAATGCTTGGGCATTTATGATAAATTCTACGCACAAAAATTGTCATAAATCAGTTAATTGAACGTTACTCGACGCAGCAATCCACTGATATATTCACTTTGTTTCCCTATAGGTTATTATGACAACAGTGACATTGAATTTGATACGGTAAAAAAAATATAACTAAAAAAATTTGAGTAAGCAGTTGGCCGCATAAAGACCTTAAGCGGGCCGCAGGTTGGACATTTCTGGTTTAAGTCTTTGAGCAAATTACAGTATAATAGCTTTGCAGTATTTCAGATGTAAGAGATTTTAAACTTTAAATTGGTTAAGTTGTTTATAGAATTGTTTGATGCCAAAGTCAATCAAATGCTTTATCAAACCTTTATGTTTTTTTCGCTCGAACTACTTTGAAATTTTTAATTTTTTTATTCTTCAACAGAACTTGATTCCAGCTGTATATTGAAATAGATTTGAGAATACAAATTTTTATTCTTTAAAGCCTTCCTACTTCTTGTATATAATTACTGAAAAAAATTTTATTTGCAGTTCATTTTATTTTCAAATTTTTAATATTGAAGCAATTCAAAATTTTTTTACAGAAGTTAGTGGTTAAATACTTTGTAATAAAACTAAATAAAATGTCATTTAAGCAAAACTTAATTGAGTTCGAGCGTTTATTAAACAAAGTAGACATACCATACCATATTTCCGAAGTCCAAACGGGACGTTCGTTAAAAGAAAAAAATTCGTCCTTAAAAGCAGTATTCTAAAAAAAAAGTCTTCACTTAAAATTGAAAATACCGGACATATTGGTTAACCGGGCCGGACGCCGGGACAAGGCCCTTAAAATCGGAACTGTTCCGGCAAACCGGGACGCTTGGTAAGCTTAAAACAAAGCGTTAATTCTCTCTGATTTATTACTATATGCTTTCATTTTTGTTGATAGTTTAACGCCTACAGCAGGAATGATTAAAAATTCATAAATTAGCTCAAACTTAAAATAAACGATAGAGACAATTGAAGAAATCGAGTTGGCTTGTTTTTCAGCGGTATCTTTGCTTGAGCATGCTTTTATAATTATAGTGTATACTAAGCCCTAGTTTAGCATTTTACCTTGATTGGTCTCAAAATTAGTCGCACGAAACGGAAAAGCTCACACAACTAAAGACCCTCAACTTAAAGTAGCCAAAGAATCAGATTTACGTTTTGTCGAAGTCATAGGTATATCACACAATCGTATACAAGGTTACTGAGAATATAGCTGCACGTAAAATTCAAAAATTACACCTGTCCAATGATGATATTTAAGAGGTTTTTAAGTGTGAAGAACCCCTAGTTAAAGCATAAAAAACTGCTACATCGGTGGCTTCTTTGCTAAACGGTTAGGTCACTTAAATGCAGCTTAAATTTGTGATCTGCATCATAAAATTGCGTATTATGAGAGCTTTGGTAGGAGTATTATTTGTTTTGTTTTATTAATTTTTTGCTTTTTTTCATGCTTGAGCGCTAATCAAAGCAAAAAAATCAATAAAATAAACAAACAATACTCCCGCCACGTTCGTAGTGGAAACAAGCTCTAAAAGCTTTGTACAATCAAAGTTCATGTCAATGCGTCAGCAAACCCCTTGTTTTGTTATTTGAATATTATCACTGAGCCAGCTTAAAAACAGTAGTGGGATCAAAATTTTGGTCAAGACGGTTCTATTAAAAAAACCTAAAATTTGCCCAAAAATAAACTGTTTAATCTTAATTATTTCCCAAATAATGATTTCAAATATTTGTTTAGCAAGCATCATTATGATAATATTGAGGAATGCCGTTATTACTAATTTACATAGGCAATAAATTTAGCTTGTTCTTCAAACTTATAAAGTTTCTTGAGACAGTTCTATAGACCAGTGCGAACCAATTGAACCCCACCACTGCTTATAACTATAAGTGCGACGCATTGCAGAAAACATAAGCTAATCCAAACAGTTTAAAATTACGACTGATCAAGTTTAGGGTCCACCAATGTACTTATTTTTAAAACCAAATTGTTCCTGCGTAGCAGTGTTAGCGTTGATAAAGCGTCGCGTTACATCAGCAATGTTAAATTGGACGCTTCGTGTTTGTGAATACACTGTTACAACAAATTGGTTAGTCTGTCATTAGACATGTGCTTTCCAACGCTTCATGGCAGAAAAAGAAAGCTTATTGCAAGCATTTAAAGCAGGTGCTAATAAAATCAGTTACGCCAGATTTATGACTTCTATAAGATTTGAAGACGGTCCAATTTGGCATTGGCTAGTTTTTAGATATGATGTTATGTCTGACAGTTTGGTATTTCTAATTTTACTTTCACTCGATGTTTTAAATAACGTACAGTATGAATCACCTTTACTTGAGCCTCTAAATTAGGTTCTTTCAATTTATTGTAAAACTTAGTCACATCTTTCACTCCACTGATGCCCATATTTTTGGCATTGCCCCCTAAGTCTCCCCACTAACTGTTTATGAGAATCTGTTTTTGTGATGCCTGGGTAAAAAAACAAATATATTAGGTTAATTTTAAAAACTAAAGAAATAAATTTAATTTACGTGTAGAGGCAGACTAAGTTTGTTTTTTTTTTTGTACAGTATTAAGAAAGCTGTAAAAGATGTTTTGATCGACTGATAGAATAATGATTATTTTTTTAGGTCGATAAAATATTGATCGAACACGTATAACAATCAATGAAATAAATCTTTTTTTGATAACTAAATTTATTCTTCAAGAAGTTTGTTGCGAAGCCCTGGCTTTCATACAAAATCAATACATGAATCGTATGCTAACAAAGCGTCAGAAAATTACTGTGGGATGGCCGAATTTGAGTGATTTCAATAAACGACTCTGCCAGCCAACATATAAACTGTAGTTATTACGACATTTAAAAACATTATTACGACTCGTATATCGACTTGCTTTCAAATAGAATTTGATGAAAAAAAGCGATTGTGGTCACTTATCTGGCTTTTTGTTCAAAATAAAGCATATGGGTTCGCAACCTAAAATGCTACTCGCAAATTGCTGCCCTGCAACCAGTGTGTGCTTATCAAAGCTGAACTCGAGATAGGAACTTTCGAGACCGAGATGAGACGAGTCTTTGGCGTAGCGAAACCAAAACATGTCATCCAGCTCTTGTGCTTACGGCTGTTCCGTTCCATCAAGAACTTATACTATAGTTATAAAATCAATATATTCACCACAAACTTGAAGGTCGGAGTGTCGAGATCGGGTTTCCGTTGAGGTAGGGATCGGACTGGTTTGAGGCTTTAAGTAACCAAACATATTGTCCCTGGTTCAGGTTTAAATTTGGACCACTTGGTTGCGTACGACAGCATATTGTCTATTTATAAATAAAATCTAAAATAAAGGTGTGATCAATAGTTGTTAAGTTGTTGCTTTTAGCCGTACAGTTTGTAAATCTGTAGACTTACTTTCCAAAAAGATTTTTTTCTGTTAACTTTTGGGCCTACAAAAAGCCGTAAATAAATGTTCAGTTTTGATTCTGTTTCCGATTTGTATTTTTGAGTGGGGGTAAGACTTCGTTGATCTCTGATTCAGCTAGTAGCGTTTTTGGTAGGCCTATTTTATGCAGCCTAAAACAACTGGCTGGGGCAACCTTAATTCCACAATGACAACTCACCTTAATTTTCTGACCATGCATCCACGAAAAAAAAATGGAATAAACAAATTAACATTTAATAAGGTACACAATGTAATTTGAAAAGGTGAACAAGGCACTGTAAGTATACAAGGTAAATCAGACTGGGTCTGTCAAATTTTTTTTAATTTAAAAAAATTTTTAATTTAAATTTTGTCTTCAGCATACTTGTGTAGAGACCAGTTTTAATTAAAATTGTGGAAATTAGATTCGGAAACCGAGTGACGTCTAAAATTTCTAAAAATGTATTTAGAAGCATCAAAAATTGAATCTTCATCATTTTTTCTCTTGTAAGCAATGTTATTAATATTTTTTTTACAGGAACCTTTTTCATGTCCTTTCCGACTTTGTGTGGAGCGAAAACTAATTCGAAAAAACCGAACAGATGCGTTGATTTTCTTTTAAACCTGATGGCGGCTTCGCTGCAACTCATCACAGCGGTTGTGATCGTCGGCTGGATATTCAGCATCTCGTGGGGAATGCATTTTGTCAATCAAGCGAGTAAGTTTGAAAGCGTGATATTTTTGTTTCAGGAATGATGCTCTTTGATCAGAGTTTTTACACTTTTTTTAAAGATACGTCGAATATTGCTTTTTTACAATATTATTTGCATTATTATTTGAAGCTTTGCTCAACTCTGATCAATTGGATCAAACTTTTAAATTCTCGGCAAGAATAGTAGTGCATTGCGCAAAAAAATTTATTTTTGAGTCCAAAGATAAAGTTTTCCAGTAACAGGGATTTCCATACACAATTCTTGATTTATTTTCTTGCTATAACTTGCATTATTAGTTCAGGCTTGGCATACATTTATAATCTTGTTAAATAAAATCTTATCAAATACTTTGAGACAGCCTGCTCATGTAATGCTCTTATTTTAGATGCCCGTTGACCTATGCTGTCGAAAAAAAATTTTTGATCATTGATCTGAAGTGAAAAATTTCTTTTATTTAATCTTTCACTGCGTGTATGTAATCAACATTCACTTTTCAGCCGTCGATTAAAAATGAAGACGATAAAAAGTCGCCCACAAGAGGAAAAAATTCGCAGAAACCTGGCATAATTAAAAAGATATCGCACGCTTAAAATTTCCCAAAGGAACTTCTAAAAATGCAAAAACTGACGTCAGCATAATTTCTTTATGAGACGTTATAAAATCAATATTAATCTTAATCTTTTTGTCTTTCGACATCCCAAACCAAAGTTTCTACATGCGCCGTTGTTTTGATTTGCTCGTCATAAATTGCTGGCACCAGCGACTCATCTAAACAATTTTGTTTTGTGTTTTTCGCAGAAGTAAGAGATTCGTGATAAAACATGTGATACGATTGTCCTGAAACTAGGTTTTGGCTGAAATTTTGAAAGTATTTTATAAAATGTCGGTTTTGAAATAGGTCATTGCATCATTTTTTAGAAAGTGTTGCAATATTGTATTCATTCAATATTCTAAAAAGTATCTTTTTTATTAAAAATGCTTTGTCATTGTAACTCATTATAGCCTACGTCAAAATTGCTAAAGCAAGTTTTGGGCAAATTCGAAAATTAATAAAAATGTACACCCATAGCCGTACCTGCAAAATTAAAATTTTTCGGGCAGTGAGAAGAAAATATTTGGGCAAATCCATTATTTTTCAGGCAGCGATATAAAAAATTTGGGCAAAGTCAGGAAATTTAGGAAAGTGACGATGATCAACTGCAAAAAATAATGACCAAATTTAGGTGAAGACCTTATTTTTTTTTTTTAGAGATCACCATGATTTTAAAACAAAATTGGTTTTTCGTCTGAGAATCTCAGACAATTTTTTTGTCATATCCGAAATGTACTATAAAATCATGATTTGGGCAAACGTCACAAAATTTGGGCAAAACTTCATTGCCCTTCCAAATTTTTTGGGCTGGTACGGCTATGTGTACACCCGCCGCGAACGAAAACTTTTCTCGTCTCATTTTGATTTCGTTTTTTTATTACTTTGCTAAAATGATTTAGACTTGATATTTATTGAAGAGCAGCATTTTAAGAGCATAGAGGCTTAAAACAGGTAAAGTTGTTGTTTTTAGGCTTGCCGGTTTTCTGGCAATTTTTGTTCGCAGGAATTTGACATGATCATTGTTTGTTCTTCCTATCTTCAGCATTACAATAATTACATTTAATAGCAGAATTGCCAAATCGGAGTCGGAGGTTTTAAAAAGAAGTCGGAGTCGGAATATTTTAATCCGGCTCCGACTCATGATGTCCAATTTTTTTTAGAGAACACCACTTTTTAGGGACGAAATACAGGAAATTAAAGACAGATACAGTAGACTCCGCTTAACTGGATCACTTCGGGCAGAGGGCTTTTGATCCAGTTAGCCGAAAAGGTATTTAAAGACACAAATTAGGCACAATCATGTTTCAGCGCGTGATCAATAACTGAGACACGTGCTGTGCGCAAAGTGTGCAGTAAATCTAGGAAAAATATGCAAAGTTAGAGGATCTTCATTCTAATTCTAATGTTGGCAAAAAAATAAGCTCCGGTGCTTTAAGGGTTAATTTCACAAAATTCCTTGAATTTAAGGGATTTTACTATAAGTTTCGGTGCAAAAGTGATCCAGTTATTTGAAATAATCCGGAAACGATCTAGATAAGCGGCGTACACTTACATAAAAAATACACATTTGATTCGGGACTTAAAAAAATTATCCACCTAACCGAATAATTCAATTATCCGTGAGCCAGTCAAGCGGAGTCTACTGTACTAAGTGAGGACCTTAAATTTTTGGAAAACATTTATTTTTCGGAAAATCATGAAATCCGAGAGTGATTTAAAGTGATGACCTTTTTAGGGACAAATTTTTTTCTATTAACCAGCATCACTGTTTGCCCTTTCAGAAATATGGCACGCCTATGCATAATTCTATTGCCTATATTGAGGAGTCGGAGTCGAAATCCTTAAAATTCCAGCAGCTCCTTTCCGATCTCAAATCTTCCGACTTCCCAACCCTGCTTAAAAGGGCTAAAAGTAAAACTTACAAAAAGGATTGGGCTCAACTCAGCTAAAATTAAAATACATTACTATTATTATTATTATCCTCCTGACTAGGAGGAAAAGGTCGGAGATGCTATACTTAAAAGCAACAGTCAAGTGATTATCCCAACCTCTTCAGAGATGCCGTTGCCCTCTGGTTGAATTCTTTTTTTTTAGTTGTCATTTCAAAATATGAATGAAATTTAGAACTGCTTGCTGAGATCGCTAAGTAAAGAAAATTGTCTTTTCTAAGGACACAACAAAATAACGAGAATAGGTTTTGAACTGAAGCAGTGTCGATCGCTATGTCTTTGGACCGCAGTCATAGGTTTTGAGAAAACGTAAAAAGACTGGTTTTAACAACGCGCAAAAAAGGCTTGTGACGAAAAGCACGGTCGATAAACGTTTTTAAAGTACACAGTAACAGTTCTGAATGTCAAATTATTTATATTGTTTAATAATGTGTTTAGATGAGGCACACGCTAAAAAGCGATCGTTGGAAAAAAATAACGAACTGATGTAGCAAGTTCAAGAAGAAAAAAGAATTTATTTGTCAAGAATTTTTTAATAATAAAGACAATATAGAGGGAATCTTATGGATTTATCCTTGTTTAATTTTATTTGATTTCTTTTTTTTGCGTAATGCGTTTGAGTGTAAAGTTTATGAACACATGTTCAAGAACTAAATTAAGAAGTAACTTTGTTCGAATTAACGTTTATACCGGCACGTCTGTTGCTTCAAAATCAAGTTTGAGTGTAGGTCAGACGGACATTTTTTCCATAAAAACAGGCTTAAAGTATGAATTATTCATAAACCACTATCTTTTAAAGATTTTTTCACTTCATTTAATTACGTAGTCTCAATATACTGGATCAATTGTTTTGTCAAAATTTTATTGTGTAGACGTGATAACGGAGCGAGTAAAATTGCTTGCCCTATGCTTGGACAGATAGATGTAAAAGTAAAGGGCTCATAAGCTTTAATTCTCAAAAAATTTTAACCGCTCCCAAATTTTTCTAAGCTTCTTCAGCCCCCTTCCCTCCTTGAAAAACTCTCCAGAAGCTTGTAGCAATTATCAAATAAAAGTGAAGACCTTTTTTGGCCTTTTTTAGACTTTTGAGGAGAAAATAACTAAAACAATGATACAGTTAGTAGAACAAACATGTGATTGCAAATCAACGTAATCTCGATAAACGTGTATCTTTGACCGCGCCTAAATTGCTGCATTCTGCAACAGCTTGCCATTTTCTTTATTTTATGCAGTTATAGTTATGTTGTAGTCGTTATGTTTATTCGGTTATCAGTTTACTAGAAGTCTTTGTTATTAATTCTATTATGTTTAGGCGTGTCCTGTTTTTAATATATTAAACTTTGATTTTAAGCAAAGTACCAGCCTGTAATAGTTTCGTAGCAATTTGATATATTAAAAAAGCACTCTATTGATATTTTTATCTCTATATTTATCCTCCTGACTCGCAGGAAAGCGATGGAGGCGCTAAGACATAGGGTAGGCAATTACCCCTACCTGCTTCCGGAGATGCCAAGATATTGCTGTCCGCTAGTAATTTAATAGAGATATGACTATAATTTAGAACTGCTTGCCAAGACCACAAAGCAGGGGAAAGTGCCCCAAATGTAAAGTGTCTTTTCCAAGAACACAACAGAATGGCGCGAGTGGGTTTTGAACCGAGACCGTGTTGGTCACGATCCCGGCGCTTACCTCGCTGTTGGTCACGATCCCGGCGCTTACCTCGCTGTTGGTCACCATCCGTGACGCTACGGACAATAGTAGCAATAATAGATATTAAAGATCTTTGTGCGAAAGTTTTCAGCACCCATCCTGAAACTGAAGATACGAAAAGACAATGATTTCACTGGTTCAAATCGTTCACTACATATGCCAACAAAGAACGGTTGAACTTGAATTAAATGAATGAAAGATGAAAGATGTTAAATACTCGAATGAAAGATGCTTGAACGGAAGATGCTTGAATGGAAGAAGATGAAAAAGTGATTCTTCTCATCAACCACGTCAACGCTACTATTTACAAACTAATCTCGGAGACATTTATTTACGATGGCGTTATATATCTCTTTAACTAACACATACACACAAGTTCTAAGTCCAATATTTGCAAGTTGTGCTTTATACACAAGTAACATTTAAAGCATAAAGAAGATTCGCCCGACGTTTACCTTCAACAGTTGAAGCGACTTAGTTTAAATTTTAACTTTTTAGCAGTCACAGCGCAGATTCATAAAGAAGCATTTTTTTAAAATGAAGTCGGGCAAAGTTACTGAGATAGCTCGAAGCTGGGAGGCCGAAAAATTTTTTGGTTGCTGGCATCTACTGAAAAGCACAATGTGATAATAATTAGAAAATGCATGTATTGCGGGAATAAAAAACACCAGCAGAAGTTTTGTCCAACTTAAGAAATATTTTGCTTCAAATGTTCAAAAAAAGAACACTTCTTAAAAGTTTTCCGTTCAAAAAATAGGACTAGTTGGTTTTCACCTAATTTTGTAGTTAAAAATGCAGAAGAAACGTTTGGTTTCCTCTTTACAAAGACCAAGATAAAACGCTGTAGCGACCACGCTATTTTAGTCAGTGATTCTCTCTAACGCGCTACGCGTCGACAATTGCCTTTAATCGTGCATTTGAAAACGGTGGAAAAGAAACTAATAAAGAAAAAAAAGAGTTGAGACAGGATAAAGTGTGAACGTGTTTTTGTACGTAGTAGGCTCACAGCAAGCTAAGAACTAAACAAATATATACATAGCCGTACCTGCCGGGGGGGCAGGGGGGGCAATTGCCCCCCCAAGTTTCGAAGATTTGGGCAAAATTAAGATTTTTCGGGCAGCGATATGAAAAATTTGGCCAAAGTCAGGAAGTTTAGAGAGGTGACGATGAGGAACTGCAAAAAATAATAACCCAAATTTAGGTGAAGACCTTTTTTTTTTTTTTAAAGAACACCTTGATTTTGGGACGAAAATTGAAAATTAGGAGACTGAATTTAAGTGAAGACCTTTTTTTTTTTTTTTTAGAGATCACCATGATTTTAGGACAAAATTAGTTTTTCGTCTGAGAATCTCAGACAATTTTTTTGTCACATCCGAAATGTACTATAAAATCATGATTTGGGCAAACGTCACAAAATTTGGGCAAACTTCATTGCCCCCCCAAAATTTTTTGGGCTGGTACGGCTATGAATATATATATATATATATATATATATATAATACAATATAATTGCATTAAATTGTTATTTAATATATATACGTATATAATTGTATTAAATTGCTCTGATTTTTTTCATTGAGCACTCTGCGGGGAAGATCGATTCACTCCTGCAATATATATATATATATATATTTATACAACCAGCCGCTACAATGCAAAAAACAAAAAAAAGAGTCGTCACAATAAACTTGTGTGACATTCGGGTACAACCAATCGTTTTTGCTGCATTTATATCAAAAAACTAGTGAAAACCAAACTACAAAGGTCTTCACATTAAATTTTACAGTTTTATTTGTTCACGGATCTGGATCGTTTTATATTAGATATGTAAATTGTTTATTCTTCCCAAATAGTTTATTGTCAGTGTCTTAAAAATTTGGATTTTGCCCAAATTTTTTGTGTCTTGGAAAGCAATTGCCGCCCCGGATTGTAGGGCTATGAGTTGCACAAAAGAATCACATTTTTTTACGTAACTTTGACAGTTTGCGGGTGCCAAATTGCAAAAACGAATTTAACAAATCATATTGCATTCATTTCACTTATTTTGAATTTCAGAATTCAAAAATGTATTTTGGCTCTTTTTTTCTCGTCTTTTGCATTTGTTGTTTCGATTTCTTTTGATTTTCACCAATAGTCAAACCTAAAAAAATGTGGACGAAGGCCTGTCGCTTATATTAGTAACATTAAATGGCACTGTCTAAATAATATTCATCTTCAATAGGCTTTTTTTACAGCAAGTGTAGCAAAAATATTTTCCGAGAATGTCTTTGTAACAAAAAATTAGGGTTAGGGTTAGGAATTAGTGTGAAATTCTTTGAAATATTTGTCAGCTCATTAATTAGCGTAGCTAAGACGAAACTGTCGGTACAACAGAAAGCATTGATTTTGTTAAATTTTTTGAATTAGAATAAACAAAAGTTAGGTTATTTTTGTAAAAGAAAATAAAATTTGTTTTTCCCGCGGAATTTCAATCTTGTCAACCATTGACTGTCGTTGGTTTGGAACTTCCATTCGACTGTGACGCGAGTTTTTTTCCCACTGAAAATTACGTCATGTTTCAGTTTGTAAAACAGTGGTTCTCAACTTTTCAGCGTTGGCCGACCAAAAAAAACAATTTTACCAAAACGGTCCTCTAAAAATATCTGGTCTAAACTACCCCTAAAATATTAAGGAAAGTTACAAACAAGATTATAACAGAGAAATATGTGATCTTATAGTGATTGTACATATTAACTTCAAACATTAAACTTGTTTCTTGCTTTTATATAATAACCTTAAAATTAAATATTGAAACTTTTATTGACAACTTTCAGCGGATCCGCAAAAAGTGCAATTAAGACTGACGATTGATAATATCGACTAAAACCAATCATTTTAATTTGCAGTCACAGGCATGGGTGCGAATCACGGGGAAGACGAAGGGATGCATCTTCTCAACTTTCTGTTAGTGCTAAAATTAGTAAAACAAGCGTTAGTTGTACGAAATATTGTCCCCAACCATATTTTTTTTATCAATTTGTACAACGGATTAAAGAAGTCTAAATAATGTGTGAGTGCTTGCAAAAATATTTTTTCTGAAATGAATTACAGTATTATAAATCACCTGTCTGGTGTTATTACTGAAATGGTTTTTGTAAAAAATTATGAATAAGGTTTGAGATGCGTTTTTTATACTTTTAACTGGCTAAAATTTTTAATTACATGATTAAGCTGTTTTGTAAAAAATATTAATTACGAAAAACGCAAATGCCTTAACGTATTTCTTCATGAATAACTCTTGCGCAAAAATTAACCCTATTTCTCTCACTATTTGTGAAATATTACTTCATTATGACTTGAGGTTTTTAAAAGCGCTTGGATATAGTTTCAGATATGACTTTTAAGAATTGCATCTGAGTGTAAATTTTGGTACAGTTGCTTCCTACTATTTCTAGTCCTTCTGTGCATCTGACCACATAACGTTTTCCTCTTTCTTTTCTATAAAAACAAATAAAAAACTCTCAAAAGCTTACCAGAACTTTCGGTTGACCCTGTTGATGCGTTGTACCACACATGGCTCTTTATCTCTTTCAAACCGTATCTTTTACTGAGGTCGAAATTTAAGATTTTTGAAAGCATGTCTTTGAGATTGGGATTAAAAGACGATGCAAGTCGACTTGGAATATGCAACGGTTCTCTTTGGTCTCGTACGAGAGTTTTGATGTTCGTATCTCGAAAAGGCATCGACGAGCACGTCATGATATAGAGAATAACACCCAGGCTCCAAATGTCCGCTATTATTCCTTTGTACGGAATGCCCTGCAATAACTCCGGAGCAGCATACGCAGCGCTTCCGCAATACGTTTTGCTAAGATCGTGCGGAGAAATTACTCGGGCAAATCCGAAGTCAGCAATTTTGATGGCATTTTTTTTCGTCAAGAGAACGTTTTCGCACTTCAAATCTCGATGGATGATGTCATTATAATGCATATACTCGACACCGGCGCACATTTCGTGAAAGAAACGTCTTGCTTCATTTTCGGAGATCGGACCTCTCAATCGAATATATTGCAATAAATCTCCGTGTCCACCCCATTCCAAGGTAAAATAAAGCTTGTTTGAAATTTGAAACAGTTCATATAACCGGATTAAGTTTGGATGTTTCACCCGTTTCATTACTTCAATTTCCCGAGGCAAAAACTTTTCTAAAAAGTCTTTCGGGGCCGTTTTTTTGTTAATTATTTTTAAAGCCACCTTCACTTGCGTGCTTTCCCCAGGTTTCTGCCATGTTGCATGCTTCACTTTCGAATAAGTTCCTTCACCAAGATCGCCAATAATGCTGTAGCCTTTTTGCTGCAGGCTGACTAAATCATCATTAGCAAAAAGGGCTTTTATTTTGCCCATGTTGAATTTTTTTAAGACATTTTTTCAATAGATGTTTTTGTAAACGATGATAAAAGTCGATCAGATAAAAATGCGAGAGTAACTTGTGTAAAATCGATTGAATAAAACAAAGAATTTTTCTGTTTGTTTGAAATAAATTCCTGTTTGTTGCTGAACTGTTACCATTATGATCTCACAAACTACAGTTTTGCTTCTGGCCAAAAAACATTTTTCCGACTTATGTGTCGGTTTAGACATGTCAGAACAGAAAGTAAAATGTCGTGGTTTGTGACTTAAATTTGGATTTTTTTTCCTGAGCCTATAATCGGGAACGTAAATACACTGCCATGGCGACAGACTCCTCATTTCTTCGAGACTCCGGTTACCTTTTAGGTAACCGCATCAATCATGGTTCGTTCTCAACAATCCACAATGGATTACAAATAAACAATGCAGAAGTCGTGGCAGTGAAAATCATAAATCTACAAAACACTTGTTCTAGTTTTCGAACCAGATTTTTACCTCGAGAACTTGCAAACATCAAAAAACTTTCGCATCCCAACATCATTCCGGTAAGCAATTGAAGGCAAATTTAAAACATTGCAATTATTATTGGATGTTATAATTGCTAGATCCTAATCAGACTAAAAGTTAATCAATACGTACATATAGAAACAATATTTTAGTAAAAAATTCAAAAAGAAAAAAAATTGATTTTGTGACTCCGAGCATGGTTATGTCGCTGATTACTTTTTGTTTTGAACAAATAAAGAAACTATAACGTATTCCTAAGCTTTTTACACTAGTGTAGACTTCTAGAAGCAAATTTTACCATTTTCCTCGACAAATCTTCTTAAATACGACCTTTTGGCTGTTTGATCGTAGTGGACCAGCCTTTAGTATATCACAA
This sequence comes from Diplosoma virens, assembly GCA_963680785.1. Lineage (NCBI taxonomy): Eukaryota > Metazoa > Chordata > Ascidiacea > Aplousobranchia > Didemnidae > Diplosoma > Diplosoma virens. The sequence goes on along the minus strand of OY796885.1, from coordinate 26,545,076 downwards.
CGGTTATCATTAATAAGCACTTTCATCAAGATACAAAATAAAAGAAATCTTTTTGAAGTGGAGACAAAAAAAAGTTTGCACTCAAAGATTTGGCATTAAAAAAAGTTTCAATTGATTTCCCCAATGGCGACTGCAAGTTGTAAAATTGATTACTCTCTGATACCGTGTTCTTTGATTTATTTTATTTTGGTTATATTTGCTTTCAAAAATGATAATTGCAATAACACTTTTGTTATTTTGTCGAATAATAACACTATTATCAATTTCATAAATAAATTTAACTTTATTTGATTTTAACTTAAGTGTAGAGAAAATATTGTATCTTTGATCGATTTTTTAAGGTAAGAAGAATTGCTCAAACCCAGCATAAAGTGTACATTATCATGGATTACGCACAAACAAACTTGCGAAAACAAATCGAAATACGCTCTTTTATTCCTGAAGAACAGGCTCGAAAGTGGTTTCGTCAATTAGCGTCAGCTTTGGAATATCTTCACCGTCACAGCGTGGCGCATCGTGACATAAAAATCGAAAACATTTTAATTGATGACGATGACAATGTAAAGTTGTGCGATTTCGGCTTTTCAAAAGTCATAGAAAAAAATTCAGTTCAACAAGACGAACAAAGCACCACTTTTTGTGGTTCCTTGGGTTATTGTGCCCCGGAAATTTTACTCCGGACTCCCTACGAGCCGTATAAAACGGATGTATGGTCACTTGGTGTCGTTCTATATAAGATGGTAATTGGGGGAATGCCATTTGGCGAAGGAAACGATTTGGGAAGTGTCAAGCGTATTGCCAAAGCTCACACTCAAATGCTTGTCTTTCCTTCTTATCCCAAAACCTCGGACGAATGCCAGGACCTCATCCGCGCCTTACTAACAGTTGAATCCACACGGCGAATCAATATTCTTGATATCTCTAAATTTACCTGGGTCAACCCTCAACAACCGTTCGTTAAAAAGCAAACCTCGACAAGAATTAACATCAAAGACATTGAAAATTCGTTTCTTCTTGAATCTGGAGTCATAGGCAAAGAAATCATTCCGCATCCAAACTCTATATCTCATTCCGTCATATCGCGTCTACGTAATCGTTTGCCGTCATTGACGAAAAAAAGCAAAATTAAGTAAAACTTTGTGACATTATTGTAACACGTTTTTATGTATCCAATGAAAAAACCACAATAAACGTTTTTTTGTACATCTTTCATTTTTTTAAGTTGCTGGCAACGGTTAGCTTTTTTATAAATTATATTTTTGTTTGAAAGCTATCGACAAAATTTAACTTCGAGTTGTCAACTAAACCGCTTTTTGGACAATAGAAAAATAATTTTTAACACTTGTGTTTTCGAACTAATTGAAACAATTTTAACGATGGCAAATAGATTTAAGAAGGCCGTTTAATGTGCTAAAAGTGAAGTTGTCGGCGGCTTTAAAAGTTTCTTTAGTTTTTTTGAAGGTTTGTTTTGTTTTTGGGTTGCCGAAAACTTTAGTATATTTTAAAAATTGACAACTCGATTTTCAAATTTACAATTATTACTGGACCCCAGAAAGATACCTTTCAATTTCGCAATCGCTAGCTAAAACAAGTTAAAATATGTTTTATTGAAGTCGTTTAAAAAGTTTAGAAAATGTGCAAAAAAAATTTTTAATGGAATTATAAAAATAAAAATAACAAACTAGTTTCAATCTCTACCAGGCAACTGAGTAGCCCTACATCAAAAATTTGTTTGCATCAAGGCGGCAAAATATTAGAAGTCTAACTTTTAGCTCAATGCAACTTAAATTAAGTCAATAGAAATTAAAAAATATTTTGTTGCTCGCTTAAAAGTAGTGGCGTATTTAGGGTTGGATATGGTTCTAGAGCTCTTTTAAACTCGATTTTTGAATCACGTCTGAAGGTCCGAGTGATTTAACCTGAAAGGACGTGGGAAGGAATTTTAACACTTTTTTATTTGCAAGTCACAAATTTGCAGTTAACTTCAGTTTTATTTAGTTCTACTAAATAATAAAGTTCAAGAGCTACTTAAAAGAAATAAAAGAAGAAGTAATAGTTAACGTTGACGTAGGCGCAGAAATACGAAGAGTTAAATTCAATTTAACCTTTGTCTAAATCAATGGTTCTCCAACTTTTTGCTCCAGCGGCACCCTTGGACCAGACTGCAGATCTTTTTTTGGTCTTCACTAAGTTTTTCACGCTTTCTTTTAGCTGAGGCATCATACATACAATGGTGGATATTGGGTGAGGCGAATGAGGCAGTTGCCTCAGTCCCCCCTCGAAAATAGCACATATAGTTTCATTTCGCTGCAGATGTTTTTTAGAGATCATTATAAAGTCGGGACGAAAAGTGGGAAATACAAGATCGATTCGAGGTGAAGGCCTTTTTTTTTAGAAAACACCGTGATTTTGGGAGAAAAAAGTGAAAGACAAGATTAAAGCTCTTTTTTTTTTTAGAGAATATCAATTTTTGGAAATCCTTGCCTCGGACCCATGAATTTGAATATCCACCACTCCATACATAGTACATAAAAGCCTCGAATTTCAATGTGACTTTCTATAAATAAAGTAAAAACTATTTTTTATTGGTCCTCACTTGATTTTGAACAGTTTGTTTTCATGTGAAATATCCAAGTTTTTCATATCGTGAACAAGCGAGCCTGGAAGACAATTTTATGATCGCCACAACTTTACGTAATGTGAATTAGACTACATTGAATTTTTTTGAATTTTTTGGTTGCTGCTTCCAGAAAGTAGGCTATGTTTATATTGCCGTGGCGGAGCATGGGACTAATATTTTTTTTTAAGTTTTGCTTCACGCAGTTTGAGAATGACTGGTCTAAATAAAACAAAAAGTTATTACACTTGGAAAACGTACGTTGGCCAAAAAATTGCAAGTTTATCAAACAGACGTACCCTTATAAAAAAATTTTATAACTTGCTTCATCACAATGACTATTTTGTCAATAGCTACAACCCAAGTGCGCAACCTGTTTCTACCCTCTTTTAATCACTAAACGAAATTTTGTGACAAAGGCGTTTAGCCAACCAAAAATTAGAAAGCCAACCGAATTTTGTTTTCAAAATATGTAACAGTTCTATTGCTAGAATTGTAATGAATCGATTTTATTTAGAAAAACAAAAAGGACTCGGATTCGATGCGGGTCCTCAATTAATCAGCTAATGATTCGGAGTTGACTCGAGTTCAGATAAAAATGACTGGAGTCAAATTAAAAAAAAAAAAACTTTATGAGGTTACCTGCTTACAAAAGAAACTGTGTTACTGCCTAATTTTTATTATACCTTAAAGTTTTTGATGTTTTTTTACTTTAGGTTGGATTTTAAAAAGTTGCTCAAAATTCAGTAAAAAACCACTAAAAAGTTTTTACTTTTATAGAAATGCTAAAATGTAAAAGTGCTGTTACAACTGCGAGATTTGAAACTAGATTTTTTGCTTATCTTTTGTTCTGTTGTAATATTTTTATCACTTTTTTTTTTTGCAACGTTGTTATCCTGCGTTTTTAATCTCGCCCTAAAGTGTTCAATTTGGCTTTTTATTTTGTAACATCGATTTAATTGGAACAGATAGAACGAATGAATTGCAGAAGCAAAAACTAGCCAGCAATCGTACGCATTGCCTGCAAAGGGCCCTGTAAAGGCATCCTATACGGAAGGGTTTCTCAAACTATGGGTCGCGACCCCAAATGGGGTCGCCTAAAATAATTTTGGGGTCGCGAAAGAAATTGGCAGTTTGAGAGGACACCTGAAGTTGGCGACGAAAATAGATAAATCCCAGTTCGATTCTGAGCGAAGACCTTTTTTTTGGAGATCACCATGATTTTGTGACAAAAATACAGAAAAAGGAGATCGATTCGAAGTGAAGACCTTTTTTTTTTAGAGAACACCCTGATTTTGGGACGAAAATACTGAAAGCAAATGAAAAACTGAGAGCAAATGGAAGTGAAGATCTTTTTTTTGTTTTAAGAGCACTCTGATTTTGAGAGAAAATATGCAAGCCCAGATCAGACCTCTTTTTTTCTCAGGTAACATAAAATTCTTGCCTCGGGCCCCTAAATTGGAATATCCACCACTGATGTTGTAGATTTTTCCTGCACATGCGTGGTTTTCCACAGAAAAAATTAACGTAAAATTAGCCAACACATATAAGGGTCGCACAAAAATTTATTTTTTAAAATGGGATCGTAGAACAAAAAAGTTTGAGAAGCCCTGCTATACGGGACCCGTATCAATTTGGCCGCGAGCACTGCAATGGCCCCACACGGGCTTATAGCACGAGTTATGACTCTGCCCATTGTTTTTAAAAACAATTCGGCAAAATGCGATTTTAGCAGTGTCACAGCTTAATGCAAACTCTGTAGTCAGTATACGAGGTAAGCAACGTAAGTTAAGGCTAAATTTAACAAGTTAAGTTAAAACTAAATTTTGTCGGCAACGTGGTCGAGTGGTTAGAGCACCGTGATTGTGATTGACATATTTTCGGCTTAAACCTACTTGCTCCATTCTGTTGTGTATTGGGGAAAGATGCTTTAGGGAACTTTCCTTTGCTTAATGATCTTGGCACTCAGTTCCAAACTTCAGTCCTATCTCTATTAAATTTCAACCTGACAGCAATATCTTGGCATCACCGGAAAGCAGGTTGGGGTAATTGCTTGCCTATGTATTAGCGCCTCCGTCGCTTTCCTGCAAGTCAGGAGAATAAATATAGAGATAAAATAAATCAATAAATTTGCTAACAGGCCGCATTTTTAGTAAAATAGATGCAGTAGCTTACTATGCAGCCAGAATCAATAGAGTAATTAATCCTAAACAAGTACTGGTTATCACAAACAGTGTTTTTGACTATTTGCCGTTATTGACGTTGCAAGCCATTTTAGGCTTTTAAACGCAATTTCATTTTAACGTTTCAGCCAAAACGCTTTTCTTTTATTAATTTTTTGTAATCGAATAAGTGTAAACAGCAAGGTTTTCAAAGAAAAATTGTTACTAACAAAGAACTTTATACTAATCACGAAACTGCTAATATATTAGAGTCACGTCTTGTGTTATCAAAAAATCAAGGTGAGAAATAACTGATTCCGAATTTTTCCAATAAGCTCCGTTTGCTATTTTCACACTTCCAAACCATGTTTACATTAGAATTTAAAACATGCTTGCTTTAATATACGATGTAAGGTAAATGCTTTAACTTATATAACGGCTATTTATGGCAAATCAACTTAGAACCTGCAATGAATGAAAGGAGAGCTATTATTAATGCTTTGCACTGGTTAATTTTGCCGCAAGATTTAATGTTTTTAATACTTATTGTTGGGTTCTAGTTTTTTTTTTCAGGATTTTAGGTGTTTAAGGTTTGACTGGTTCAATCCTTTGCGTTGATTTAAGGCTGGGCATAATAGATTCAATAGCCTAAGTAATAATTGATTGATAGATGAATAAAAACTTGCATTGCAAAATAGTAAATAGCAAGTTTATCTTTATGCTAAAGTGACTTGGTATTCATTTCCTAACTGTAATGAATTGAATTTATAAGTTTGTTTATAAAAAAACCATACACTTGTGTATACAACCATACTGCCTTGACTAAATTTCAGATTATTCATTATTCAAGATTAAGTAAGAACTAATACAGTCTGCAAAGTTATCGAGACAAATAACTTGAAATTTTAGACATTAGGTTTATCTGTTTGCTTCCTTGTTTAAAGCAAAGGCTCTCAAACTGAAGCATATTGACCCCCCAATTTAAATATAAAATTTTTATAGACCCTTTACTTAAGCCTAACAGTTACTAACATAAAGATCAAAATATACTTCAACATTTAAGATCCACAATAAATTAATATACTATGCAAAAATACTTAAACAGGGTTTTCAAATTTTTCAGCACATCAATGTCAATTCAATAAAAAAAAATTTTATTGAGCCCTTAATGCAATGTATAATTTATTGAAAAACTATTTTTTTATTTTCATTTTTATACAACTTTGTGTAATCCCATTAAATATGCACAAAAACAATGAAGACCATAAAAGGTATTAAAACATAATTTAAAAATTAAAAATATTAAAACAATTGTTTTTCAAAATTTAACATGAGAGCTAAAGAGTTCATGCAAAAAAATGTGCATGAAGAGATTTGAATTGAAAGTGGTTAGCTTTAGTCATTGGTCATTTTACTCCTCTGGTTCAATCTGGTCCTCAGCATTTTAATCCTATAGAAACATTTTATTTTGGAAAAAGTAGAGTAACCTTTTGCTGTATTTACGATATATAATTGAACATACTGCAAATATATTTTTGTGACTAACAAGGAAAATAAGAACAGTTCTTATCAATTTATACCGATAATGTCATCAAAATAGATATTAGATAATATGATAGCATAAAAATTTTTCAAATTGAATGCATTTATGAACTTTTGTAGCCAAGATTTAATCAGCCATTTTAATTGTGTTTTCCTTTGTTGCCTGATTAAAAATGATTTTAAATTGAAAGATTCATTGTACCATGGGATGCCAGCATCTGTTCATTGATAGCCAGGCCATTCAGAGACCTTATTTGACTCTTTGGATGGTCCAATTGATCCCTAGGATTGATGTCAACAGCTTTAGAAACCACTGGTTAAACTATTAAAGCATTTTACGTAATTGTCTAATTTCAATTCCTTAATATTGAGGTTCCAAAAATTATTAAATGTTGTTAGAGTTTTACAGATAAATCTTCAGTATAACATTTCATTTTAATTTTTGCCCAAAAAAAACAACTATCAAAAAATCTTTTGCCCAGCTGTTTTGTAAGTTTTGTTTGTTTGTTCAATAAGAAAATCAATCAATTGATTTTTTAGGCAATTACTTTATTCAAAAAACATATTGTTGTTTAATGCATGCTGCAACTATAACCTATAAAACTTTTTAAATAATGTTGTGCTTTATTTTTAGGTGTATTTTGTTTAAAAATGTTAAATTGTAAAGTTGGAACAAAAAGTTTATGATTGATGCATTTTTACTCTAGACACCAAAGGCTTATTAGTAGTATAAAGTCAAATACAAAATGAAGTAAGTTTTATTGTTTTGATTAATTTTCACAGTTAAGTTATGGCTATTTCTGTTCCAATATATTTACAAAAACTTGTGCTGCATTCTCTTACACTTTTTTCTTTACATTTGATCTTGTGAGTTAGTAATACCCATCACCACAACATTACTTTCAGGAATATAGCTACTTATCAATTTGAATTATTGAAACAATGTGAGCTTTTACCAAAAACTGTGTTAGATTTGGCTTGCTTGAGAATTGAACCTGGACTTTATATAATCATGACCAAAATGCTAACCAATACTCTCAGCAGTCATTACCTGATACTTTGTTAATTTAAAAAACTGCAGCTTTTAAAAAAAAACTTAAATTTATTGAATTATTCTGCTTAGCAGTATCATTTTATACCACCATTTTTTTAAATATAAAATGTTACAAGCTCAATAAGTTAATCTGAAAAAAACAATAATTGTGATTATTTTGCATTAATGTTTTAAATTTTTTATATTTTAATTCTTCTTGTGTTCTCTTTTGTAAGCATAAATTCACAACTAACAAATTAGATTTACTTGATTTCTTACATGAAATCAACTATAGTTGGTACATAGCTCAAAGTGCTACATTATAACTTAAGCAGAAATATTAAAGTTTAATGCTCAATCTATCTGATTGATTTTTATTGTTTTCTTGGGAAAGACATTTAATGACAATTTTTAAAGTGGGGTCATGCTGCAAACAAGTGACTCCACTTAAAATAAAAAGCAGCAACCATGGCACTATGTTGCCATACAGAGAGCTATTGTATACTATTAAAATCAAATTGACAAAAAATTTATTATTTTTCCAAGTTTTTAAGTTTATTCAATAGATCTAATAAGTTTGCTTGTTAATAAAATTGCTTTACCAGGCTTGCCTCCTTATTTGTCTTTCAGGTTTGTAATATACTTTTCACTTATTAATTTATTAACGATTGATTTAACCATTTTTAAATCATGTTTTAGGCTTAATATTGACGGCTTACTTGTATACTTTCCATATGAATATATTTATCCGGAACAGTATTCTTACATGATTGAGTTGAAAAGAACTCTTGATGCAAAAGGGCATGGAGTTCTGGAAATGCCATCAGGAACAGGAAAAACTGCAACACTGCTGTCGTTAATTGTAGCATATCATCTTGTAAGTTTAATGAAATATTGACTTTGAGTAATTTTTTTTAGCTGTTTTTATGATCAATTAAAAATTATACATTTGATACTTTACTGTAGTTGACAATCTGTAATGTTATTTTGTTATTTTTTTGTTTCAGGAGTATCCAAAATCCATTGGAAAGCTGATTTATTGTTCCCGAACAGTACCTGAAATTGAAAAAGTGTTGGAAGAATTGCAACGATTGATGGACTACTACACAAATGTTGTTGGGGAAACTCCAAAATTGTTGGCTCTTGCACTAAGTGCCAGGTAAAAAATACCACCAGTGCATAGTCAATTGTTTTAAAAATATAAAATTGAAAAAAGCAAAAGATATTGCATTGTATCACTAGCTACTTATGAAGTACAGTATGACTTCAATTATGCAATAGAATAAAAGTACTCAGACACCAATATCTTAACACATCCGAAAGCAAATTGGAGAAATTGCTTGATATTTGCTCCAATTGTAAGCCTTTGATGTTGTTTTGCTAATCAAGAGAATAAAAAGAGAAGATGAACCTGATATATAAATCGAAGTAAAAAATAGCTGTGTCAAATTTTTATTTATTTAATGTTTATTTTAGAATGCCTCAGTTAAAATTAATATTTTAAGAACTAATTTAATTGGTTACTTTTTTTGGCATTAAAATTTTTTTATATTTAGATTATTGTTTAACAAATTTTAACTAGTAATAAGCTTTCATATCAAAAAAAGTTTTTGTTGACAGCACAACTTGCAAAACGTTGATTTTTTAGAAAGAATTTATGTATCAATCCTGTAGTCAACAGTGCTCGAATAGGCAAAGAAATTGATGGCCGGTGTCAATCATTGACTGCTTCGTATGTCCGTATGAAACATAAACGCGATTCTTCTGTTCCACTTTGTACTTTTTATGAGGTATAGTGGCATTTGCAGCAATGTTTTTAACTTTTGTTTCCAGCTCACTATAAAAAGCAGGTTAAGGCCGCATGCCTATAATGCAACATTTAAATTAGCTATACTGTTAGTTTGGGAGTGATGTCAATATGTCAGATGATCTCCTTGCGATTGCCTTTATGACAAAGTTTATTCTGTTTCCAAAAAATGTAAAAAAAAATTTGTTAAAGTTCATTCAGTTACCAAATATGCCAGTGCCACCCTAATTCATTTGTTAGAAAAAAAATTTTTTGGCGTTACTTTATACCACTACATCGACAAGTTTGAAAGCGTTAAGGTTAATCAGCTAACTTTAGTTCAAAGTGAAATCGCACGTCGAAATTTCTGTCTTTAGATTGTGCGGTAAGCAGGTTGCGCGAATTCGTCGTTTCACCTTTGATTATATACTCCGGAAAATGTAAAATTTTTTTGTATTCGCTGATGTACAAGTTTGTTATTATGATCAATACCGCAAAGAAATTCCCATATTGGGGTCGTATGGTAGAATTACCTATGAACTGCCCATAAATTGTTTGGTTAAATAATTCGTGCATCCGCTTTTGGATCTTTTTTCTTTTTTTTTTTTGCTTCTTTTGAACATCATTGCGGGATACGTCGAAGCCATTAACCGTCGAGAAAATCGTTGAACAAAACCGAAATGAATTTTTTGTTTTTGATATTGTTTGGTTATTTCTCAACCTCGCAAAACCAGCGAATTCAAAAAAAGAATTTAAACTTTTAGTACTATTCATTGGTCAAATGCCGATTTTTCGTAAGCGCCGCCCATTCTTGTTTTAAATACCTAAAACAATGTTTCTCAACCTTTTTCCGTTGGCGGCACATTTTTGGACATTTTCGAAATTCGCGGCGCCTTTAGACCATATTTCTTAAATTTCGTTTGAAAAATTAGCTGCCCTATAAAAAAAAAGTCTTCACCGTGAATCAGGCTCTGATTGCTAGCTTTCGTCCCTAAAATCAGGTGTTTTCAAAAGCATCGCTGTTCTGGCTGCGGCACTTAGTTGGTTTTCTCGCGGCGCACTTAAACCAAAATAGTTGATTTCCGCCCCGAAAATAAGGTGACCTTAAAAAAAAGGGGGCCTTCACCTAAATTCACGCGCGCCTTTCGTTAATTTCCTTCCCAAAATCAGTTGATTTAAAAAAAAAAAAGATTTTCGCTCCGAATCTGATTTGGTTGGTGGTGGTGGTGGTAGTGGTTTTACCCGACCCATTCCTAGGGATGGGGGCGCGGATCAATTCCGCGGAATCCCAATAGTCGGGCGACTCCCCACGGACGGGACCAGAGGTCCAGAAGAGAAGGAGTGTGGCCGAAAATGGCCCGACGCAGAGGGTCTAGTACAGGGCAGTCGAGCACGAGATGTGAGAGATCCTGTGGTTCAGAACCACAGTTGCTGCAAGAAGGAGTCTCGGCTCGACCAACCCTGTGGAGATAAGAGTTGAGGAGAGTGCTGTGCCCGTTGCAGCGTAAACGGGAGAGAGCACAGCGAGCGGAGCGAGGGAGAGTAAGCTCCTCGGGAGATACTGTAGGGATTTGGTGTTGGAAGAAACCAGATTGGACACTGCGTCTCCAACTGGTGTAGAGGGATAGCCGTTGGGAGGAGATAAGGGGTGTGAGGGATACTGATATATTGGAGGGATCGAGAGAGGCACCGGCTTTAGCTAGAGAGTCAGCTAAGTCGTTGCCTGGGAGGGAAGAGTGACCAGGTATTCATTGAAGATGGACAACCTTGGATTGAGATAGAGAGTTAAGAAGAGATTGGGTATTGGATAGGGATTTTGGGGTTAAATATGGTAGGGGGGTAGAGAGAGTTGAAAGGACAGATAAAGAGTCGGAAAAGAAGGTGATAGAGTCGAAATTACATGTCTTGGAGTGAGAGATACACCACTCAAGAGCATGTAGGAGAGCGAAGGTTTCAGCGCTATAACTGGTAGCCCAGAGACCAGTCGAGAAGGAAAGCGAGGTAGCAGTGACACACTTTGTACACTTGATGTGTATCCCTGCACCACCCTGTCCCAGCCCGCCAGGTACCGAACCGTCAGTCCAGGCAGAGATATCGCTGTGAGATAGAGTGGAAAGATGGGAGGTAGCTGCAGTGTTGCGAAGGGAGGGGGGGTCTTTGCGAGAGCATGGGGATGAGAGGTGGAGTGAGATTGTGTAATTAGATGGGGCAGACCAGGGGGGTTTTGGAGGGCAGAGGATTAGTGGTTCACGGGTGAGATGTAGGTTAGGGGTAAGGTTATGTGATCTGGAGAAGGATCTCCATGAGTATTTTTTGAGACGTGTACGGGGGTTAGAGTTCGCAAGACAGGCTATAGGAAAGGTGGGAGGTAGACTGAGGGCTCGTTCAAAGAAGGAAAGGGATTGGTGAGTGAGGGTGACTCGTAGTGGAGGTAGAAGTGCTTCTATATGAAGTAGAGGAATGGGAGTGGACGATAGACAACCTGTGATTACTCGACAGGAAGATCTATGCATCCTCTCCACGGAGGTGATGTGAGTAGGAGATGAGAAGGGAAACCAGCCTGGGGAAGCATAGGTGAGGATGGGGCGAATGAAGGCTTTGTATAGGGTACATAAGGATTCTTTTGATGGGCCCCAGGAGGCAGAGGCAATGGAGCGAAAAGCACGGAATCGGTTGTGAAACTTTTTCCGTAAGGATAAGACGTGATATCTGAAAGAGAGAGTGCGGTCGAAGGTTACACCGAGAAAGGTTGGATGAGGGTTGAATTTGAGAGGGGTGTTAAGAATGTGAAGAGAGGGTTGTATTCGTGATTGGTAGGGGTCTAAGCTGAAGAAGGATGTTTCACATTTGAGGGGTTGAGAGGAAGGCGCCATTTTGAGGACCATTCCACCAGTCTGTTGAGGGCAGCTTGTACTACAGCGGTTGCACACTCAACTTTTGGGGAGGAGGCCCAGATGGCTAGGTCATCTGCATAGAGAGAGGTCTTAACAGATGCAGGAAGGAAAGTGGGAAGGTCATTGATATATAAAGAAAAGAGAACTGGTCCTAGAACCGAACCTTGGGGAACTCCTCTTCGGAGACGGAAAGGACGACTGTATGAATTACAGATACGGACTTTCGAACGGCGATCTGAGAGGTAGGATCGTATCCATTCGACAAAGCAAAGAGGAAGATCTAATGAGAGGAGTTTAGAGAGTAGGGCAGAGTGCCATACTGAGTCAAAAGCTTTCGCAAAATCCACAGTGGCAAGGACTGTACGTGCGCCTGGCTTAGATTGGTGGAAGGAATCTGCGATTGACTGTGAGAGAAGGAGAACCTGGTCTACAGTCGATCTACCAGGTCTAAAACCAGCTTGCACGGGTGAGAGAATGTCATGTTGTTCGAGAAAATAGGTTAGTCGTCCTAATACCATTCTTTCGAAGAGTTTGGAGGTACATGAAGTGAGAGAAATGGGTCTATATGAAGAAGGTGAGTCAGAGGGTTTTCCGGGTTTGAGAATGGGGATGATTGTTGATTGTTTCCAAGCAGACGGGAAGGTGTGTGTTGACCAGGAAAGGTTGAAGATGTATAAAAGAAAATGTAACGCAGATTGTGGTAGGTGGGATAGAAGAGGGTAGGTAATTTGATCAGGGCCGCAGGAGGTTGAGGTTGAGAGTTGAGAGATAGCTGTAGAGAGTTCAATTGAGGAGAATGGTGTACAGAAAGTGGAATGCAGGGTGTTGCAGTGTGCAGTTCTGATTTGCTTCATTTGGGCTTTCTCGGTGCTTCGAAAAGGTTTTGGGGTTTGGGTAGAGAAATGGGACTGTAGGTGTGAGGAGAGATGGTTGGCACAATCTACAGGGGTATGGCAATTTGAGAAATTGGGAAGGTCAGAAGTAGTTGGGGAGGGGGAACCAGAGATGGAGCGAAGTAGAGAAAAGACTTCGCTGGGACGGGTTTTAGGAGAAAGGCTAGAGCAAGTATTCTGCCATGACTTGGCTTTAGCCTTATTAATCACAGTGGAGGTATATCTGGATGTAGCGATATAGTGCTGGCGGTCTTCTTCGGAACAGTGTGCCTTCGCAAATGCCTTTCGGCGTTTTGCGACGGCATCTGCGACTTCAGGAGACCACCAGGCTTTAGCAGGACGGTTGATGCTGCCGAAAGGAATGGCAGAAGTGGCAGCATCATTGAGGAGTTCGGTAAAGGTGTGGGTGGCTTCAGAAAGAGAGAGTGTTGTAAAGTTAGAAGGAATGGGGCAGTGGGTATCAATATAAGTAAGGTATTCATCCCAGCGAGCTTTATTATAGTTAAATGAGGGGGGGCGGTGGAAAGAGTTAATTATAGGGGAAGTGGGAATAGTGATGGAGATAGGAAGATGATCTGAGCCGAGGTCCGGAAGGGTCTGCCATGTACATTTAGAGGCTAATCGGGCAGGAACTAGGGAGAGATCCGGGGAAGAGCGGTTTCCAGTGGCACGGTGTAGTAGGGTGTGGTGTTCGGGGTTATTAAGAGGTAATCTGATTTGGTTCGCGTCAATAACCGCGGAATTCGACATACCTAGACAATTATTTTCCGAAATCTTTCACACTAGTGTGCCGCGAAAACCTGAAAATTGTAACATCAAAAATGTGTTGTGATTCATTATTGAAAAGCATTTAGATTTGCAAAATCACCTGTAAGATTTAACAAAATCTAAAATATACATACATACGGTATATGTGTGAATTACTTGATTTTTTTAGCAATTTGATGCCAATGGTCGACAAGACTGCTTACCTGCTGGAGTTTACAATCTTGATGATTTGCGACGATATGGGAAGTTGAAGGGATGGTGTCCCTATTTTTTAGCAAGATATAGTGTATGTATATGATTTTTGGTAGTTTCGATTTTCTGCTATCAGCTATTTTAGTTCTCGACCATTTTCCACAAGAAAACACTTCTTGATTCAAAATGAACTTTAGTGTGTTTAATATTTTATTATTTTTAATGTTATAAATTCTTCGGGTCTTGTGATGTGTGAATTTTGATAAAAATCAGCTCCAAAAATCTTAATTCAAAATGTGTTATACAAATGTGAACACGCATCAGTTAATATTCGAATTTTCGCTGATGTCCAAAAACAGTTTGCAAAGATTTATTAAAATAATTTCAAAATGTGCAAAAAAATTGAGTTTTCTATTATTGCTCCCGTGTTAAAACCTTGATCTACCATTGAGAAAAAGTGATTTCGAGAATACAGTTTTAACTAGAGTCTTTAGTGTTTGCATAAGATTTTCAGTTTTATAATTTTTTTGGCTCGAGGGGGAAACCTGGTTGGTTTTTTTATGTACGAATCTGCATTAGAGCTCTATCAACCCTGTAATGCTAAAGTGAATTTATTTATCATAAATAGTGAAGTGGGATATGATATACCCCATTATAAACTTTCCTATAAAATATATTTCAATCTTTACATCACTGGTTATTAAGAAAAATTAATTAAGAATATACATATATATATATTAGAACATTTTAATGAATTTTTAGAATAATGAAATTCCAAATTATGGTAATTAAACAGAATCATTTTTATTCATCATTTTTACATTCTTTATATATGAATGATGAATGGTGCAAGCAAATTGCTTTAACACACATAACAGCAATGTCTAGTTTTTCGATCTTTAAATCTGCGGCAATCAGAGCACCCAACGAAATTAGATCTAGCTTTAGGAGAAAGATTCCTCTTTTTCGAAGTGTTTCCATCAATTTCTAAAAAATCCAAATTTTCTTTTCAAATTTTTACTAAGATGAAGATTTTTTCCTGCATTCTAAATGGTCTTTGACTAGCTTTATTCCTAATTTTCTCAAGTACTTTTTTCTGAGGATTTTAGTATCTTTAGAATTAGAGATCTTAATTGCATGAGTTAATTCCAGCAATATTTACCATTGCATAGTAGAGTGTAAGTGACCATCTTTTTGTCTTTCTTGTAATAATGTATATTGCACATAAATGGTCCACAGTATCAACGCCACCTTTCGTGCTGTTGTAGAATGATATCGTTTTGTTTTTTATTTTCATGTTTTTCATCAATTGTATTGCTATTATACATAGAACTTTAGAGTAATACAGGTTTAGGGTTTTTTTTTGTTTTTTTTGGGTAAGTAGGAGGTTGTTGTAAGATTTTTTGTATATCCGAGCAACCTTGTTTTCGCTGTACGGCCTCTTTTTTTTACAAATTAAAGAGGTATTTTTTTGTTTTTCCTCAATGTCCCAACAATGGTTAATTTGTAGTCCTCTAAGAGTTCAAGAGATAGGAGAATACCAGTGAACGAATTATCAAAAGTAACTTCCTTGAACTACCCCCCCATATCATTGACAATGCGTTTTACTAATGCAGTTGTTGAATTATTAACGGTAAAAAGTCCTTGATGTACATTGTAATTTTCGCAGGACTCAAGGATCTATTTTTCATTTGCTGAAAAATACAAGCCAATAATTAGAACATTTAAAGTTAAAAAAGTTCTGGAAACACTAATGTGTACAGTGAAATGGGGTATTTGATACCTCAGATCGAAAAATAGCTTCTTTGTTTGACAAAAATCACACGGAAACTAATTTTTATAATTTAAAACTGGTGCCTGAACTCAATGATATGCGTACGATGCGGAAAAATATATAATCATTTGGTTATAACATATCCCACTTCACCGTTACAGGGTTAATAACACCCTTCAATTCACTCAAACGAGACTTTAAAAGTCTTAAAGATAAAATTATAAACTTCGACTAAAATGCTATGAGGTCGTGATGAAATGGTTTTATGGCATTTCTACTAAAGTCAACCTCGTTATATGTTTTTTTG
Organism: Diplosoma virens; assembly: GCA_963680785.1. Classification (NCBI taxonomy): domain Eukaryota; kingdom Metazoa; phylum Chordata; class Ascidiacea; order Aplousobranchia; family Didemnidae; genus Diplosoma; species Diplosoma virens. The sequence continues at coordinate 26,529,108 of OY796885.1, read as the reverse complement.
CGTAATATAAAATTGCTCTTGAATAAAAGACGGAAGAGTAATTTTAATAAACTTATTTGAAATAGTGTAAATTTGTTATAATTATAAATCTCTCGTTTGCTCCGTCAGAATTGGTGAGCTGCATGCATAAAGTGCTAACCATTTTAAAAATTCCTTAAATTCTTGTTTTTTAAACTATTTTTGTTGAATTTGTTATGTATTAATAAGAAAAAATTTTTTACCTGTGCTTTTTAAATTAATCAAGTAACTGAAACCATTGTTACAGTTTCTGTTGGTATTTTAGGGAAAAAAGTTAGAAAACCAATGTCGGTTGCATATACGTATTTTATAAAGTTGGCCATAGTAGAGTCAAAGCTACAAATATTTTTAAAAAAAAGTGCAAATTTTGCTCACATATTTTGTATAAGAGTTAATTCCTGTAAAATATCTCAAAAACTTGACAACTTGCACTTTTATACGTTTATCTGCTTAAATTGCTGCAATTAAAATAGATCTAAGTGTTTTATCTTTTTTTAGATTCTACATGCAAACATCGTTGTGTACAGCTATCATTACTTACTGGATCCGAAAATCGCCGATTTGGTATCAAAGGAACTCAGCAAAAATGCAGTGGTTGTTTTTGACGAAGCTCACAATATCGGTGCTTTTCTAAATTAAATATCAAAATGATTTTATGTAGTTTCAAAGCGCAATGTAAACCTATTGTTATCCCAAGTTGCTTTCATTTTTTTCATTTCATCTTTATATTTATCCTACTGACTCGCAGGAAAGCGACGGAGGCGCTATACATAGGGCAGGCAATTGCCCCGACCTGCTTTTTGGAGATGCCAAGATATGTTTTTTTTTTGCTACAGAAATATCGATGTAACTGCCTTTTATAGAAATATTGACTGAAATTTAGAACTGCTTGTTAAGACCGCCAAGTAGGGGAAACTGCTCATAGGCCTTGAAATATCTTTAATGGTTTGCAATTTTATTTTCATTCGAGTAAAATTGTGTGCTGCCTTCGTAAAATAATCGCTTCATTTAAAAAAGTTAAAGATCGAAAAGAAAGCGAAAACCTCAAACAACTTTGCTAGAATAAAAACGAACCGTAAACTCAACTCAATCTCGCAGAGGTCTTGCGCAGTAAGTAGCACGGTGATGAGACTTGCAACGCGGTTCCTCATTGCCTAAAACAAAATCACTCACTACGATTCTGTGGCATGATTTTGTTTTATATTTTCTGTCTTTATTTTGATTTTGTTGAGGATCGGACCTTTTACCCTGCCGTCTACTCTGTACTAATAGTCTTCAAATGGTTTATTTGAACAAAACTACAATGGTCTTTCGTTCGTATCATTCAGTTCTATTTCGCTTCATTTTCTCGCGTTGTTTGTCAGATAACGTTTGTATCGAATCAATGAGCTTGACAATAAGCAGGCGAACCTTGGACAAATCGACTCAGAATATCGACTCTCTGCAAAACCACCTAGACAAGTACGAACTAGTCATTTCACGAACCAATCGATTGTTCGAGAATTTACTCCCAAACATTGCAGAGCTCGAGAATCGGATCACGATCAATTGAGGAAAGAATACAAGCGTCTGGTGGAAGGCTTGCGAGAGACTAATATCGCGAGGGAGACAGATCTTGTTTTGGCGAACCCTGTTCTTCCTGATGAAATATTAACGGGTAAAAGTTTACAGTTGCTTTACGTATAGCTTCTTTTCCGTTTTTGTAAATAAAACTACCTCATATAATGTAGTTATTTTTACAGGTTGAACATAGATCAAAGCTATTATAATTTTATCTATTAGTTTAAAGTCGGCAATATGACAAACTAATCGAAGTCTTTTCAGTATCTCTGCTTTAAGAACATGCAAGAAATGAAATGAAACATTTAATTAAACAGAATCTCTTAAATCAGGTCGAGAATTCGCTTCAAGGCTGTTGTAGTTATTCCGAAAAATCTATTTCCTTTTCAAGCTATGTACAAAGCTCTAAACATCTTTCGATTTTTAAAATTCAACTTGATTTTGTGATGACTTATTGTAAAAGAACCAAGCCTATCATTAAAACGGCCCTTTGTACCACTCCACTAATCTTGTTATTTACAGGACAATTTGTTAAACCCAAAAAAAATTAAGTTTTATTTAGAGGCCGTCCCTGGGAATATCCGCAACGCCGAGCACTTTCTCGCTTTCATGCGAAGATTCGTTGAATATTTAAAATCCCGCCTACGAGTACGCCACGTGGTTTCCGAAAGCCCGCTATCCTTCATCCATGACGCGTTTGATCAAGTTTGTATCGACAGAAAGCCGCTGAGGTAACTGCTGTTCCAAGTTGGAATTTTTTTTCATTTTGCGTATTTGACGTGACGACAAAGTTTCAATTTTCGTGTCTTTAGATTTTGCTCGGAAAGGTTAAGGTCACTGCTGCGAACTCTCGAACTTCCCAACGCTTCCGATTATTCGCCGCTGAATTTAGTGTCGAACTTCGCCACCCTCGTCAGCACTTATAATAAAGGTCTTATACTTGTTCGTGCATTTTCTTGATTATGATTCTCGTTTTATGTATATTGCTTATGCGCATTAGTTTTGAAATTGAAATTATACTTGTTTCTAATCGTTTTGCTAAAAAGCTTTTCCGTTGATATATCTGACAACAGTGAGATTTTTTCCATTTAATTTTTGACTATACTTAACTGAACCTACTTTATTAACTTTATGTTTGTTTTGTTTGTTTTTAAAAAAAAAAACTTGAACGATTTTCTCCTTTTAGGTTTCGTGATTTTGATTGAACCATTCGACGATAAAACTCCAACAATTCTCAATCCTATTTTGCACTTCAGGTGTTTTAATAACTAAGATTTACATAAAATTAACAACGAAATGAAGTTTTTAAAGGTGTTGGGTTTCCTCATTGACTGTAGTTAAAGATCCTATTGAACTTTTCAAAATCGGTAGATTTCTTTTTTTCAGTTGCATGGATGCGTCAATTGCAATTAAACCGGTGTTTTCCCGATTTCAAAGCGTTATTATAACATCTGGAGTAAGTTTTAGTTGTTCTTTTTACAGTGTCTTTCTGCTGCACCGCTGTATTTGACGTGTGTGTTTTTCATGTTTTTAGCCGAGAATACGAAAGTACGTGCTTATGCGACTTGTATCGTGGAAACCTTTTGGCTATATTTTAAATGACTTCGCTTTGTTATCATTTATCATTGTATTAATCAATTTTACTTTGCGTTTGGTAACGAGTCGTTTGACTTTAGACATTGTCGCCGCTCGACATGTATCCGCGAATACTAGACTTTCGACCGGTTACCATGGCAACCTTTTCCATGACTTTAGCCAGGCAATGTCTTTGTCCGATGGTATGAAGACACTTTTAGTTTGTATGTTTTAGCTGAAGCTTCGGCAGATGTTTTAACGTCTAACGTTGTGTCGGTTCTTTTTTTTCTTGATCTTTATTAAATCTGTACGTTTAGTAGCGTTGAACGCTTTATTTGGTGGTCAGAATAAAACATGAATGAATTCATTTAATGGTTTTATGCACAGGTCGTTACCCGTGGCAACGATCAAGTCGCCATCAGTTCTAAATTTGAAACTCGCGAAGACATTGCTGTCATTCGTAACTACGGAAACCTCTTGGTCGAAATGTCGAAAATAGTTCCGGATGGAATTGTTTGCTTTTTTGTTTCTTACGTCTACATGGTTAGTAATCTCCTGTATTTTTGAATGCACAATGTGGAAACAACTGTTTCCAACGAAAATCGAAATATTTATTTTTATGAAATACTGAATAAAATCATCTTCCACGTTCCTGATTGCCTGAGAAAGAGCCACCCAGAGGGCACTGCAGGGTAATAGCGTTTCCCGAAAGCTGGAAAGTGTAAGCTTTCTGTTTATCTTATGCTATTAAAACAGCCCCGGATGAACACTAACGAATTTAGCACTTAAATGGATTGCCACGAGAAATTCAAATTTAGTTTTTGGTTGAAGCGACGTGGTTAGACCTTTGTGCAACTGCATCTTCTAGCCGAACTTGACGTCAGCTTTCCTCAGCCGACCGCTTTCTTGAATCAAACTCTGAGCGATGACGTGGGCGAACTACGGCCCGCGCGCCAAATTCGCTCCTTTTCACTTAGTAATGCGGTCCGCCAAACAGTTTAGCTTTATTATGACGTAATTTGATAGTAGTGTTTTCAACTGAATTAAAAGAATGCGTTTTGTGTGTTCATCTGTGTCGTTTGTAAAAATTTAAAAAAAATTGACCCGCAGCATAAAAAATTTGTCGAACCCAGGGTTAGGGGAACCGACTAGTGAGCTGATACGTTGGATCTCATAAGTGCTGGAGGTGATAGTGCAAAACCTGGAGAAATTTTTCTCAACTCTTCCGAAACTCTTTATCTGTACAGATTTGTCATGTTTCTTCAAGGCTGTTCAACTTTCATTCCACTGTGCTTAAGTTCTATAGAGAGATTGGCGGAGACTAGACGCTCTTCCGATACTTCCGACCGAAAACTGTTCATCTTTTTTAAAGCAGGAGCAATGTTGACGGGATAGGAACAATCGCATCTACTGGCGTGATGTGAACTTGGTGAAAAAGTGGAAATTTTTATGTTACTGGGCATGCCAACACGATTTTTTCCAAGGAATGCAGCTCCTCATGGACGATGCTTCAATTAACATACCTGTCAGTAGCTGGCCATGTCGAGAGGTTATGCACTCGTTGTGACTGATTTTCTTGGCAAGCATTTTAACAAAGTTGCATTTAGAATATAAACCCAACTGACTGACAGTTCCCGATTTAAAAAGAGTGGGTACAGGAAGCCTTTTGATTCTGCCATTGCTGACTTAAATTTTGTCACGAAGTGAAGTTGCCCTATCTTCGCGCCAAAGGGCCCACGTTCGAGTTCGGATGTCGGTAGCTTGTAAAAATTCTTTAAAAATTCTCTGTTTCTACGCGAAGAAATGGCAAGAAGTTTCAAAGAGGGATTAAACTAAATTAAAAAAAGTAAATATTTATGAGGTCATGTTGGACCGTCTTATTAGAGTAAGTAAAGTAATTGAAAAAAAAACGAGTGCTTCCAGGTTTTTATCGTACTGTGCATGTATGAGTCAGCTGCCATAGTTGGATGGTAGCAAAGCATTACATGGACTGGTAGGAGCAGAAAGATACCAGGACAGCGAAGACATTTATTTAAAAGAGTCTTGCAAATATTTGAAGACGAAAATAAGCTTCCTGACGAAAGGACTGGGAGTTTTTATAATACCTGACTCGCAAAAGAAAACTTCAAATCAATATATCGTGAAATTCTTTTGTCCTTGCGATATACTGGTCAAGAAAAGCAATGCTGATGATTTTGTCGGAAAAAATAACTTTTCGAAGAGAAAAAAACCTATTACAAGTAAAACGGTAAATTTTATGCGGGACTTGCGGTCTGCGTATTCCCGACTTTGTCTTGCGACAAGAACCTAGTGAGGCCGCGCGACAAGTTGACCCTGGGATGTCTACAATATACTGAAGAATCTGATATATTGAAGGAGGTTGTTCAACAGTGCTTAGCATCCAGCAACGTAATCGCGTTTTGGATGTGGTCAAGTGGAAGTGTATAGTGCGAAGGGACCAAAGCAGTGTGTCGTAATGCAGTCTTTGCGTTAGGACTTGTGAGAGAAACGGTTAGATCGGTCGTTGATTGTAAATGCCCACATTCGCAGCAATAGCTAGTGAACAGCGACCATGTGCAAACTAAATGTGATTTATTTTGACATTATTTTGCTACTGGTGATCAAGACTTTGATAGGCCCTGATATGAGCAACGGTGTAAGATGCAAGTAGGATGAAAATTCGAATTTCATGTTTTTTTCATCTCGTTATGACAAGTTTATTGCAGGAGAACATTGTTGCAAATTGGTACGAGCAAGGAATCCTCGAAAACGTTCAACGCAATAAATTACTTTTCATTGAAACGCAAGACGCGGCAGAAACGAGCATGGCCCTCGACAAGTACCACGAAGTGAGCGACTCTCGCTTCAACCTTGCCTAAAGCAATAATTTTTCTGCTTCTGTTTTATTTCAGGCTTGTGGCAATGGCAGAGGTGCCGTTCTTCTTTCGGTTGCCCGAGGGAAGGTTTCTGAAGGAATCGATTTTAGTAAGTTTTCCTCGAAACTTCCGTTTCTCGTTGAATTTTTAAAAAAAATTTGGACGGCTTTTTAGATTTTCGTTATTAATTTATCCACCATCTAACATTGCGTAACGAGTTGTTAACTTTTAAGCGCTCGTTTCCACTACGAGCCTGGAATGGAGTAGACGTTCTTTGTTTTTTTTACTGATTTTTTTGCCTCGCTTAGCGCTTACATGTAAGTGCGGAAAGAAGAACAAAACACATAAATAAATCAAACAAAGAATACTTCATTCCACGCTCGTAGTGGAAACGAACCTTTGAAGGTTTGTATTTTATGTTTCAAACATTAAAATCTTTTCAAAGATTGTTCAAGTTCTTTATCTAGAAAGCAATATCGTTTGTTTCATCCCTTCCGTGCTTAGTAGGGTTTATGTCTCGGCATCCCAAAACCGCGAGATCCCGGACAATTTTTAAGCTTTAAATACCCGCGATCCCGGACGAACTTCTCAGAAAATCTCGGTTTATTGCAATTGAGTTGAAAGGAATGATTTAAAGCATCGTCGGTCGATCGCGACCTACGTATTGAGCAAAGGCTTGGGATTGCGAGCGAAGACTTTTTTTTGTGACAAAAATGAAGAAATTGAATAGTGATTGTAAGTGAAGACTTTTTTTAGCTTTTTTTTTTAGACGAAATTGTGTGATATTTTTGCCATTTCCGCGGTACATTTTGCAATTCCGGTATATTAAAAAGTCCGGAAAATCATAAACCCTAGTGCTTAGACAAGCTTACATAATAAATAAACTCGCCTTCGCAAACATTAAAACCCAAATTAACATGGCAGCGCATCACTTGGGTCGGGCGGTCATCATGTTCGGGATTCCCTACGTTTACACTCAGAGCAGGATCCTCAAAGCTCGGCTCGAATACTTGCGCGAAAACTACGAAATCCGCGAATCGGATTTTCTCACATTCGACGCGATGAGGCACGCGGCACAATGCGTGGGGAGGGTAATCAGAGGAAAGACGGATTACGGGATCATGGTGTTCGCCGACAAGGTGAGTTACTCTGGATAAATTTCCTACGGTGGAATCTACCTACCCCTAACCGTATGTTGAAATATGCCGTGGTGAAATTAACTGGTTACTGTGGTGCCACATGTCACCATTGTGGTGTTTCGATAAACTGTCGGATTACGGTGTAACCATTATTTTATTGAAAATTAAAGAGTGAAGGAAAAACGCTCTCATTTTGACTAAAAAAGAGGAATTGCGTATTACGTTTACACTTCTTGAGTTCAATTCACAAACTAATTCTTTGTAGCCTTTCCGAAAAACATTTTCATGGTATGCCGCAATTAGAATATCTGCTTTGCGTAATGTTAACCCCAATCATCGCAAAACATAAAAACTCGCCATTTTATAATAAGTATTGCTGCGTTTAATCAGAATATTGCTAAAGCAAACGTTTTTAGAGATTTTCTCGAAGTGACAAAAAGAGCAAATTACCGCGTTGGATACAAGAACATCTTGGAGACGCTGTCTGCAATCTCTCGACAGACGAATCCGTTCACATTGCAAAGCGGTTCTTGCGGTTAATGGCGCAACCTTTCTCGAGGGTACGCTTTTGATGTGAATTACATTAAAACCACGTGTGGTTACTGTCAGTTGTTTTTCCACACCGGTGACTACTAGAGAAATACGAGTTTGAAGAATAAGTAATATCGCGCAAAATCTTGATATGTGTTTCATAACTGCAAGTAAATGACGTATAATTCCTATCGCCTGTCTCTCGCCAAGTGGATTTAACCCGAGCCGTATCGTTTCAGTGACAAAGTTAGTTCGCGTGTAATTTCAAGTTTTCGTGTATTGCGTTCTCTGGTTGCGGGACGCGAGTTTTTGTGACGCAATTTTTTAATAAAGGAAGATCAACTCGGCCAGTCGCTGCTCACGTTGGAACAACTTCAGTCGGAAAGCATGAGAAAGAGAATCGCTCAAATCGCACATCAAGTGTGAAAATATTTGTTCGAACAGTTGGAAAGCAGCCAAAAGAAAACCTTCAATCGGCGCTTGGTGCAGCGACAAAAACCAGTTTCATTGTTCAAGACGTTGAATGGGAATCTGGAATTTTACTAGCCGAGAAGGAACCGAAAAAAAATTTGCTTGGCAAATGAATATTGACTGCTAATATCAGTTCTAGTTTTGGGTTGTTATGAGTACCAAATCATTATGTTTCTTATTGCAGCATTAATTGGTGTCTTATTCATTGTTCAATTGCTTCTATTGAAAGTGTTTTGATCTCCCAATACCCGATTGCTTTTTTATATATTTCTTTTGAATAAATTTTTTTACAAAAATTACCTAAGTTTATGATTTTGCTGCGGTTTTAATTTGTTTTTTATGTTCGTAGCCTTGGCTTAAAAAGTATGTCTAGAATTTAAAAATTAAATGTTAGATAGAACTTGACAATTTTTACAAAAATAAAGAAAAAAATATTTTAATGCAAGTTCCTAGTTTTTAACCGGCAAGTTTGCAAAACTCCAGGCATAAATTTTTTTTTCGGGGGGAGGGGTGCCACAAGTGTTTTTAATTTTGAGTCCAAATCGATAATAGCCTTAATTAAAAACCAAATAAAAATACTAAATTGGAGTGAAAATTTTTTGATGGGGCTTACTTGATGTTTTCAAGATATTCAGTAGCATACAGTACGCTATTTCTACAAAAACATACACTGTGATTACCGAAAGTATCTTTCAAATTATACTCATATCATGTAAAAATACGGTGTCTGAATAATTCAAAACATACATAATACTAAAGTTTGAAACGATTACCTGGCAACATAAAAAAATATAAATCATTGAGTACATTTATTAGAAAAACAAATTTTTTTTTTATGAAAAGCAGTCTGAAAACTGAACGACTTGCTAGTTCGTACACAACCCGTTGGTAGTTTTCTTCGTGTTGCAGAAAATCAACCTCTTGTCTAAACAGAAGAGTACTTTAACAATTCAACTGCCTTACCACTATAAATTGGGATATTTGCGAGAGAGTGGTTTTAATTTCATTCAATATGTTTAAAATTGCATTATTAACTTTTCAAATTAATAAAACATGGTATTTAATCAGTTCATTTTTTTGTTTTGACAGAGGCATTTGTTCTTTAAAATAATTTTATGATCCAAAACAGGATTTCTTTTGATGGTTTGTTAGCCTCTTTGGCTGGTAGAGATATAACTTCCACTAAATTTGAGGCTTGATCGTATTTTATGTGCCGAACCCCGATCCGCGAATCACATGTGGTGCACAACAGTATTTGTGGCCTGTGGAAGAACTTTAATTAATATACAGTACATGACATATGACCAGTAGAATATTTAAAGGGGGAGCCATTGTGTCATGCCCCCCTTGGAAATCACTAATGCGTAGGTTTACCATATGTTGGAGGGTAATTTTGTTGCCATGCCCTCCCCTTTAGAGATTCATGCCCCCCCTTGAAGATCTTTTGGAAAGAAAAACGATAGATTCGATGTGCAGACTCTTTTTTTTTGATTTTCCAGAGATCACAAGTCTTTAGAGACAAAAATTATGAAATCCGTGATTGATTCGAAGAGAAGTTTTTTTCGGAGAACATTTCTATTTTGGGAACAAAAATGGGACTCATTCAAAGTGAAGACTTTTTTAAGAGAACACTTCTTTTTCGCGAATTTTATTAATTGTGGAATCGACTCAAAGTGAAGACCTTTTTTTACTACTGTAGCTTTGAGAGCTACGTCACAATTCAGCCTTGTCTGAGAAAAAAAAGCATGTTTAAGTCAATAGTGAATAAAAAACCTAGCTCTGAACTCTACGTCACAATAAGACATGTCTATGCACAGACTCTGTAAAGATAATTTGAAATTATACCCTTACAAGCTCCAAAAGTGTCAGCTCTTATCAGACGCCACAAAACATAAAAGATTTAGTCGAGCAAAAAACCTCTTAACCCTTTAAAGTCCATGAACCTTAAGGGTTAAGAAATTTTTTGCTCACTATACCACTTAAATATATATTTCCACTAAGCATATCTGGTTTTGGTCGTATGCCCCCCCCCCTTTTCAAAAATCCTCGGTACGCCACTGGATACCACACTTAATACTACGTATATTACAAACCACACATAAATCCAATGAAATTCTGAAATTTCACCGCGGTAAATTTTATTGTTTGTGGCATTACAACGATTAAACTCCGAGAAGTTCAAATTGACATTACAGTGAAGATTTTACTTCAGTCTTTATCAACTTTGTGTTGCCAATGCCAAGCAATCTGTGAAGTAAAGCATATCACCTCAAGGTAAAGATGAAAAAAAGTTTTTGTTTCGTTGGAAAAGCCCGTACTTCTTTATACTGCATTAGAAAACTTTTTTTCTTTACTTTAAAGTAGGTCTAATTTGTTTTTCCTCATAGACTTCTTGGGACTGGCAACACAAAGTTAGTACAAATCAAAAAAGGTCTTTAAAATCGTTTTTCGCATTTTTAGACAGTTTTCACCCAATTTCGGCCCGCAACTTTAATATAATTTTGAAAAGTGGCCAGCAGGAGCGTCAAGCTTGGACCACCCCAGCAGAGTTTGCTTTTTTAACAAATGACCCTAATTTAGTTGTTTTAATTTCTTATTTTTTTGTTTTTTTCCTTTTTCTTTAAACATTTGCTGAAATTTTCTTTTCATAAAACAAATTCATATAGAGATGAAGCGACATTGCTTCTCGAACACAACTTTTATATATTTTACTAGACCTACTATCCTTTCAAGCTACAACGCACACTCATTTTGTTTCTTCTGTTTTTTGATCAGCAGCCTTAAAACGTTGACTGCCATCTACGAGATAACTCGTAGTGTAGCGTTTGTTCTCGGGTGCCGACTACGAGTATACGTTTGGCATTTTTGAGCAGTTTTGGCAAAACCCGGTCGGCAGTCAACGTGTTTTTTACCATCTGGCCGAGCTGAAATTAAAGAAAACATGAACTAAACTATGTGGTTATTTGATTGCAAATTTAGCACAAAATATTTTGTGTTAAATGACTTTTACGAAAAAATTTGGCGACGTCTGTATTACAGGTTAAACTTCCATAGAGACCTAGAAGTGGCCATTTTTGTCTGAGGACTTATGCATCATTAAGCCATCCTCTCATATGCACGATCTCTAATTTGAAGTGCACGGGTGCTTGCATGACTAATTGGAACAAAAAATTAAACATTTAAAATAGATAAATGTTTATTGTCTTTGATCAATAACTTTGCCAAATATTATATTTATTCCGTATTTAACACTAAGCCCATTTACCCCTATTTTTGTGCACTTTTTTTGAGCTATAGTGGCTCTTCAACGTGGGGCCACTTATGTTTGATGATTTCTAAATTAAATCTAAATCCGTAATCTTGAAATTCAACTAAACCAAAGATTATTTTGGCTATTTAACTTTTTTTTCAAAAGACTTTTTTGCGGTCTTGTGGCTCAGGTGGTAGGTGCTTTCTCGTAGCCTGGGTCGTAAGTACGTCTGTTCATTGATGTTAAAAATGACAGACCGAAACCAAACCTACCAAAATGGAAGGGTATTCATCCATTCCGATGTTCAGCATGGGTCTGCTAATCGGCAAACGTCCTTTTCACGACGGGGCAATGCCTGGAAAAACTGCCCTTTTCAGGGTACATTGCCAACAAGTTTCGAAGACCCACTATTCTTCAGCTGAACATCGAAGGCCTCACTGCAAGCAAGATAAATGTTCTTCATTACCTCTCTATGTAGTCTGAAACACTCGTCAACCTACTATAGGAGACCCACTACACTGATCCAGAGAAGTTGTTACTTCCGAACTACCATCTAGCTGGGTCTTCTTTAAGCAGGAAGCATGGCCTTGCCACATTTGTCCACGAGCGACTAAGATACACGCTTTTGGACTAATCTCCACCGACATCGGAGATCGAGTGGCTGTGTGTGGACGTTGATGGCTATAAAATAGTCAACGTCTACAAACCACTACCAACGCGATTGCGATCTTAGGATCTCCTAGTGTTTCCTCACCCATGTCTTTATGCGGGCGATTTTAACTGTCGTCATGCTGACTGGGGTTGCGATGACAACAGTCCGGACGGTGAGTGCTTGGCTGGCTGGGCAAGTATTAATTGTCTTGCCCTCCTATATAATGCCAAAGACGCCGCCAGTTTTTACTCCGGCCACTGCAACACCGGCACCAATCCGGATTTAGCTTTCGCTAGCGTAGGTCCAAACAGTCGCTTACCGGATAGACGTGTCCTTGAAAAGTTGCCCAGGTCACAACATTGACCTTCGCTTATTATACCACCAAGGTTTGTTATGGCAGTGCCTGGCATGCCTGTTAAGCAATGGAACTTCTGCAAGGCCAAATGGAGTCACTACATTGCTTTGACAAATAAATTCGCAAAGACTTTGTTGCCGCCTGATTTACTTGATGTGGATGCGGCTAACCAAGACTTTTGTAATACCATTAAGAAAGCAGCCAAAAACACTATCCCATGCGGGTATCGAAATAACTATGTTCCGTGTTGGGATGCAGAGTGTGAATTCTCTATAAAACTTTCCTGCAGTCTCCTCAGGGAGACGACTCAAGTTTGGGTGTTACAGATTTGCTTGCCAAGCTTAACAGGAAGCGGAAGGATTGATGGTCCGAGGCAGTTCGGAGCATTGACTTCTCACACTCTAGTCGAAAAGCATGGAGTATTTTAAACAACCTTACTGGTAGGTCACGACACTCTTCTTGTCACTGTCCCGTTTCAGCCAATGCTATTGCATCTCAGCTGGTGAAAAATGGGAAATACGAGGCTGTTGACCGCTAGTCTTCTCGACTTGTCTCTCAAGAAGTGTTTGACCTTTGGAGGGCCACAACACCAGACCCAGTAAATATCTCTGACACTTTTTCACAGAGAGAATTAACTGTTGCCCTCCAACATTTAAAACCAGGTAAAGCTCCGGGACCTGATTCCATCTGCTCAGAGCTTATACTCCATGCTAGAGCTGCTTTGAAGTCCTGGTTACATGACTTCCTGTTTGCGCCGACTCAAAATTCCCAAGATATGGAGAAGAGCGCTTGTGGTCGCGATCCCAAAACCCGGAAAGCCCGTGGGGGGCCCAAAGAGTTATCGACCAATTCTCTGCTCTCTGTCCCCTACAAAATGCTCGAGAGGCTTATCTACGCCCGCGCTGAGCGAATAATGGATCCACTGCTCCCTAAAGAGCAGGCTGGGTTCCGACGCGGAAATTCAACCGTAGATCAAGTTGTTCTGCTAATCCAAAACATCGAGGATTCTTTCCACGCTAAAAAGAAGACCAGTACCTTATTGGTCAATCTGACAGCTGCTTATGACACTGTCTGGCACCGTGGCGTTACCTGCAAGCTGCTGAGACTTTTCCCGGATAACCACATGGTCAAAATGATTATAGAGCTTGTCTGAAATCGAAGTTTCACCCTTACTACCCGTGACAGCAAGCAAAGCAGGCTACGCCATCTTAAAAATGGCATTCCTCAGGGATCGGTCTTGGTTCCCCTCCTATTTAACATCTGTACGTACGATCTTCCTTCCATGATTTCCAGAAAGTTTGCTTATGCTGATGATTTAGCATTGTTGCACCCTTCTGGAGACTGGAAGGACTTGGAGGAACTTTAAGCCAAGACATGTCTGCACTTTCAGCGTGTTTCCATACTTGGAGGTTGAAGCTCAGTCACACTAAGATGGTGACGGCAGCCTTTCACTTAAATAACCTAGAGGCCAAACGTGAGCTAAAAGTCTACAACAACGGTAGACTTTTACCGTTCTGTCCAACGCCTACTTATCTTGGGGTAAAACTGGACAGATCGCTTACGTTTCGTCACCATTTAGTGGCATTGCGCAAAAAACTATCCTCGCGCGTCACACTGCTGAGGCGACTCGTGGGCTCGCGATGGGGTGCTGGCGCTAAACAACTACGCATAGCCACCTTGTCTCTAGTCTACTCAACAGCTGCTGCGCGCCAGTCTGGTGTTGTAGTGCTCACACTCGCCTCATCGACAATGTCTTGAACGACGCCTTGCGCATAGTCACTGGATGCCTGCGTCCCACTCCGACGGACCATGCACCTACCTGCTGCACTCTCAGGCATCCAGCCACCTGAGCTTTGCCGACTGGGAGCGACACTTTTCTTGGATCGCCGTGGATCTCTGGACCCTGAACATATCTTGTATGGTCTCTTAAGTGGGTCCTCAGATACTCGCCAAGTGAGACTAAGATCCAGACGCCCGTGTGTGCCAGCTGCGCGGAATCTTTTGGACAACCATGCCAAAACTTGGCATCCGCGCTTCTGAATGGACAAATCACAAATGAAAAGCGGAGTACTGTAAAAATGCTTCCAGACTCCGTGTTTTTGTGCCCGGGACCGGTGCCAGGCCTGTTGGGATGGCCTTATCACAACCAACTTGGGTTAAGCTCAACCGCCTGCGGACTGGTATTGGGCGATTCCATTTGTCCATGCACAAATGGGTTCTCGCTCCTCCTTCACAGAATTGCGAGTGTGGCGCCTCTGAACAAACTGCAGACCATATTCTAATAGCGTGCCCTATACATCGGGCACCACATGGAACATGAGGTCTAACGGTTTTGGACGACGAAACCCGATGCTGGCTTAATAACATCACTGCCAGCATCTGATTCAGGCAGTGCAGCAGCTTGAGGTAGTTAAAGGATAAACCCTCGGCCCCAGTTCTGTTTGTGTCTGACCTGGAGTGGATATCTTTCCAAACAACGACGACGACGACGTGGTTTTTTATTGTCAAATTAATTTCCGTTTTAGATAAGTATAAAATGTGAAACAGATATAATAGGCTAGGATATTTTGAAAACTGTTTGTTCAAAACTTGGAAATGGCTAGTTGCCACGAGACCCACTGTTGATATTGTGATATGATATTGGTGATATTGTAGATATTGAATCATCTTGTGATACTTTTTTATTTTTTATTTATTTTTTTTATGTCTATATTTATCCTCCTGACTCGCAGGAAAGCGACGGAGGCGCTAATACATAGGGTAGGCAATTACCCCGACCTGCTTCCGGAGATACCAAGATATTGCTGTCCGCTTGTAATTTAATAGAGATACCGGTATGACTGTAATTTAGAACTGCTTGCCAGCGTCACCAAGCAGGGGAATGAGCCGTAAAGTGTCTTTCCCAAGGACACAACAGAATGGCGTGAGTGGGTTTTGAACCGAGACCGTGTTGGTCGCGAGCCCGGCGCTTTAACCACTCGACCACGCTGCCGACAACCGACAACTTTAATCTGATAAAACCGTTGATTTCACCGTTATTTCACGGTTGATTAGGGGTAAAAGCAATCACATAGACCAAAATTTTTGCAACTGTACGTTAAACCTTTATAGCAAATTAGTTCGTTGTTTGCGATAGGTTCAAACCAATCGAATAATTTAAGTTTCTTGATATTTAATTTAGTGGAGTTGGAATTAAATTGAGAAGATGACTGATTCCATTCAGCACTTAAATGAATTAGCAATATCAAATAATGTATTACAGGTATGAATCCAAAAAATAAATTAATACTCACTATGTTTTGATCAACAGTTGAGAATATTTTTTAACTTTTTTAAAATGTTGTCGCACGAATGTAAACGTACACACAAAGCTTTTATTTAGATTTAACGTCATTTAGTACACTATTAGTTTAACTTTACCTTCATTTAGTTGATCTATGAGTGTATGCTATGAGCTAAGCATTTTTATATTAACAATATTAATACTGATTTACTATTTAATGCATGATATACATTTTTGGACTTGTCTCAACTTTTATGTGTGTTTAGACCTTATATTATCTATTGCTATTTTCCCTAAACTTGATGTCAGTATTGTTAGTTTTAATCATTCATTTCAACATCTTGTTACTCTATTATGCATTATTGCAATTTTACTTAGTAATGATTTCAATTCATTATTAATTGTGCTATTACTTTGTTTCTTTCGTCTTTGGGTCAAATATATTCAATTATTTGTATTAAAAAAGTTTGAGTAATCAATCAGGAACAAATTCATATCAAATTTGCTTATGATACAGTGATATGTAGTCTAAAATATTCTTATCGAAAAGTCTTCAGAAACTTCTTTCTTTATAACCATTAGTTTTTTTGAAAACAAAATTATATTGCAACACCTTTCTGCTTTGAATTAATTATTCGATGATTGGGTCTTTTCAAGAAGTTATAATAAGCAATTTTTGTGTGTGAAACTAACTTGGATCCCCCTACAGTTACCATCATGTCTTCAAAGGTCCTTTTTTTCTTGGTTTCTTTGTTTTCTTGGGGCTAAAAGCAGGATTTTGGGCTAGTTTCAATGAAAAAATTGCTTACAGTGACTTCTTGAAGAGACCCCAATCAGTATATAAAATGTGTAATTGTTGGAAAAAAAAAGGTTCATAAGAATTCCAAATAAAACTTGGTTTTATTTGGAATTCTAAGGAGTTTTATTTGGTGTGTGTGCATAAAGGCAGGAAATTTAACAAAAAATTAAAACTCTTATGTCAAAATTTGCAGTGTTAAAGCAGGAAGGGTAAATATCAAGCTAGCCTCACTGAAACAATGTTTCAAAACTGTTCTGGGGTTTGTCACATCACTTTTTTCTTAAACACCAGAAAATTGTTTAACAAAACTAATGACTAATTTTTAATAAGCATTTTTGATATAAGTAGTTGGTTTGCAATGAAAAAACAACTTAATAATTTTTGAATTCTTTTAATGACATTGCATTAATTGGTTAAAGCTATGGGCACATTTTACAGCAGCAAATTGATTGGCAAATGTAACCATTGGTATTGAATTTAAAGTTTTGGAAAGCATGTAAAATCTGTAAAGTTCTAAAATTACATATTTTACAAAAAGAATCTTGATTATATTCACATAAAGGGCAATCATAAATTACAAAAGAGGCAAGAACAGTATCTTGTCAAGAGAGTAGGAGTAGATGGCCATTTTAGAAAATCATTTTTCAATTATACAAGGGGATTTCTTGCACTGTTTAGTTACAGTTTTAGAAAATTGGTTATTACAGCAAACTTTTATTACATCTAAATTTGGCTGGCCTGATATGGATGTATTAATCAATTGTACTGTATCTAGTTTAGGCTACAACTATATTATAATAAGCATTCACATACAATTCTGTGAATTGTTACATAAATCATTTTTTTTATGGCCAACTTTTTACTAATAATGTAAATGCTTACTAAAAATTATTGTGCATTACATTAAAACACAATCAACATATTGTTTAATTGAAGCTTGTCTTCTGGAGCTTTTGTAGTTTTCTCTTGTGCAAAAATGATGACAATAACTTATTCCAAAGATACAATAAAGCATTGCTCAATAGTCAAACACAAAACTCAAAGCACTAATAAATAGGGATATACAATAAGGGCTATCTAAGTTGGGACACTGACAGAGCAAAACAATTTTTTTTCAAAAAGTAGATCTGTGATATTTGCCCATTAATCATATAAATGAAAAATTACCTTCATCTATTAGATATGTAATATGTTCCTGAATGTCAGCTTGTAAGTTAAAAATAATTTAAGTTATATTGTGTTTGAATAAAATTATTTTAGTACATGTAACCTGGTAATTTTTAAGTCTAGGAGCTTTGAATCTCACCGCATTGTTGTAATAATAAAAATCTGTATCTATTTGGCAACTATACTGTTAAACTTAAATGATGTGTTGAACAAATTTTCAGATTATGGTATTTCATGATGATAGTGTTGAAGTTCAATTTAAAGATGGATCATCAATTCAGTTATCACCATGTGGATCATGCTATCAATATGTTCGAAATGTTGCTGATTCTTTTGTTGTTTCAGAAAGCAATGTAGAAAAAAGAAGATGCTGCTTTGCCACTAGTGAAACAAAGTCTAAAGTTAACTTTTGCATTTTTTGGCGAAATCACTTTGCTCAAAGGCCGTACTTGCCAAATTATTTGCTTTGTATGTACAATAATAAAGTCCACTTGCATAAGGATATCACTAGCTATACTTGGCCAGATGATGCTGATATTAAAGGCATTAAAAATGACAAAAGTGAAACTGACAAAAGTGATGTTGTAATTCATGCAAAAGAAGATTTTGCTATATTAACTGTTAGCAAAAATGGATACATGTGCAAAGTAGAATATTTTGTTAAAGTAAGCCCTCTTTCAACTCCAGTAATGTATAATGAAAAGAAAAAAAACATAATTGAAAAAAGGTCAAAAAGAAACTACGTTTGCTTGAAAAAAATATTTTGTTCAAGTTCTTGTCCAACATTTTGTAAATTTCCTCTTTCAATTGTTTTAGGAAAAATTAAGCAGAACAATGATATGGTAGATGTTGAAGAAAATCAATTATCTCAGCTTATCAATTCATCTCATGCACCACAACCTTTGCCAAGTGTTTGCAACAAACAGTTTTCTCACGTTTGGAAATTAAGTCAAAAAACACAAGATTCTGGGTTATTTTTGCCAACAAATAGTTTTGAAAAAACAAGTAAAAGTTGTTTAAGATTGCTAAAAACAGTTTGGAATTCGGGTGTTTTATACTGGGTTGTCAAAAGTTCTGCTCAAAATACTGTTAGATTAGAAGCATGGGTTTCTGATGGCACTGTCATTGTTTCAAATACTTCTTCCAATTATTATTTCACCCACTTTACATCAGATGCTCAAAACAAAGTTAAGTTCAATATGAAACGACTCTATTCACCTACTTGTTTGCCAATGAATTCAAATTTAAAATCGGCAATACTTCGGGCTATCCGTTTACGGTCGTATGCAGAGCAAGCACTCGCCGATTGCCCAGAGATCGCAACTGTGAAACATTGCTGGCAAGAAAATATTTTGGGTTTCGGAAATCTGGAGATTGAGTCCGATTTCCCAGCCGCCAATAACTTAGACTATTTACACGAAACTGTTAACATTCCCAAATTGGGAAAATTTTCCGTTATCAACAGCAGCGTTCGGATAATTTTTGAAAATGGAACAACTATCTATATTACAATCAATCAATCAAATCTCAATTCACTCCAAATTTCAAATGAGACACTTTCAGCAATTCCTTGCAGAATCTTGTTTTCAAATGGTCAATTTATGGAGTGCAATAGTTTAATTCAACCAGATTTTCATCTTTCCGGTTATCTAAATGCTGCGTGCGACTGGCTTTTGTGGCTGGCAAGGCCAAAAGCTGAACGTCAAAAGAATAGTTTTTATTCTGATACTATTTTTTCAAGCGAAAAACTGGCGATGGTAATCTCGGAACTGGAAAAAATTAATCGTTTTAATAATTTAATCGAAAGTAACTCCCTCGAAAGCAATACATCGAATGAACTTTCAACAGATAACAAAAAACTATCGCTTTCGAACAAAAGTTCAGAAACGCTTGACCGTTCATCAACATCGCCGCGGCTTTATAAAAAAGCAACTTCTTCATACAACAAATCTGCTCCATGGAACGTTGATGACGTTCTAAAGAGTACAAGCGATGCTATCAATGACATCGATTCTTTGATCAGCCGCTTACGTCAATCTAAAAGCTAGTTATAAACTTGTCAAAAGAATGCTAGCATTTACATTGCGAAGACTTTTATAATTTTAAGTTTTTGCATATTGCTATTTTTAGATCCTTTGTGCTTATCATAGTCTCTATTTGTTTATTATTGCCTTTTCCTGATATTTACTTATCAGCGTAATTTTGGCTTCGAAAATTTCTCGTTTTTAATTCATTTTTTTGAGTTTTTTTCGTACCAAACTTTGTAAAATCTTGATCACTGTAACAGCAACTGCGTTTGTTCAATTGAATATATTTCGTGCTAAAAAAGAATATTTTTAAAACAAGAGTTTTATTATATTTAATCTAGAAATAATTTTAATTAGAAGAAAAATTTTTTCCGTTTATGTGTGGATGTAATCTGATGTTTCTATTGATTTGCTTATGAAATTGGAAGCGACAGCAATAGAAATATAGTTGGCAAAATAAATTAAAAGCTTTAAACACTTATATGCCGCCTATCATTATTGCTTCGAATGATTTGTGCTATTGTTTTTTAGAGTTTTTTGCCATGTAAATCAAAGAATGTTGATAAAAAAGTTTTTTCGTTACGCATTATTGAATTCGTTTAATCATCCAATCAAATCCCACCCTGCGTCCAAACTTTTGTATTCTTCAAAACCTGACGATCACACTCCCGTTAAACAAGAAGAATTTGATAAACACCATAACTCGACCAGTGATCAGAAGTTTGTATTATGCTCTTAAATTGGCATGATTATGACCCCTAAAGTGATTCAATTTTACTTAGGAAAGCAAACCTGCCATTTTTTCAACGAATTTCATTCAACGTGTGGTTTCTCTTGGGATTCGGCGGCTTCCTCGTCTTGTATCAAAACCTTCAAAAAAACCAAGAAATTCATCCGAAGTGAGAAACAAACCAAGTATAACTACATGTGCTCTATTTAGCGCCCTGGCTAATCTCTACGCCAGTGGTTTCCAACCTTTTTTATATGGCGCCACACTATTCAGCTATTTAAATTTTCGCGGCACACCCATTATACTGGTTAATAATAAAAAGGTTTTCGCTTAAAATTTGTCAATAATTTCTCAACTTTCGTCCCAAAATCATGGTGATCTCTAAAAAAGAAGGTTTCCGCCTGAACTCATGATCTTTCTTTTTCTTCCGAATCTCAAGTACAAAAACCGCAAAATTCGACATATCTAAATAGTTTTTTTCCGAAATCTTTTGCGACACACCGGTTGGAAACCACTGCTATAAGCAATTGTCGCCTGATTAATTTTTGATCGTTATCATTTAACTCAAATAGCCGATCGTCAATCACTGATGTGATGTTTGTGCAATTATTGCAAATATTACGCGCATTGTAAATAGCGAATCATCGAAATTAATAATTTTGTTTTGTAATGTTTTGTGTTTAATTTCTTTGTAGAGGCAACAAAGGAATACCGTTAGAGGAACTCTTAGTCAAAATAAAAACCGAACTTCTTCGTCCATTTCAAAAAAAGAAACCACTTGTTCCAGAAGAATCAGGTTATATCTATTTCGAGATTGTTCTAGCGTTATCCCGTAACCTGATTCGCTCCAGATTCAAAACCTGAGGCATGAGATTGATTGACTTCGTGTCGAAGAAGATATTCGGGGTCTTTCAGTCCAAAGCGCGACTCTCTCGAATCGTCACTCCCGGAAACGTATCTTCGACGCTCACCGTTCCTTTGGTATAAACTTCAACTTTTGTCGTTGCAGTTTTACCCGAATGTTTTACTACACAAAGCGATTTTGTTGTTATGAAAGATACTTATAATTATAATTACGGCTGTTGAATCATGTTAAAATTGCGATCGGGGTACAAGTAGCTCTGCGTTGATCTGACTAAATTCGGAAGCGTTAATATTAGCCTTTCGTTTCTTGCGTTGTATGTTCGTTGCAAAAATATTTGTTTCATTTCTCTTTATGCTTCTAACTCGCAGGAAAGCGTCAAAGTCGTTATACTCAGGGCAGGGTTTTCAAAGGGGGCCACGAGCAGAAGCCTTGTTTTCTATCTTCACTTAAGTTTCGTGACAAAAATGAAAAAACCAGAGACAGTTTCAAAGTGATGATCTTTTTTTGGTCTTCACTTGGCTTTTGGGACAATATTCTAAGTGGGGGGCCACGGGTGTTTGAGAGTTTCTGAAAAGGGGACACAAACCACCAAAGTTTGAGAACCATTGGTTTAGGGCAACCGTAAAGCGATTACTCGGACTGCTTCCTGAGATGCCAAGATATTACTCTCCGGTTGAAAATTTTTTCTTTGCTTTTTAAATTTTATTTTAAAAATACAACTAAACTTTAAAGCCGCGTACAAAAAACGTCAAGCTGAGAGAAGTCTCGTAAAGCGTCTCTCCCAAAGATACAAGAAAATAACTTGAGTAGGTTTTGAACGGAGATCCTGTTGATCACGCTCACCATCAGCATGGCGCAACCACTTACTTGCTTTCGACAAAACAATACTATTCAATGAAATTGTTTGCAACCTCTGTTGAATTTTTTGAAAGTTGTTTATTGTTTGACTTCGAACGTGTTTTTAGCATATTGCAAGGCCTTCGTATGTCAACGGAGAAGTTCCTCGTCGCCCCAGTTCTATCGAATTAAAGTCAGATGAAGAAATTTCTTGCATGCGCGATGTCGGTCGATTGGCAAAGCAAGCTCTTGCCGCCGCCAAATCGATCTTAAGAGTAATGACGTGTTTGCTTTTTATCTATTGAGTGGTGGAGATTGAAGCTTTCATTTTGGTGTTACGCTGGTAGTTGGTTGGTTACTTTCTAAGAATGGGTGGTTGTTTTTCGTGTAATGACCAATAATGAGTCATGTTAAGCAATTTTGCATCCTCATGAACGTCATTTTTTCATCAACGTCAACGAATTTTCGGCCTTCTGAAAAAATAAAACACCAGTTATCCTTGATTGTCAACATTTTTAAGTGTGAGGCCCAATGGACACCGAAATATTGGAGATTTATTTCCAAATTGGCTCATTTTACCATTTGCAATGCTAACATGCCTAAACTTTTCACAAGTTTTGTTGATTTTTAATTGTAAATATGTCGTAGATCTTAAATTTATTAAAAGCTGGTTTTCATATTTAGCCTGGCATTACTACGGATGAAGTCGACAAAGTGGTTCACGCTAAAATTGTTGCCAACCATGCCTACCCGTCGCCACTCTTTTACAACGGATTTCCGAAGTCTTGCTGCACGTCTGTTAACAATGTCGCTTGCCACGGCGTACCCGACGATAATAAACTTTGTTTCGGTGACATTGTGAACGTCGACGTTTCCGTTTTCTACAACGGCTTTCATGCCGACACTTCCGACACTTTTGCGATTGGTGATATCGACGCCTGCGCAACTCGCTTAATTGATGTCACTCACGATTGTTTGTATCGAGCGATAGACGCCTGCAAGCCGGGAATTTCCTTTAGCGCTATTGGCGATGTTATCGAAGAAATCGCGGCGAACAATGGGTTTGCGGTTTGTCGCCGCTTTATCGGTCACGGGATCGGTCGTTATTTTCATGGTCCTCCGAATATTTATCACTATCGGTCGGCGAACGCCGATAAACGACCGATGTTGCCGGGAATGACGTTTACTATTGAACCGATTGTAATGCAGCGGTCACACGAAGTTGATATTTTGACGGACGGTTGGACAGTTGTGTCACGTGACAATGGGCGGTCTGCACAGGCTGAACATACTATTTTAATAACAGATATTGGTTGCGATGTTTTAACATAGTTGAATTAATGTTTGTTTTAAAATTCATATGTTCTTCTGGTAAATTCAGAGGCAAGTAAAACTTTAACAAATATAACAGGCGTAATATTTATTAAAGAACTCAACGACGTTTCGTCCGTTACATCGGGCGGACTTCATCAGGTAAAAGCAGAACACTTTCTTTTTTTAAATACGGTGCGCGTTGTGTTCTGCTTTTTACCGGATGAAGTCCGCCCGATGTAACGGACGAAACGTCGTTGAGTTCTTTAATAAATATTACGCCTGTTATATTTGTTGAAGTTTTACTTGCCTCTGAATTTACCAGAAGAACATATGAATTTTAAAATAAGTAATATCCCTGGTAACAGTGTTTATATTAATTAATGTTTGTTTTATTGTTGGATAATATACAATTACATTAAAAAAATTTTTATTGAAAAGAAAAAAAAATGTAGTTATTTTTTTAACTCAAGAAAAAATAGGCGTGAAGATACGGGTATTTGCACCTCATAAAAGGCCATGCATCAAATGAAGAATGGCGTTGATACAGTAGATTATATAAGACAGTGGTTCCCAACCGGTATGTCGTAGCACACTAGTGTGCCGTGAGAGATTTTTCCAAAGATTTTGGAAAAAAACTATTTAGGAACGTCGAATTCTGCGGTTTTTGTACGTGAGATTCGAAGGGAAAGAAAGAGCGTGAGTTCAGGCGGAAATTTTTTTTTTAGAGATCACCATGATTTTGGGACAAAAATTGAGAAATCATTGACAAATTTTCAATGAAGACCTTTTTATGATTAACCAATATAATTGGGTGTGCCGCGAAAATTTAAATAACTGAATAGTGTGCCGCCATATAAAAAAGTTTGGGAACCACTGATATAAGATAAACGAGGTCTACTGTATTTATTCTGATTCGCAGGAAAATGCCGGAGGCGAGCGACCGTCAAGCGATTACCACAACCTGGTTCCAGAAAGAAATTGCTGTCCGGTTAAAAACTTGTTTCAGTTTTTTTTAGAGATACGACTGAAGTTTAGAATTGCTTCATTCATAGCAAACAGGTTGCTAAGACAACTGCCAAACATAGAAATCCAGTAGAATGTCTTTCCCAAGGACGCAATAGAATCTCGTTAATTGGTTTTGAAACCAAACCGTGCCCATTGTGTGCGATATCAAAACGGCGCTCTCTGCTGCTTGGCCACACTCCCAACAAAGTCAATAAAAAAAAAAACTGCACCTGGAAATGGATGTCAAAAAAATGCATAGATTTTGACAAGGCCTTGCAGGTTGGAAGAAAATATTGAGGTTGATCATCCTGTTCCAATCTCTGCCTTTAGTATTTACGCACAAATTAAAAACTGTTTTGCTGGTTTATACTCGATTAAAAGTTATGAATTGTTTATTGACAAGCCTTGTTGATAGAAAAAACGGTGAATTAGTGTCTTAGGATGAATACCTGATTGACCCTAGTTATAAGAGATTCCTATAAGGTTAGCATCTACAATAGATTTAATGCCAAACATCATAATCCTGCTCTCTTACCAACCCTTCTATTTACAACTTCAAATTATAGAAAATTATTTAAAAGTTTTGATTTGAAGATGTCATTCTGTAAAACGATATCAGTGTTTCTTTTTTGGTCCGCAGTTGAACCAAAAAAAGTTTATTCGAGGTAATCAAAAAAAAATCTATCAATTTTGCATTCAAATTCAAATTAGATATAAATGCACATACTGTATATTGGAGTTTTAGAACAATTTTTATGATTTATTACAATTAAAATTCAAAATTTCTGAGAAGTTTTTTGTTTCAAACGAGTTGGGGTTATTTGTCTTTAAATTGTATGCCTAAAAACTAGAAAGTTTCGCTTCACAGGAGAATGCCGCAGCCAAAAAAGTTTCAAGTTTAGGAAAGAATAATTAATAATTTTTTTCAAATTCGTGGTGCTGGTTATTTACAACAATTTTTATGTAAGAATGATAAAAGTAAAACCCTTAAAAATTTTTAATATGTTTCGACAAAAAGCAAAAAGCCACTGCAATTAAAAACATTTTATTTAAACGTTGACGTTTTGAGGCTTAACTTTTCTCATTGTCAGAGCAAAATACAGTTTTTTGAAAGATAAAACGCAGAACTTTGGAAAGACTGTCACATCTCAAGAAAGAAAAAATACAAATTAATTACATATAAATCATTTACGTATTAAATAAACAAAAAGATAAATAAATATAAATCAAAGCTCGATTCCTTTATATTTATTTTATGCGTCATTAAAATTTTAATTTTTTTCTTTCTTGTGAACCTAACAGTGTTTTAAAAGTTCTAAGTTTTGTTTTTTCAAAACACTATATTTTGCTTTGACCATAAGAAAAGCTAAGTCTCGAAACGTCAGCCTCTAAATAAAATGTTTTCAACTGTATTGGCTCTTTGCTTTTTGTTAAAAGTTCTACCGCGCTTTAGACATTTTGCTCCGAAGTTTTTAATATGCGATTTGATATTTAACCTTCGTAGAACAAAGGATGGCAAATGCGAGTAGCCTTACTCAGCAAAAATAGCTTTAATTCCAAAATATTATTCAACAGTTCTACCGATTTTTTTCAGTCGGCAAACACCGCCAAAGTAATTTCTTTCGTCGAAAAATTAATGCACTCCGTTAAAATTTAAAATCTTTGCTTAAGATGAAAAGTGCAGTTTCTTGCTAAACGAACCCAACTGCAGTAGGTATAGATCAGGAATCAATGTCCAACCTTGTTTCATAATGGGCTAAATTCTACATTAAACTAAAGTCGGCGGACCACAAAAATGTCTTCACTTTGAATCAGATTCTAATTTGTCGATTTCCGTCTCCAAAACCAAATGTTCTCTAAAACAAAAAAGGTTTCACTTTGAATCAGTCTTTAATTTGTCTATTTCCGTCTCAAATATGTACTACGCAAGCTCGCGGAAACGCTGCGATATAGGTTTGAAAATATATCAAAAAAATAGGCAGTGGGCCGCAGTTTGGACATCCTTGGTATAGACATCGATGGCTTTACAAAAGGGGGTGGTGCAAAAAAATAAGAAGGACCACTTTTTCGTGTTCCAATTTTTTTGGTCCCAAAATAAAGTGATCTCCAAAAAAAGTTATCACTTTAGAAGGGTCCTACCATGAAGAAATAGAGCAATATTTTGCTTAAGGGGCCACTTTTTAGTGTTCCAAAATAAAGTGATCCTGAAAAAAAAGAAGGAGTCATCACTTCAGGTAGGCCACCGTCATGGTGCTATAATGAAGAAATAAAGCAATTTTTGCTTAGGACTCTTTTACGTTTTTTGGATGGGACGGTGGGCCCGCTTCGTTCGCTCCGTACTAAAGCCATCATTGGAGTCTATTTAAAATAATCCAAGTTGCTTTGGTCGGTTTAATTCGTTGGAAAAAAATGAATGAGAAAGGACGAATAAGATTGAAAAATAACAACAGAAATTTATCCCTCATGATAATGGCCGACAAATTATCTGCCTAATAAGTGGTTAACTCGGCCTGTTGTGAATGAAATTAGTCTACTTTGAAGCATGTTCTGTCCGAGTGTTTATGTTTTAATGACACCATCCGTTTACGGAGTTGATAAACCCAGTTGTGGGACTCAACTGGGTCGCCGCCGGTTCGTTAAAATCGTCTCACAGAATTTTATGAGGTTGGCGAACCCGCTAGTCGCTGTCAGTCATGGTCCATTGGTTTTCAACACCTAGTGCGATGATAAATACCCGGGTCGTACTTTCTATTAATGATTTAATTTTTAAATTGTAGTTTATTTACGCAAGATGTGACCAGATTTGCTGCCATGTGAATCGTACTTGCCTTCTATATACATTTGTGTTATTAAACAACATTTTAACACAACCAATAGTGCTGTTCAGGAGGGAAAAAACTATAAATTAATATTATTTTTAAAAACATAAAAATTTTCATTGTTAGGCTATTTTGCGAATAATATATACAAGCATGAAATCCATAAAATAATTAATTTAGGAAGAGTGGTACGGTAATTTTTAAAATCCAGTTGTAAATTAGTAGTAATCAAAAGCCAACATTTTATCAGTTCTACTAGCAAAATTTTATTTAAAAAAAACCTGAACGTTTTTGACTGTCATAAGTCCTTATCAATGCATCTAAATTCTAAAATCAAAGCATCTAAACATTTTATCATTTACACTAGCAAAATTGTATTTTGATAAGAATCTGAATGTTTTCGTAAGTCCATTATCAAAGGATTTAAAATTTTAGATTTAGATTAATGTTTCCAAACTTTTTCAGCCTTGCGCCGCCTTGGCCTATTTTACCGGTTTTTGAGTTGTTAGCTAAAGTATTTCCATTATTAGCCTATTCCTTCGCTTATAGTTCGGGTCGCAAGACTGCTAAACGCCACTGATGTAATGACCCTTTGCAACGTCGTCTATTTTTAGCATCTGGCGCGTACATGCACTGGCATGGTTTAATATTTGCGATTAATAGGCATATCGTATTTTCGAGATAGAGAACCCGCACGCTCGTCAAAAACGTTCGAAATCGCACGAAGATAAAAAAAAAAAGGTTATCGCTATTTTGATCAACTGGATTCCTAGAAAAATTCTAATTTATTGTCAGGAAAGCAAAGTGAAAACGAAAAAAAAGATTCAAGGGAAACATGATAAACAAGACACGCTCCTACTTTGGTCATAAGAAGGACCATTACTCATATTATGAGATTTATTTTGCATTGGCCATGCAGGTGGCTAAATTGGTAATTCGATTTGATTTGAGAGTACAACAAACTTTGAATAGTAATATTTAAAGTTGTTGAACAGGTACTCTCTATAATACTGGTTCGACAGACTTAAGAAAAAAATTTTAACCAAACAGCAATGTCTTGTTGTCTTGGTACCTCCGAAAGCAGGGGGGGGTAATCGCTAGACGGTTACCTTAAGAATAACATCTTCAATGTTTTTCTGCGAGTCAGAATAATAAATAGAAATGACAATAATAATACTGATTTTTTTTTTTAATTTTCAACCTTAATTTATCTTTTTCTCGTGGAAAAGGCGACGTAAATCTAATTTTTAAGGCAAATATTGTACAAAAAAGAGATAAAGCAAGATTGTTTATTGTGTTTTGCAGAAATCGCAAAGTCAACGCTAAATGCAAGTTTTTAGTATTTTGCTAAGGATGAAATTGCAAACTTATTTATTTAATTTACTTTTGAGATATTTATTTTTTACTGAATTGAAGGCAATGGCTAAGTAGAAAAAGAATTCAGCTCAATTTACATATATGTCGAGCCTTTTGCGCCCTGTAAGCTTAATTGAGATTTGACAGTTTGACCCTATTTTTATCAATACATTTTTTAGTGTAGACAATGATATTAATTTTTTATTTCTTTTCCTGCTTTTTTATACGTTTAAGTTTTTTTGTGCAATTTGGTGCTAAACTTTACAAAAACTTAATTCTTCGAATTTTTGCCAAAAAGCTTTCGTTAAAATATAAGGTCAAAAGGTCAATCAAACTAGTTTGAATTGTAAACTAGTGCATAAGCTATCAATCATGCCGCATTTATAGCTTTGATTTGATTATGACAGCATTTTTCAACTTGGAAAGCAGAACACAAATCAGACAAACAGCACGCTTCCAATTGCATAGTGAAACTTAAAAACGAAACAGCACACGTTTGGGCAAGCTCTGCCAAATTATGTTTCACAGAACCAAGAATCAGTCACGAAATTTCTACGTCATAAAATAAGACGTTCGTTTTGTAAGCTTAAGGTAGCTATTTCTTGGAAGCGAAAAAACAAATTAAACGATTTTTTTTAAATTGGAAAAATATAAAGCTGCCGGAAGTACTTGATAATTAAAACAATTTTATCAGTGTTTCGAACCAAAGCAATAAAATTGAGTTGATTTTTATTTGCGGCTATTTTAATCGTTAGTAAAGTCAAATAAAAACAGTAACTGTTCCACATTGATTAGTTGCAAACTATAATTATTTGGATAAAAAGTTGATAATTACTTAAAACTTATGATACTTTGTTATACGAGTAATACTCAAACTTTTGACGTATTTTGTTGGTATGTATTATTTCTTTTGTTGGTATTAATTATTTCTTCGCAATATCTTTTCATTATAGTTTGTGCTTGTAAATATCTGACGAACAAGCACAGACAAGCCTGTTTTGTTCTTATTTGAACTCATCAGGATGCTATAGAATGATGCCATTCAATATTTGCATAATAATGTAATAACGTGTAAACAAATCGACAGCACTATCTTGTAAATCAACGGTCGGTTACTGGCCTATTATTTTTGTCTAACTACGTGTTGTATTATTTACTTTCAGTGTGCATACTGTGATTTATAAAAATTTTTGTCACCATTAAGCAAATATTGTCCGTGCTGTATTTCATACGAGCGCGATAAACGATTACGACAAAAGGTGTTGCGTCAAAGTAACGAATGGGCAAAGGGAGAGTTCAATGACCCACTGTCGTAAAATAAACAATCGTTTCGAGAGAAAAATTTATTCGGAGGCACAAAGAACGCATGCTTTAGCAAAAATAGGTAAAGGCAAATTAATTAACAATTCACTACAATCCTGAATTTCTATTTTTTTTTCTTACCTAATATTGCAAAGTCAAATTCATATCGAAAGCATCAGCTAGAAAAAATGTTTTTTTTATAGGAACTTGACTTTGTGTCTCACGATTAAGTCAAAAAACAAATTTCACTGTGGATATTTGCACCGGCAGCATTACAGCTCAAAAGCCAAACGAAACCGTGATTGTGATATATTAAGATGACAAAGAACAAAGCGAAATTATACAGAAAGTTAATACGTAAAACAACAATAAATTAATCTACATACGCTCTCTTTAAACTGCACTGAATTCAAGCTTATTTAAGTAAAACAAGATAAACGTTGTACATACAAGACATCAAATTAACATTATGAGAAATCAACTCGAAATGTACTCGAAATCGATATTTAATAACTTCTTGATATTTCTCAATAAATAGTTTTTTTTTTCAAAATCTCAACCGGTTGCAAATGCAAAGATGATTTAAGTTGGCTGCAGAAGTCAATCTCTATATATTTGGAAAAAGAATCAAATAAATTTACTAAAACATTATATTGGAAGGTCGTATTAAAACTTCAAAACGCACCAAAGTAAAAATGTAATCTACAAAACGGCAAATTCTATTCAATATACAATTATGTCAAACAAAACCGACGCAAAACTGAATTTTCAATTAAAATTTTTGAAAGAAATGAACTACTGTATTTCTAAAGGCATTTTTGTCTCTTTTTTTTGTTATAACGTCAGAAGAGAATTATTTAAGTAAATATAAATATTTACGTTATTAAATTTTTTTTTCTATGAATATTGTACGCAGTGGTACTATTGTAATTATTCCTAGGAATTACAACAGCAAAGAAAAAGACTGTGCTTTGTCCACAGGTATATTTTGTATAATTGATCTAGATAGAAGCTGCTTTTGTTTTACGCAGAATGGCCATTGCAAGGGAGCAGCACGACCCTGTTTTGGAATTTGCTGCAAAACAATTTTTTTGAAGCGCGACAGAAATCACTAGAAGATTCTGAGCATCGAACTCGCGTCCTTCTGCTCTCAAATTAGGGTTTTACCGCACTAAGTTATTCATAAATTACACTTCACAAAAAATTAAGTTATGTTTGACAAAAGGTTGGCGGGATAGCTCAATGTGATAACACTTCAACCTTACAAGCAGAAGGACGCAAGTTCGATGCTCAGTCTACTCGAGTGATATCTGTTGTCCCCTAAGGGAACGCACTTCACAGCAAATTCCTCAGAATAACCAAATAAACTTTCGAATTTTTTTTTTTTTATAAAAATCGAGAATATGAAAAAGTTTGATAAAAATTTAAAAGGTTCTCAAAGTGGCTCTGGAACTCCCCAAAGGAGCCACGAGAAAAATCCGTATTTTTTACTTTTCAGACAAAATTGAAAAAATCACAGTTAGTTTCAAAGTGATGACCTTTTTTTAATCTTGACTTTAATCTTTGGGACAATACTCGTATAACCAGGGGGTCACGGGTATTACAGAGTCTCTGAAAGCGAGCCACGGACCAGCAAAGTTTGAGAACCCTTGGTTTAAGAGATACAAAAACTACTTAACATCTTTGTTTCACGATCGATATTGCACAGAATTTGGCGAGCAAATAACACAAGGTTTTAAACTTTTTTACAAAATAAAAACAGTCATTTATGTAAACTGCGGTAAAATTCGACCAAACAAAAAAGAAAATTCAAAAAATCAGATTTTAAAATATAAAATATATTGTTGCCGAACAACTTTGAAATTCTAAATGGAATTGCACAGGAAATGAAGGTTTATAGAACAATTTTTTTTTTCATAATAATTTACACGCTTTTTTGTACATTAACACATATATGGCTTTTTTGTACATTAACACATATATTTGTGTTTTTTTACACGATGGGAGACTCGATATCTTTACATTACGAGCTTCGAAAAAAAAAACAGTACTAAGAGGTAAAGTCAGGAATCGCCTCAGTTTGATCAATGGACTCCAGTAGAAGCAAAAAAAGTAACAAGCTTTAAAAGCGTGTGCCTAGTCAAAATAAAAGATTAAGATTTTTTTGTAAAATCGTTAAAATGCAACAAACCAGAAAGTAGCTTTAAAAATGAATTTAAAAACTGCATTTAAAAAGCTTATAAACAAGCAGAACGCTATATTGGTGCTTGCAAGACAAGCGTCAAGAACAAAAAAATGTTCGTAATACAAGTATTGCTGATATTGAAATCCTTTTTTAATGATTTCAAACAAAAAAACATTCTAATGCAAGAATACACCCAGTGCTGGTTACCTATAAATTCACCCCCCATTACCAATGCTTAAGCAGTTCTAGAAACCACGAAACATTCTTTCGGACTCAAAAAAAAAAAAAAGATTACGTTAAATAAAACTGATACCGATCACTTGTTCTTATCAAAACAAATAATTCCGGCCTTATTTATGTTTTATGCTGAGTTTCTTGTGATCTAGTTATTAACTTAAGTGAATCTTCAACCTAAACAGAAAAAAGTTGTTGAACTTCATGAAAAGAAAGATTAAAAATACATCACAAACAAACTACCACATGTTCAGTGACGATGAATGAATATAAAATAAAACTTTCAACGAAACCCTTACAATCAATCAAGTAAAAATGCAAAGAAAAAAAGCCAAACAAGATAAAAACAGGCATTCTTGTTTCACAGAAAAGTTGAAATGAGTTGAAATTATATTTTAAAAGTTTGGATTGGGACGCAGAAGCATTTTAAAGTCGTAAACAGTGGACTTTTATTAAATTTGTACAAGCAAATCATGAAAAAAAACATGTTTTGGCAACAAGATAATATACTGAAGTAGCAGAATCACCCGTCGTTATTGAGATCGTAAAACAGGCAAAGGATGAGCTTCAGTGTTGAATACCCAATCATTTAAGTTTATAAGATCGTCTTCTGAAAACAGCAAATATAGATATTTTAATGTTTCTGCCAAAAAGAAGCTTTGTTGCACATCGTCATGATTCGGTGAACTTGCATAAACATCTCTAATTCCACTAAATCCATTTTCAACTTGACAATTCTTTTTAAGAGCCTGTACAGCTTCCCAACCCCACTGGCGATATTTCGGATCTTTTGTTAATCTCCACATTACAAAGTAAGTTTCTACAACCTCGGGTCTTAGAATATAGTATTTTTCGTTATGCTGTGTAGCTACGGCATCTCTACCTCCATTAAAACGAAAAGATTCAGGGCCAATTTTCAATGTGGCCCTTTCATATGATTCATGACATGTATGAGCAATCTCGGCACCAAGATTCATAAAATGTTCTTTGTCCTTTGATCCTTCAGCTCCGAGAGCAAACATGCCACCAGCAAAACAAGTCAAATGACCCATTTTTGGTTCCAGTCTTCCAGAGTAATATTCACCTAAATAAGTCAAGCCACTATTTGACTTTCCAACGAGATGCTTTTCAATTGCTACCATTGCATCGTCATACATTTGACGAGCTTCTTTATCTTTTTTATCAGACAATATCCACGCTTTTAAAAGATATTCATAGAAGCTATCACCTAATGCACCTAATGATACATGACGTTGGCCCCAAGCTCCAGTTTGTGGGTTAATGTAATTGTAATATAGACCATTAGGTTTGTCAATTTTCTTTAAAAAATTACGAATTTTTACTACTTTTTCTAAATATTTACTGTCACCAGTAGCTTTACTCAACATAGAAAATTCAAGATGAAGTGTACCAAATTCAGACAAAATCGAACTGCCACCAGAAGCCCAACCCCAATTGCGAGTTCTTTTTGTGGTTGGATTGACTAGTGCATACGGTAATCCAGTTTGTGTGTTAAAAGCAGGCATCAATGTATCAGCAACGGCTTTGGCTTTATTTGCAAACATAATATCACCAGATAAAAAGTATGCTGATAATAAGCCACCAATAAACCGAATATTAACTTCAAACACAGAAACCTCAGTACGAGAGTTCATATTCAAATTACCTTTTACCCAATCACGTCCTTTATAAAATTCATCGTGTAGGCCCATAATCCAAAGAGTGTCAAGAGCATCAACTATAGTAGCACCTGTGTCAGCATTACCAAAAATATTTGCAGAGTGCCTTGATTTTGATATTGGTTTTAGTTCATTGGCTCCCCAAGCAAAAGTTTCATAACCCTTCCAAGCTAATTTCATCATGTCTCGAACTGTATTACGTTTTTCAATTATGTCAGGATCTTTTGGCATGCCTTGAGAATGATCATAAGGTTTGATTTTGCCAACTACACTGTTATCTTCATGTAGTTGTTTTAGCATTTCTTCTTTTTCCTGCTGTAAGCGTTTTTCTTCAATCTGTTTTTTTTTATCAGCTATTTGTTGTTTTATAAAAAGAATATCTTTAGCTTCAGCAACAACCTGTTGATGCTTCAATTGATAATCTTCAAAATTTTTACGATGACTAGGATTTTTAGGATTAAATGCAAGCATAGACTTGCTTTCTATTTTTTCAGGTAGGGCAAGCACTGGTTGTTCATTATCAACATGATGATGCTCAAATAAATTTTTTATGTGAATATTTCCAGATTTAGGCATAAAATGTATAAAAGCTAAAAGTATAGCTCCAATTAATACAAAAAGCAGTAAAATTGACAACCTCTTAATTTTTATAGCCGGCATAGTTATCTAAAAGTAACAGAATCAGGGATTAAAATTACACTCTAGAGCCAGTTAAACACAGTGAAGAATGAAAACAACTCTGCAAAAAGGGTTGTAAGAAACAGTTGCAGGCTTTAACAAAAATCATGACTTAAAATTTTTAGAAAAAAAATAAAAAATTTGTTTAATAAGAAAATGCAGAATCTAAAACAATCAGCAGCTTGATTGGCACATTTATTAAGATGAAGTAGTCATGACTAAGTTTTTAAATGTTTCATACAGGTGGTTTCTTGAATAACGACAGACCTTCATCCATTTCAAATAAACAAACAAAAATTGTTCACAATGTATTGTCAAAAAAATCAATTATATGATGAAATTGAAACTTAGCATTTTAAAAATCTATAAATTTGAGAAAGAAAAACTAATTATTTTATAACTTTAATATTAACACTGCTGCACAAACACCATAAAGTTTTTTAAACACTCCAGTTTGATAATAATTAAATATATGTTAATTTAAAATTTTTTAAAATGACAGTTTTGAATTTAGTCGTTAAATGATCTAGTAAATTGACATTTATGGCTACAAAATAGTTTATATCTACAAGCCTTCTCAAACACAACAGTGACACTGTCTGCTGCTATTGACTTTATCAAGCCTTGTATGCATAATTCTCAAACATAATTACAAACTCAGAATCTCACAGTGTTTTATCCACCCTATCTTTAAGTCAGCAACTTTAAGAGCATGCATATTAGGATGTTTTATTTTTTTCACCATCTTTAAATTTTAATCCATTTAGGGTAGGACTGACCAAGTTTTACTTCTGGATATTATGTGGAACTTTATTATGAGATTATGAGATTCATTATTATGACATCATTTTGAGGTTGCAATTTTAAAATTTCACTGGTCAATAATTTGGTGTAAGTTAGCATATCTTAAAAATAACACAAGCTAGAAAGCTAAAAGTAGTGCCAAAAAAAATTAAGAGTCAATTTATCAACTGAATATGCATATTTCCATTAGAAAAAAAGGTATTATGAAAAAGCTATATTTTGTTTAGTAATGGGACAATTTTATTTTATTTTTAGATTCCAATGACGATTTTGATTCTGATTCCAATTCTTGTTAGTTAAAATTCACTTTGTTTTTTATAAGAAACTAGCAAAAAAAAAATTTTTTTAAAGCATCTTGTTTAGTCACTGTTTCTCCTTTAATTGTTTTAAATTGTTCACCATTAGCCATTGTAAATTGAAGATTATATATATGAAAAAGTGAATCAATCTTCTTTGCAGAGTGCCCAATTAAAGAATAAGAGCAATATTTTCATACAAAATTTGTTTAATCACTGTTTTGAAAAACCACAAACATCTGTTGCATCTTTATTAAAATAGAATCTTGATCCTTATTCAATTAGTAAGATTCTATTTGAAAAAAATATTTGAAAATATATCATACAACATTTATTTAAGTATTAGTTAAAAAACCACATGAGTTTTTTTCATTTTATAGAATCATCTGGTGATTACTGGAAATATAAAGAACATAATTATTAGTAATGAAAACATAGTATGTTAAGTCAATCATACTTTGATAAATAACATGCAGTTCTGTGAAACATAATTTACAAGAGGTCATTTCCAAATTTTAAATCATTTCTAAAACTAAAAATATGATCTAAGCTTTTCAAATTTTATGCTCTAAAATATGCAGTTTGTTAAACTAATCAAGCAAAAATGCAATTTCTGTGATATCATAAAGGTAAAAAATGACTCAAAATATAGTAAATGCAAGTACAGAGGTTATGCATTCATATTAAGGTGACACTGACTTCCCTTCTTTTACCTTAGTATGAATGACACAGATTGATTTCATTGGACAAAACAGACTGATAAGGGTTTTTAAATAAATTTTGTATAAAATTGCTCTGATCTTTTCATTGAGTACTTTGCAATGAACATCAATTTTCTCTTGCTCTCTCTCTCTCTCTCTCTCTCTCTCTCTCTCTCATATATATGATATATTGCAATGTTATATGAAACTCATGCAATGTATATTAATTAAGAAAAAATTAATCAACATGCTTTTGTAGAGTGCTTAATGAAAGTCAAAATAAACACATAGATTTTTTATTTATTAAAAAACAACCCTACAGCCTGTTTTATTCATTTCCTAATTTTTAAATCAGATAAAACAGGCTGTAGAGATGTTTTTGCTAAATAAATGAAAAAATATATATATAACAAAAAATTTATTTTATTAATGTTTAAAAATTCACAACAGTCAATTTTGTCCTATGAAATTGTTAGGTGGCTACTTATTCAAATAAAGCAACCAACTAACAATTTGATTTGAATAAGTAACCACCTGATGATTCCATAGGATGAAACAGACTGTGGTGGTTTTTTAACTCTTTCAAGTCTGGTGGTACATATTTTGTACCACTTTGAAGGCCATGTTTAATGCTCAGTGGTACAGAAAATATAACACTTATTTAAATCAAGTTCCTGTCCTGCTCAGCAATTCAAAATTTGTACCACTTACATAGATGCAAGAGTATATCCATGAACAGTCTAGTTGTTAAGCTATAAGAGCTGTTTGGATTATGCCAGTGTTGCAGTAGCAGTTGTTGTGTAAGGGTGTCTGTAGTTTCACTCCTCTGCAAGCAAGTGTGATAATGCTTATAAATGCTATATTTTCACTATAAATGTTATTATTTTCTATGAAGTTGTTCAATTTGTGTTTACATATGTGTATGGAGGATTTTAATGTAATTATGTATTTTCAAGGAGTATTTTGAAAAAAATAGGTGGTACGATTTTTGTACCACTGGGAACTTCTTAGGAATAAATCTACTAATGGGAATCAAAAAGTCACCAAGCTACAGAGATTATTGGAGCAGCAACCCCAAGTTGAATGATCCATTTCTTTCAAACTTGATGTCAAGACATAGATTGATTTAATTTTGTCTAATTTACATTTAAATGACAATGTCATGATGCCCAACAGAAATTCACCAGATTATGACAGGCTCTACAAAGTTAGACCCTTTCCTGAAATGATTCTTGGAAACTTCGAGAAGTGTTTTCTAGCTGAAGAGGCAGTTGCTGTGGATGAATCTATGGTAAAATTCAAGGGGCGCAGCAGTTTCAAACAACACAATCCAATGAAACTGACAAAGAAAGGGTACAAAATATGGGTATTGGCTGATAAATCAGACTATTTTCTAAATGGTGATATATACTCTGGTAAGAATGAACAGGGAGTAACTAAAAATTTAGGAGGTTCTGTTGTTTGAAAACTAACAAATGATTTGCAAGGTGGGTCTCACAAAATTTTTCTTGATAATTATTTTGCTAGCTATGATTTAGTGAAGGACCTTAAAAAACAAAATCTTGATTCATGCAGTACAGTGATAAAAAATAGGAAGAAATTCCCAGCACAACTGAAGCCTGATCAGCACATGAAGAGGAGAACATGACTGGTTCATAAGTGAAGATGGCATAGCAGCACTGAAATGGAAGGATAAAATGTTGTATCTCGCTATCATGACCTGCATACTGTTATAGAAGTAGAAAGAAAAAAGTGAACGAACCATAAAAATCAACTGTCCTACAGCTGTCCGAGATTATAACTTTAATATGAATTTTGTAGACAAGTTTGATCAGATGAAGAAAACGTATGAAATTGACAGAAAAAGCACAGAATTTTTGTGTGTATGTATTGAGTGGTGTTACAGAATTTTTTTCTATTTTCTTGATGCTGCAACTGTAAATGCTTTCATCATTGTTAAGGAGCTTATGTCTTATAGAAAAGGCCTGAAAGCTTTTCATTTGGAGATTGTGGATGGCTCAGTTGCAACCACCTATACTAAAAAGTGTAAGTCATCAGGGTCAGCAGGCCCTTCTGTCAAAGTCAGTAAACATAAACCCCATACACCAGTAGAAGTAAGAAAATGCAAGTCAGCACACCAACCACGACTAGTGATGTACCGATACTTAAGTATCGATATCGGTGGTATCAGCCTATTTTTGTGGTATCGGCTAGTAGTATCAATATCGGCAAATATAGCCAATACCTGCCAATACTTTTTAAGCACAAAATAAATATAAAAATTTTTTATTTATTTTTTTGTAGTATAAATATAAAAATTTTTGTTCCCCCCTGGAACTGGATTGGATTTCTTAACATAATTAATGATTTCTTTTACAGATTTGTAATAATATTGTAATAACACAGGTCTACAAAATTTGGAGTATCAGAAACAAGAATAAAAATTACGCTTTTTAGCTAATTTGAGAGTGCTGATTTCAAATCTGCCATTGATTTTGCCGTACCAGGTCAAATTTTTCTGAAAATACGATTTTAAATTTTAGTGCTGCACACTGAAAAGCATTAATTAATGTGAAGCTGTGAATACAAAAGCACATACTTAGCACAAAGGAGAAAATAAATGGATTGAATACAATTTTATTGCAAAAGTTTCCTTCTTTTAGATTGACAAGAGATGATCTTAAAAGTAATTCTCAATGCAAGAATCCGAACATTCTTGTATCAAACCCCAACAATACTCTGCTATCATACTGACATTCGATTTTCCATGATACCTTTTTTCCATCACTTTTATATTTTGGTAAAATCTTTCACCCTATTCTTCACTGAATGTCCCTAAGTTTTTTAAAAATACTCCAGATGGCTATGCAGGAAATGTACTTTAACACTCATGTTACAGCGTAAGTTATGAAAAGCCTGTAATAAGCTTTCAACAAGTTTGCTAAAATTTGGAAATTTTATATTCCCCTGGAAGTTTTTCACTACATTAGAGAATGCTTTCCATGCATTTATCTCTTCTTCATGGTAGAAATAAACGCCTGGTCTTTCTGCAAAAACCACATTTGGGGTCCATCGAAAATACCTGCTTTGATTTTTTCATATGAAAGCCATGGAAACTTTGTACAAAAGTATTTGAAGCACTCTTCCATTTTGTCCAAATCTTTCACAAACTTCTTAATTAACCCTAACTTGATGTGCAATGGTGGTAGCAATACTTTTTCTTTATTTACCAATGGAACGTTCTTTATGTTCTTCTCTCCAAGTACAAATACCTCTCTACTTGGCCATTCCCTTTTTATCTAGTGATCTTGCTTTGCTCTGCTATCCCACAGACACAAAAAGCAAGAGTTTTTTGTGTTCCCACCTTGTTACCCAAGAAGCATGGATAATACATTCACATATGATCCATTTATGTTCCACATATTTGATTCTGTTACAAATAGAAAACATATTTTCATATGTTTTCTTCATTTGTATTGAATGTTCAATCGGTATGAAAGCAAGTTTATTGCCATTGTGTAACAGCACACATTTCATGCTTCTTTTGGAACTATCTATGAATAGTCTCCATTCTAATGGAATGTAAGATGTTCCCATAGTAGTTATCAGTCCTTCTATGTTGTCACAAAACAGCAAATTTTCCTCCATTTTGAAGAATTTTATTGGATCTTTTTTTCCTGTAATGGTAAAAGCTGACTTTGTTTTTAGAAGGTAACATGTTTTTTTCCTTCAGTTGTGGTCCTAGCAGTTCAGCAGAACATTTTGGAAGATCAAGTTTCCTCACTAAGTCATTCAACTCTGCTTGTGCAAACAGTTGCAGCTCATCATTCTGATGGGAAACTACAAAATCTTCATATAGTTCACTCTTCTCACTTGAAGATATAGATTCATTTTCACTGAGCTGAAAACCATAGAATGTTGATATAGAAAGTTCAACACTATGAGAAATTTCAACACTATAGAAAGTTCAACACTGTTTGAATTGCTGATGGCAAACTGGGATATTCTACAGAAGACCTTGTTTTAGATGTTAAACCAGTAGTTTTGACAGCACAAAAGTAACAGTCACTAAGATGATTCTGTGGCTCTTGCCATACCATTAGAACTCCAAATGAGAAATGTTTTTTTCCTTTCATCTACAAGCTGAATGTCAACATACAGGTTATACATACTTTATGTGGGGCCCAAGACTTGTCTTGGTCTACCAGTTTCACATCAAAGTAAGCGTAGTAAGCATTCTTTATGAATTGAATGATATTTTGTCTGTCTTTCTTTCTTGTGAACTGACTCAGATGTAACAGAAACTGTCAGGATCATTTATACACCCTCTGCATCGTAATGTTGACATGTTTAATTACTCAAATACTAGAATAAACTTTTTAATAAATTTCTGCAAAAAAAATTTATGGTATTAAATTCCGAAGTTTAGCAAGACTTTCTAACTAACTAACAAAACACTATCTCTAGATTTTAAGTTTATAAATGCCCTAAAAAATCATGAAACTCATCACCTTGTGAGTTTCAAATAAATGCCTTGTGGTAATGGCACTAACACTTCCAATAGCAGTCAAACTCATCAAGTTATGTTACCACCTCAGCTTCTATTGAACCAATGCAAACCAAGAAATTTCAGAAAGAATCCCCTTATCACAGCTGCAAGTCTATAGAAGGGAGAATATTTGTAGCAAAACAATGTAGTATTCAGTTGGGAAAAAGTGATAAAAGCAACAAGAGAAAGGAAGAAATACAGTACAGTAATAAGGTGAAAAGTGTCACATCATGGAAATGCCAAACAGAGCAAAACACAGGATGATGCAGCACATAGGTAGGTAAAATGTTGCGTTCTAATAAAGAATGTTGTTGTGAACGATTTACGCAACTTATCAGCCAAAATTTGTGCATGCAGCTTTTCAAACTGCAAAGAGTTGGTGTATGCTATACAGCATTTTAAAGCTCTTTGGGGGAAAGTTAGTGTAAGATTACTGAAAAATTAAGGCTGATACAAAAAACGAACATCAGATTTGAAATCAGCATCCCAAAGTTAGCCAAGGGCACATGTTTTCTACTTTGTTTCCAAAATTGTGTAGACTAGTTATAGATACATACCTGGAAAAAATTCAAAATCCAATAACAAGCTAGATTTAGTAAATACATTCTTTGGTGTTACTTACAAAAGCTTTTACTGATGGTGCTCGATAGATAAAAAGTATCGGTGGTATCAGCTCTAAATGCTGGTATCAGTAGTAGTATTGGTATCAGCTTAAAATGTGGTATCGGTACATCACTAACCACGATGAGGAATGAGGAGAAGGTGTGCTTTGTGCAGCACAAAAGCAAAACAAGTCAGAACTGATTGCAAATGCAGTGTCTGTGAAGTTCCTCTGTGTTTGGGAAAACAAAAAAGCTGCTTTTAAGACTACTATAAGTGAAGTTGATTATGCTTGCATGACTGTTAGGCCTAGCCATAGTGAATTACCTATACCTGTTCATGTAGGAAACTAATAAAGTTTTTTATCTATGCCCTTTATTCTAGACGTGCTACCATCTGGTAAAGTTAATAGCTACTTTAGTGAAGAATAATTACTTGTTTTAATGATTGCTTCAGAGAGGAAATGTTTTTTTGTGTTTTAACACATGTGTCTGGTGGTACAAAAATTGTACTACCTGAATAAAAGGTCTAAAACCATTGTGCTTATCAAGATTTTTATTTACATAAATTTTATAAAGCATAAGTAATACTTTGTGCAAGAAAAATTAGGCTTTCAACAATAAATAAATTTTTGAGCATGTGCGGCTTTTTTTTCATCAAAAATCTGAACCTGAAAGAGTTAAACATTGTTAAATTGCTCTGATCTTTTTATTGAACATTCTGCAAAGAAGATCAATTCACTCTTCAGTATAAATATATAATAGTATAAATACTTTAAATGAATAAAGATCAATAAATATATAATAGTTTTATCTTAACTTTATTTTATTTTATTTTACTTTTTAGATACCCCTGACGATCCCTTTTATGGGTGAAACAGTCTGTTGGGTTTTAGCTTTGTTTTTATTTCCGTGATTTCGCTATTGTTAATCTTAATTCAAGCTCTAACTTTGTTATCAAGCACTTTAGAAAAACTGATTTTTATACAGTGTAAATAGTATAAATATATCATAAACATATAACTTGGTACGTTTCATCTTCAAGATGAAAACATTCACTGCCACCAATTTGTTGCTGGCAGTTAACCACTGCCAATTTGGGTTAGGGTTAGTAATGATATTTTTGTTAGGACTCATTTCCACTACAAGCATGGAATAGAATATTCTTTGTTTATTTCATTAACTTTTTTTGCTTTCCTTGTGCTAAAGCATGGAAAGAAGTAAAAAAATTAATAAAACAAAGAAAGAATGCTCCATTCTATATTCATAGTGGAAATGAGCCATTTAAGTTAGTGATGGTTAGTGGTGATTTGTCACAGACATTTTGCCATCAATCCATGATTATAATTATTATAAATATATATTGTTCTAAAAAAGAAAATGTCTTTTTTAATATATGTCCATGTTCAATAACAGTGAGGTATATAAAAAGGGAAATACATGAATAAATTAGGAATCGTTTTGAAGAATTGAAATTTTCACGAAAAATCTTTCAGTTCCAATTCCCAAAAAATTCTTTTTTTTCAATTCTTGATTCCAATTAATTGTCCCACCACTAATTTTGTTACTTTTTCATATGTTTTGGTTTAATTAGGGCAAAATTTTCAATATTATTAGAAACTGTTCAGCAATCTTTATATATTGCTGGTGCTGGACTGTTCTCATTTGATTTATTTTATTACATAAATAGATACATTGAACAGATAGACATAAACATATCATATGTTGCATAAAAACCACATCAATAAGTTCTATTTATGCTGCACTTTTTTATCTTTTGGTTGACAACTTCTTTTAATTTTTTAATCTTGCATTCAGTTGACCTTTTTTGATTATCAATTTTTTTAAAAACTTTGGATTAATATGGGTTGCATGCAAGTGTAATGCAAAATGCTTCCTTGCTTTTAGTAAAGAATATGCTTTAGCCAGGCACTCCTGATCATTAAGCATGATTGTAGATCAATAGAATTTGATACAAAATTTGATCTTGCAGCTTTCACAGTCTGGAAGGCACTACAAAACCAGTGCTTCACGTGAAATTTTTAGGTGAAAGCCATGTAGTAGCATGCTTTTAGATAGTAGCTGAATATTATTTCATAGAGTTGAGGTATAAACTTTTGATAAGTAAGGAGATCTCTGCTGCAGCTGGCTTCCTTAACAATATTTTTATTTATGGTTATAAACCATATCTTCCTTTGTTAGTATGATTTTCTTTTTCAACTTCTTATCTTTATTAAATTGTATCCCTTTT
This sequence comes from Diplosoma virens, assembly GCA_963680785.1. NCBI lineage: Eukaryota > Metazoa > Chordata > Ascidiacea > Aplousobranchia > Didemnidae > Diplosoma > Diplosoma virens. The sequence goes on along the minus strand of OY796885.1, from coordinate 26,485,201 downwards.
TCAATAATTTTATGTTCATTTGAACAACTGCATCAAAGCTTACCTTTGAATACTTTTGTTTTTCAAAGAACATTTTGATATTTGCATTGCATTTCAATAGTTCAAACAACCACTTTTCTTCTATATTATTAAGAACTTAAAATTTTGCTCTTTTTTGGGAGCTTTAAATTTGGTCTCAAGATTTTCTTAAATTTTTTGTCTGGATTCGATTATAGCTGATTGCTGGTTAACCTGATCTTGCACTCCAACAGCATTATTAACCATATCATTTCAAAAATTACTAAATCCTAAAATATTCATTAATAACTTTGTAAGACTTAAGAAACAGGGGTTCTTAACTGGGGGCATTGGGAATATGCAAATTTTTAGAAGGGCACAAGCCCTAATGCATTTACAACACATTTTTTATTAATTTTGAGATTCCAAGCTTTGCACATGAAACTAACCTTCTGCACACATTCTTTAGTTTTTCTAGATCAAAAGTTACTTTAAACAGTTGTGTGTTAGAAAGTGCATTTCTTCTTACCCTGGCTGAAACATACAGAGTACTGCGTGTGAATGCTTGCCGCACCAAAGGTCCTAAACCTAAATTCTGTCCGAGATATTCTTGTGAGTGATTGTAGCCTGCCATTATGGTAACCCTGCTTCATAAACTAAATAGATGTATGAAATATTGATTGTGTTACTTTATTTTGATCAGCAATAGCAAATCTACACAGCAGAATAGACTGTGTCATGTTGAAATCAAGAAAAATTTGAATGGATTAAGGCAGCTATCAGTCAATTTGTTAAAATGGTAGAGCAGTATATATGTAACTAAATTTACAATTGATTAAACTTATATTTCATCATGTTGCAGTGCCTGCATAGATAAGTAATAAAAATAAGATAATTAAAATGACAATGAAAAAAAGAAAGAATCTTGATGACTACATTGAATTTGATTTTGTATCATTGCTGAAAGGTGACACAGAAGTCACACAGTGTGTAATACGTTACAAGACTCTTAATAATGATGCAATGCATCCCTCTCGCTTGAAACAGCATTTGACCACAGCCCATTCCACTTTAGCCAATAAGCCTAAAGCATTTTTTGTTATAAAAAGTCATTTCTTGAAGAAAGCTAAGTTGGACATAAGTGGGACATTTCAGCAAAGATCTTCGAATGTTGTTGAGGCTTCTTACGAGATCACCATGTTGATTGCAAAGAATAAGAAAAGTCATAATATCAGGAAATCTCTTGTAAAACCTAGTATACTCATAGCAGCAGAACTCGTACTGGGCAAGGATAAAGCAAATATGCTTTCTCAAATTGCATTATCTGATGATACAGTTAAAAGAAGAATCAATAAACTATCTCAAAATATCAAAGATCAACTTCTTGACCAAAAAGAGTCTCCTTTCTTTGCTATACAATGCGATGAAACAACGAATATTGGAAGTTGTTCTCAGCTTCTGCTTTATGCTCGTTTCTTGTCAGTGAACACAATAAAAGAAAAAATGCTATTCTGCCACCAAATAAAAAGTCGTGCAACATCATCTGAAATTTTTAATGTTGTGGCAAACTTTTTTCAGGAAAAACAACTATCATGGGAATCATTAGCAGGAGCATGCACGGATGGAGCTCCAGCTATGACTGGTCTGAAGTCTGGCTTTATTAAAAGGGTAAAAGAAAAAAATTCTTCTGTAATAGGTACGCATTGCATATTTCATTGTGAAGCTTTAGCATCAAGAGCTTTGCCTCATGAAATGAAAGAGGTTCTGGACCTATCTATTGAAATTGTAAATTATATAAAACCAGGATCTCTTAACAGTTGTCTATTCAAGCTCCTGTGTCAAGATATGGAATCTGAACATGTTGCTCTGTTGTTTCACACAAATGTCCGATGGTTTCTAAGGGGAATATGCTAAAACGGCTTCATGAATAAAAAGAAGAAATTGCAGTATTTTTCAATTCAAAAAAGAAGAGAAACTTATTGAAAAACTTTCAATCCCAAGGTTTTCAACAATCACTGGCTTATCTTGTGGACATATTTCAGGTGTTGAATACTCTTAACCTTCACCTTCAAGGAAAAAACATCAATATTATAATGCATCATGATATTGTGTGGTCTTTTATGTCCAAGCTTAACCTCTGGCGGAATTGAATTGAACAAGGGAATTCAACAAGTTTTTGTAACCTGGATTCTGCTCTCAATAACAGTAACCTCAAATCTGAATCAAAGACACAAATAAAAACTCATCTATTTGATTTAAAAGAGGAATTTATCAATACTTTCCTGACATAGATGAGAAGCAAGAAGCCTGGAAGTTTATCAGAAACCCATTTCAGTGCAAAGTAGACAAAATTTTTGATGAAGCCCAAGAAGAGTTTCTTGAGTTAAAATTTTACTTCACAGCCAAGGACAACTTTAAGGAGCTGGAGCTTGAGGTGTTTTGGGTCAAATACCTTCCTGTTTACCCTCTTATTTCCACCCAGGCACTTCGTGTTCTAGTTATGTTCGGTTCAATTCATATGTGTGAAGCTGCATTTTCTGCACCAGTTGTCATCAAAACCAATTACAGAAACAAGCTGTAAGTTGAAGGAGACTTGCAGTGTGCACTGTCTGGGATTAAACCACATATTAAAGAGCTAGTTGCCAAGAAACAATGTCAAGTGTCTCACTGATTTGTGATTCTTAAATAAAATGCAATTAAAATTGTACTTTTGTATTAATTTTGAAAGATGGGGGGAGGCATAAAACAGCCAATCATTGCTCAAGGGAGGTGCAGTACCAAAAAGGGTAAGAACCGCTGTGTTAAATGCAATACATTTTCCTTCAACTTCTTAAACTTAATCATTGTTTTTTCTGCCTCTGGCATCTTAAATGCCATGCTTACAATGTTATCAATAACTACCACATTTCCACTTTTACAAAATTTGTTTGCTAATTGCCACTTTTTCATTAAAAAAGCATTGCTGAAAACTTTGTTTCAGTAATCTTTATGATTTAAAAATAATATCTCACACCAAATGCATGTTTATGTTTTTATCTAAAATTTTTTCAAATAAATGTATGAGAAGTAAGAATATAAATATGCATATATATTCAAATAGAATGTTATTCTATTTTAATAAGTAACCACCTGACGATTCTAAGGATGAAACAGACTATTTTGGTTTTTAAACAATGATTGAATAAATTTTGTATTACATATATATATATTATTTTTATAAAACTACACATATTCAGTCACTTCAAAGGGTATAAGAAATTGACTCTTCAGATTCTTTTGACATAGTTTCAGCTTTCTAGCTTGTGATATATTTGAGATACATCAATTATGCCAATCATCAACCAGCAAAATTGCAAATGCTCTTACAACCTCAAAATGTCAACATAATGATGAAAAAAATTACACATAACATCTGGGTCTATCAGCTACTAACCTGAATGTATTAAAATGGTGAAAAAATAAAATACTTTAATGCATATTGACCAGAGCTATGGGCCAACAGAGCACATGAATATGGCTTGACTAGTTGGGCAGGGAAAAGTATCAATAGCCTTACACTCTTGTACAAATTGTTGTTGGAACACCAACAATAGCATAAATATAGTGTTTGCTAATGTAGGTCCTCATAGTTAGTTGTGTACCTAAAAAACATGTTTTAAAGTTTTTTAAATAATAACATTAACTGTTATTTATTAAATCAAAAAGGCTTACTTTGCTGGCACTAAGCATGTCTGTTAAACAATAAAACTTTTGCATATTTAGCATTAAATGATAAAACTTCTGTTATGGGAATAAAGAAAACACTTTAAATTAAGCAAAAATCAAAAATTTTTGTTTTATTACTCAGTTCTATGAAACCAATCCGATTTCTCAAAGTATCATCATGCAAAAGTGCTACATTTGCCTTTTTTGAGTCAAAAAACTTACAATTGGTTTAAGCATCAAAGACTGGGCCTCAAACTTTCATGCATCAAAACCTTTACATCACCAAACTCAGTGCATATTGACAACCAGGCACCAAATTTTTTGCAAACTGGAAATGAGAATGTCACAAAAGCATCTGAAAAATATTATGCCTTAAAGTCAACAAAATAACTTTTTACTGTATTGGAATGCAAGAGGGGAAACCCTCTGTGTAAGGTTCTCTGATCTCTAGAAAGACACAACTCAAGTATGGCTTTTATGGCTAGCATTCAGAAAAATAAAGATACCAATCACCTAAAATGCAGTTCAAGGCATTAACATTCTACACTCTAGTCACAACACATAAAAAATTAAACAGCTTTACTGGTAAGTCATGACACTACTTTTGTTATAATCTTATTTAAGTTGATGTTGCATCTCAACTAGTCAAAAATAGGAAACATTAACCACAAGTTATCTTGACTTGTCTCTTGAGAGGTGTCTTTCTTACAGAGAGCTGCAGGACCACACTTTATACAGTTGCCCTTCAATACAAGAAACAAGTAAAGCTTTTATTTTATTTTTATTTTATCTCTATATTTGTCCTCCTGACTCGCAGGAAAGCAACAGAGGCGCTAATACATAGGGTAGGCAATTACCCCAACCTGCTTCCAGAGATGCCAAGATATTGCTGTCCGCTTGTAATTTAATAGAGATATGACTATAATTTAGAACTGTTTGCCAAGACCACCAAGCAGGGGAATGTGCCGTAAAGTGTCTTTCCCAAGGACACAACAGAATGGCACAAGTGGGTTTTGAACCAAGACCGTGTTGGTCACAAGTCTGGCACTTTAACCACTCAACCACGCTGCCAACAATCTATATATACTAAAGCTCTGAGCCTTAATTCTCTACCTGAGCTTATGATATAAGCTGGACCACCTTGTGGCTTGCTTTCTTCCTGCTTGCAGCAACTAGTATGTTCAAAATCTAGAAAGAGGCTTTGTGGCCACAATCCCAAAACCAATCAATGTTGTAGAAGATACAAAAAAGTATTAGTTCTTTTGAAGAAGTCACTGTACCTATTTTTGGTCAATGAAATTAACTCTGAATCCTCATTACAGCACCAGGGGGGGGGGAGGATAAAAAAGAAACCAAAAGAATAAAGATCTTGCAGAAGTGATAATAACCACAGGGGGTTCTGAGTTAATTTTACAAACAAAAAATCGCTCACAGTTGCTTCTTGAAAAAACCTGAAACTTTGACCAATGTCTCTGCTTTTTATTCTTTACAACCAAGGTTGGCATTTAAAATCCCACCCAATAAAACCCCATAAAAAAACAATAAAACCTGCCCTCAAATGTTTTTTTCAGGTTTTTTTTAAATTTTTCATTTTTAAGATATTTAAAAGCATTTTATATCAATTATATTAATAGTAATAATATTACTGGACATATTATTTTGTCGGTGACTGGAAAATTTCCCCCAGAAAATTCCACCCAGAAAATTCCACCCAGAAAATTCCCCCGCTGTAAGTTCCACTAATGGTAGTAAACTATCTGATTGAAAAAACCTTGATAATTGAAAGGGTTAAGGTTAGGGTTGATTATTAATTGCAACATATGCAGAATATGCAGAACTTACAGCAGGAAAATTTTCTGCAGGGGAATTTTCTGTGGGAGAATTTACCTAGAACCACTTTGTCATAGTAGAAAAATATATTGTTTGCTATCATTTTTTATGAATAACATGCTTCCAATTGATAAATATGACCTTCATAAATAATGTCAGTCATGAAAATCAAAGTAAAACTACAGCCTTAATTCAATTCTTCTATTCATTTCCATTTTACACAAAAATCAAAACAAGCATTTTAATGCATTTATACTAGTTAGATAAGTAGGCTATGATAAATGTTCCTATTTAATCTAATATGAAAAATATAAGAGAAATTTCAAACAAAAATTAAAAAATTGCCAGAAACTGAAAAGAGAAATGGAGACTTGTTTTTGATCTTTATATTGTCTATATATTTTAACAAGTTTCTGTACCTTGCCACCAGGGTTGGCAAATTTTTTTTTTTTAAACTGATTCAGCAGGTTTTTTTGATTTTTTTAGGGGAGTTTTATTGGGCTTTTTTTTTTTTTTTGGTTTTATTAATTTTTATATTTTATTGTTACTTAAATTGTTTTTGAGACATTTATTAAAATAGAGGCATACAAGTGACTAATAATGTGAGAAATGGTAAGTAAATTCAAGCAAACACTAATATAAATTACAAATATGCTGATATGTTTGCTTTTTGACATGCTGATGTAGCCATTAGCTATAGCCTATACAATAAACAACTATTACCAGTAAATTTATTAAACTTGCGTTCAGAGTTGTTCCACCAAATTGTATTGAACATATATTAATAATTCTCACTATATATTGAAAAATGGGCATGATGCACACCTATTTTTTCCACAACAAGCTAATAATGATTATAATCAAAGAGTATAGGTAGCTTGATGCCTTTGGATGAACATAAAATTAGTGGAGCAGAATGGATGCACTAGTGTTATGCAAGAGCAGCTGAACCAGCAATGTACAACATTGGCCATTGCAGTTCAGTATAACACCAGACACTACAAGCATTGAGTGTTTGTTTACTGCGTGTGTCCACAAAGCAAGCCAGAGATATCTTGGTCACTACTCCCTAGGCATACTTTATTTAGTGATTCATATTCTTAATTAGTGGCAGGAATGGAGAATATAATATCAAATTAGTTATCAGAAAAAATTCAAATAAGCTTCTACTTAAATTTTATTTTAAGAAATTAATTGCAGAAGGCAGCCATTAGATGCTTTGACTAAAACAAAATATTTTTTTTAGCATGGCAAGGTTAGATCAAGAGTAATGTGGTTGTATATTTTTGTAAGTTCTTGGATATGCAATCTTACTAACACGTTAACACGCTACCAAAATATTAAGTATAATTTTATAATATCTGTAATAATAAGTATGTCAAAAATATTAGTATATTATCAACAAATATATATTTAGTTGTGCATCATTATCAACAAAAACAAACAAAAAATAAGCAAATCATCCTGAGTTTGGTCCTGGGCTAATGTTACTGAAACGGAAGGACATTGATGTATTTCCCAAAAGAATGTTACTGGTGGTCGATAATTGACCAAAGAAATGAAAGATCAGACAAAAAACTGCCTCAAGGTTTTGCAAATTCTTTTCAACACTTGATACATGCCCTGCTAGCTCAGGATCAATCAAAAGAGTATTCTCATCATTTGGACTTGTCTGGTCCAAGATAAGGAATAAACTGGGCAGTGATAAGGCACAGAAAATTATTAAAATATATAGACAGTATAAAAATCAAAAACAAGTCTCCATTTCTCTTTTCAGTTTCTGGCAATTTTTTAATTTTTGTTTGAAATTTCTCTTATATTTTTCATATTAGATTAAATAGGAACATTTATCATAGCCTACTTATCTAACTAGTGGTAAATGCAGTAAAATGCTTGTTTTGATTTTTGTGTAAAATGGAAATGAATAGAAGAATTGAATTAAGGCTGTAGTTTTACTTTGATTTTCATGACTGACATTATTTATGAAGGTCATATTTATCAATTGGAAGCATGTTATTCATAAAAAATGATAGCAAACATATATTTTTCTACTATGAAAAAGTAATATGTTCAGTAATATTATTACTAATTAATACAATTGATATAAAATTCTTTTAAATACCGTATATCCCAGCATATAAGACAACCCTTAAAGTCAAAAAATGTCTTATACAACCGAACAAGTCATCTTATACAACCGATATAAAAGTCTTTATGGTATATAAAACCGATATAATTTTGCACCTTGTCTTATCTGACGGTCGCCTTGTATGCCAAAATACACCAAAAAATGATATAATTTTGTACCTCATCTTATCTGACAGTCGTCTTATATGCCAGGATATACAGTATCTTAAAAATGAAAAATTTAAAAAAACCCAGAAAAACACTTGAGGCCAGGTTTTATTGTTTTTTTTATGGGGTTTTATTGGGTGGGATTTTAAATGCCAACCATGCTTGTCACTGCCCAACCTATTCCTTATCTTGACCAGACAAGTCCAAATTATAAAAATACTCTTTTGATCCTGAGCTAGCAAGGCATGTTTAAAGTTTTAAAAAGAATTTAGAGAAACCTTGAGGCAGTTTTTTTGTCCACAGTGCTATAGAAAATATTTTATTTTAATCAAAGCATCTAATGGCTGCCTTCTGCAATTAATTTTTTGAAATGAAATTTAAGTAGAAGCTTATTTGAATTTTTTCTGATAACTAATTTGATATTATATTCTTCATTCCTGCCACTAATTAAGAATATGAATCACTAAATAAAGTATGCCTAGGGAGTAGTGACCAAGATATCTCTGGCTTGCTTTGTGGACACAAGCAGTAAACAAACACTCAATGCTTGTAGTGTCTGGTGTTATACTGAACTGCAATGGCCAATGTTGTACATTGCTGGTTCAGCTGCTCTTGCATAACACTAGTGCATCCATTCTGCTCCACTAATTTTATGTTCATCCAAAGGCATCAAGCTACCTATACTCTTTGATTATAATCATTATTAGCTTGTTGTGGAAAAAACAGGTGTGCATCATGCCCATTTTTCAATATATACAGGGTGATTGGTAAGTAATGCCTGATTTTAAATTCCACATAGATTCTGAAAAAGTTATATGAGGATGAATACAAGCAAATGTATTTAATAATAAAGAATAAATGAAAAGCTTCAAGGACGAACCTCAGTCTGTTCAACTCAAATGCTTAAACTGCTAACCTTCAACTACCAGGCATTTAAAATCAAAATCAGGCATTATTTACCAATCACCCTGTAGTGAGAATTATTAATATATGTTCAATACAATTTGGTGGAACAACTCTGAACGCAAGTTTGATAAATTTACTGGTAATAGTTGTTTCTTATATAGGCTATAGCTAATGGCTACGTCAGCATGTCAAAAAGTAAACATATCAGCGTATTTGTAAAATATTAGTGTCTGTTTAAATTTACTTACTATTCCTCACTTTATTAGTCACTTTTATAGCTTCTTTTTTAGTAAAATGTCTCAAAAACAATTTAAGTAACAATAAAATATAAAAATTAATAAGGAGCATGCAATTCACTAAAAAGCAGACTAAAAAGCAGACTAAGCAGACTAAAAAGCAGACTAAGCAGACTAAAAAAAAAAAAAAAATTAATAAACAAAAAAAACCATTCGGCAAGGTTTTTTCAAAAAAAACCCAAAATTTTGCTAACCCTGCTTACAACAGGGTCGGCAACCTTTTTTGCACTGCACCCCAGTTTAAGTTAAATTTTTTGCAAACCAGTCAAAAAAAATTCAAATGTTCAGCAATAAAAATTTAGTACAACTCATATCAGTTCTAACAAATTTGATTCAATTAGAGCTTTGAGCTTGTTTTGCCACAAGATGCTCCCACCTAGAAATTATGGAACCCAATGACACTCATAATGAGTCTCTCACATCTAGCCTGTTTCACGGTTTTATCTTTGTTGCTGCCATCATAGAAAATCCAAACTCGCATAAGTAGATGTCAGAAATGGTAGCAAAGTTTTTGATGCTTTTCTTGCAAAGTCAGGGTATTCTGGCAAGATCTTCATCCAAAATCTTGGTAGAGTTGTTGTACCAAAAACACATTTCAGGCTACCATCATTTTGCAATGTCCAGCAGCTGATTTTCTTGTTGTACAAGTAAGGTTTATTCACCAGGTTTAAAAATAAATTGATTACAGATCCATTTCATTACAGTTCAAAGTTCTTTAGCACTTGAAAAAAAATGCATGAACTCTAGTAAAAGAATGTGCAAGTGGTTGCTCACAAGATCAGAGAATGCTTGCTCAGGCTCGCTGTCTTTCAAAGTCTCTGCTAATGTTTGAAACCTGTCAAATACCCTTTTGTTTACATGCTGCTCCCACAATTTAAGTTTGTCTTTAAATGCAAACACTTTATCTCCCAACTTGAATACAGTTTTCATTTTGCCTTAAAGTGAAAGATTTAGTTTGTTGAGCAGATTGAAGATGTTACACAAGTAGGCAAGTTTGAGAACCCATTAACCAAAAGAATCAAGAGGAACTTGTGCTATCTTTTTAGCTAATGATTCATTGAAAACTTCATGGCAAATATCAGTATGAAGGTAGAATCAATTCTTGTTTCTTGTCAATGTTTATTTTGATGTTTGTTTTGTACTCATTTTTATGACACTAAAAACTTAAATGTTAAAACTTTTTAAATCTGTAGCCTAATATTTTATAAATCAAGCTTCAGTAACAATTTCAATTTCTACTCAAAAATCCTATATACCATTACTCTATGCAACATCTATCCCCATTTCAACCTAAGTATGAAATTGTGCTTGGGCCAATCACATATTTGCACTTCACTAATCTACATACAAAGTAAAGAACTTGATAAAACGCTATATAAATTGACAAACAGATAATAAAATATGAACAATATCAAGTTGAAATGGCAAAATTCATACTATCAATCATAAATTTTCAAAAAAAACTTGACTCAAAAAATACTTGACATTCATATAACCAGATCAATCACAAAGCAATATTATTTTAAAAAAAAATGAACTAAAATATTGTTTAATTCTCATGTGTAATCAGATTTTCAGCTGTAAAAATTGAGAAATATTTTTTGATAAATGAAAAATTATCTAATTTCAATATACATGTGATATTTGAATGATAGGTATAAGATACCTGTTTTATAGTTACCTTTATAAATAGACAATCTATATCAAATTATTTAACAACTTCAATTTTGTCAAAAAAATTAATGCATGTACTATCAATACAATGCTGTTTTTATTATTAATTTTTTTAATTTTGTCAAAATTCTAAAGCTTAGATTTTCAAAACAAGTTATAGCAGTATAGAGTAGCTGAATAACCTATTAAGCCTTTCAACTAATTCATATATAATTTTTCAAACAATGGAAATTAGCACTTATGGTTGAACAAAACAAATTTTGTCCAATAAGTCCAATAACTGAATTGAGCTCTCCATCATCCAAAGCTGCAGCCATTTTTTTATTGATGATTTAAGAATTTAACAATATTAAGTACAGTAACAACTGAAATTATATTACAGCAAAATAATTAAGAATTACCACTAAAATACAGATATCTTTTTAATGAACTACAGTTTTATAAACTAACTCAATGAGAAATCATTTAATACAAACTAAAAAAAAATCACAGCCAGTTACAAACAGTTGGCATCAATATTAGGCAAAACCACTCTGATAATTTTATTATTTTTTTTTTATTTTATCTCTATATTTATCCTCCTGACTCGCAGGAAAGCGACGGAGGGCTAATACATAGGGTAATTTAGAACTGCTTGCCAGGATTACCAAGCAGGGGAAAGTGCCGTAAAGTGTCTTTCCCAAGGACACAACAGAATGGCTTGAGTGGTTTTGAACCGAAACCGTGTTGGTCACAAGCCCGGCGCTTTAACCACTCGACCACGCTGCCGACATTAGATTTATTTATTTTAGATTTATTTATTTTTTTTGTCTATGACCAAGACACGAAAAGTCAAGCAAAACAAAATATATAAATGCATTACAAAAACATTTGGTCGCCATGACTAGATGCCAGCGAAAGACCAACAAGGTCACCAAAGTCAGCCAGCACCTCAAAATAATTAAAGTGATAACATGTACATGTTCAAATAGGCTACAATTCAGTAGAAACAAATAATAGTACACACCATTATGCAATGACATACAACAGATATCATAACAATTTACAGCTGGTACAAAACACACCGAGAAATTTACAAAGAGAAAAACAACAATAAACAAAAATACAACACATAAGTCTAAAAACAAGTAATATTATACATTAAAATAAACTGATTAAAGTTACAGTATTGGTAGCCTACATAAAGGTGAAAAATTCCACAAAAAATTAAAGGTTAAAAAAAATACACAATAAATATGATTTCAAGAAATTTATATATGAATATACAATAAAAGTTGTAGATATGAAATACACAATAAATATGATTTCAAGCACATAAAGGTGAAAAATTCCACAAAAAATTAAAGGTTAAAAAGAAATACACAATAAATATGATTTCAAGAAATTTATATATGAATACACAATAAAAGTTGTAGATATGAAATACACAATAAATATGATTTCAAGCATATAAAGGTGAAAATTCCACAAAAAATTAAAGGTTAAAAAAAATACACAATAAATATGATTTCAAGAAATTTATATATGAATACACAATAAAAGTTGTAGATATAAAATACACAATAAATACGTATGATTTCAAGCAAACGATGTAAAAAAAAAAAAGAAACATATATTTCCTTTTTTACATTATATCAAGTTAATCGAAAATAACAAAAACAACTATATTAATGATAAAGAGGGCATGCAATACAAGTAATTAATGCAATACAATTGATATAGGAAATATACAGTATACATAAGTTATTGAAATATATATAATTGGTGAATGTTGAAGAAACAGCATTAGTAAGTCGTATATACAATTAGTAAGTCGTAATAAAGACATTAGTAAATTTGAAGATTAACTAGCTTAAATGTTGGGTATGTATATATATATGGTAAAAGTAGCCTAAATTGCTGTAAAAGATTAATAAATTTCAGCTATCTCTGCTCTTTAGACTGTAACAATTTTTTAAGATTATTGTACTTTTTTTGACTGCGGTTACCGTGTTTTTATTGTTGATTTTTAATTAGTTCAAAAACAATTGGACTACAAATATTTCATGCTTTTTTTTTATCGCTGTAATTTCTGTATTTATTCTTTTTTGAAACATACGACTATTTTGCCGGCGTTAATCAAGGTAATCTTACAACCTAAGCTCATAGACAACAGCTTACTAAATTTAGGATCTCTTTTACTATCGGCCGTCACCTTCATTTTTAAAACTTTTTTTTCTCTCGTTTCGCTACTGTCACTCACTTTTCTCTTTTCTTTCTCTTTTACTAAATGATAATCGGTCATAAAACCAAGCCAAATTTTGTAATAAAAACACTTTAAACATTTTGTTTATATTTTTTATCACATTATTTTAAATTAGTAAACATGGACAACGTGATTTTAAACCAAAATATTCAATTTAAATGCAGTTTTAGTTTTGATTTGTACGACGGCTTACAGTAAAACAGATGATAATCGGTGATCTGGACAAGCTAAGCTTTGTTAAATAAAATACTTCAAACGTCTTTTTTATATTTTTTATCATATTATTTTAAATTAGTAAACATGGACAACGTGATTTTAAACCAAAATATTCAATTTAAATGCAGTTTTAGTTTTGATTTGTACGATGGCTTACAGTAAAACAAATGATAATCGGTGATCTGGACAAGCTAAGCTTTGTTAAATAAAATACTTCAAACGTCTTTTATATTTTTTATCATTTTATTTTAAATTAGTAAACATGGACAACGTGATTTTAGACCAAAATATTTAATTTAAATGCAGTTTTAGTTTTGATTTGTGCGACGGCTTACAGTAAAAGAGATATTTAAACAGTGATACTTGAGCGACGGCTTGGAGTAAAAGAGATAATAATGGATTATACAACCAAGCCAAACTTTGTAATAGAAACACTTTAAACATTTTAAAATAGCTTTTAACAACAAATGCTTCATTTAAAGCTCTTTTGTTAATTAAGTAGCCTTAAAAAAGGCTGTTTTGAAAACTCGAACGTTTTCGTCTAGCTCTCTTCAGGAGGTTTCGCTAGAATGAATTGCAGAACTGAATGTAGTATTTCAAAAGTTATAAAGCTGATTCTGATTGGCTAAAAATTAAGGTTAATAATAGTTATCATAATAATTGAAAAGTATCATAATAAATAAAATCACGTTTCGTCAGCGTAAGAAATTTTTTGGCAAAAAAAAAGGAACAAAATTATGCAAGCTTTGTGTTAAAATTTGGAACTAAAAAAGAAAATTTTTACAATTATGCTAACAATTTATGTTTGTAAACAAACTCTTTCTGTCTACACAAATTAGGTTTTCGAAGAGTGATGAAAATTGATTCTAAGACTGATAAGGGGAAATCGGATCGTGCTTTAGAGAGAATAAAAAATTGATTGTCCTTATAGTGAGATGCACATTTTTGGTTATGTAACAAATGGTTTCCAATCGCTGAGTCACAGTGCGGTATTGAATTAGCTAGTTTACCTGGATGTTCTGGTTGTTTACGTTCTTTACTGGTTCTATTCCGAATAGACTTCGGCACATGCTGGCGGATTCTGTCCTGCAAACGTTGAGACGTTCGACCCACGTACCGACTATCACAGTGGCACACGTATTCGTATAATCTTCCCACTTTTCAACAAAGTAGCGTCGTATACGAATACGTGTGCCACTGTGATAGTCGGTACGTGGGTCGAACGTCTCAACGTTTGCAGGACAGAATCCGCCAGCATGTGCCGAAGTCTATTCGGAATAGAACCAGTAAAGAACGTAAACAACCAGAACGTCCAGGTAAACTAGCTAATTCAATACCGCACTGTGACTCAGCGATTGGAAACCATTTGTTACATAACCAAAAATGTGCATCTCACTATAAGGACAATTAATTTTTTATTCTCTCTAAAGCACGATCCGATTTCCACTTATCAGTCTTAGAATCAATTTTCATCACTCTTCGAAAACCTAATTTGTGTAGACAGAAAGAGTTTGTTTACAAACATAAATTGTTAGCATAATTGTAAAAATTTTCTTTTTTAGTTCCAAATTTTAACACAAAGCTTGCATAATTTTGTTCCTTTTTTTTGCCAAAAAATTTCTTACGCTGACGAAACGTGATTTTATTTATTATGATACTTTTCAATTATTATGATAACTATTATTAACCTTAATTTTTAGCCAATCAGAATCAGCTTTATAACTTTTGAAATACTACATTCAGTTCTGCAATTCATTCTAGCGAAACCTCCTGAAGAGAGCTAGACGAAAACGTTCGAGTTTTCAAAACAGCCTTTTTTAAGGCTACTTAATTAACAAAAGAGCTTTAAATGAAGCATTTGTTGTTAAAAGCTATTTTAAAATTTTGTACCACAAAAAACTTTTTAAACATTTTGTTTATATTTTTTATCACCTTATTTTAAATTAGTAAACATGGACAACGTGATTTTAAACCAAAATATTCAATTTAAATGCAGTTTTCGTTTTGATTTGTGCGACGGCTTACAGTAAAAGAGATATTTAAACGGTGATACTTGAGCGACGGCTTGGAGTAAAAGAGATATTAATAGATCATACAACCAAGCCAAACTTTGTAATAAAAACACTTTAAACATTTTGTTTATATCTTTTATCACTTTATTTTAAATTAGTAAACATGGACAACGTGATTTTAAACCGAAATATTCAATTTAAATGCTGTTTTAGTTTTGATTTGTACGACGGCTTACAATAAAACAGATGCTAATCGGTGATCTGGGTAGGCTAAGCTTTGTTAAATAAAATACTTCAAACGTCTTTTTTATATTTTTTATCACTTTATTTTAAATTACTAAACATGAACAACGTGATTTTAGACCAAAATATTCAATTTAAATGCTGTTTTAGTTTTGATTTGTACGACGGCTTACAGTAAAACAAATGATAATCGGTGATCTGGGTAAGCTAAGCTTTGTTAAATAAAATACTTCAAACGTCTTTTATATATTTTTTATCATCTTATTTTAAGATTGCGTGAAGTAAAAGATTTTTCTTCCCAAAGCTTTTCATCTGACACTCTTCAGGGGAAATCGTCAGAATGAAGCAGAATTGAAACCGAACTAAGTTATAAAGTATAAAACGAATATAACAATTTTGCTTCAGTTCGGTTTCAATTCTGCTTCATTCTGACGATTTCCCCTGAAGAGTGTCAGATGAAAAGCTTTGGGAAGAAAAATCTTTTACTTCACGCAATCTTCAAATTCTGTACCACCAAATGTTTATTCACTTTATTTTAAATTAGTAAACATGAACAACGTCATTTTAGACCAAAATATTCAATTTAAATGCAGTTTTAGTTTTGATTTGTGCGACGGCTTACAGTAAAAGAGATATTTAAACAGTGATACTTGAAGGACGGCTTGGAGTAAAAGAGATATTAATAGATCATACAACCAAGCCAAACTTTGTAATAAAAACACTTTAAACATTTTGTTTATATTTTTTATCACATTATTTTAAATTAGTAAACATGGACAACGTTATTTTAAACCAAAATATTCAATTTAAATGCAGTTTTACGTAGTTTTGATTTGTACGACTGCTTACAGTAAAACAGATGATAATCGGTGATCTGGGCAAGCTAAGCTTTGTTAAATAAAATACTTCAAACATCTTTTTTATATTTTTTATCACTTTATTTTAAATTAGTAAACATGGACAACGTGATTTTAAACCAAAATATTCAATTTAAATGCAGTTTTAGTTTTGATTTGTACGACGGCTTACAGTAAAAGAGATGATAATCGGTGATCTGGGTAAGCTAAGCTTTGTTAAATAAAATACTTCAAACTTTGCTAACTAAATACTTTAAACATATTTTTTTTAAATTTTCATCACATTATTTTAAATTAGTAAACATGGACAACGTGATTTTAAACCAAAAAAGTCACTTTAAATGCTTTTTAGTTTTGGTTTGTGCGATGGCTTACAGTAAAACAGATGATAATCGGTTATACGGGCAAGCTAAGGTTTGTTAAATAAAATACTTCAAACGTCTTTTTTAAAATTTTATCACATTATTTTGATTTACTAAACATGGACAACGTAATTTTAAACCAAATTCTTCACTTTAAATGCTGTTTTAATTTTGATTTGTGCGACGGCTTACAGTAAAACAGATAATAATGGGTGATCTGGGCAAGCTAAGCTTTGTTAAATAAAATACTTCAAACGTCTTTTTTATAATTTTTATCACATTAATTTAAATTACTAAACATTAATAACGTGATTTTAAACCAAAATATTCAATTTAAATGCTGTTTTAGTTTTGATTTGTTGCAAAACATCAGATACAGCTCTCTTATTTTTTGTTATTCAACAGCCGAATATTGAAGTCGCATTTGTTGTCGTAGTACTTGGTTTATATATATGGTCTTGAATGACGCTTTGCGCGTAGCCACTGATGCCTCCATCTCTCTCAAACGGACCACTTACGACCTTTTTCAAACATTCAACCATCAGACCTTTGACAACTACATGTAGTAGCGAGAATTGTTTTGCCTAAAAGTGGTACTCCAGAGCTGTCCTCAGCTACTTTTTCGATCCTGCGGTACACTTTAAAAAGTTCCAAAAATCAGCAGAACATCTGGACCAGGTAAAGAGCTAAATTTTCAACGCTTTCCGTTACCTAAAGTTTCATTTAACTGACATAAAAACCTAAAAATTTTAATGTCAACTCTAATAATAAAGTGATGACTTTCTTTCATATAAAGTTATCAATTTGCGCATATTGTGCACAATCGATTAATGGCTCAACGCGGGCCTAGATAAGCCTCTCGAGGATCTTGTAGGGGACACAGAGCAGAGATATCGGTCGATAACTCTTTGGGTCGCCCACAGGCTTTGCTGGTTTTGGGATCGCGACCATAAGCGCTCTTCTCCATATCTTGGGGATTTTGAGTCGGCGCAAACAGGAAGAAAAGAAGTCACATAACCAGGACTTCAAAGCAGCTCTATAATGGAGTATAAGCTTTGAGCAGATGGAATCAGGTCCCGGAGCTTTACCTAGTTTTAAATGTTGGAGGGCAGTAGTAAATTCTCTCTGTGAAAAATTGTCAGAGATATTTACTGGGTCTGGTGATGTGACCCTCCAAAGGTCAGACACTTCTTGAGAGTCAAGTCGAGATTACTTGCGGTCAACAGCCTCGTATTTCCCATTTCTAACCATCTGAGATGCAATAGCATTGGCTGTAACGGGACAGTGACGAGGAGAGTGTCGTAACCTACCAGTAAGGTTGCTCAAAATACTCCACGCTTTTTGACCAGAGTGTGAGAAGTTAATGCTCCAAACTGCATCGGACCATCGATCCCTTCGCTTTCTTGGGAGCTTGGCAATCTCCAGCATCCATCTCAAGCTTGGCAAGCAGAGCTGTAGCAGCCAAACTTGAGTCGTCTCCCTGAGGAGACTGCAGAAAGGTTTTACAAAGGGATTCACACTCTGCATCACAACACGGAATATAGTTGTTTCGATACCCGCGTGGGATAGTCTTTTTGGCTGCTTTCTTGATGATCTTACAGAAGTCGTGGTAAGCTCCACGTCAAGTGAATCAGGCGGCAACAAAGTCTTTGCGTACTTATTTGTCAAAGCAATGTAGTGACTCCATTTGGCACAAATCAAAACGAAAACTGCATTTAAATTGAATATTTTGATTTAAAATCACGTTGTCCATGTTTAGTAATTTAAAATAATGTGATAAAAAATATAAACAAAATGTTTAAAGTGTTTTTATTACAAAGTTTGGCTTGGTTGTATGACCCATTAATATCTCTTTTACTCCAAGCCGTCGCTCAAGTATCACTGTTTAAATATCACTTTTACTGTAAGCCGTCGCACAAATCAAAACTAAAACTGCATTTAAATTGAATATTTTGGTTTAAAATCACGTTGTCGATGTTTACTACTTTAAAATAATGTGATAAAAAATATAAACAAAATGTTTAAAGTGTTTTTATTACAAAGTTTGTTTTGGTTGTATGATCCATTAATATCTCTTTTACTCCAAGCCGTCGCTCAAGTATCACTGTTTAAATCAGGGATGTCAAACTCGCGGCCCGCGGGCCGCATGCGACCCTCGGAGCTCTCCAATCCGGCCCTCGAGCATCCATCAATAATTGTCATATTTTGTAAGGTTTTTCAATTTTTCAGAATCAATATCAATAATTGTCATAATGAAATGCAAAAAATTGGCATGTAAATGTCATTTAATATTTAAAAAAATAACAACACCTCGTCCGGCTCATAAATTACGTCGCAATATATGTCGCAAACTACACCTAACTAAAAATATGCTATAAAAATAGATCGAAAATTGCATGCGGCCCTCGACACAATTCCCAACATGCAATGTGGCCCCCAGAAGCCCGCGAGTTTGACACCCCTGGTTTAAATATCTCTTTTACTGTAAGCCGTCGCACAAATCAAAACGAAAACTGCATTTAAATTGAATATTTTGGTTTAAAATCACGTTGTCCATGTTTACTAATTTAAAATAATGTGATAAAAAATATAAAAAAACGTTTGAAATATTTTATTTAAACGTTTTGTTTATATTTTTTATCACATTATTTTAAATTAGTAAACATGGACAACGTGATTTTAGACCAAAATATTCAATTCAAATGCAATTTTAATTTTTATTTGTGCGACGGCTTACAGTAAAAGTGATATTTAAACAGTGATACTTGAGCGACGGCTTCGAGTAAAGGAGATATTAATGGGTCAAACAACTAAGCCAAACTTTGTAATAGAAACACTTTAACAAAGCTTAGCTTGTCCAGATCACCGATTAGCATCTGTTTTATTGTAAGCCGTCGCACAAATCAAAACGAAAACTGCATTTAAATTGAATATTTTGGTTTAAAATAACGTTGTCCATGTTTACTAATTTAAAATAAAGTGATAAAAAATATAAACAAAATGTTTAAAGTGTTTCTATTACAAAGTTTGGCTTGGTTGTATGATCTATTAATATCTCTTTTACTCCAAGCCGTCGCTCAAGTATCACTGTTTAAATATCTCTTTTACTGTAAGCCGTCGCACAAATCAAAACTAAAACTGCATTTAAATTGAATATTTTGATTTAAAATCGCTTTGTTCATGTTTAGTAATTTAAAATAATGTGATAAAAAATATAAAAAAGACGTTTGAAGTATTTTATTTAACAAAGCTTAGCTTGTCCAGATCACCGATTATCATTTGTTTTACTGTAAGCCGTCGTACAAATCAAAACTAAAACTGCGTTTAAATTGAATATTTTGGTCTAAAATCACGTTGTCCATGTTTAGTAATTTAAAATAATGTGATAAAAAATATAAAAAAGACGTTTGAAGTATTTTATTTAACAAAGCTTAGCTTACCCAGATCACCGATTATCATCTCTTTTAGTGTAAGCCGTCGTACAAATCAAAACTAAAACTGCATTTAAATTAAATATTTTGGTTTAAAATCACGTTGTTCATGTTTAGTAATTTAAAATAAAGAGATAAAAAATATAAAAAAGACGTTTGAAGTATTTTATTTAACAAAGCTTAGCTTGCCCAGATTAGCGATTATCATTTGTTTTACTGTAAGCAGTCGTACAAATCAAAACTAAAACAGCATTTAAATTGAATATTTTGGTTTAAAATCACGTTGTCCATGTTTACTAATTTAAAATAATGTGATAAAAGATATAAACAAAATGTTTAAAGTGTGTTTATTACAAAATTTGACTTGGTTTTGTGACCGATTATCATTTAGTTAAAAAGGAAAGAAAAGAGAAAAGTGAGTGAGAGTAGCGAAAACGAGAGAGCGTTTTAGAAACGAGAGAAGAAAAAAGTTTTAAAAATGAAGATGACGGCCGATAGTAAAAGAGATCCTAAATTTACTGGTCTCAAATCAATATTACTTTTTATTGTGATATATTTGAAGAAACAACACAGAAAACAATACCAAAAAATTACCATTGTCATTCTAGCAAAATTCTCTCATTTCAACAAAAAAAAAAAAGAAAAGAGAAACAAAAATCTCTAGCTCCTATAAAAAAATTGCGGATAAAAACAACAACAAAAAATTCGTTATAGGGCGCACGCAAACGAAACAATAAAACCAAACACATAGCAACAGGTCAACACAATCAAACCTTAAATTTAAAATCTTTTTTTTGGAAAAATTCATAAAATGCAAAAATTTCTCAAACAGTAAGTTGAGTTTTATTCTAACTTTATAACTTTTAAGAATTCAACTTGTACTTTAAGCCAAAACAAACAAATAAATAAAAAACTCAAAATTTTACTGCAAAAATTTATTAAATACAAAATTACTTAAATATTTAGTCAATTTTATTTCCACTTGCTACCTTTTAACAGTTACAAAAAATGATTGTGACTTTATTAAATTTAAATCTACAAACTGGAGTAAGTTAGTTTAGGCATTTGTACCAACACCATATTCAGTTTTTAGTAAAATGAACTTGAATATGTGTCACTGCATGCTATGTCGCAAAAAGCCGACACGCGTCACATTGAACTCAAAATAAAACATGTTTCCGGTCATATATCCACATATGCCGAACTGTTTGGGATATCTACACATCTTGCAGATTACGAATATGCATTCAGTTGGTGTCAACACCATATTCAGTTTTGAGTAAAATGAACTTGAACATGAGTCGCTTTACGTTAAACGCTAAGTCGCGAAAAGCCGACACGCGTGACATTGAACTCAAAATAAAACATGTTTCCAGTCATATATCCACATATGCCGAACTGTTTTGAATATCTACATATCTTGCACATTACGAATATGCATTCAGTTGGTGTCACCATCATGCTCAGTTTTGAGTAAAATGAACTTGAACATGAGTCACTTTACGTTAAACGCTAAATCGCGAAAAGCGGACGCGCGTGATATTGAACTCAAAATAAAACATGTTTCCGGTCATATATCCACATATGCCGAATTCTTTTGAATATCTAGACATCTTGCACATTACGAATATGCATTCGGTTGGTGTCACCACCATATTCAGTTTTGAGTTAAATGAACTTGAACATGGGTCGCTTTACGTTAAACGATATGTTGCTTTATGCGGAAACCCGTGATATTGAACTCAAAATAAAACATGTTTCCGGTCATATATCCACATATGCCGAATTGTTTTGAATATCTAAATATCTTGCACATTACGAATATGCATTCGGTTGATGTCAACACCATATTCAGTTTTGAGTAAAATGAACTTGAACATAGGTCGCTTTACGTTAAATGATATGTTGCTTTAAGCGGAAACGCGTCACATTAAACTCAAAATAAAACATGTTTCCGGTCATATATCCACATATGCCGAATTGTTTTGGATATCTACACATTTTTAACGGGAGTTAGTGCTGTCACCATATTGTTTAGCGGGAGTTATCAAGCATCAAATAAAATCTGGCAATGAATTTCACTTCAGCACTGACATCACTTTTACTATACACATTTAATTGATATTTTGTAGCATTTTACGAAAACTTCGGACAATGAAAAGTAAATACCCGCAAAAAATTACAGTCTGGTCAAAAGAAAAAATGATTATGTAAACATTTTAATAAACTCTCTCCTTTTTCCTTATTAGCGACCATAACCATCCACCTCTTTATTTTGATTACGTGATATTAGCGCGATTTCTTGATAATTTTTGCAGAGATCAAGATAAATTACAAAAGCATCGCGATGCAGAATTCACAATCAGCCGAAATCGCTGATTGATAAAAAAGAGAAAACAAAATTGAGTTTGGAGAACTAACAACGTTAAATTGAATTTGTCAATACCTTTTAAAAAATAAAGGTGTGAGAAATCAGGTTACCACTTTCATTCCTCGTTTTTATTACATGGTTTTTCTTCCACACGCGTGGTTATCCATAAGAAAAAATTAACGTACAATTAGCCTACACATATTGGGGTCGCAGAACAAAAAAGTTTGAGAAACCCTGGTCTAGGGCAATGTTTTTCAAAATGTGTGCCGCGGCACACTACTGTGCCGTGAGAGATTTATAAGTGTGGAGCGAAACTTTTAATGATTATAACATTATATATAACGAAATTTATATACTCACTCTATAACAGAGGAAAAGTATGTTTTGTTATCACCTGCAACGAAAAAGCTTAAAAATTTTAAATGTAATTTCCATTACGTAAAATTTTGGTGATCAATTGTCTTCCAGACTCGTTTCGGTACACCGGGTATTTCAAACTCGCGGCCTACGAAGTCTTTCAACGAATTTTTTGATCAGATACTCAATACCAAATCAAATTAATGATAAATTCAGAACTAAATTGAAATAATTAAAGTGACAAGGTTTATTACCAAGAACTTGATTTTCGAACCGAATTTAACCAACCAATTAAGTGAAGACCATTTCTTTGGTTCTCACCTTGATTTCAACATAAAATTTAAAAGAATAACCTTGATCAGCCAAATAATTCAAGTGAAGACTTTTTTTATTGCCCTTCAATCTCTTTTGTAAGCAGATTGCGACCAGCGGCAAAATTTTAGGCTAAAATTTCACCGATTCGATCAACATAGTCCGCGCGACTTCGACATGCCTGTCGTACACAATATGCGAAACCTAAATACTTTATGTGAAAACAAACAGTACAAAATCTAGTGAAGAATAATAAAAGAAAGTTTTCACCTTATTTATAGAAAGTTACATAAAAATTCGAGGCCTTTATGTAATACACTATAATGCATCAGGTAAAGGAAAATGTGGAAAACTCAGTGCAGACCAAAAAAGATCTGGTTCAAGTATGCCGCGAAGTTTGGAAAGTTAGCAAAGTGTGCCGCGGACGCAAAATATTTAAAGAAGCATTGGTCTTGGTTAAGACAATTGAAGAAAAGAAATTTGCTTCAAATGGGTGTTTTTAGACACATTGACAGCAGGCTTACCATTTTGTCCTTATTTCTAAATAAAGTGGTTGGTTTTTATCAATATAGTTTTGGTTTTTAATAGCCTTTCTGGAAAGCGTGCTTATTATACTGACAACGTCAAGTAAAGATAAAAAAAAAGAGGACTGGACTTGACTTTGTCGGTAAAAATAGTTGCAAAACAAGCTACAGCTTACAAGTTTTTGTTGGTACCCCCTTTAATTTGGATAATAGCTGAGCTTATTTTTTGGTCATCTCAGATGGTAACTCTGTTGACAACTTGTGTCACGCGCTTCCATGACTTTTGGTTGA
Source organism: Diplosoma virens (assembly GCA_963680785.1). Lineage (NCBI taxonomy): Eukaryota > Metazoa > Chordata > Ascidiacea > Aplousobranchia > Didemnidae > Diplosoma > Diplosoma virens. The sequence goes on along the minus strand of OY796885.1, from coordinate 26,461,277 downwards.
AAGCGCAGCTGCATTGTGACAAAACATTTTTTTAAGTTGTTGACTACATTTTTTTGAAATGGGCAGAAAAAGGTAAAAACATTGCAAATTTGCCTGAATACTTTTCAAAGAGTGTTTTGCTTTAACTGCGCTTCTCAATATTTCTGCGTATGATATTTTTGTCTTCGAGCTTATTATCGAGCTTATCATTAAAAAATAAAATGCAGAGCCAGATTGAGGATTGACCATAGCGGACAGGATACAAACGAAGTACTGCATGAAATTTTATAAATCCAATAATGTCAAGTATTACGAACAAAATCAATAAAAAAAATTTAATTTAATTAGATTCATGAAACTGTCGTTTATCACAGAGTATGTTGTCAAGATTTGGTTTGGAAGTGCTGCATCCAAGCAAGAGAATCGCCTTCAAATGTTCATCAGTCAATCTTGTTTGATGTTCTGACTTTACGTATTTCATTTCTGAAAATGTTCGCTCAGAAGCATAAGTTCCAAACATTAATGCCATACAAGACGCAAACTTTTTCAGCTTTTGAAACTGATCATCAGATAGGCAGCGATAAATTTTAACAAGCTGTTTTTCCCTGTACTTCTCTTTCAAAAACCCATTTGCTTGTAAATCAATAAGCTCGAACTTTAGTTTGAACGACATATCAGCAGGATTACATTTAAACGGATTACGGAATAGAAGATGTCGTTTTAAATTCTGTCTAGATCGGAAAATAAACGCTGGAACAAATCGCTTTACCTAATCACTTCAAACGAGCGACAACCTACTGTATCAGTATTACAGTATGAAAAATCATATTCGGAAATAAAAAACATAAAATAATTGTTACATTTCTTGCGGCCTGAGAACTGGAAGTTTAAAATTTATTTCTTTATTACTTACAGTATATAGCTGTGCTTCCCAAGCTTGCTGGTCGGTGTAACACTGTGAGGGCTCTAAAGTTGAAAAGGAACACTAATACGCTGAAAATCGGGTGAAATAAAAAAAAATCAAGCAATAAGTTACAATAATAGCAGTAAATATATTAAATTTTTTTTTATTAAAAGAGCTTCCTTTTTTCTTAAGAGACCTTAATTAAGAGAGATTAAAAAAAATTTTTCCTTAATAAACAGCATTATGCCAATGAAGCTTCTTTTGATTAAATATATTTTAATTTATTTACTGCTAGCTTTGTAATTTATTGCTTCATTTATCTTTTATCTCAACCAGTGGTGAATATTCAAATTCAGGGGCCCGAGGCAAGAATTTCCAAAAATTGCTATTCTCTAGAAAAAAAAAGGGCTTCGATTTAAAAACATAAGAAATGCAAAAAACGTACATATCCAAAACATTTCAGCTTATGTGGATATATGACCGGAAACATGTTTTAGTTTGAGTTCAATGTCACGCGTGTCCGCTTTTGGCGACATAGCGTTTAACCTAAAGCGACTCATGTTCAAGTTCATTTTACTTAAAACTGAGCATAATGTTGACACCAACTCAATGCATATTCGTAATATGCAGGAAATATAGATATCGAAACATGTTCGGCATATGTGGATATATGAGCGGAAACATGTTTTATTTTGAGTTCAATGTCACGCGTGTCCGCTTAAAGTGATACAGAGGTTAACGTAAAGCGATTTATGTTCAAGTTCATTTTACTCAAAACTGAATATGGTGTTGACACCAACCCAATGCATATCCGTAATGTGCAGGAAACGTAGATATCGAAAACAGTTCGGCATATGTGAATATATGACCGGAAACATGTTTTATTTTGAGTTCAATGTCACACGCGTTTACGATTAAAGTGATACAGCGTTTAAAGTAAAGTGACCTATGTTCAAGTTCATTTTACTCAAAACTGAGCATAGTGTTGACACCAACCGAATGCATATTCGTAATGTGCAGGAAATACAGATATTGATAAGTGTGTTAATTATGTGGTTCTTGTTGGTATTTTGTTTTATTTAATTTTATATACTTTGGCAAAGAATTTTTTAAGTTGTATTAGTTGTTGCTGAATTTGTTTTTTCTTTTTTTTGTCGAAAACGAGAGAATCATTCTGGTAGAATGACAGTGGTAAAAAATTCGCTAATCTACAAGTTGCATTTCAAATTGACTGACTGGTTAGTCCAGTAGTTACCACTGTCATTCTGGCAGAATTCTCTCATTTCAACAAAAAAAATAAAAAAAGAAGAAAAATCTCTAGCTCTATGATATGATATCTATGATATCTCTATGATATTAAAGCTCTAAGACCGGAAACATGTTTTATTTTGAGTACAATGTCACGCGTTTCCGATTAAAGTGACATAGCGTTTAATGTAAAGTGACTCATGTTCAAGTTTATTTTACTCAAAACTGAGCATGATGTTGACACCAACCCAATGCATATTCGTAATATGCAGGAAAAATCTTGAATAATAAGCAGAAATCTCTAGCTCCGATAAAATAATTGCGGATGAAAACTGCAACAAAAAATTCGTTATAGGGCGCACGCAAACAAAATAATAAAAACAAACACATAGTAACGGGTCAACACAATCAAAACTTAAATTTAAAACCCTTTTTGGAAAATTCATCAAATGCAAAAATTTCTCAAACACTAAGTTGAATTTTATCCTAACTTTATAACTTTTAAGAATTAAACTTGTAATTTAAGCTAAAACAAACAAATAAATAAAAAACTCAAAATTTTACTGCAAAAATCTATTACCGTAAATACAAAATTCCTCAAACTTTTAGTCAATTATATTTTCACTAGCTACCTTTTAACAGTTACAAAAAATGATTGTCACTTCATCAAAACCAAATCTACAAACTGGAAAAAGTTAGTTTAGGCAATTTATACCAACACCATACCCAGTTTTAAGTAAAATGAAGTTGAACATGAGTCACTTTACGTTAAACGCTATGTCGCTTTAAGCGGAAACACGTCCCATTGAACTCAAAATAAAACATGTTTCCGGTCATATATCCATATATGCCGAACTGTTTTGGATATCTAAACATCTTGCACATTACGAATATGCATTGGGTTGGTGTCAACACCATGCTCAATTTTGAGTAAAATGAACTTGAACATGAGTCACTTTACGTTAAACGCTATCTCGAGAAAAGCGTAAACGGGTGACATTGAACTCAAAATAAAATATGTTTCCGGTCATATATTCACATATGCCGAACATGTTCCGATATCTACGTTTCCTGCACATTACGAATATGCATTCGGTTGGTGTCAACACCATGCTCAGTTTTGAGTAAAATGAATTTGAACATTAGTTACTTTACGTTAAACGCTGTATCACTTTAATCGGAAACGCGTGACATTGAACTCAAAATAAAACATGTTTCCGCTTATTTATTCACATATGCCGAACATGTTTCGATATCTACGTTTCCTGCATATTACGAACATGCATTGGGTTGGTGTCAACACCATGCTTAGTTTTGAGTAAAATGAACTTGAACATGAGTCACTTTACGTTAAACGCTATGTCACTTTAAGCGGAAACGCGTGACATTGAACTCAAAATAAAACATGTTTCCGGTCATATATCCACATATGCCGAATTCTTTTGGATATCTAGACATCTTGCACATTACGAATATGCAATTGATTAATTTCACCCATATTTGATTTTGAGCAGAATGTTTAAAAATGTACTGTTACTAGTTGTTAATGCTTTGCCGCGAAAATTAAAAACGCTTAGGCATAGTTAACGTACAGAATATGATTTTTAAATGTGGTAGCCTACAATAAAATTCTTCTAATAGGTAGTACAAAGTGCAAGCTCTAGTGTTTTTAGTACTTCGATACTTCAATAATTTTTGATTTTTTCACTGCCACATTCCAATCTCACCTAAGAGGTTGTGGCGTTTGAGATCGTTAGGTTTTTTTAGCAGGACCTTCACCGGTAGTCACGGGTATTATTTTACCTGCTTTGAAAAATTCAATCTTTGGTATTTTAAGATATCTATTTTAATTGCTTGTAGTATAAATCTTGTAACTCTTTTCATCCTAATTTTAAAGTTTTAGTTATTTCGATCATAGTACTTAACTGCTTGTAATTTTAGCGTTTGTTGCGATTTTAGACTAACTGTAATAGAGCATAGCATTTTTCAAATTCTATAATAAGATAATTTTTGGATTAGTGTTTTGTTTCAGCTGAACAGTAGCCTACTGCAAAATATTGTTTTTATTTGATTTCAAATTTATGCTATCATTACAACTGCCACTCTTTTACCTTAATGTATAGTGCTAGTTTCTATAAGTAGTTGATAAAATGTTTTTTGTTTTAATTGGAAAACCATTTTATTATAATCTCGTTTTAGTTGTTCTGTCATTTTAATTTAATGTTGCTTTATTTTTTTAAACTCTGAAAAGATTATTGTTTTAATAGTGTTTTGCACTAAAAAAAGCACGGTACGTTTAAAAACTAGTGTTCCAACGGTAAATTTATTGTAAATATCGTCACCAAACATTTTAACTGTTTCAACTTGCACACATAATTTTTTTCGAATGCAGTTACAAAAATTTATAACAAATTCTGGTGTAAATTTGTAAAAAGTGTAAGCAAAACGTTTATTGCATGTAAAAAGAGTTTTTTCACCTGATTTCAAAAACATGATATGTCGGTGGTATTTTTTATTACATTCGTTTTTAGTTACAGAACGAGATATTATTTCTCTAAGGTTATCAATTACAAATTGTAAATTTTCTTGGTGTAAAACTTCCCACTGATTATCTAGTACATAATAGCGTGGTTTTTAATCAATATATCTACGCTTTATTGTGTGTAATGTGTCAAAGGAGCTTTCTACCGCGGTTATTTTAGGTCGCTTTACAAATATTTTTTTGCGCTTTTTACAATAATTATGTTCTTCATAAGTACAATCGGAAGAATTATTGTCAGTTCGTTTTTTGTAAAAAAATAAATAACCGTTTTTTTTCAAGAACCGTCTTTACTTTTGATAGGTCCAGTTTACGAACACTCTGGTTATTTATTTCGATTAAGTCGTTTCCGTTTAAAAAAATATAGCAAATAAAATGGCCGCTTTCTACTTTCTCACCTAAATGTACAACCACGCTAACCAATTCGTACATTGCATCAAGGTCACTGCGGTCTTTTCCTTTTATTTGCACAAACCTTGATAAAGAAACTTTTTTCTACATTTTACGGTATCAACGTTTCTGGCTAAATTAACGACTAATAAGTTTGGAAAACTAATAAAAGCTGCATACGTTTCGTGGTTTCTCACTTTTCGACAAAAAACGCAATATTTGCATTCGTTTGCTCTCATAAATTGCTCTATGTACTCGCTTAAACTATGACCATGATCAATTGTGTCAAAGAGTGGCAATCGTAAAATTATTTGCCTGAAGAATTCGGTTTCCCCTGCTTTCAAACAAGTAATACACTTAAACTGTTTAGAAAATTTTACCAAGCAAGTGATATTATTTTTGGCCAAAACGTTTTGTAAAATGCTGCATTGAAAAAACTCATCCGGGTCTTGTTGTTCACCGAAAGTAAACCCACATTGCTTGCAAACAATTCTCAGGGTATTCTCCAAAAAATTGTCCGACACTTCTGTCTTTTTCAAAAGAAAATAAAATAACGAAAAAAAAGTTATTATTTGTTTCTAAGTTTAAATCACTTTCATTAGTAATGTATTTGTGCGCTTGAAACACTCTCACGATTGCTTGCACCACTGCATTAAACCAACAATTATTAGCAATGTTAGATAAACCAATCACATAATTATAAACCATATCTTTACATGCCTCAGTAATCTCTATGCAGCATGAAGTAGAATTTAGGTATAAAATATAAAGCATCCAACTGCGATATTCCAAGATTTGTGATTTCGGCAAAGTTTTATCGAACGATAGTTGTTTTTTGCGGCAAATCATATCGGCAGCCATGCACACGCACACGCCGCAACTGCTGTTGTCCGGTTGAACTAAACCTGTTTTTACTTCAAATTTAATGACTGGAGATCTGCCACTGATTTGCAAAGAAACAAAAAAATTAATAAAGCTCTTTTTCGTAATTTCTGCTACTGATGACGAATCTTTTCGAAGAGAATTGATTAGAAATAGTGTATGGTTTATGTTTGAATACCAAAGTAACAAGAAATGGTTTTCAAACAAAATTGGTGCTAAAATATGTGGCCGAATGTTTTGTGTTTTTTCATCATAAGGCGATTGTTAAATATTGTTTTATTTTTGATTTTATTTTGTAAAATGCAAGTACTATCGTCGAAGTCTAATGATTCAAACATCTGTTCATTGTTCTCAATGTTAAATTGTTTTGATAATAAACTGATGTAGCTATCTATTATGTATTTGCTAACCCATCCCATGCAAAAGGGCTGTTTTAAATGCTTTACCATATCAGAATAAACTTTCTGATTTGTTAATGAATTCAAAGAATGTAAATCAAGCCACGTTAATTGATGTCCGTGACCAATTTGCATGGCGATTTGGGTTACGGAAAAGTTGTAAAAGAATGTAAATCAAGCCACGTTAATTGATGTCCGTGACCAATTTGCATGGCGATTTGGGTTACGGAAAAGTTGTAAATACCAGGTAGTGAATTCAATACTAAATCCGAAAACTTTATTGCATTTGTCAAATGTTTTTTGTAATAATCCATTAACTTAAATTTGTCGTTTATGTGCGGATGCGCTTCATGTCTATAAGTATAATGCAAAGTTTTGTCCAATAGTTCTTTGTCATCACTGTTATTTCTTTTAATTTCAGTATCAGCTCCAATAAAATTTTTTTTTTTTTTGGCCAAACTAGAAGCATAATACCCAGTTTGTTGTCTTTTCCTTTTTCGAAACTTTGAAAGAACAACTGAAGTAGTTTTTGGGTTTTCCTGTTTTTTTGATTTATTATTCTTCATTACGCTATGAAATGCATAATCCGAAAATAATTTTTGTGTAATTTTTAACTCCGTGTAATATTTTTGAACAAAATCATCTATTCTGCCGATTCGATTTCCTTTTAAATAAACCTTTTTTAGGCTGTTGAAATGTTGTTCGATTATTCCTTGAGTTAAATTTTTTTCAACCGTAATGTTTGAGGATGTGTTTTGCAGTACTTTGTAAAACGCCGAATAATTATCAAAAAGCTTTTTAATATCATTATTTGACCTACTACTTTTATGTCGGGACAAATCACCCAGCATTAACTTTGATGTGCAACAGATTCGACTAACTATTATTCTAATTAATTTCTGACAAAATACGTTTCCAAAATAAACATTGGCTATATTGCGATCTGTTTTTTCATTTCGCTTATGATTTTGATAATTTTCGCTTTGTAAAAAATTGTTTAATTTTTTTGTGAAGTGCAAATAAAATGGGGAATTTAGTTCTTGTTTTTCATCAGTACCTTTCGACGCATAAAAAAAGTCTTCCTTAGGAGAACTAAATATATTAGATATATTTTCATTTATCAACTCCGCTGTAACACGATTTATGTCCAAATCAGTGCAATGTTTTATGTTTTCAAATTGTTGTTTGACGAATCGAGAACTATTTTCGCAATTAGTAATAGCAATAATACTCTCCATTATCGATTCCAATTGATCAAATGTCGACACAGAAAATAATGCACTAATCCAAAACATTGCTACATGTCTGTAAGCGCGTTTATAGTACTTTCCAATAATGATTTTAGCAGCACGCATCGCATGACTTAAATAGTTTTGAACAAATGTTTTTTTCATATCGCCGGCTCACGGTTTGCTAGTAATAATTCTCCAACAGCGATAATAGTATTCTACGCGTGTTTCGTTTGCAAATGCTCTAAGCACAGCATTCCACATAGCCATGGAGCCGTCTATCATGACGATAATTGGTTTGTGATTACATCCGCAAACTTTAATGGCGTCAAGCAGAAACAGCTCCAAAAAACGCCGAATACTACCAGCGTTGTGTCTTGTGGAAATAGAAGTAGCTACAGGAAGGCCGGGACTGCCTTTGGAAGGATTACGCACCAATAAAGTATAAATTTGAAAATCGTTATAGTTTTCAATACGTTTCAAAACACTTCCCGTAGAATCAAAATAAACAATATCGTTTTTGCAAATTAAATTGTAGGCTTTTATTTGTTTATCGCTGTATAATATGACTCCTGGAGGACGAACGGAAATGTCTCTGATAAATTTTTCATTGTTTTCTTTAAGTATTTTAGCGAATACCTCTATATTAACCACCCAATTACCACTATAGCGGGTGCAAGCAGCACCTTTATATTTTAAATTGCGCAATACAGACTGTGAAGGCACGTATGTATGAGCGTCGTATAGGCGTTCCTGGTCATTAAGAGGGTTTTGAAGTTTTCGATACATTACATTTGGTGTTTGGTGTTGCAATTCTTCCATAAGTTTTCTTTTTAAAATACCTTTTATTGGTCTACTTTTAACGCATGCAACATAATGCGATCTATTTCCTGAGAGCGAAACAATTCCTTCTACGCAATGTTTATACGAATAAAAAGAAATTTTTCCAAACACCTCACAGTTACAGCAGTGTGCATGGCGACAATATATATTAACATAATCTTCGTAGTATTTTTCACTACCATCACGCAGTTTTGTTACTTTTTCAGGTTTTCGCAAGTAGTGATTTGCGATGCATGGTGCACAACAATTGTACAGTACTTTTAATTTCGGTAAAAGTATTTCCGAATAATAATACGATCCAAATCTATTTATTGATCTATTAGCAGTCATCTTTTTCCAATCCTCTAAACTGATTTTAATTTGAACAGAGCTTAAGTCTACATCTTGAAAGCGCTTTTTCTCTATTTCAACCACGCTTTTGCTATAGTTACCCACTGTGCTGATCAACTAAATTACATCTTTATACCGATTATTAATATTAGTTGGTGTACTTATGTTTACATCGCTATTTTGTTGCTTTTTCGATGACTGGCAGTCAGCAAAACATGACTGAAGTAATCTAAAGTATTTCTTGCTTTTTAAATAAACATAGTTTTCTTCCTTTTTTCACATTGTCCTTTATAAAAATCAATATTTATCAAAACTTCTGCAAACCTTTGTTTGTCCAGCGTTGTGATGGTTTTGTGATGGTCTATAGTTTTTACCGAATGGTACAAGGTAGTCAAATTATTTTTTAAAGATAAGTTTGCACATGTACAAACACAATTACATTTTTTCCACTGCTCTTCAAACAAAGTTAAAGCTAGATGATCCTTTTCAAAAACACATTTTGGATGAAACCACTCCTGATATGCTTTACAAAATACATACAAACTGCCATCATTAGGACTTCTACAAATAGAATATAATTCTTCCGGCTTTTTATTGCTATCATTTTGTTTCGATTTTTCAAATTGTCTATTTGTTTGATTTGAGACACCTATAGATGAATCAATAGTTGTGTTGTGTATACTTATAAGGCCACTTATAAGTATACACAACCGGTTGTGTATACTTATAAGTGGCCTTATAAGTATACACAACCACCCAAAGCGGTGTAGGCCAAGCTTGATTTTCCAATCGAAAGCTTGAAGAATTCTGAACAAAAAACTGAACGTTACAGTTTGACGTCGGTAAAACTTGGTGGTTGTATTGTTGGAACAGAGAGATATCAGACAAAAAAAGCAATGCGTGGTTAGCCGCAAACAACTGAACTTGTGCGGGTTAAAACAAACTACTTAAAAAAATTTGTTTCTATAACAGCTACAGCTTTTTTTGCCGTTGACTGTTACTGTAATTATTTTTCTTCCCCTTCCGAAATTCATTTCCCCATCCGAAAGTCAAAACGCAAACAAAGAAATGAACTCACGACGCTCTGATACCGCATGGTATATTTTTATTTAACTTTCGATTGCTTAGGCGTGTTGCCGTAATCTCCTTACGACAGCTTGCTGATGTATTAATAAATATGGTTAACGCAGTTTGGTCGAATTACTTTTAGTAGTTTAATTTACGTAATTTAATTTAAATAACTTTAAATATTTAACGATTGCAATTTTTTAACTGTGTTTGTAGTAAGTTTAACATTTTTCATTAAATTGACAAGGTGTTCCACATTTGCTGTCACCATATCGTTTAACGAGAGTTATCAAGCATGAAATAAAATCTGGTAACGAATTTCACTTCAGCACTGACATCACTTTTACTGTACACATTTAATTGACATTTTGTAGCATTTTACAAAAACTTCGGACAATGAAAAGTACGTAAATATCCGGAAAAAATTTGAGTTTGGTCAAAAGAAAAATTGATTATATAAACATCTTAATAAACTTTCTCCTCCTTCCTTAATTAGCGACCAAATGCGTCCACCTCTTTATTTTGAATACGTAATATTAGCGCGATTTTTTGGTAATTTTTGCAGAGATCAAGATAAATTACAAAAGCATTACGATGCAGAATTCACGATCAGCCAAAATCGCTGATTGATAAAAAAGAGAAAACAAAATTGATTTTGGAGAACTAACAGCGTCAAATTTAACTTGCAAATTCCGGTTAAAAAAGTAAAGGTGTCAGAAGTCGAAATTTTTTAATTGAAATGGACTTATGATATTTTGTAAAACGTATGTTTATGCTTTCAAAATGATAATAACAAATCGAAAAAGGAAGGCACTGCGTATGTCAAACTTATATGTTGTATGCAATTATGATAGGGCTTACACGAAAATGTTTAAGTTGCTCGTAGCGGTACCAAAAAAGGCTCAAGAGCAATGAACTGTATAAAAAACCATCATAGTCACTTTTTCTTCTTTATCTCCTAAAAATGTTTTAATTGGCCATCCGTCAATTATCTTTATACGTTAATTTGTTTCATACAAGTAGATAATGGAATGAGTTCTAATTTCGAAACGTCCTTAATTGTCTTGTCTTCAATTCAATGGTGCAAAAATAGTTATTCACTTCGTTTGTCTAGGGCAGGGCTTCTCAAACTGTGGGTCGCGTAAAGAATTTTTAGGTCGCAAAACAAATTGGCTTTTTGTGCTTTTCAAATTGTTTTTTTTTTTACAATAATATTTATTGACAATCAAAAACTAAAAAAGGTAAAGTGTCATTACATTATTGTTGCGTCATAAAGTAGTAAGTTTGTTTCAGCGGACGAGGGGAATGACTCGTCTAAACCTGCGCAGTCAGGTATTCGAAAATTCAAATTGTTTTGGACCAACAAATGATTTAATAGCGTTGATTACACAATTTTTAATCAGGAAACTATTTAAAATCAGAAACAATTTAACTACAGTGCGGGTCAAAAGAGTTTGCAAAATTTATAATTGTCTTTAATATTGACTGTACAGTATTTATTGAAAGTTTATATATCCAAATAAAATCTGTTTTCAAACATAAATATGAAGTATATGTTAGCAAACAAGAAAATAATGAATTTCTTATTTTTAAGGATATTAAATGGGCCAAAAGAGTTTGCAAATCTTTATATTTATGTAAGAAACAGAAAATATCAAAAACAAACCAAATTGTACAAAAAATAAGCAAACCTTTTGTAAGTACAACATAAAGTGGTGTTCAAGAATAAAATTAAAATGAATGAATAAATTAATGAAAATGTATATATTTTTTTTAATATTTAATTTGCTTTCCACCGTTTTGAATTAACTTCACCAATCTTCCATCAACTGAAGAAGTTGAGAGGAAACTTCCAAAATTCTCTCCCACAGTTCCTTTTTGTTACCAAATTGACGTCCTTTTTCATAGACCTTTCTCTTTATAATCGATCAAAGGTTTTCAATTGGGTTTAAATCTGGACTCTGTGGAGGCCAATCCATCAGTCGTTGTCCTGTTATACCCACACCTGAAAGCCAACCTTTAGTGAAGCGAGAGGCGTGACTTGGGGCATTGTCTTGTTGAAAGATAATGTTCTGTTTGACATCATCATTTTGAGAATTTAACCAGGGCATAAGATTCTTTTCCAGGAAGGCACAGTAATTGCCAGAATTCATTTTAAGTCCATCGGGGGCAAGAAAAGGCCCAACAATCTCATCACCAATTATTCCAGCCCAGATCATCACTCTACCACCTCCTTGTTGACGTTTGTACCGCAGACGAGGACTTGTGTTCTTTTGGAGCCAACCTCTCCTCCAACCATCAGGGCCATCAAGCGTAGCTCGTGCTTCGTCTGTCCAAATAACAGTTTGGAAATCGGTTTACAAATACTTAGTAGCCCAGAAAAGTTTCTTTTGGCGATTAATATCACTTAAAGGCGGGCATACTTCCGGTGATCGCTGATCTGCCATGTTATTGAGGATTCGATTGCGAGTCCTTTTGGACACATCCGTTAGTCCAGCCGCATAAATGTCTTTGCTTGTGCAGTGTGGGTTCTGAGAGAAAGCTCTTTTGATTTTTCTCCAATCTCTGCTCGTTGTCACTCTTGGTTGACCGCTTTTGTGTTGTTTTCGACATACGTTGCCCTCATTCGTAAACCTTTTCACCGTACGATGATCTCGTTTGATAATTTTGGATATTTCCAATGTGGACTTCTTCATCTTAAGCAGTTTTACAACATTAGCCCTTTCACTTGCTGTTAACATCTTCCCTTTAGCCATATTTTAACTAAATTATATAAACTGCAAACACTTTTGGCTCACCTTAAAATGGCTAAATTTAAAAAAAAAAGGGCATAATTAGTCATGCACAACATTATAAATGTATGACTACTTGTAAATGGCTGAGCTATTAGTGATTATGGGCATACTACTAAATTTAATTCAAAAACTGGCCTAAAATAGAAAAAAATCAAGATTGCAAACTCTTTTGGCCCCCAGTATAGATTTAACAAATGATCTAGACCTTATTCCAATTGTAAAAAAAATAATTACAAAAGGATTAATAGAAAAACATCACTAAACGCAAATATACACTTATTACAAAACATACCTAACCCTACTCTAGCTAAATCAGCGTATAAACAAACACTAACCTAACCCTAAACTAGCTAAGCTAAAATTGACCAAGTTGAATGGATGAAAAACCCAGATACAACGCATTTTTACGGCGCTATAAACTGTTTTTAAAGTCAAACGAAGGAAAATTCTAAATTAAGAAATGCTGTGGAAAAGTTACTTAAACAAAGCTTTTTAAGAAAAAAATTCGCGCCGCGAGAGAACGAACAGAGAGAAAACAAATTATAATAATTACGCGCCGCGAGAGAACGAACAGAAAGAAAACAAATTACAATAATGATTAACTAAGTTGAAGAATTAGCGACGCGAGTTCAAATCCAACAAAAAACGGTAAGTTAAAAAAAAAATAACAAATTTAAAACATATAATAATCTTTTTGCCAAGCGGGAGGTTTTATTGTTCGCCTTCTTGACGGGACCTCACAGCTTGGCGCATCATCCGTCGCAACAAAGTTTGCATGATCAGAAGGTGAGTCGTGGGGCGTAATCAAGAGAATAGTAAGAAGCAAAAGAAAAAAATTACTTACTGAGTTTAAAGCCAAGATTGATTTTTATAGATGAATGCGAAAAAATTAGACATGTTGAAAGTCTTTTCACAGAAATGAATTTATGCATCGAAAAAATTAAATTGTTTATTTGTCTTGATAAGGTGGCTGTGAAAGAATATAAAGTAATTTTTCCATCCTATTAAATGTGCTTGATATGTTTATTTAATAAAGTCTGTTTTTGCACTTTTGTTAATTTGCTTCAGGTTACTATTTTCATTCCTCATTGTTATTACATGTTTTTTCTTGCACACGCGTGGTTTTCCATAAGAAAAATTAACGTAAAATTAACCTATACATATTGGGGTCGCACAAAAATTTATTTTTTAAAATATTGTCGCAGAACAAAAAAATTTGAAAAGCCCTGGTCTAGGGCAACGTTTTTTAAATTGTGTGCCGCGGCACATTACTGTGCCGTGAGAGATTTCTAAGTGTGCCGTGAAACTTTTTAAAATACATTAATCCATGCTTCGCAACAGCAACGTAAACACATATAACAGAGGAAAAGTATGTTTTATTATGGGCTGCGACCAAAAAGCTTGAAAATTGTAAATGTAATTCCCATTACGTAAAGTTTGGGTGATCAGTTGTCTTCCAGACTCGTTCCGGTACAGCAGGCATTTCAAACTCGCGGCCCACGAAGTCTTTCAACGGATTTTTTGATCAGATGCTCAATACCAAATCAAATTATGATAAATTCAAAACTAAATTTAAATAGTTAAAGTAACAAGGTTTATTAGCAAGAGCTTGATTTTTTAACCGAAATTAACCAACCAATTAAGTGAAGACCTTTTCTTTGGTCCTCACCTGGATTTCAACATAAAATTTAAAAGAATAGCCCTGATCAGCCAAATAATTCAAGTGAAGACTTTTTTTATTGCCCTTCAATTTCTTTTGTAAGCAGATTGAGACCAGCGGCAAAATTTCAGGCAAACAATTTCACCGATGCGACCCACATAGCCGCGCGAGTTTGACATGCCTGTCGTACATGATATGCGGAACCGAAATACTTTATGTCAAAACAAACAGTACAAAATCTACTGAAGCATAATAAAAGAAAGTTTTCACTTTATTTATAGAAAGTTACATAAAAATTCGAGGCCTTTATGTAATACACTATAATGCATCAGGTAAAGGAAAATGTGGTAAACTTAGTGCACATCAAAAAAGATCTGCGCTCTGGTCCAAGTATGCAGCGAAGTTTGGAAAGTTAGCAAAGTGTGCCGCGGGCGCAAAATGTTTGAAGAAGCACTGGTCTTCGTTAAGGCAATTAAAGGAAAGAAATATATTTGCTTCAAATGGGCGCTATTAGACAGATTGACAGCAGGCTTACCATTTTGTCCTTATTTCTAAATAAAGTGGTTGGTTTTTATTAATACAGTTTTAGTTTTTAATAGCCTTTCTGGAAAGCGTGCTTATTACACTGACAACGTCAAGTAAAGATAAAAAAAAAGAGGACTGGACTTGATTTTGGCAGCAAAAATAGTTTCAAAACAAGTACAGCTTACAAGTTTTGGTTGGTACCCTTCAGTTTGGATAATACCCGAACTTATTTTTTTGTCATCTCAGATGGTAACTCTGTTGACAACTTGTTTCAAGCGCTTTCATGACTTTTGATTGAAAGCGCAGCTGCATCGCGACAAAACATTTTTTATTTAAAGTTGTTAAATATTTGTTTTTGAAATGGGCAGACAAAGGTAAAAAACATTGCAAATTTACCTGAATACTTTTCAAAGAGTGTTTTGCTTTAATTGTGCTTCTCAATATTTTTGCGTATGATATTTTTGTCTTCGAGCCTATCATCGAGCCTATTATTACAAAATAAAATGCATGACCATCGCCGAAATATGAAAGAAAAATTTTAAAACCTTTAAAAATGCAACAGTGAAATCAAACACTTAACGATCATTTTCTTACTAAACAATACCACTATACTTGAATAAACGTTTTGATTAATTGTTAAACATAAATAATTATAATAGAAGTGGCAATACTTGCTTTATAAAAGTACGCTATACTTTGTTTATCTTGCAAGCGATTAAATAAACTCAAATTTCTTTAGAAATGCTTCCATGAAAGAGTGAAATATTTGATTAGGAAAGCACATAAGCAACATAATAAAGAAAACGCTCTCACCGGCGGGAACATCATTTTGTTGATGAAGAAACTGTGGTCGAATAGGATTTTTACATAAAATTGTGCTTAAAAAATCCTCTAAAGACCTCATGAATAATCGGAGGCCATCGTCAGATAAATGCAAATCATCTGACCAATATTTGTTGTTCAACGGAGGAACGTTAGAACAAAACACTTTTAATTTGTAAGAAAGAGCAATGCGGTGTATCAAAGCGTTTACTGCTGGTATACGCCATTCCATTTTGGTTGTCTGAGGCAAAACTTCGGCTATCACGATCTGCAAGTAGAAGCAGTTTGTTTTATAAAAATAAGGTTAAAAGCCAATGTTCGTGCTATACAAACATGACATACATCGATATGTCTTCCAGATATTTGGTTACTGAAGTCGGGTAGCATTTGCATTTCAACAGTCTACAATTGTAAATTATTTTAAACTGTTGAAATGGTATTATTGATGCAATTTGTTTTGATTTTAAATGAAGCCGCTTAAACTTAAATAAGGCCAATTTTTTTTGAAATAATATGTACATTTTTTTGTACAAAATTTTTAATTATTGGTGGGCTATGGAATTGATATCAAGCCATTTAAATTCGGTAATCGCACAGAGCAATTATAATTTTTGGAACAATTTTTTTTCGCAAAGAAGTCATTTTTAACTAAATCGTTTCTTTTTGATGTCTCATAACTAAAATAACTAAAACATATTTTCATTAGAAATGACGGTGCAAACATGTTTTTCTTTTAAATGAGTTAAGGAAGAGACTTGTTTCTTGCCTTCTCTTTACTTTGTTTTTTCAAACAGAAGCGATAACGTACCGCAGGGTCGCAAAATTTGTTCACCAACTTTTCTGTTCAACAATGTCAGAAACGTTGAGAAGGATTGTTATATAGGCTTTCTGCTACTTTAATCATATGATACGATACATTTAAAAAAAGCACAATATTTTTGATAATTTGAAAGTTGTACCAAAATGCGTCTCAAAAATAGGTTATGAAGTCAATGTAAGAATTATTAAATCGAGTTGGTCTTGATACCAATAAAAATACCTTTCTAAAAAACTCTTGTATACCTTTCTTGTACCATAAAGTCACTTATAATTCATGTGAAAGTTATGATTGCATATTTCAATCTTCCTTTAAAAGTAAATATTAAATATTTACGGTTTATTAACAGAAAGGGGTTTATAAAAAAGCATTCACACTTATATAATTTCATTTTTGAAAAGATATAAACATAGAGTTTTTATCAACGACAACAATAGCCCAAAGTCTTACCTCAGCTTTATTGTGCATTGTACGACATGTTTCAATTTGTTGAATCAAATCTTTTTCAAATATTTTTTCGAAATTTTTTCCATTTTTTAACACATCGTTAGTTCCCATGGCCAAAATTATTACTGATGTATTTTTAAAAAATGTTCCGTGTTTGAGTTGAAACGTAGCGTTTCTTATTATTCCTCCTGGAATCGATAGGGCCGAAAACAAAAAATTGTTTTTAGGTGAAGGCTTTACAATCTGCAAAGAGAAATATAATTTTATTTAATATTTAAAGGTTTTCAATAGAAGCAACTGCATTGAAACAGACTGCATTGACTTTAATGTTTTCTGAGAGGCACTACTCAGTAAAATTGAACAAAAACACACACAAAAAGCAGTCATGTACTGTATAGTAAGTTTTTTACTTGGGGTTGTACCAAATTTCTTGCGTTACTGTCGCTTACCAATAAAAATCTATCCTGGGTTGATTTATTACTTTCTATTAATTGTGTTACAGGCTTGTTGCATACACCACAGTTGTAAGAAAGTGGTGGAGTTCTCCAACCCAACATTTTTTCAGAAATTCAAAGTACAGCAAGTTTTAACAAAAAAGTACGGACAGTAAACTGAAAGTATCAACAATTTTGATTACAATTTCCGCAAAAAACAATGTTACAATGGATGAAAAGAAATAAATTTTGATTAATTTTTCTTCTAAAAAACGTAGTGTTTCTCGGTCATTATTGCTAGAAGAGAAAGCAAATTCCTTTAATATGCAACTGTAAAATGTTCTTCTTACAAACATTTCGCACTAGACTTTATGTCACAAAAATTAAGTAAAACTTATATATCTAGTATATAAGGAGCGCCAAAAGATAAAATATAAGATATCTCGTTCAATACGCAAGTTAAAGGGAGCAAATTTTGTTTGGCCCTTGTTTCAATCTGGTAATATAGGAACGCTTTACTTATTTATTGAGCAAAAGCTTATCGACACTTTCTATTTTACATTTTAATGCTAATTTATATTCCAGATTTTTTTGACCTTTTTCCGGTGTCCCACCCGGTTAACCATCATGCCCCGAATTTCCAATTTTAAATGAAGATCTTTTTTTTAAAAATATCACTACTTTTTGGGACCAAAATCAACAAATCTGAGACAGAAGCAAAGTGAAGATCTTTTTTTTGGAGATTATAACTTTTTAGGGACGATTTTGTTATAACTAACGTCTCGATTCACCAGTTCAAAAATATTATGGTACGCCTAGTTAGTTATAAATAATTTCCCCAATTTTTGTCTTTTTTTTTGAAATACTGAAAGCCACCAACAAATTACAGCAAATTACAAGGTAGTAAACTTTATTACCATTGCCGAATTTACTAAAGTTGTGCAACATGATAAAGTTAATTTTCTAATTCAGGGTAGTCCAACTTCTGCACTCTTGTGGGCCACTTTTCAAAATTATTCGAGTTTGCGGGCCTCAACCGGCTAAAAACACTTATTTTTGTCCCAAACTCAGGGTGTTCTCTAAAAAAAAAAAAAAGGTCTTCAATTGGAATTGATCTCCCAAATTCCTATTTTCGTCCCAAAATCATAGCGTTTTCCAAAAAAAAAGTTGCCGCTGCTTGTAATTGACAAGACTTGTGCAAAATTGTTCCGTAGTTGGACCACGCTGTTCTAATTAAAAAAAAATTGCAATAGGACGTATCATCGCAAAGTCCTACAAAAATAACAAGCGCAATTTTTTTGAAGTCTCATTTTCAAGTAAACGAAATAAGTATCTCAAATTTGTAACTTTTTCTGAGATAACTGCATGCTACCATGTTTCTCCGAAAATAAGACAGAGCTTATATTAATTCTCACTCTAAAATATCACAGTAGGGCTTATATTTGGGGGATGCTTTTTATTTCACCTATCAACGAATAAAGCTACTAAGTACAGATTTGTTGCTACTAAGTTCACGTGCCTTGTTGCTACAGCATGCTACTTAAAACTAATCCCAACTTTTATGATGTCATAACTTCCGACTATTTACTAGGGTTTATTTTAAGGGTAGGTGTTATATTAAAATCATCATGAAAATCACGCTAGGCCTTACTTTTAGGGTAGATCTTATTTTTGGAGAAACACGGTAGTAGTTTTGTTAAATTAAATTGAAAGCTATACATTTGTCATGCGAAACGAGAAGTTAACAAATACAAGAGTTACGGAACTAGCTGCTTATTAAGTAAGCTGAACAAAGCACGCGTACGGTTTGCCTTTTTTTCGACAAAATTTTTTGCTTTAAACGTCGATAAAAATCTTTTTAAAAAGAACCTTAATTGAGGACAACTATTTTCAATCACATGGTCATCGGCGTTGGTGACGTACAAAAACTACCTCTCTTTTCATTGAAACAATGCATTGTTAGGAGGATTTATTTGAAAAAATTGTTCTAATTCTAAAAAATTTAAAAAGAATTGTTTGCATAGGTACGTGCCTCCGAAAACTTATGACCATTTGAAAGCGTAATCTTTCAAGTTGGGAAACTCTTCCGCTGATATATAAGCACAAAGTAATTGAAGCAACGGCTTAATCAGATACATCGCTTTTAGCGAGTCATTACTCTGTAGTTTTGTGAGTTCAACTTGAAGTTTAGAAAATTCTCTCGCGAGTCGCATGTTGGTCATCTCTGTTTTAACTGAATAAACAAAAAAGATTAACAAAGATTTTTATTTAAAATAGATTATCTTTTTTTGAAGGATTAAAAACGGAATAGAAATGGCGGAAACTTTATAGTGAATCATACCCTACCTCCGATGATACAAGAATCGCTTTGACACAACCTTTTTTTGCACCGTTGCAACAAAAAAGCTGCTACTCCGAAAAATAAGAACTTGTATCTCTTTTGTAAAAACTTATTCACGTAGACCAGGGGTCACCAAACCTTTTTCATGAAGGGCCAGATAAGTGTTTGGATTGACCATAGCGGGTAGGATGCAAACTCAAATTTTATGTATCAAATAATGTCAAGTATAACGAACAAACTCTTAGTGAGATCCATAAAACTGTCGTTTATCTCTGAGTATGTCGTCAAGATTTGGTTTGGAAGTGTTGCATCCAAGCAAGAGAATCGCCTTTATATATTCATCAGTCAATCTTGTTTGATGTTCTGACTTCACGTATTTCACTTTTGAAAATGTTTGCTCACAAGCATAAGTTCCAAACATTAATGCCATACAAGACGCAAACTCTTTCAGCTTTTGAAACTCATCATCAGATAGGCAGCGATAAATTTTAACAAGCTGATTTTCTCTGTGCTTCTCTTTCAACAACCCATTTGCTTGTAAATCAATGAGCTCGACCTTTAGTTTGAACGACATATCAGCAGGGTTACATTCAAACGGATTATGGAAGAGAAGTATGTCGTTTTTAATTCTGTCTCGATCGGAAAATAAACGCTGGAACAAATCGCTTTACCTAATCAGTTCAAACGACCGACAACCTACGGTGAAAAATCATTAGCTGATTTATCAGTAGTGCCATATGAAAAATTGTATTCAGAAATAGAAAACATAAAATAATTGCAACATTTTTTGCGGCCTGAGAACTGGAAGTTTAAAATTTATTTCTTTATTACTAACAGTATATAGCTGTGCTTCCGAAACTTGTTTGTCAGCGGAACACTGCAACGGTTCTAAAATTGAAAAGGAACACCTAATACGCTGAAAATTTGGTGAAATAAAAAATAAATCAAGCAATAATTTACAATAGTAGCAGTAAATAAATTTAATTTCTTTTATTAAGAGAGCTTCCGTTTTTCCTAAGAGACCTTAATTAAAAGAGATTAAACAAAATTTTGCCTTAATAAACAGCAATATACCATTAAGCTTCTTTTGATTAAATATATTTTAATTTATTTATTCCTAGCTTTGTAATTTATTGCTTGATTTATCTTTTATTTCATCATATAAAAAAATCTTATGTAGATTTTGCAGGTATGTGATGTTGGGCTTTTCCAATCAAAGGCAAAATACAATCAAAGCACAGCCGCTATAATTTCGTCATCATTCGAGCTGCATCTTGCTGCAATAAAGTTAATGAAATATTTCCATATATTTTGAACAAAAGTTTGCACAAAAATAATATAGATAGTGTAGCAATAACTGTTTTTAACAAATTTTAAAAAACAACTGAATTCAGGGAAAAAAACTCCATTCTGGATGCCAGAAAACCAGAAATCTGAGCCCAATTCTGGATGAAGACCTTTTTTTTAGAGATTACCTAATTTTGGGAACAAAAATTAGTAAAAATGGTTTAAAATGCCGCAATTTTTCATGAGTTTCAAAAGCGTGCCACAAACGAAAAAAGGTTGAAAACACTACTCTAGGGGATGAAGATACTATTTTATTTCAGCTGGGTAAAAGTTTATTACTTTTTATTTTATTTATCTCTATATTTATCTTCCTGACTTGTAGGAAAGCGACTGAGGCACTAATAAATAGGGTAAGCAATTACCTCGACCTGCTTTCGGAAATGCCAAGATATTGCTGTCCGCTTGTAATTTAATGAAGATATGTTTAAATTTTAGAACTGGTTGCCAAGACCACCTAGCAGGGAAAGTGCCGTAAAGTGTTTTTCTCAAGGACACAACAGAATGGCGCGAGTAGGTTTTGAATCGAGACAATGTTGATCATACACACGGCACTCTGGCTCGACCACGCTGCCAACAATGGTTGTGTCATGTTTTAACTGTTGCATAATACAAAGACACAGACTTGGTTATTCTACTTTTTTCCAATTACAAATCGTACTCTTTCAAAAAAGTTGTTTTGATGTGTTGATCAAAGACAAGCTAACTTCATATAAGAGTGTTTTTGCTTTTTAATGATAAAAGTTTTATTTTTAGGAGAAAACGCAAAAAACCAGCAAAACTTATGGAAAGCGAATCCGAAGCAACTTCTGATTCTGAAAAAGATAACAATTCACGCTTCAAAAGTAGGCTATGTAAACTTCTACCCAAAATTTTTTCTTCTTAGTGTATTTTCTATTTAGCTCTTTATATTTTTTGTTTCAATCCGTTTTGAGCTATGCTATTTTTTAGATATGTTTTTACGTTTATAGTAATACGAGCTTTTAAACTTTATCGCGATTCTTTCCCCCGAATTAAAAAGGAAAGTTTTAACTCAGTGCTTCTTAAACGTATTTGATATTGTTCACCTCAATTATTGAGTTTTGAATTTTATTCACCAAAAAAATTATTATATCAGCCCAAGTATCATATAACAAGAACATATTGATTTCTTGCATTGTATTTACAAGATTTATTTAACTGAGGTCCTTGGCGCTGATCACGTGCGTCGAACGAGCGAGATGTTTTTTTGCTATTTGTTATTTTTGCTATCGCTATGTGTGAACGTCATCATTCACAATAGTGAAAAATATCGAGAAGCGGATGAACTAATTATATAACAAAACAATTTTTAAAAGTAGAGAGATAATTTCATTATTCGAAGTTTTTTGCAGCATTTCCCATAATCACAAACTTATTACATTATTGGCGTAGAGTATTTTTCAGGCCTTTCTGGCCTACATTACTTTTGTTTATCCTGTTTTCGGACTATATAAGCTAAGTAGCCTACTTGGTTGGTTCGTGTTTTTCTGAAGCGTAACATTTATCATTTTTTTCTAATTTTGACTATTTTTATTGAGTTAAAAAATTGCATAGAGTAGCTGTAAAAAAGTTGTTTAAATTTGGTAAATTTTGACAGCTGAGTTTTTTAACCTTTTGAATCTACACCAATTGCATTGTTGATTTTTTCTTGTTCAAATACAAAATAAAATGTAATCAAAACAGAAGCGTAACTCATGCTATCGTTCAGTTATCAGTCAATCTTGAAAACTTGCAAGGAAAAAATTTTTTTTTATCAACTGAGTAAAAATCATACGTCCGAACGCCGACTCCTCTACGAATCTAATCCTGAGCGTCGAATTCAAGTTTGGCTATCGCAACCACACATAGCACCATATCTATTTAGAATGCAAATATCTGTTAGATAGAGTGTGTTCAAACGTCCACTAAACTTGAGGCTGGATCATATTCTATGAACCAAACTCTGCTATGATTCCACCAATGCACGCTTTAATGGCAGAGTCTTATATTTATCAAATGAATCAATGTTTTTTTCTGCTTTTTTGTTTTTCTTTGTGTGAAAAAAATTCATATTGAGGTAGTGCTGGCCTGCTTCTTGTAATACAAATTCTATAAATAAATTTCATTACTATCTTCGCAAGCTACAAGTTACACTTGTTTTGTGCTTCTTCTTTTTCTAATCCACAGCCTTAATCATGTTTGTTATTAAATAATTATATTTGTTTATTTTTACATGTGGCAGAGCAGAAATAGAAGAAAATCGAACTAAATTATATTTAGTTGAAAAAGTTGTAATTAGTTACTAGAATGATCCTGAACGTTCGTGCTACAAAGCTTCTAAAATCAACTTTTCTGCACTTTGAGATTCGTGCAAGTTAACCCAATATAAAGCATATTAAAGGTGTGTTTTGAAAGAAAATTTTTTAACTCCATTAATGCTTTTATCAACTCTCCGAGACATCACACTGCGCATTTTGTTGGCATTGTACTATTTGGTAATTAAAATATAGTTCTGTCTAATTACCTGCTTCTTTTTGAGAGTTTTCTATCCTTTGTTGACTTACCCCTTATTTACTTCTTTCTATTGGTTCATACTGTACAGTATATACAAAATATCCATTGACTCGATTAAGAAACGCTGTTTTAACTGCAATAAGATTAACTAACTCTAATTTTTTTTTTGCTTTTATCGTTAAAAGTTTGACAATAATCTAATAATTTTTTTATGAAAGCAGTTCGCTGTAAACGGATGCGCACGGAATTACCTTCTCCACCTGATATTACTGACTCAATGTGCGAAAGTAACATTTTTTTCCAGCGCGAAAACTCGACTTCGTCAAATCGTGTCATTCAGCATAGTGAGTATTATTATTTTTAATTACTTTATGGTTTAGTGCGACTTTTCATAGAAAACTAACTTTGGTGTTAAAGTAAATATTTTAGGGTAAAACGATTATTTTTTGTTGTCACAATCAGTCAGCTTAACAGTGGAACCGATTTATTAT
This sequence comes from Diplosoma virens, assembly GCA_963680785.1. Classification (NCBI taxonomy): domain Eukaryota; kingdom Metazoa; phylum Chordata; class Ascidiacea; order Aplousobranchia; family Didemnidae; genus Diplosoma; species Diplosoma virens. The sequence continues at coordinate 26,437,277 of OY796885.1, read as the reverse complement.
TCTTCGAATCAAGTCAAGAGTTTTTACAAAAAAATAGCCAGTAAAATTGTTTTAATTTAAAACCTTGATTTAGCTTTCACAGTTTATCAAAAACATGTACAAAATATTGTTCTCTATTGTATTTTAGTTTAGATGGTATAAAATATGTTGTAAAAAAGGCTTAACCGAGGCGATTCATAACTTTTTATAACAAAGTGTAATCTCAAAACAAAAATTTTGAAGTTAATTCTTAATACTGTCCAATAAAGTCGGTCAGTTGATTTCAATGCTCGTAATTGCTATAAATAAAACATCGATTTTGGGTTTTGATGATTGCAACGATTTCTTCTGATGAATATTGACCAGAGCGTACTAAAAGCTTCGGCCCTTTATTCTTTCATAAATTTTAGTAAAGTTTTATTTTGTTATATTTTTTTCATTTGATATTGTATTTGTACAAGAAAGTAAAAAATTAGTTGATTAAAAATTTAACTTTTTTGTGTTTCAGCAGAATTCGTTAATTCAACTCCAGTGACACCGAAAAATTTGATTCGTGATAAAGAAGGTAGGTTTTTGGAGAGGTTGATATGTGCTGGTAAATTAACTACAACAACAACAATAAAATTTTATATGCCTTACACAAAAATGTAGATATAACAAATTTTTTCAGATGCAAGAGACAAAATTGTACTCCGCGAATTATCAAATATTAAAGTTAACATGGAGTTAATAATGGAGGAGCTAAAATCGTTGCGCAAAGAAATTGCTCAAAGTAAACAACCTCAAAATACTTTCTTCGAGTTCCCCGAGGGCATACATCTGCCACTAAAAAGTATAGAAGAAATTGATTCAATGGAAAAAAGTTTGGAGGATAAACGTGTAATGGACGTTTTGGTAAGACATTTTATTCTGATTTAACCGCATTGCAATTGTTTTAAAAAATAAAATTCCTTTTACCTTTTCTAAATAGCAATCAAATGATTGTTGAATATTTTTTGAGTAATTAAAACCATCAGTTATTTTTTTATAATAACTAAATTACTAATTTTGCAATTACAGAACTTAAATATATTCAAAATTCATAGGATGTTGATTATAACATTTTTAACAACCACTCATAAAATTACTTTCTTATAAGTATGCGTTAAAAAAAAGTCTTAAATGCGAATTGTTACCTGGAAAAAATATACAGTAGACTTCTGTTAATCCGGATTCGGTTAATGCAGAATTTTGCTCTACTCGGATAAAACAGTACAATTATAATTTTTAAATAAAAAGCTTGGGATTATCCGGAGTTTTGCCTAATTCGGATGATTTTGTCTGCAAATCGAATTTTGGTTACCCGAGGTTTTCTGCATAACCGTATTTTAAATCATTTTTTTTTTTTTAATATTTTAATTTTTGTAGATTTCTCGCTTGAAAATTATCGGAGGAAATAACCTCAAAGATAATTGTTGGAGAGTGATGCAGAACATCATAAGTAATGAATTGTGCCAATTCTACAACTGGTCGGGTAAAAGTGGTTGGAAAGGGAGGATGAATCCAGAAAAAAAAAGCTTTTCATCTTTAAAGCTTTCACAAGCTGTTAAACGTAAGTTTGAACTTCATATATATGTATTTTGTTTTTGTCAAACCAAATTTTAATTTAGAATTTTAATAAAGAGAAAATTTATTTGATCATGGTGTTGTTATATTAGTAATAGTACATATACAATAATAGCTTTACAAAAAGGAAGGGGCTTGTGCTTAAAAGAAAAAAGAAGGCCCTTTTATAGGATCTCACTGAAACAAAATAATTACATTTTTAAAATGAAAACTTTACGCTATTTTTAATGTCTTTTCTTTAGATTAGAGCGCAGACTTTTAATTAAGGACATGAATTTAAAAATTTTTAAAGCTTCATAAAATTGAAGACCAAAAAAAGGTTTTAATTTTAATTGAACAGCTTTGTAAAGCTGTGATGGTGCTACGGTAAAAGGGGAACCAATTTTTGTTTAGGAAAGGAAAAAATTAATGACGCTTTTTAAGAGAGGTTTGGTGCAGCCACTTGTTTTGCGTTATACTAAAACCACTACTGCAATGTACTTAAATGAATTAAAATAAAAAACTTTAATGTCATCTTCAAAATTTTTTGGCTTTCTATGTCCCTAAAAAAAATCTTAAACTTAAAATATATTTTAAAAATAACGCGTGAAAACAAAGAAAAGCAATTATTTAGTTTTAACGCAATATTGCTAAATTCATTTTAAGTTTCAGTTTTTTTTTTAAAAAGAGCTTAAGAAGCTGAAAACGTTCAAAAATTAACTGTATTTATTAGTTTAGTTGTGTTGCTGGACTTATATACAAAACATATCACTCAACGTTTCGGCCAGTCCCCTAAAGCAGTGGTTCTCAACCTGTGTCCGCAAAACTTTTTAAAAAACATTGAATTATTGCTCCGCTATCCTTTTTTTGTAGACACTACTTTTTAGAAACAAAAGTAAGAACTCCGAGGCAGATTTAAAGTGAAAACCTTTTTAGCAAACATTACTTTTTAGGGACGAAAATCAAGATTTGTACTCTTGTCTAAGTGTGCCATGAAAGGTCTCAAGAAAGAATTTTGTAAAGGCTCCAAAGTGTGCCGCAGGCGTGAAACCCTGCCCTAAAGTAAAAAGATGTACAACTTGTTTTCAATGTCTGTAATCTGACTATGTCTACAATTTTTTTTCACCATGTCACATTGCAATGTGTTTACAACTTGTCACAAAAAACGAGCCGATTAATTTAAAATTCACAAAAAAACTATAAATTTTTTATGCTAATGTTCATTGCTTTGTGGTCTGCAGGTAATTTGTAAAATTTACGTGTAAATATGAAATGTATAAACTTGCTTTTTTTTATATCTGTGCAATTACATTTCAGATGCAATTTTGGGCAGCAATTGCCATCCAAATGCCACTGAAGCTGAAATTGAAAAAGAGTGCAGCAAGTGGATGCGCAACTGGCGAGACCGGAGTGATGGAAGAAAACATTAGCTCAATAAAATTATGATTCATGTAATTTACTTAAAAATAAAAGAAACTGATAATTTGGAATTATGACCGTTTTTTTATAATATTAGACAAATTGTTAGAAAAATTTTAGTGATGAAATATAATTTTAACGAATAGCTTAAATCATATAATGATGAAAGGCTGTCTGAGAATAACAATAATAAAATAAAATAAATAACAAAAAAGATAATTGGCAGATTGTTAAGAAATATATAAATTTACAAGATAAACAAAAGAAAAATAGGCTCTTGACTCTTTCTGGTAATGATTTACCAGTTAAAATCAGTAGGCTATTATGTTGCACAGATAAATGTCAATTGAACAAAAACTACAAACAGTGTTGTTTTTTAAATGCTTTTGTGTAACTTGAACTGCACCAAGGTTTTCAAATACGTCACTATTTCGTTGCAAAATAATAATGTGTGGATAGAGCAATTATTTGACAGAAATGCCTTGCATAAAACAATATACATTTTTTTCCAAGCGACACTTGGTAAATATACAACAACTGGTGCTGTGCCAATATATCATGGTTGTAGTAACTCAATATCAAATGCACCAAAGATACGATAACGAGTCAATATTTATACTTTTGCAAACGATATTCAGCTAACATTCAACCTATACTACACAAATGTATCAGCATAGTATCGGCTCTATATCAAATGCAACGGACATACGATACCGCGCCAATATCCACACTGTGAGTAAACGACATCAGGTCAGTATATAACCTATACTGTGGCATTGTATTAGCACTGTATTGGCTTGATATTTGGGGCATGTATACGATACCGCGCCAATATCTATACTGTGAGCAAACGACATCAGGTAGCATTGTATCAGCACTGTATCGGATCGATATTAGGTGCATCGTATACGATACCGCGCCAATATCCATACTGAGTGTAAACAACATTCGGCCAATATATAACCTATACTGTAGCATTGTATCAGCACTGTATCGGCTCGATATTAGGTGCACCGTATTTACGATACTGGGCCAATATCCATACTGTGTGCAAACGATTATCACACAGTATTGGGCCAATACATGCATGTATCGTAAAAGGATACCGATAAAATATCGTGCCAATTTCACATTGTTTTCTGGGAAACTACTGTTTTAAGCAGGGCTGGGAGTAGGAGTAAGGAGTAAGAAGAGTCCGAGTTTTTCCAAAGACTAGGAGTAACAAAAAATATTCATTACTCCTTACTCCTCTACTGCGTTATTGGTTTGCCATCTGTATGGAATTTTTAGAACATTGTAATTAAAAACCAGAAACTGATTACAAGTGAAGAACTTTTTTTTGAGAACTCCATGATTTTTTACGAAAATTGAAAAATCTGAGACTAATTCCAAGTGGAAAAACTTTAAAAAAATTCTCCTCAGTAGGAGTAGGATTAACAAAAAAAATTTTACTCCGAAATAGGAATAGGAGTAGGAATCACCACTACTTTCCAGCCCTGGTTTTAAGCCATGTTTTGATTCTTCTCATGACACTAAAACTTTTTTCTGCAGAAACCCAAATGAAAACTATGTCGCAGTAAATTTGAAGCAATTTATGTATTTCCAAAAAGCAATTCTTGCTTGTGCGCTTTTTGTTCAAAACTTTGCAAACTGTTGATATCTTTGTCACTTTTTTCAGAGGCCTAGTACTGTCTTTATTAAATAACTTAATATGAGCATGTACGAGTCTTCAAATTCTTCCGCAAGCACATCAAAACGAACAAGACTCTTAAAATGTCACGTCACAATCATAATCATGGTACACACATGAACTACTTTTCCTTAAAGAGTTTAAAATGTCATTCGTTTAATCTTAGTGGTTCATTTTCAGAGTTTAATGTCGGTTGTGAGATTAGCCTAAATCAGACAGCCTGTGTTGCTTGGTAAAATTAAATTAACACCAAAATTTCTTTGCTTCTAAATCCAAATTTTTAAAATTATTACAAGAAACTTTGTTCTTTGTAAGTATTTAGAAATTTTTTAATATTTTATTCTTCTTTTAGAAAACACTTTGTACAATTGTTGTATCTGGCTATTTCCTATCAGTTCATAAATCAAAAGTTGATTATTAATCAAAAAACGCTATTTCTAAAACAACAATTTTTGATTAATAATTAATTTTTGGCTGAAATGTAATTCAGTTCACTGATTTAAGTAGAACAGTGAGTTTGCTAGAAGGTTAGGTCACTTGAAATATCAATTACTCTATATTGCTACGTTAAAACTTTTATCTTAAATTTCATTGCTGTGTTATGATTCACGGTTCTCTTTGTAATTTTACAAACATCGCTGGATTTAATGCGGAACGAGATTATATAAGTTAATTGTAGAGCAGATCTAAAAAAATATTTCTGTAATCCATTTTCAAAAGGCACAATCTGCCCCTGTTGCCCGGTTTTAAGAATTTTAAAAGGCAGGGGGCGATTGCCCTCCCTGCCCCCGCTTCCGGTGCCCCTGCCTATATTCCCGGTTCTTTTGCCTTATTCTACTACTATCGACGTGTCGATATAACTATAAACGCGCAATTTTAAGACTCCAGTTATGCTTTTAAGCGAATCGCTAATTCCTCCTGAGCATCCGCTATTTTAAATAAGATTGTAATAGTGAGATCAATGCTTACTGATATAGCGATGCCTGATGTAATTGCATATTATTAGGTATATATTAATAACAGTGGCGTGCGGTGACTTCTTAGACTGGTCATGCAACTGGCTTGCCATAAACTGGTCATGCAATTAGGTATTTTCTGAGTAGTTAATGGGTAGGACATGCAACATTTTCTAGGTAGCAGAAAGACTTCTGCGTGAGATTCTAAGACATAGACCGATTATTTGTCCTTGAACCATGGTGTTCTTCAAAAAAAAAGGTTATCACTTCAAATCATCCTCAGATTTTCCACTTTTCGTCCCAAATTCATGGTGTTCTCTAAAAAAAAAAAAAAAAGGTCTTTGTCTCGGATCAGCCTCAAATTTCTCTAATTTCATCCCAAACCAGTATCATTTCTCATTAAATTAAAAAAATCTCTACCTCATCTCGCAAAAGTTAGTCATGCAATCCCTAAAAATTTGGTAATGTAACGCATGACTGACATGTCCTGGCCGCACACCACTGATTAATAATTATACTAGGTATATAGAAAGAATCAGTCTGCAGCATTATTAGGTTATCGACTTTAGAAAGCTACTTATATACTCAGATTTTAAGAAGTTTTTAATCATATAACTTTGAAAGCAGTAGGCTTATCCTATTCCACGAAAAGATTAAAAAACTTGCATGACTCGTAATGTGACCTTTCCCTTTGTATAACTTTTAAATTAAAATACGGTGCAAATACAGTGAGCTTAATAAGCTTTGTATGTAACTGACATAATCATATAATCTTTTCCTAAATGTAAGTCTTAAAAAACTTTGAAAAATTGGCTGGTGATTTTTCGATTAGACTTTCTACTTTTTCAATAAAGTAGAAAATCTTTTTTTATTTCTTGAAGGTTAAAAAATTGAAGGCGCGTTTTTTGCATTTTTCTGGTGTATATAATACCATTATTGGCCAATCAAAAGCGACTTTGGTCAAAGTGTGTATTGTCTAAATATTAACTTGAATATACACATGACATACCGAATGACACATTTCTTGCATCAAAAAAGCATTTAAAAAATTTTGTCCATTGCGTCTGTTACAACACAATAAAAAGAATTGTTCAAGTGGTTCAAGCGTGGAAGAAAAAAAATTATTATTACCCGAACTATTAGATAATTATTATATCAGTTGCTGTATAAAAATTTGACTTGGAGCAGAGTGACAGAAGATTAAATTTAATTATAAATTTGACACATTTAAATGATGGGGATCAGTGATGGCTTTAGTACGGTGCGAATGGAGCACCCGCACCGGGCCCCTTAAAAAACGTCAAAAAGTGGCTCCCCCTAAGCAAAATATCCTTCTATTTCTTCCTAATACCACCATGACGGTGGCCCTCCATGTTTGCACCTTAACTTTAGGACGAAAGCAGGGATAAAGAACTCGATTGAAAATGATGATCTTTTTTTCTAGACATCACTAAATTTTGAGAACAAAAAAAAACATGATAAGTGGCCCCCTTGTTTTTCTTGCACCGGGCCTCCCTTTTGTAAGGCTACCACTAATTGGGATAGACTACTAGCTGATTTTATTGCATTTGTAGAACATATAAATAAAATTCTAACTTGTAAAAACCTAAAGTTGGGTTACATTTTTCAGGCCTGTATAAATTGTCTTGAAGAATTTGAGATTTTAACCTCAGGAGAATTCTTTTTCGATACAATACGCAATCGTCGTAATCACTACTTTTTATCTCTTTTGCTCTCACTCCAATCGGTTTTTCTTCAGATTAAATTGAACCTATTAAAACAGCTCAAGAAGTTGCCAATTTAAAGTTTTAAAAAATCGCTTTAAAATCCCAACTAAACTTAAATTTATATGAAGAAAATTGAGAAAAATTAAAATAAAATTAAAAAGAATTTTTAAAACCTTGTTAATATGTAAAATTGCTTCGCAGATATTTGAGGGTGCTGCAGCTTTACCACTTTCATGGACGAGCCGCCACTGCTCATGAGTAGGCTACATACTACAGGGTTGCCTGGTAGTTTGGAAAATTTTGGGAAAGTTTTAGTCTGAAATTCGGACATTTTAGGACAATTTTAAAAACATGATGTATTTGTGGTGCAATTTACAAATTCATTTCGCTGAATGCAATTTGCATGTTGTAACAGAAATAATCATTAGCAAAGAACAGTTTCCCATATACAGTATTAATAAGATACAATAGGAAAAACAAACAAAAAAACACACGTCAAGCAAAAATCAATTAACAGTGTGCAAAATAATGGATGCAATTTAGTTTTTATTGCAAAATTTCAATGTCATTAATTTTTCTGTTTTTTCTGGGCGGAAGTATCTTTCCCGCGTGCAAAATTTTGCCAACATCTCTTTACTGACACAAACAAAATTGACACAGCATTTTTTAGCAAAATGAAGTTCGCTTCTGATGCACTGCATAGACTCCAGCAAGGCAGATTTTGTTTTTTGTTTTGTTTTTGTAAATAAAACCATGGAAAAAATCCGCTCTGCGGTTGCATTAGATACAGGGACGGACTGGCAGGGCAACGCATAATCCCCCAAATCTTTAAATTCCTAGTTCTCACAGCATCTGTGTATTGAGAAATTTTATTTTATTTATTTATTTTATTTTATCTCTATATTTATCCTCCTGACTCGCAGGAAAGCGACGGAAATTTTCAGCCAATACTGTATAATATCATGGGAAATGTCACCACCGAATCCACTTTCGCTTTTCCAGTCAACAAAGAAAATCTTTAAATATTGTGCTTGGATGGCGTCTTGGTTACTTTGCCAGTGTGAAAAAGGAAAATTTTTAAAACGAGCTCAATTGATCTAAGAAAGAACTTTTTCCGGAAAAAGTTAAAAAAGACTTCGAAAAATATTTTTGGGACTAGTGATTCTCTTTTTCAGCTTATTTAAAGCTTACGCAAAAAATCACGACATCTGACTTTCACGTTTACCAATTGATTTCCGGAAAATCTACCGCCTCGCATCTTTTTAGCTTATCTTAGAGCCCTCGGAAGTGAAGCGAAGTTGTACTCTAAAGTGAAGGTCACACCATAAGTTACCTGAGAGCTCCGTCAAAGATTTCCGTTTCTATCTTACATTCGGGCACGGATGCTTTGGTGCAGCTGGTGCAAGAAATCGCACGGTTTTTTAGGATGACATGATGGATCTGAAATGCAGCGTTGAAACTTTCGCATTTTGTAACTATAAGGCAGCGTGGTCCAACTACAGGCCCGCGAAACAATTTTGTGCGGCCCGCGGAACAATTTTGCACAATTCAAGTCTTGTCGATCATAAGTAGCGGCAATCTTCTATAACAGCGTGGTCCAACTACGGGCTCGCGGGCCGCATGCCGCATATCAATTTTGCACAAGTCTTGTCGATCAGAAGCAGCAGCCGTAATTTTTTTTTGGAGAACGCTATGATTTTGCGCCAAAATAGGAATTTTGGAGACCGATTCCAAGTGAAGACCTTTTTTTTTTTTTTTAGAGAACACCTGATTTTGGAACGAAAATAGGAATTTTTAGCCGACTGAGGCCCGCAAACTTGAATAATTTTGAAAAGTGGCCCACAAGAGTGCAGAAGTTGGACCACCCTGCTATAAGGAATGAGAATAAAAACTAAAGTTGGTTTCGTGAATGTTCCGCAATTCTTCTTGCGTTGCCCTTGCTTTTCTGGCCACTCTCCCTACCAGTTATTTGAAAATACAACTTTATTTCGTTCTACATAAATTAATTAATAAAATCAGGCAAAGTTCAATGGGCCAAATATTAGTATAGAAATTAAAAACTAAAACTAAACTAACTAATAACTAAAAAGCACAATTCTTTGGCACAACCATTTTGTTTTACCATACTTTAAAAAAACATAATTGATTAGGATTTCTCATCAGCCATAGTAATGATGTCTCACAGCTCTTTGTACGTCCTCTACAAAGTGTAGATTTGCTAAACCAAGATGGAGTTCTCACTTTTTTTCTTGAAAGACCCATGATCTGTTTGAACACAAACAATTAAGAACAGAGTTATTTAAAAAAACTAGTTTAATCAGTCATTCTTTGTTGAAAATACTGCGGTCATGGCGAAAGACAAATTATGAATATAAAGGCTAAACGGTTGATTCTCCTCAATATTTAACTACACTCTATTATTTATGCCACAAGCAAAAGACTAGCGATGACGTAGCAATTATTAATCATGAGACACCAAACATAAAAATTGCTTAAGACTGGTATTGCCATGCTGAAGATACTGATAAAATCAATATCTGAAAGAGGGTAATAAAAATCGGTTAAATTAGGACAAAAAATCAAGTGTCCGATAGATTTCGGAGACATTAGTTAAAATTAGGACAATTTATTGTTTTTTGTCCAAATTGTAGGCCTCTGGCACTCTTAATAACCTAAACTTTATTTTGACGAGGGACAAATTAACGACAGCTGGGCTCGACTATAAAATTTTAGGTGCTGGTATAATATGTGATCTACCTATATGTTTCTAGTTTAGCTTGTGATCTACCTAAAAAATGCCATGATGAGAGAGCACGTGATAAAATAATGATTAGAGAGATTAACTGAAAACTTCCGTACAGATTACTGGAAAATTCGACCAGGGTTAGGTTAGAGTTAGGGTTAGGTTAGAGTTAGGGTTAGGTTAGAGTTAGGGTTAGGTTAGAGTTAGGGTTAGGTTAGAGTTAGGGTTAGGTTAGAGTTAGGGTTAGGTTAGAGTTAGGGTTAGGTTAGAGTTAGGGTTAGGTTAGAGTTAGGGTTAGGTTAGAGTTAGGGTTAGGTTAGAGTTAGGGTTAGGTTAGAGTTAGGGTTAGGTTAGAGTTAGGGTTAGGTTAGAGTTAGGGTTAGGTTAGAGTTAGGGTTAGGTTAGAGTTAGGGTTAGGTTAGAGTTAGGGTTAGGTTAGAGTTAGGGTTAGGTTAGAGTTAGGGTTAGGTTAGAGTTAGGGTTAGGTTAGAGTTAGGGTTAGGTTAGAGTTAGGGTTAGGTTAGAGTTAGGGTTAGGTTAGAGTTAGGGTTAGGTTAGAGTTAGGGTTAGGTTAGAGTTAGGGTTAGGTTAGAGTTAGGGTTAGGTTAGAGTTAGGGTTAGGTTAGAGTTAGGGTTAGGTTAGAGTTAGGGTTAGGTTAGAGTTAGGGTTAGGTTAGAGTTAGGGTTAGGTTAGAGTTAGGGTTAGGTTAGAGTTAGGGTTAGGTTAGAGTTAGGGTTAGGTAAGAGTTAGGGTTAGGTTAGAGTTAGGGTTAGGTTAGAGTTAGGGTTAGGTTAGAGTTAGGGTTAGGTTAGAGTTAGGGTTAGGTTAGAGTTAGGGTTAGGTTAGAGTTAGGGTTAGGTTAGAGTTAGGGTTAGGTTAGAGTTAGGGTTAGGTTAGAGTTAGGGTTATGTTTATGACAGATGTTGGTAGTGATTAATCATATTTTTTGAGTAGATTACATACTATACCGGCAACAAATTTTGGCTCATGGTCGCGTCTCTAACCGGACATACAAAAATTGTGTTTTTATAATCATAATAGCGCTGTACAAAAATGAAAGTTCTTGTTGTTGTTTTATGTTCAATTAGAAAAGTTAATTGTTTCCCGTTACTACAGGCTACAGTGTTAATAACATTACCAGTTTTTGCGCCGAATTTTTAATAATAAAGTTAGGCTATTAGGCCTACACGTTGTGATTTTAGTTCTATTAACACGTAGGCTTCCAACTTATCTATTTTTATATTCATAAAAAGAAAATTGACTTACTTTCCAACTTTTACAAAAATCCGAATGGTTAAATAGAATTTAAAATATAAAATAATAACTTGGTAAGATTGCAATTGGTGAGAAAGACTTTTATCTTAAGAAATTAAATGACGCCATTTTTTTCTATTATTGTTCTTATGTTATCGTTGGTTATGCAGTGATTATAGGGGCTTTTATTTTTTGTAATCAATTTAATTAGGGTTAAAACAGTTAAAATATAAATTTGCCTGACACAATAACCTATCATTAGCAGAAGCTTTTCATATCAAATAAAACAAATAACGTTACATTTCTTGTAACAAAATATTTGAATCCAAAAAAGCAACATCTAAGTTAAGCAAATATAAATACACATGCGAAAACAAGCAAACATTGCTGCAACAGTTTGGCATAAATTTTGTTTGAGCAAATTAAAACTCAAATAATGCTTAAATTGGACCCACTTTGTTGTCCAATCATTTAAAATTCCGGTATTACAGTAATAACAGCAGAGACTTAAAATATAAAAATGCATTTAGTTTTGTTTGATTTTTCTTATTGATAAAAGGATAATGAGTAGATATGAAGTTTAGAGCAGATAGAAGCCAAAGTGACAAGCTTTACTTACTGACCTTATGCAGAAACAAATTGAGCGTCTTTCAACCAAGGATAAATATTAGATTGTTTAGGCCTAATCTTGGAAACTTTTGCTTTCTAAACCTCAAAAAAGCAGAGGTGATTTGATTTATTTCAGCCTAAGTGAGAAATCAAAAAGTCTCTTATGTCCATCTTATTACGCGTCTATGGCTGATGCATTTCAAAGAAGAAAACAATCTTTTATAGTAGTAACGACTACCAGTGTGAAAAGCAAGTCTGAAAAGCTTTAATTTTTTTTTGCAATAATTTAGCTTTCAAATCGGCTTTGTCAGAGGTTAGACAGAGCCGACTTATAAGCCGACTTAAAAACACTTCTCTAAATTTGTTTGCAGTGCACGAGCTGATTTTTTAAAGGACTTCAATCAATCAATTTATTTAGAGTAACTTATATTAAAAGCACATGCATGAAAAGCAAAACTTTAAGGTTGGGAGAGCACTACTTATTTGGGAATTTTCTTCGAAACCAGCAAATTTAGAGCTATTGAGTAAATCTGGAAATCTTATTTGTGTGCAGTGGTGGGCAGTACCGTGTACTAAAGTACCGCGGTACTTTTTTAAGTACCGGTACCGTCGGTACTTGGTACCAAGTTTTTTTTATAAAGTACCGCGGTACTCCGTCTAATTTTAGGATCATTGAAAGTTTTTTTTGCAAGCATTGCGACATGTTTTTGTTTTTCGTATCGATTGCAGCTTCAAAGTAGTTCCTTGATTTACTGTAGTACTATCAAAGATTGGCATTTGTAAAACTTAAGTGTTTACCAATACTTTCCCCATCCTTCCGGTAGTAGTTATTAATTAATTTTAAGTAAGGTCAGCTTTAGGAACGTTTTACGCACTTCATAGCCAGTAGCCCTTTTACAACTTTTTATTTAGGCTTAGCTTACCCAGGCTAATAGGGTAGTCTGGGTAGACTACCATTTTAGTTATGTCTCAAATAAAAGGTGTGCGTTCGTCACTTAAATTCAATATTATATTTTTCAATTTTCGACCCAAAAGCAAGGTGTTCTCTAAAAAAAAAAAGTCTTCACCTAAATTTGGTAACTATTTTTTGCAGTTTGATTATTGTCACTGTCCTAAAATTTCTAACTTTGCCCAAATATTTTCTTGTCGCTGCCCGAAAAATTTCAATTTTGCCCAAATCTTAGAAACTTGGATGAACAATTGCCCTCCCTGCCCCCCGGCAGGTACGGCTATGATTGGTTGTACCAATGTTTTATTTTTTATTTTAATGTCAAAATTCGTACTATAAATTAAATAATTCTGAAAGAAAAAAATGTCGGTGTTGTAAGTTGTGACAAAATCAATATTAAAATCCAAAATTACTATCAATAATGACTGTTTTCGAAAATGTTAGGTTGTTTTATTCTCTGACGCAGGGATACTCAATCTCTTAACCATTATGGTTCAACTTTTGTCGAAAAGTTTATTGCGAGTCGCAATCGGTGCAGAAATCAAAGTATCTTTTTTTTGTCTTTACTTATTTTTAATGTGTTATTTTTGAATTAACCTCCTTGATAACAGGAATTCGGACTACAAATTTAGTTAAAGACCATACAAAAAAGGTCACCAGTTTTATATATATCTACGTGTTTTATTCTTATATAGAGCGAAAAATCTCTAGTGGGACGAAAATTAGCCTATTTACTCCGATTTTTCTGCCGTCATTGGATTGATTCAAAGCATTACAATAATTTGATCGATTGTGTAATTACAAATTCTTTGGCATGCTTCAACAATCGACTTTGCGGGTCTCGGGTTGGGCACCCTTGCTCTGAGGAAATGTAAATAATTCAATGTACGGTAAATTTAAAATCAAAAAATATACGCCAGAGCAATAGTCAAGTTCGACTATAAAATATTCTACTCTGTAGGCCAGACTAACCTACTAAAAAAAAGCTTGCAAAAATCCAAAAAATTAATTTCATCAAAGTAATCAATCTTAACTAAATTTTTAAAATTAGGCTTATTATAAGATTTTGAAATAGTTATAAAAAAGTACGTTTAAAAAGTCCAGTGAGTTTTGAAAACATTCGTTGTTGCTAAGATCGAAGCATTTTAATAATGAAATCAGATTTTGCTGAAATAGAGGTTTTTCTTTGTGAACTACAGTAACCACTCTAAGGAGATTCCAACTGTGAAAGAATTTTACTTTTAATCATACGATCAATCAAACCGCTGAAGTCGTTAACTTTTTGAAACCATTCTTTGCTTTTCGGCCAATTTACGAAAGTTGACTACTTTTCGAAAACTTGCTTTTTCAATCCGAAATAATATTTTATTACAACATTTAAGTACCGGTATCTCTATTCAAAGAATATGAAATTTTTTTCTGTGCAACCTTATATAACACTTTTGCTGATTTGACCTTGATTCACTTCACCCTGATTTCAGCTGGGGTCAACAACAAGCTGTAGTGTCCTTACGAGTCCTAGCAAGGACGAAACAGGTCTGTCGGCACTTGCTTGTTGATTGGCTTGACTATTCCTACTTAATGTTAGCAACGGAACTGCAGGGCTTAGCTTGACTTTACCCGATCCGTGTTAGCTGACTCGATGATGTGGTCAGCATATCGAAACCACCGTCAGTATGCCCTTGCGGCTTAGCGGCTTATCGTAGTTACGCTGGTAGTGCATTGTTTTCATTAAACTATATACGTTATAACCTGTACAAAAAAATTTGTGCATGGTCACCGCACCAGTTGTGCAAAAGAGTGATTATCGTGTTTAATGTGCATATAGTAATTATTGTGCAAAAAAGACATTGTAGCTTTGAAAAATGTAGCATTTTTGCGTGCAATTATGTCAAATCTTTATTCTTTAGCGCTTTCGGCGCTAAATATGGTATATCAGAAATTATAAGACTTAATCTTAGTGTAGTAAATATTTTCTGAAGGTATTGCATTTGCAAGGAACATTCTAGTTGTCTAATTATAAAAATGGAAATATTTTGCATAAAATCAAAAATCCACTAAACACCAGATTTCATATTCATACTAATGCAAAAGGAAGTTGATGAAATTTTGATTTCGTTGCTTTGCAAGCAAAAATATAAAAAATTACCATAACATTTAACGGCCAGCGAAGATTGAGTAATTTTACTAAATTACCAAAACCAGAGTTTCCCAAAATGAGGTCCGTGATAAGCGCACAAGGGATCCGCGACGATATGACAAAATTTGTCAACATATACGTATACATAGTAAAGTAATCCATACCATGAAATCCGAGACAGATTCGAAGTGAAGACCTTTTTTTTAGAGAACACTTCTTTTTAGGGACGAATTTTTGTCTATAAACGAGCGTCCCGGTTTGCCCCTACGCAAATATGGTATGCCTGTTTATAAGCTTTTATTTTTTAACTGATTTTGTGTTATTTATTTTTGGGTTTGTTTTATCTTTCCTCGTTGGTTGGGCACAAAATTGATGTGACATAAGATTGGGATCCATGATAAAAAAGATTTGCAAATAGAGGTTCGTGATCCAAAAAGTTTGAGAATAACTTTGACTAAACCACTGTAATAGGTTATATGGAAATTAGTACGATTCTTGACAAACTTTTTTTAGTATAAAAAACAAAGCAGAAGACAACGTATTCATTAGGCCTTCCATATATATAAAACATAATTTATGCAAAAAATCAAGTTAAAAACATATTCACAATTTTTAAATGTCAAATGAAATCCAATGCATGAGAGAGTTTTAGTCATTACCATTAATTCGTATTATTCAAAAGTACCGAGTACCGGTACCGCGGTACTTTTAAGAAGTACCGTGCCCACCACTGTTTATGTGTAATCTAAAAGGTGTAATTTCATGTGCTGCGAAATATTATTGATAATTTAGAAAAAAAACATAAATTAATTTTTAACATCAAAAGTTGATTTTTCTCTTTGTGTCGACTTTGATCGCCCAATGTCGCTTACGTTTCGCTTGCCTGATATGTTCAAGTAAATTAATACAACAATGCTTCGATATTATGCACGCAGTTTAATATTGATTATTTACTTACAACCTAAAATAGTCGAAAGACAATTTTTGAAAATACGAAAACAGAAGCAGTAGTAGTGTGCTAAAACACAAACAAAAAAACAAATTTGAAATCTTCCAAACCCAATAAAAGTCAGGCGCTATAATACAACAGATAAAACATCATCTGCATAATTAAACAATGAGTTAAAAGCCGTAAAGTTTTCATAGAAAGTGTTGACTGAGTAAAATCCATCTAGCGCGTATCGCTCACTTGAGGAAGTCGTCGATATAAAAATTAATTCAAAAGCGATGAAAAAACAAGTTTGCGAAACTAAGTTGAATCTATCGTATTCGTGTACAAGATGGTACCTTATAAGTTAAGTGATTAGCGCTGCCGCATTCACGATCAAATTGTTACTCAAAGAGCTTTTTAATGAGCGCCATCTGTTCAAAAGAAACTCCAAAACTAAAGATAACATACACAGTACAATTGTAAATTTTGTAATAACAACACGACAAGGCCCTGTTTCGACCTAATTAGGTCTCATCAGGTGTGTATAATTACGTACATATTACAAGATAAAGAACTTGATACTAGTACAATAATATACTGTAAAAATTATAAATGCATGCAGTCTTTAAAACTTCCTAGCGTACTATTCGGAAAAGAATTTCTGCTTCATAAATTTCAAAAGTTTCTTCTGGTCCCGCGAGAATTTATAAACTGTTTACGAGCGTCTTTTTCACAGCTCGAAGATTGGCTGACTAAAGGATTTGTTGACGATAACGAAAATATATATACGCTAAAAAGTCTAAGGGCAAGCTAAACAAAGTTACAGCGTATATATTTTCGTTATCGTCAACAAATCCTTCAGTCAGCCAATCTTCGAGCTGTGGAAAAGACGCTCGTAAACAGTTTATAAATTCTCGCGGGACCAGAAGAAACTTTTGAAATTTATGAAGCAGAAATTCTTTTCCGAATAGTACGCTAGGAAGTTTTAAAGACTGCATGCATTTATAATTTTTACAGTATATTATTGTACTAGTATCAAGTTCTTTATCTTGTAATATGTACGTAATTATACACACCTGATGAGACCTAATTAGGTCGAAACAGGGCCTTGTCGTGTTGTTATTACAAAATTTACAATTGTACTGTGTATGTTATCTTTAGTTTTGGAGTTTCTTTTGAACAGATGGCGCTCATTAAAAAGCTCTTTGAGTAACAATTTGATTAATTCAAAAGCTTAATAAATTTTACGGATTGAGAAAAACAAGCATGCAGAGCGAACGAAACTGAAAAAAATTTTTCTACCTTTCTTTGACACTTTGGAGCTGCACCAAGCATAGTAAATGAACATAGCAATGCAGAAAAAGACCTTGAGAATAGATAGTTTTAGCTTTTCCTTACAGTTGCACTTCATCAAGTGTCGATGACATAGCTATTTGTACCACTAACTTATTTCGCTAAGAGCAAAACTTTTGAGTGATCTAATATAAAAAGTTAAACTACAGAAGCAATTGTTTTAACGATATTAGAGAATTTTCACTAACATCGGTACACCAAACAGACTTTTTTATTTCATTGCTATCAAAGTTGTAACGGTATAACAAAAAAACTGAGTTTTTCGAGATATTAGCAAGTCATTTTGTAAATGGTTATACACCCTTTTGACCAGCGTTTTATATAGATAACAAAATATCATTTTAAAGATAACAAAATATCATCATCGTCACTTCAGTTAATTATCCTTCAAATCAAAAAACGTTGGAAGTGTCATATTTAGGACAACTGTCAAGAAATTTTCTCGATATTCTTTCAAGGTGCCTTAATGTAGGGTCGAAAATATATTGTTTTAAGTTTTACAAAAGTCTTTTTACTATAATTTGTGACCACTCATCAAGACTTAAAAGTTAAAGAAGTCCTTCAAAAAAACTGTTCTGAAGGACACAACAATTGACAAAGGTATTGAACCGAGACTATCAATCACGGTTGCCATCAAACGGTGTTCCTTCTTACTCCAGCGCGCCACCGATACATCTTTACTGTTTTAGTTTTTTTGTTAAAATCACGTGACTGTATTAGAAAACTGTTTGTTAGAACTAATGCGCTTTCAGCAGCGCAACTGCTTATTCCTTAAAATAAATCCAATCTATAACAAAAAAGATTGGAAAAAACAAATTAATATAATTGAGCATATTTTGTTTAAGTCAAAACATGACTATAAATGCCGATCATAATTAACTAGTTTATAACTTTGCACGTTTGGCATTTCGACAACGATTAGATAAATTTTTTTTCAATTTATTTCTTTCGTCGAAAATATGAAATGGCTTCAAGAAGTTAAAATTTATTTTCATAAAAGATTAGCCTATACAGTAGTTGAATTTAAAGCTCTGTGTTCTTTTTATAGTTTCTTTTCGTTTTGAGGTTTTAGAAATCTTTGCTGAAGTATTTGAAATGAGATTTAAGTAGTAGTTGTAAAAATACCTTGTCACATAGCAAGATTTAATTTATCATCCAAAAGCGAATATATTATTTTTGATTCTTCACTGAGTAGGTTTAAAAATAAATATGCAATAGCCCAATCTTAACAGGAACAATTAAGCGATCTACGTTAATTGCATGGTGGTTCTTAACCTTTTTGAGCCGGCTAATCAGTAAAAAGATTTTTTTACTTCAGATATATAATTTGAAAAGAAGCAATAAACTATGATAATAATTATCTAAAATAAATAATTACTTAAACTACAGAGATGACCATACCCGTACCAGCCCAAAAAATTTTGGGGGGCAATGAAGTTTTGCCCGAATTTTGTGACGTTAGCCCAAATCATGATTTTAGAGTACATTTCGGATATGACAAAAAAATTGTCTGAGTTTCTCAGACAAAAACCAATTTTGTCCTAAAATCATGGTGATCTCTAAAAAAAAAAAAAAAAGGTCTTCACCTAAATTTGGGTTATTATTTCTTGCAGTCCCTCATCATCACCTCTCTAAATTTCCTGACTTTGCCCAAATTTTTCATATCGCTGCCCGAAAAACTATGGTTTTGCCCAAATATTTTCTTCTCACTGCCCGAAAAATCTTAATTTTGCCCAAATCTTCGAAACTTGGGGGGCAATTGCCCCCCCTGCACCCCCGGCAGGTACGGCTATGGAGATGACCTTGATTGTGAAATTTTTTGTATTCTTTTAAATCAGTGCTTTTTAATCTTTGTAAGCTCGCGGTCCACTCTTTACCAAAAATTTATCATACGGGCTACTATAAAGTATAGTGGCAAAAAACCAAAAAAGAACTAATAAAATTTACTATTAATGCCAAATTTGAGCTTGCTTATTCGGTATCATGCGATCAAGTAAAAGCTTGATTGAACACAAGTTTATATGCAAAAGAAGCGTTCAGATTATCAATTTTAAAACCGTTTTATTTTTTTGTATAACATCAAAAATAATTCTGTGATTTAATTTGCGTCTTTTTAGCAATTTTCTTGTTTTAAGTAAAAATTAACCAAATTAGGTATAGCGTGAGCATAGCGAGTGCTTGGATGGGCATCCAATCTGGGTCAGTCACAAACAGGACTGGCGCCGAGAGTTTATCCTTTTACTATCCCAAGCTGCTATACTGCCCAGATCAGGTGCTGGCAGTGATAGTGTTAAGCCAGTATTGAGTTCATCATCCAAAACCGCCAGATCTTGTGCTCCATGTGGTGCCCAATGTATGGGGCACGCTTTTAAGACGTGGTCTGCAGTTTGTTTAGGGGCACCGCACTTGCCATTCGATGAAAGAGCGAGACCCCATTTGTGCATAGACGAATGGAATCTCCCAACACCAGTAGGTAGGCAATTGAGCCTAACCAAAGCTGTTTAGGCAAGCCCATTCCAATAGGCTTGGTACTTGTCATAGGTATGAAAGGACAGGGCTTGGATGTACTCTCATAGTACTCCGTGCTCCATCCGTAATTCGTCCACTGAGAAGCGCGGATGCTTTGTTTGGCAAAATGTTTTTGGATTCCGCGTTTTTGGCAAAAAAGGACGTCTGGATCTTAGTCTCTCTTAGCGAGCATCTGAGGACCATTAGATTTCTAATTAGCTAATCAATTTTAAATTTATAATTAAAATTCATGATTCGCTTATGTAATCTAATACTAAAAAAATAAAATTTTATTTACATGTACTTGTGTAGTCCGCCAAATATACCAAAATTTATAATTTGACCCATTATAAAAAAATGGTTGGACATCCCTGGTTTAAACTATTAATGATAATTAATGAAAATAAAATACTGTTATTTGCACCTAAAAAATTCAAATGGGTTAATAAAAAGTGCACAGCCCAACTGAAAGAGCATCTCGGCCCACCGGCTGAGAAGCATTGATTCAAATGTAGTGTCATCTGACGAAGATGATCGAGATATGCTGGGCGGTGAGATTTAAAAAAACACATTAATTTGGTTAAATAAGTTGTTTAAAGAATGTTAGTTACTTCAACTGGATGGCCTTGAACACCCAAGTAAAGAACATAAGCGAAATAGGTTGTGTTTGATAAATTGTTAGATTTCCTTTCGACAACGCGCGATTTATACACTTTACACTTTTCTTTTCATTCGAACCGATGTAATTTTGGTGTTAATGCGGTTTATCTGCAACAAATTACGTGCATTCATGTACAAATAAAATTTAAATAAAATACGCATGACAATCATTCAAATTTTGTAAATAACAACAAATCAAATCAATTAACCAATTAAAACACTAATTATTTACTGCCAATTGAAAACGTCTATGAAAACATTCTACGAAATATTTTTTCAAGGCCACCTTCTTCAAGTTATCAATTTATCGACCACCGTAAAAATCACAAAATATT
Organism: Diplosoma virens; assembly: GCA_963680785.1. Classification (NCBI taxonomy): domain Eukaryota; kingdom Metazoa; phylum Chordata; class Ascidiacea; order Aplousobranchia; family Didemnidae; genus Diplosoma; species Diplosoma virens. Next base: position 26,416,439 of record OY796885.1, on the reverse strand, counting down.
AACTTCCGATTCCACTCAAAACAACTTTCAAAGTACCTTAATAAATCAACGCGTTTTCGCTCTAGTTTTGCTTCAGTTTCGGAAAGACGAGTTTTAATGCGGGACGTCACTCAGTCTGACTGACTACAAAACTAGGGCAGCTATCACTTTTAACAAAATCTACAACTTACGAATCCAAAGCAGCGCTTACTTGTAGCGAAAATTGATAGCGATTATTTAAAGCGGAAATCAACAACAAAGACTATTATGTTGAAAACATTAGTTTTCATTTGACCAAGTAGACAGACTAGCTATTTATCTTTCGCTGTCAGGTTGACGGTAAAGTAAAGCGAATTCTTTTGATGGCTCTGAGTAGATTTTATTTGGGTAAAAACCGCTCAAATGCCTCTTTATCATAAAGGTTGTTGACGCGTGGACAAGGCCATTCAAACTAAAAATTCTACGGTAACAACAGGGACGCCGAAAGCGGGGCAGGGGGCAAATTTGCCCTTTTGTAAAAGGGAGGGTACAGGTAGACAGATACAGATGCATTGGATTAGATTTGCCTGAAATTTTATAAACTTGATAAAAATATCAAATCGAGTCGATTAAAGGTTAAGTGAAGGCTTTTATTCTGGTTCTTGTCCAAACATAAAATTTTGGACGAAAATCCAATTTTTTAGACTCCCCATTCCGATTAAAAGTGATGACCTTTTTTTAGAGATCGTTAGATTTTTTCGCTATAAACGGTCACGATTACGAAAGGCCTTTTTAAAAAATTAGGGTGGCCAAAATCTACTTTTGCTTGGAGTGCCCTTTCAACAAAAAAAGCTCTCTTTTTTAAATTTTGCACCTCCCCCCTCGGCAAAAAAACTCCGGCGCCCCCGGATAATAAAAAATAGTAACTCTTCTTCAAAGGAAAAACTCACAAACAGTGATAAAAATCTTATAAACGATCCGATCTTACAATAGTCTGCAAACTCAATTTAAAAATACTTCAATCGATTAGCAAATACTTACCAACTACGGGCTGTTGAAAAACCCTTTTGTCAGCTGCAACAACATAGTTGTTCCAGCCTACAAAACTTTGCCGGTTGAAAAAAGCAGTTGTTTTTTCTTTACAGCCAAGGTTTCTTCAAAAGCAATCACAATTTTAAGCAAATTGTGCTTTAAGCTTTATGTCAGTAATCAAGAAAATTCTCTGAAAAATGAATTTTACGAGCGATGAAACCGCAAAAATTTTCATTGAAGATGCTGCAGAGAAATTTGTTCAATTTTTTCTTTGCGCTATGGCTTTACTCGCTTTATGTAAGTACCATACATGTTAGGCCAGTGGTTTTCAACCTGTGGGCCATGGCGCTGTTTTCAGTGGGCCATAGAGCATAAATCAGAATGAAAGCAATATGAGACTTGTATAATGATGACATCATAATTAAGAAATCGTAAACAAATTTCTTGAAGACTTTTTTTTTTGAGATCACCAGATTTTTGCGACGGAAATTATACTTTGTTTACCAAGTGGGTCATTAAGTTACGTTGGGTTGAAAAGTGGGCCACGGTATGGAAAAGGTTGAAAACCATTGTGTTAGGCCCATATGTAAAACTTTTCAATAAATTAATTTAAAAAAAAAAGCTTATAAAATGATGATTCGGTTTTAATATAGCTTGATTTAAAGATTTCACAAATATTATCGATTTACTGTACAAGTTTTGTGATTGTAATAGAGTTTTGTTTTTTTATACTCATATTTTTTCTTGCAATGTTTTTCAAATACAATAAAATTCAGATGCAAACACAGATGTACACTAAAAGATCGCGTTGATTAAACTTTTTCAAAATTTCTTCTTAATGCTTTAACCTTTCATCAATGCTCGTATAACACGCCAAAACGTGTCTCGAATTCGCGGTACCCATTTCCGCAAATAGCATAGGAGCGGCACAAACCCTTCTGTGATATTTTCGTTGCGTTGACAAGTCGTTTGCAACATTGGGCAATATTCAGGTGATTGGGAAATCAAAACCAAACTCCAGTCGTTAAAATCAGTGCTGATAACATTTACTTTAACCGGAGTTGCGCCTTTGTCAGCTGCAAAATTAAATTGTCAAATAAAAGGGCATATTTGCTGTGTTGGCAATTTGTATCTCTTCAAGCCTGCGCAAAAGATTTTATCTATAGTTCAATAAAGTACGCAATTTATCTTATAATTACAATAGAATTACAGGCTATCAGAAATAAGCAAATCTTCTGTAAAAAGCGCCCAAGTTTTTTTTGAAAACGAGGGGTAAAATATTTAAAAATATACTTTTGACTTAAATATTATTGGCCTATTACATAATACTATACAATACGTTAATTTTTCATTAAATAAAGTGAAAGTTACTTCTGAACAAAATTAAAAGCTACTGAAATCAATTTTTCTAGTGATTCATGTTGGTTTGTTGTTCCTCGAAACTGGTTCAGTTAAAAGTAAAAACGCTACGAACAGCATAGCAAGGAATCTTTCTGGATTATGTAAGCTGTTTTTATACTGTATTTGTTTAATTTTGTGTATATAATCAGAGAACCTAATTAGCTTTTTTGTTTCAGTCATTGGAGCAATCGCATATTGGGCAACAGGTTTTGCATTTGCTTATGGAAAACCAGGAAATTCTTTTATCGGTCACAATTTCTTTTTCTCCATTAACGCAGATGAAGCAATCAATTCTACAAAAGTTTGTGAAAATACAAAAATGATATAACAGCTCATTATGAAAGACAGTTAAATTATTTATCATAATATTGAATTGCATATCGTAATTTAATAACAAAGATTTCTTTGCTAACTGTCAAATAACAGTTCCGATTACATCGTGATATTTGTTTTAAAGCGAGTTTACGGTGGTACAAATGCTAGCCGACACATAATTATGATGGATTTCAGTCTCAAACTGGATTCTTTTTTTTTATTATTACAGACTTTCCTCTGTGGAACAAGGGATTTTTTTGTTTCAGGAGGTATTCTACACCACATCGTCTTATCATGCCCACTGGTTCTTTGAATTTGTTTGCGCGATTGTCGCAACCTCAATCCCATCGGGAGCTTTATCGGAACGTGTCGGTTTCGGCGCTTACATGATGCACTGCTGCTTGATGACTGGATTTATTTATCCGGTCGTCAGTCACTGGTGCTGGAGTAAAACTGGATGGTTGAGAACTGGAGCAGGTTAAACGTTTATGCTCAGAACAGTTGTTAACGCTTTTTTAGGACTTATTTTCAAAACAAACCGTATAAACTCAAAATATTTTTTTAAACATTTTTTTTTTTGAAATATATGTAAAAAAAATAAGCTTAAGTTTGGTTAAGCAATTTTCTTTATAACTGCGCGTATTATTCACAAAATATCCAGTTAAAACAAATTGGTTAGATAAAAAAATCAAACTAATTTTTTTCGTGTCTTTTAGGAACCAATCTCATGTTTCAAGACTTCGCGGGTTCAGGAGTCATTCATTTAAGCGGAGGAACGGCTGCTCTCATAGGCTCCGTGGTGATCGGGCCTCGTCTTGGAAAATTTCATGCTGATCAAACATTCGAAGAATACCCGGGACATAGCATATCTGTATATAGTGTTCTTGTATTCATCAAAACTTTAAGCAAGAAATACTTTCTTTAAATTAAATTGCTTTATGTAGAATTATTGCAAAAGTTTAAAAGTGGTTTAAATTTTTAAACTAATAAGAGTTTTTAGGCCTATGTCTTTGGAAAGATTTTTTAATCGAAGCGAACCTAATACGATTTTTTGTAAGAGATTTTCTATGTATTTCAAAACTATCTAAAAAAGGTAATGGCAATTCTAATATATTTTTCCAGAAACACAGATTGAAATGTATTTTTCAAGCTGCTAAAAATTTGTTCTGTTTCTGGTGAAAACTAAAAAATGTTTTCCCTGGCAGTCGTACGCCAAACAACAGCTTTTTGCCTTAGATTTAAAGTGATAACCTTTTTTAGCTTTTTTTACGACTTTTGAAGACTGTTTGATAAAAAAATTTGCCTAACTCTCATAGTAAGCCACTGTCTAAGGAGGAAGGATCGACATCCAACCCCCATTCGTAGTTCCTGCAATTAAATACTGTAAAAATTTTCTGCAGCCCTACCTATACAAAAACATTTTTTGCTTTGATTCCAACTTTATGTTTAAAACAATTGTACGCTTGGTAAAAGCATTCAGGCATAACATTAAAAGAACTAAAATATTTCCTCTAAAATCCACTTTAGAGATCTTTAAATTATTGCAAATAATTTTTAAAGAAATCAGTTGAGTAAGTTAACAAATAAGGTTATTAAATGGAGATTACGTTTTGTTAACATGATTAAAGTGAAAGTCACAAAATTAATGAAAAATTTTTTGTTAATTTGTGATCGAAGATCAAATCGTACCAAATGTCTAAATACCTGAAAATGCGAAATTATTTAGTCATAAAGTGTTTTCGTGTAATGCATGACAACGGAATAGTTCTTAACTCTTAATTATCTCATCAAAAATTTGGTATTTCGTTAAAAAGTGTCAGCGACACCAATGATTCTATTGCATAGAATCAAAAATAAATTAATTTGTTATAATGTCAGTCATTCAAAAATCTTCAATGCATTTTCCACCAAATTAATTTACGCTTTCTTTCGCAAATGCGTCGGGCAAAAACTGTTTGTTTTCAAGCTAACGTGATAAACAGCATAAAAAAACTTCAATTTAGACCAATTCTTAAAAATGGTCACGCTTTTTGAATACGAAAAAGCTTAAATCGTCGGTCTGGTGACATTTCAACGAAAAAATGAAATACAATCGTGCCGGTTTATAAATGACATTTTCATTTTTACTTTGTCAAACTGGTATCTTGCATGCCCATTTCAATAGTTTTGATTGCAGATAACCTCAGTCATATTTGAATGCATTGCGTTTTAGTTGACGACTATGGGAACTTATTTCACTTATGTCGGATTGCTGGCGCTCAATGGCGGTGCTGTCGCGAGCATACACGCGGATGATGACGTGTTTGTTTTTGCTGAAACAATTATGAACACCTTGATCGCCGCAGCAGGAGGTGCCCTCACAGCAATGATAGTGTGCAAAATCACCGATTATTGGAAAGGACAGGGATCTTTTTGGTCCCTTCATTGGAGTCTTAAAGGCGGCCTTGCTGGTAAATGCTACTCTGTTTGTTCATGTGACAACTTTTTTAATTACATGTCTTCTGTGTTTTCTCTTACGCACCTTATGAACAATCACAATGAAACGATAACATTCTTGTTTGTGCATGGGCAAATAATTAATAGGCTACTGTACAAATGTTGGTAGAATAACTATTCTGTTTTCTAAAAAAAAGTTGCCAAAAATTATTGCTGCATAACTAAATAAGTAAAAATACTATCAAATTTCTTGTCATAAATTTTTTTAATGAAAAAAAAATTACCTAGATTAAAATTTTAAAATAAGTTTTTAACTTTGTTCTCGTAAAAAAATAACGCTTGTTCGTGTCAAGTTTATTAAAACTTTTTTCTATTGTACTGTAGCAATTTTTTGGTAAACGCTAAACGGTGTTTGTAATTTAGGCATGGTTGCAGTGTCGGGAACCAGTAACGACTTACACTCTTGGTCAGCTTTGGTTATTGGAATAATTGCTGCCGCCATACTTATTGACTGGCATTACTTTTTGTTGTACCTCAAAATCGATGATCCCACAGATTCTGTTGGCGGTAAGTTAAAGCATTAGCATGTGGTTTGAGATAAATGCAAATTTTAGATAATAAATGCTGATAGACCATTTCTTTGCGACTTATAGTTTGTGTATTTCTTATCGGGGAGGGAGGGACTATACTCAAGAAACAATATAATTTTTTGTTGCCAAATAATATTAAAACGACTTATAAAATATATATGTAGTCTAATTTTTCATGTGTTATTTAAAATTTTTTTCAATCAATGCTTTATCATAATTTATTATTATTCTTTATGATTTTACATAAAAAATGTCAGTAAACGAAATCATAGTCGTACGAACCGGAGGAATAGAGAAGGCAATTGCTCCCCAAGATGCAAAAAATTTAGGTAAAATCCAAATTTTTCTGGCACAGAAAGTAAACAATTTAAAACGATACAGATCAACGAGTAAAAGCAACTGAGATTTAACGTGAAGACTTTTTTAGTTTTAAAACGTTTTCCTTGGTAAACCAATCGTTTCTAATTTATTTACAGCTACAAAAAGCTGGTGAAGACCAAAAAAAGGTTTTTACGCTAAATCTAAGAGACAGTAGGACATCTCCGAGAAATTTTGCGGGATCATGATTCGGGCAAACGTTGAAAAAATTTGGGCAAAAATGTATTTCCCCGAAAAATTTTTGGTCTGGTACGCCTATGAACGAAACATAGATCACAAGTTTTTACGCTCATGCAGAAGTGATAACAAATAACAAAACTAGGTTTTATGCAAATGTTTGAATTAAAAATTAACATCTGAAGGTTTCATACTTGCCAATGTTAAGGGCACAAAGCGGTTATTAAACAATCTTTTACATGTTTGTTTATATATACATATTTGTCGGCAGCGTGGTCGAGTGGTTAAAGCGCCGGGCTCGTGACCATTGTGTCCTTGGGAAAGACACTTTACGGCACTTTCTCCTGCTTGGTGGTCCTGGCAAGCACTTCTAAATTGTAGTCATATTTTTATTAAATTACAAGCGGACAGCAATATCTTGGTATCTCCGGAAGCAGGTCGGGGTAATTGCCTACCCTATGTATAGCGCCTCCGTCGCCTTCCTGCAAGTCAGGAGGGTAAATATAGAGATAAAATAAAAAATGAAGAATAAGTTTTATTGTTGATTTGTGAAGAACTAGACTTTAGCGAAATTTGCAAATCTTAAATAAGCAGCTTCACCTTCAAAAACTTTTTATTTTAACGGTGAATTTAGTTCATTTTGGTGGAGGAGTATGCGGAGTTCTTCTTGGACCTATTTTTGCCAAACAGGGATTAAAATTAGAAGGAAAGTCCATTGGAGGAGTTCTATATTCCGGCGGGGTCTGGGCATGGAAGGTAATATATCAACCGACAGTAAAACTTAGTTCATCTATTTTTGATTAAAATACAATAAGCAACAATACTTCTTCTTGGAATAGGATTGAAAAAAGCCTAGTTCTTATAGACTTTCACATCAACTAGATCAAAATTGTTTTTAAGCTATGTTTTAAAGTCTATTTACTTTGCAGCGTCACTAAGTGGTAAAATGTTGCTCTGCTTGGTAGCCTGAAGGGGTAGCTCCAAATTGGACACAAAAAATTATTCAAAATTATCAATCGCACAATGACGAAGCCAGTAGGCCGAGAAAGCAATACCATGAAAGTAAGCGGCATTGCAAAGTACGCCGTATCGATGAATCACGTTTGACGCGATCGCGGTTGAACTCCTGCTCTCGCCATTTGCTGTGTTCTTGAAAAAAAAAATACATCGGCACTTTATTCTGTTCAGTAGTCTCTGTCAGAAATTCAGAAATTCTAAATTAAATTCTAGCTATAATCTTCATTTGGTATTTTTATTCTTAGACAGACAGACAGACACACAAAATTTATTTTGCCCAAAACCATATAAAACAATAAGAAAAGAAATATAATGCAAGAAAGCATCGAACAACTTTACTAGTCAAGATGCTTCCTGATTAAATTACAATTAAAATCATCAATAACAATAGTGTTGGTGCGACTACAATTAATAAAAAAAAACATCAAAAAAAAACGAAAAAGAGAAAATTTTTAACGAAACAAAAGTTTATAAAACAAAAACAAAAAAATTCAATCTCACTTGTATTATGCATATTAAGATAGGATTATAAGGCCTAAGCATTTTTTTATTTTCATTTATGTAAAAGTAGGGTGACCCAAAAAAAACAGAACCCATACAAATTTCATTAAATCTTATCAACATCCATAAAATTTCAACAAAACTTGGTGGAATTAAATTTCAATCTTTGTACCATCATTCCTCAAAGTTTCGGTTATTTTGGTTGCTTTACATTAAAGTTATGTGCTGTTTAAAATATACTCCAAATGGGCGCAACAGTATTGGAGGTAAACTTGCAGACGACACGCAAAACTGTCACTCATTCAAACTGATCTCTCTTTTGAGATTTCTCAAAGTTTTTGCTGTATTTAGTGCCATTAGTTTAAACACAAGTAATTGCGCAATATCTTTAGGTTCGTCAAAAAAATCTCCATTTTCTTTCATTAATCTGTTTAAGGTTATATTCTTTTTAGGTTTCAAATAAGCCAGCTCATGAATTGCATCCCAAATTTTTGCTGGATTATTTTTATTGCTTAAAAAGTATTTGTTATAGTACGGAGGTTTTCAACCTATGGGCCATGGCCCAGTAGTGGGCCACAGTGGTTTTTCTAGTGGGCCATGGAGCATAAATCAAAATGAAAGCAATATGTATAATATATATGTATAATTAGACTTGCCGTCCGTCCCATTTTTTAGGCATTTTTCTGGCGTCCTGTGCAGTCAACCACATGAAGACCTTTTTTTTTTTTTTTTTAGAGAACACTATGATTTTGGGATGAGAATTTAATTTTGTTGACCAAAGTGGGTTGTGAAGTTAACTTGGGTTGAAAAATAGGCCACGGTACAGAAAAGGTTTTCAACCAATGGGCTGTACTAGACTGTACTAGAGCAATGGTTTTCAACCAATGGGCCATGGCGCTGTTTTCAGTGGGCCACAGAGCATAAATCAAAATGAAAGCAATATAAGACTTGCATAATGTCAAATCTGTAAACGGGCCGACTAGTTCAGCCCGTTTACAACTCTGTACCGAAGTGGGTCGTTACGTTACCTTGGGTTGGAAAGTGGGCCACAGTATGAAAAAGGTTGAAAACCACTGTTATAGTACATTTGTTTAGCGCCTTGGATTGTTCTATTCAATGCGTTGCGGGAGCTTTATATTTGTCAAAAAATTGCTGATTAAAATTTTTATGCAAGTCTTTAAACATACGGTTTTCTTCTTAATTAATTTAAACAAAGTTTTATTTAGCCAACGTTTAACCTTTAATTTTTTTTCTTTTCTTGTACATTTTCTTAGGGGTGCATGAGTATTAAAAATGTCAGCAAATATATTTAGAAAATTTTCAAAGCTCTCGTCTACACTAAAATCTTCAAAACTAGTTTGGTAAGTTTCAAATTAAGATCATTAAGAAACATATCCAGTTGAAAACATTTCATATCTCATTTTAAAAAATTTGGGGGTATTTTAGGAGTCTTGTCTTTTATTTTGGGTATTACGGCAAAAGTGGGCAAATGATCCGCTAGCTCCCGCCTAGTAATTCCTACACTGACATAGATTTGCTCACTGTCAACGTATATATGAACAAAAAGGTTTTTGTTTGAGCTGTTATTCAAGTCGACTGATTTATAATACATTTAGTAGAAAAACTAAGCAAACAGTTAGTATATTTTCTTACAGAATTGTTAAGAGTATATTGCATTAGATTAATGTTAAAATCGCCCACTACGCAAAAATTCAGCTTTTTTGAATTAATAGATCGGAAAAGATTATGTACAGTATATTTACTGAAAACTTTTCAATGTTTATAGTTTTGTTATCAGGATGTCTATATATCACACCAATTAAGTATAGTTTTTCATTTATACTGTAGTTAATTCTATCCAAAAACCTTTAACATTATCAAGGTTTAAAGAATTCTTATTACTCTGAATATACTTTAATGATTCTTCTGTGTAAAAAGCCACGCTACCAGCGCACGTTTTGCTGTCATGGTGTATGAAATTATATCCATAAATATTTATGTTGGCTGACATTCTGTTTTGATTTAGTTTTGTTTCGGTTATGGCAAATACACTTGGTTTCGTTTTTAAATCATATACGAGCGTATACATTCATTTAATTTATCAATATTTTTCGTCAAGCTTCTTATATTAAAATGCATTACTATCATGTTCTTTTTGTTATGGTCATCTAAGAAATTATTTAAAGAAGCTTGGTCATAGCACTATGTATTTACAATTCTTAAACAATTCCGTGTAGTCAATACCAGTTGCATTGCAGTTTTGATTTAAAAAAGAGACTTCTCCATTTTTTCGTTTATGATTAATTGCTTTGTTAATCAAACTACCGTTTTTATCAAAATTTTCGTTTTCAGAACCGCATTTTTTATGTATTGAATTGTTTAAAGCTTCGTTAGTACAGTTAACATAATGAATATCGGTGCTATTACTTAAAGACGCCATTTTTTAAGCAGTAAATCAATTATATACATATTAATAATAAACTACTTACAGTACAATTTATTAATATCAGATTCATTATTTATAATAATTGAATCGTATTCCTGACTTTTGCAAATGTAAAATTTATCATTGTTGGTCCAGATATAACGATAGCCCAATTCTCTTGCTTTTTGCTTTGTTTTCCAAAAAAGTTCTTTTTTTGCAATTGTTAAATTTTCATTGATGAAGAAGCGGTTCATTTGTTGCTCAAGAAAATGGTTATTAGATTTGGCTGCACTTCGACTTTAATAAATTTTGTTACGTATTCTTTGATTAGTAAAGCGAACAATAACATTTGATGGTTTTTCAGGCTTTGCATTTTAGGAAGGTTTTAATCGATGCGCAATACAAATATCTTCATCTTTGATCGACACTCGAATTTTTTCAGCCAAATCACAAACGAATTGATTTAAGATTTCATTTTTTTTATAAGGAATCCCAACAAATTCAAGATTTTATCTTCTTTCATATTGTTCCATTATATCAAATTTTTCTCTTTCACGACTGACATTATTTTTTATTTCAATTGAATTATTTTTCAGTTTACATAGTTCTGTTTTTTGTTTTCTATTTATTACGTTTAGCTGTTCAAATTTAGTTTTTAATTTATCGTACTTGTTATTAAAAAAATCCTGACTTTCTTTCAGTTGAGTAATTTCAAGTTTTAAAGCCGTTATTTCTTCTTCATATTGTTTATTTACATTTTCAAAAATTTGTTTACTAATCAGTTCAATTTTTTCAGACAATTGTTTGGTAATTTCTGATATGCACTCTTTAACTATTAATATCTCTTCTTTTTCTGTAATTGAAATATTGTAATTCTTGTTTGCTTTTCTATCAGGCATAGCAAATTTTTTCAAATTTAAACAACTTATTTAAATTTAAAAAATCTTATTCAAACAGACGGTTTTTCAACAAACTTATTCAAATAGAATCTTAGTCCATTCCTGTCTCTTTTTCTGGTTATTTTTTCTTAAAATTTGCTGTGTTAGTTTGTCTTGTTCATTGTATTCAAAATTTTAATCTGTTTTTCCTTTCGATTAAATTAATTGGCTTCATTTTTAATCCATCTTATTTGTCTTTAGCAGTAGTTCTTCTTTACTGATTTTACTTTAGGCTATTTTGCTGCTGTTTTTTCGGAAGTAACCCATTTCTTATCTACTTTTCAAAGCGCTGAAGCTCTCGTTTTTCGTAAGCACTGTCCCGATACAGATTAAATAGAGAGAAGGTGAAAATCCGAGTAAGAATAATTACGTAATTTTGCTTTAATTATAATCAGTGATGACTTTAATAGGGGCAAACGGAGCGGCCGCACCGGGTCCCCCTAAAATACATCGAAAATTGGCTCCCCTAACACAAAATATTGCTCTATTTCTTCATAGTAGCACCAAGACAGCGGGATGTCTACAATAAAGACTTTTTTTGAAATTATTTTGTTTTGATGCGCCAAAAAGTGGCCCCTCCAAATTTTTTTAGAGATCACACTGTTTTGGAACACTAAACAGTGCCCCCTTACTTTTCTTGCACCGGGCTTCTTTTTTTGTAAGATTATCACTGATTATAATTCCAATTACTTTTCGCTTTCTAAAATTTTATAATATCGTACTAACTATTTGCTTACTACAATATTCAATTACAATTAGTTCACTCAAGGCGCCCGTGCGGGCACAGTACAGACCATGCACTGTTTTCATTAAAGTAAAACGCAATTTTTCAAGTGGGCTGGTCAATATTTTCCTAAATCCAGTTTTTACAAACTTGTTTATTTTGCGTAACTTTAGAGTCATTAGAAATAGTAGACTTACATTGGCGCATTTTAAACAGATTCTTCATTTGCTCTTTCACATTTTCGCTACCTCCTCGTCTCAATACCTTTTTCTGCCAATTTGTATCTGCTCATCAGATTTTCAAGCGTGGTTTCCACCTTTTGTTTTTTCACATCGGGTAGACTACCTTTTTTCCACTAGGAAATAGAACAGCTTAGAACAGCTCTTTTAAATACTCAAAACCGGAAGCTTTTTGAAAAGTTGCATTTTATGTTAGCCAGTTATTTTCCACTAAAAGTGGCGATCTAAGACATTACAATTTCAGGGCTTTAACATATACCGTAAAACCTCTAATTTAGCGCCACCCTGTCTCTTCAAGAAGTCATCGTAAGCGATTTCTTTTTGCAATGAAACTAACCCGAAATCCCTCTTTCAGCATCAGCATTAGCATGGAATCAAAAAAAACAAGAGAAAATGGATCTCTGAAGAAGCGATAGTAACCGCAGGGGAATCCGGGTTAGTTGCACAAACAAAAATCGCTTACGGTGATTTTTAAAAAAACAGGGTGGCGCTCAATTAGAGGTTTTACGGTAGCCTCTGTAGCGGAAATGATAACTTTTTTTCCTAAAAACGGTTGCGATACGGAATGGCATCACGATTAAGGTAAATTTAAACCAGGATAGGAGAATTATTGACCCGCGGGTGCCAGTGTGATCCAGTAGTTGAAATTCAGTGACCCATCCGACATTCCAAAATTTCTGGCATTATGACGGTTTAATCATTTTTTTTCAAAAAAAATTAAACAAGAGCTATGTTACAATTATCGTCTGAAGCCTAGGTTTCTAAACTGGGAAATATAAAAGGTTTTTTCAGGGAGGCGAGAGAGCTGGATGGAAACTGAATAGACAGTTGCAATGACAAATTTTCTAGTCTACAACATAAATTTAGGACGGATTCGACGCTGATCTAATAAAAAAAAGTGAAGACCTTTTTTTTTCTTAGTTTTCTTTTTGAATTTTGGCCAAAATTAGAAAATTAAAGATTTCTGATTCACTTTAGCCAATGGCCCAGTTATTGGTAATTTTTATAAAATTGTCATTTTTTGACGCCTATGAAAAATGTTTGCCATTTCTGATATAAACAATAAGCTAGGAAAAAAATTAGCTTCGGTTAATTTGGTCAACAGTCGCGGGTAGGTACTAATAACGTAGTCTACTTAGTGTAGACTTCATGTTGATAAAAAAATACTCGTAAAATTATTAAGCAAAGCCTAAACTAAAAAAACGCCTCTAAATGTTATTAGTTTTTGACTTAAAAATTTGACATTTATATTAGAATTGGAGTTGGAACATCGCTGGACTTTTTGCTATTATGGTTTGGACAGGAGTGTGCGTCGGGGTATTATTCGGAATTTTAAAGTGCTTGAAAATTCTCCGAGTAAAAAAGGAAGTGGAAATAACTGGATTTAACAGATCAATCCACAACGAACCGGCTTATCCTGGCAGAAATGAAGAAGAAGACGAAGAAACGCCATTAATAGGATGATAGGAAATTGATCTTGAATATTGCAATGAGAGGTGGCGCTATAGAAAAAAAGACTTTTACTTAGCGGTTAAAAATTGTAATAGCTTTGTTTTTTGGGATTGGCTCTTTATTAAGATAAATTTGAAAAAACGTTTTATTACCTTTAGCAATTTTGCAAGTTTAGCATTTTAGCATTTTTGCAAGGTTTCAACAATCTAGTACTTTTAAAATGAAGGTGTTTCGAACAATAAAAGGCTCGTTTCCACTACTAGCGTGGAATTGACATTCTTTGTTTCTTTATCGATCTTTTCGCGCTAAGCCAAGCAAAAAAAATCAATGAAACAAACAAAGATTACTCCATTCCACGCTCGTAGTGGAAACGAGCTCCAACAGCAATTAAGCGCGATTGCAACTTGTGGAAAAATTTCTATTGTGTCAATTGATTATCGATTTCTCTGATGACGTAGACGGCGCATTTCGCAAGAAAGCAGCGAATATCATGTTGATACAAGGCTTAGGGTGCCAAATAGGAAATATAAAGCATTCTTTTATGTAATATATCGCAATCATTACCAGTGCTTTTTCTAAGAAAACTATTGGCTTACATTGCGAAAACATTTTTTTTTAGTGAGCACGAATAATCTAAAGCTGCTTCAGTATCGTATTAAATCAAATATGAACTTTTGATTAATTAGAATAAATATAAAATCTTATCAATTTTTCCTGGCTTTTTGTGCGTTCCCAATGTTTATGTATTTTGTCCAAGCTTATCGCTGAATCCTTAGTAGCTGATTTATTATCACTTTTTTTATATGCTGTAGTCAAAACATCATGACTTTTTTCAGATGATATAAACTCGGCTGCATTTGCTTCTTGTTTTGGTTCAATTCAAGAGACTGAAACCTTTTTCATAAAGCGCATGAGACTTGAAAGAAAGAAGCAGCCAAGGGGTAGTGGTTATCGTGCCTAGAACATATTTAAGCCATATAGGTTACTGAAGCTTGCACTACTGCACCTTAAGCTTGGCATTTTTACAGTAATTGACAGTTTGTGAATAGGGATGTTGATTTCAGAATGCTTTTATATTCTAGAATAATTTCGAATCTTTTTTCAAGATTCGAGAATCTTTCCAGAATATCGAATCCTATTTAAAAATTGATAAAATCTACATTTGTTTAAATGAAGAATTATTGAAAACAAGTTTATATTGAAAACCTTATCGCACTCAAACTTGTACTTTTTACACTTGTACCTAATTCGGTAAAAATTGCTACCATTATTTGTTTTTCCCCGTTGCTAATAACTAGGCTTACCATAAATCCTGATTTTTAGGGCTCTGTCCCGCCCATTTTGGCAGAAATTCTGACAGAAGTGGAAGACAGACTCCAGGCGCAGACCCCATTTTTTCTTGTTTTTTCCGAGATCACTATTCTTCAGAAACGAAAATTTTGAAATCCAAGACAGATCCAAAGCGAAGACCTTTTTTTTATAAAACACTTTTATTTTGGGACGAAATTTAAGAATTCGGATACTGATTTGAATAAAGACTTTTTTCTTTTAGAGAACACTAGTTTTTAGGGATGAAACTTTTTCTATTAACAAGCGTCCTGCATGGTTTGCCCATCCGAAAACATGGTCATCCTAAACAACTGTAATTATATTCAAACTTCATAAAAATGTTGTTTTTTTGCCTATTTCTTCCTTTAGGTTTGGTGTGATCATAGCCACTAGGGTTGCCAACCGTCCTTTATTGAAAAGGACAGTCCATTATTTAACCCTTTCTGTCCTTGTCCTTTATGTAGTATAGAAATGTCCTTTATTTTGAATGTCATTTTACTTACTACCTATTTTGCAATTAGAACGTGTATTTGAAAGTTGATTTAATTTCTGCAAACACTGAATTAACAATTTTATATTTTTCTTTGCTCCCTCTCTCCCTAAATTATCAGAATAAATGGTTCATCAGCATACAGTGAAAAGATTTTTAGTGTTATGTCTTCAAAATGGCGAAATGAAAAAAGCAGATGCTTTGTAGAAATAATAAAAAATAAACTTTTCATATACTTTAACTTCAAAGACAGCTGCTCAGAATTTGTTGACAAAACAAAAGATGACCTTCAATTTTTGAAAGCAGCAAAAATTCAAACCAAAGACAATTTTAAAAAATAAAAAGATTTTATTAAGCTAAGAGTACACTATTTTTCATTTCTATCTTTTTGTGATGCATATATAGTCATATAGATGGGATTGAAAATTATGTTTATATCTATTTTTTATATGTCCTTTATTGAAACTTGTCACAGTTGGCAACCCTAATAGCCAGTATGCCGAATGCAACGCAGCACGAGGCAAGCATTCTACTAGTTTCTTGTTTTCATTTAACGTGTAATTGAGATCTGGTTCAAAAAGATTTGTTATTTTAAAATGAACATTCCTTTTTGTGAATCTATAGGAATAATGGCGTTTTTAAAAATTTTTTTGATAAATCTACGAGTTACCCAGTATATTTTTAAATCAGCTTAGTTTTTATTAGAGTTTTGCAATATATATTACATAAAACATCATTGAATCAAAAGTTTTTAAGTATTCGCAGTGAACAAGAAATACAGTACATTGTGATTACTAGGGGTTGCATAACCAGTCAGTTTGTCTTGCCCAGAATTAAGACTCGAGTCAGTCTAGAGTTCAAATTCTTCAGACCCGTGACTCAGTAGAGTCCGAGTCCTTTGTTAAGATAGGCTACTTTGGTTTGATTTTACGAAGTCTATAAAATTTTGAATTTTCTCGAATGCAAGTATAGGCTATCATGTCTAATTTTACATTCAAAATTTTTTGTTTTTTACTTTGATCAACAAGTGAAGTAATGTATTTATTTTTTTGTCTTTAACAGCTTTTTTATTGATACCTTCAACGTAAAGCAAAGTCTGAAAATAATTGAAGGGCTTAGTTCTAAATGTACCTAAGTCACATAATGTCAGTTTTGAGAAAATGAGGTTTAAAGTTTTCAAAAACCCTGGCAAATCAGAGTAATGATGGAAAAAACCTAAATGGTTTTTTATTACATTGGTTATGTATCTCTTCCTATTTCAACAACTTTTTAGAATTTTATTATGACGTCATAAGGAATTAAAGCTTGTTTTGCAAATTGGACTTAGGTACTTTTATTGGAAATTTTGTTTTACAAGCGCTTTTCTACCAAATTGACAGTGTAGTTAGGCAGAAAAAGTCAACCACATGTAATAATAATGATAATACGCATTGTATTTTTTATAGAGTGACATATCAGAAAAGAATTTAGAATCTGGGGGAAATCAAAAAACCAAGTGATGAGAAATTAATTTTCCAAAAATTTGCGTACCCGAACCAAAAAAATATAGAAAAAAACTTTTCCATGATCTATTAACTAAAAGCTAAATCAATATAAAGCTATTAAGTACAAACCTTTTAAACAAATGTTTCTGAATGTCAATAGATGAGTTGATGCTTCGTGGCTCCATTAGAATGCTATGTAACTAAATTATTAGGTTATAGACGGGAATCAAAAGCTCCAAATAATACGCTACGATTTCCAATTAATTTAAAAATAATTATTAAAATAATTGATTAAACCGAGCCTCTAAGGTTGTTCAAATCAGAGCTGCCTTGGTGCCGATCCCAAGCCCGGATAAATGGGGAGGGTTGCGACAGGAAGGGCATCCGGCGTAAAACATAGCCAAATATTTTTCAATGCGCGTTGTAAAATCTGACTTCATACCGGATCGGTCGAGGCCCGGGAAAACAACGACCGTTACCAGTCACTGGGCACCAAGGGTCACTGGTGGACATGCTACTTGGAGGTAAAGAAGAGGTGGAAAGCAGTGGAGAAGAAGGAAGGAGAGAAATGAAGAGAGGAAGAAAGCTAAGAAGATCAAGCTGAGGGTTGCTACATTTAATGTTGGACCATGACCGGTAAAGCAAGAGAAGTAACGGATCTTATGGAACGAAGAGGTGTGGACATACTGTGTGTGCAGGAAACTCGCTGGAAGGGGGAGAGAGCAAGATGCATAGGCGGAGGATATAAAATGTAGTACTGTGGAAGTGGAAATAAAAAGAATGGTGTAGGAATCATATTGAAAAAGGAGCATGTGGACAGGGTAGTGGAGTTGTGGAGGGTAACAGGCAGGATAATATGGTTGAAGATGGAGCTTGATGGTGTTATGTTGAATGTCATCAATGCGTATGCGCCACAGGTGAGGTGCACACGTGAAGAAAAGGAAACATTCTGGCTGGACCTAGATGAGACAGTGGAAAAGATACCAAGGAATGAAAGAATTGTGGTGGGAGCAGACCTGAATGGGCACGTAGGAGAAGGGAATAATGGTGATGAAGAATGCATGGGCAGACACGGATTAGGGAAAAGAAATAACGAAGGACAAGCAGTGGTGGATTTTGCTAAGAGAAGGGAACTAGCGATCACTAACACATATTTTGTAAGAAACTAGCACATAGAATCACCTATAGCAGTGGCGGACGCAGTTCGCAGGTGAATTACATCATGGTGAGAAGACGAAGGATCAAGGAGGTGGCGGATACAAAAGTTGTTGCGGGTGAAAGTGTAGCAAAACAGAACAGAATAGTGGTCAGTGCGATAATCATTTGGACAAAGTGGAGGAAAGCACCAAAACTAGTGAAGAGAATAAAATGGTGGAAACTAAAGGACTCGAAAGTGAACAATAAATTCAAAATGGAAGTGATTGAAAGCGGTATACTTGGTGGACAGGAAGACTAGCAAAGAATAGCTGAAATGATACGGAGCATTGCCAGAAGGAAACTGGGTGAAACATTGGGAAAAATTAGCACGGCAGTAGATGGGAAACGTGGTGGTAAAACCAGCAAGTACAGGAAAAGCTGAAGGATAAGAAAAAAGCTAAAAAGGCATGGGATACCATCAGAGATGATGCAAGCAAGTTGGCCTATAAAAATGCAAGAAAGCAAGCTAAGAGAGAAGTGGCAAAGGAAACTGGGTGAAACATTGGGAAAAATTAGCACGGCAGTAGATGGGAAACGTGGTGGTAAAACCAGCAAGTACAGGAAAAGCTGAAGGATAAGAAAAAAGCTAAAAAGGCATGGGATACCATCAGAGATGATGCAAGCAAGTTGGCCTATAAAAATGCAAGAAAGCAAGCTAAGAGAGAAGTGGCAAAGGCAAGAAACAAGGCATATGAGGAACTGTACGAAAAACTGGAAACAAAGGAGGGGGAAAATAAGGTGTTCAAAATAGCAAAGCAGAGAAACAGACAAAGCAAGGATGTTCAACAAGTAAGAGTAATCAAGAGTAAAACTGGGGAGATTCTGATGGAAAAAGAGAAAGTGAAACAGAGATGGAAGGAGAATTTTGACAATTTTGCTCAACCATGAAAACCCTAGAGAAAGAAGAGAAACGAGAACAGAAGATAGAGAAAGGGACGTGGAAGATATCTCTGGAGAAGAAGTCAGGATAGGATTGAGGAAGATGAAGAAGAGAAAGGCTCAAGGACCTGATGACATATCAGTGGAAGCATGGATTGCTCTAGGCAATAAAGGTATGGAATTTTTAGTGAACTTTTTCAACAGGCTTTTACGAGGAGAGAAGATGCCGGATAAATGGAGAAGGAGCGTGCTTGTACCTTTGTACAAAGGTAAAGGAGACATCAAGGAATGTGGAAACTACCGGGGGATCAAGTTGAGCCACACTATGAAATTGTGGGAGAGGATAATAGAAGCAAGGATAAGGAACGAGGTGACAATCGCTGAGCAACAATTTGGGTTCATGCCAGGAAGGAGTACCACCGATGCAATCTTTTGTCTAAGGATCTT
This sequence comes from Diplosoma virens, assembly GCA_963680785.1. Taxonomy (NCBI): domain Eukaryota; kingdom Metazoa; phylum Chordata; class Ascidiacea; order Aplousobranchia; family Didemnidae; genus Diplosoma; species Diplosoma virens. The sequence goes on along the minus strand of OY796885.1, from coordinate 26,397,030 downwards.
GTTGGAAAAGTGGATTGAAGGGCAGAAGGCAGTGCACTGTGCCTTTATTGACCTAGAGAAAGCATACGACAGGGTACCCAGAAGGAACTGTGGGAATGCTTGCACTTTATTGACCTAGAGAAAGCATACGACAGGGTATCCAGAAGGAGCCGAAACATCAGAGTGCTACATAAAGATTATCCAGGATATGTATGACGGAGCGACAACAACTGTGAGAAGTGCAACAGGGTTGACTAAAGAATTCAAGGTAGGTGTTGGACTCCACCGAGGTTCAGCACTTAGCCCATTTCTTTTTGCCATCATCATAGACAGGCTGACGGAGGACATCAGGAAGGACGCACCATGGGATATGCTGTTTGCAGATGACTAGTGCTGTCTAGACAAAATCTTGGAGCTAGAGGAGGATCTGAAGATTTGGAGAAATGCACTGGAGAGAGAGACCTGAAAGTGAGCCAGCGCAAGACCGAATATTTGAGGATTGGGGGTGTGGATGATGGAGAAGAGTTGAAGCTGCAAGGAGAAAAGGTAAAGAGAGCAAAAAACTTCAAATACCTGGGTTCGACAGTTAGTAATGATGGAAGATGTGAAGAAGAAGTAAGGAGAAGGATCCAAGCAGGATGGATGAGTTGGAGAAAGCTGTCTGGAGTTCTGTGCGACAGGAAGTTATCAGCAAAAATTAAGGGTAAAATGTACAAGAGTGTTGTCATACCATTAAATACCAACCATGCTTTATGGAATGGAAACGATAGCAGTAACGGAAAGACAGATGGGAAAAATGGAAGTTGCAGAGTTAAAATGGTGAGATGGGCACTGGGAGTGACAAGAAAGGACAAGATAAGAAACGAATACGTGAGAGGGACTGCGAAAATTGCAAAGCTGGGAGACAAACTTCGGAATGCAAGGCTACGTTGGTATGGACACATAAAAAGGAGAGAAGAAGACTACGAGGGAAAAAGGATGATGGAGATGGCGGTGCCAGGGATAAGGAAAAGAGGAAGGCCAAGGAGAAGGTGGATGGATTTGGTGAGAGAAGACACGGAAAGGGTTGGAGCTAGGGAAGGAGACGAAGTGGATTGAGTGAAATGGAGAATACTGTCGCGCTGTGGCGACCCCAAATAGGGAGAAGCCGAAAGAAGATTAAAATAACAGCTAAACCTAATGCAAAAATAATTTATTAAGTAAGCTTGCCTATAATGAAAATGAAAGTTATTACTTTATTATAATGCTTGTGTTGCTCTTATATTAACCTTTGACAAACCATAAAAAACTCCTATTTCAAATTTTATTGACAAAAGTAAAAAAAAATTGTTTAGGTAAGACTACTTTGCAGGTCGAACCTTCAAACAATAGGTTTAATAAGCTATCAAGTGTGTATAGGAATTTTTTAATATAAATCAGTTGGACTTCGGTACTTATAAAATAAAAATACACTAAGATTTCAAACGTCTGTGCTATTCAAAAAGTTATTTCCGTACATTATCCTGAAAAGATTTTTTGTGAGAATATTTCTGGGGAGTAAACAAACAATGTTTTTAGCTTATCTCATTTTTTCGAAAATGCGACTTACGTACTTTTAAAAATAGGTTCTTTAATTGGTCTTCATCTGTCAACTAAGCGCAATGAACCTTGATTAGGTCTTATTGTGAGTATGGTTTGGCTAAAGCTTTTTTTTTAAATCGAGACATTTTTATCTGAACTTGAGTCAGGTGTAATTCATTGGTCGACTTGAGTTGAGTACTTTAAAGATTTCTACAAGTGGATCCAAGTTATCACTAACTCCTGGCAAAACAAGACAGCCATAGCATTTCAAGTTGTAAAAAGATAAAAATTTTTTTTCCTTTGGTAATTGGCAGGCTGCGCTGTAATATATAAATGCAGGTTCACAAGCAGCCAGAAAGGCTCGATGATCAACCATGTGAACGATATACCCAGAGGGAGCAAAGCGCAATTGCGGATGTTGCGCTATGCTTTCATATTTTTTTTAGAAGCGTTGCGCACTTGGTTAAAAAATTATAAGTTGTGCTTACTTGGGCTGCGCACCGAGAAAAAATTACTTGCGCTGCGCATCAACGATTAAACAAATCAACTGCGACCTATTTTGCAAAAGCGCATCTACTTCGGTTGTTTTCCAATGTAAGCGATTGGAAAACGGATCAGGATGCGCTTGTGATTTCATTAAAAAAAAATCAGGTTGCGCCGCGGTTAATATAGTTTTTAAAACAGTCAACATTGCGCTGTGCATGAATTTCAAAATTACATTGCGTAAGTTGCGCTACGCTTTCTAAAGAAAGAAAAAATGCCCACCTGTGAATATACACTTAACATTGTAATTTTCAAAGTTGTAACAATCTTTCAGCAATCGTAATTGCTATTGCAAAGTCAGGATTTTAAGATGCTTTTTTTGTCTGTTATTAACAATAAATTGAAATTGAAATTTTTTTATTCTTACTGATTACAATCAACCGATAAAGCACATTTTTCTGTGGGGGCAAGGCATAACGCTAAGTTTACCACGGATTTATCGGCGGTACCTTTAGACAAAAGCCCGAAATTGATACAAAATCGAGAATTTTCAGAGAGGGCTGAATTCAAATAACGATCTTTTCTTAAATGCCATTTGTCTTTCAAAGGCGATGAGCAAATTTTAAAGTCAAAACTAAAAAAAATACTCTACTCCAGCCAAAAACCTGCGACTCCAAGTCCATCAGCCTGGTACGCACAGGCCTAAGTCATGCATTTACAAAAAGATAAAAAAAAAACCTTCTAATATTTCTTGTTAAGCACCAGTTGGTTAGTCGATATTGTAATTAAACATTTAAACAAAACGAATACTACGACATTGATTTACGCAATTGAAATAAACAAACTTCGATAACCCTAATACGCGCAAAAACAAAAAAGCTCATAAACAGAGTCTAAAGACTACTTTTTTTATCAAAATACCAAAATAGGCGGCACAAATTTTATATTGCGCAATGTGCATATTCTTCTTTAAAACTTGACAGGATACAAGCAAAATTAAATCAAATAAGACAGGCTAGATCAATGCAGCCTTGGTTGATGTCAACTGTCCACAAATTATTAAATAAGTTTTTTGCGGATACCACAGCATCATTTCATACACTAAATAAAACACTAAATTTATTCAAAACACTGCGACTTGGTCATTGAAGCCATCGCGTTCACACCAGCTAGCTTTGCAAAAATGACACGAAACCGCAATAAAAATGATCACTGACAACTCTGTACATTTTACTACACTACGCACTGCTATCATCATCTAAAGGTGTCTCAATCATTTTTAACAGTGTGGAACAAAGATGAGGAAAAGAGGAGCAAAAGGAGTAGGATTCATCCAAAGTCTGGAGAATTTCTTTTTCGCTGTCAAAGCAAAGTGCGACAAGTTCAGTGAAAGAAAAATTTTTTTCAATCATTAGAAGAGATTTAGTTATTAATGCAATTAAACGAATTTTCGATTTTATAATGGTTATTTTAAACTTGGAACAAAAGCAAGACAAGCGGTGGATAAATTAAAAAACCAAAATTGATTAAAAAGTGCTCTTATATAAACCCAAATAATACATACTCAAACGGACACTAATTTCTCAAAAATCGATGTCACGAAAGTTAAACGAGATTGACTACCTAAATCTTCCAAACGTCGGAGCTCGGTCAGAAACGCAGTGGTATGATGACGTGTGAAACGATGAATTCATATCACTTGAAAAATCAAACTTGACAACGAAACTAAAAGAAACATAAATGGTAACTTTTGTGTAATAAGTGGTTGAAATAACAGCATTAAATACAATTGGTCGTTCCATTAAGCAACCAATTATTGATTAGGCAGACACGGGCTTATTTCTGGATCTAAACACCTGCTTTTTTGCGTTTAATAAAAAATAATAAGCACCCGAGGGAGGAGAAAAAACGTGGAATTTTAAACGAACCCATCAGGACATGAAATTGACAATATTTTTTTCGCTCAAAAGCGAATTAACTTTTCTCGGTCGACTCCCGGCAAGCGACCACGTGACGTCATACCTGCACAAGTTCGGACGTCGGTTGTAGAAGTGCGCCACAATCGACGATCTTTCGAAATTAAGCGAAACACGTGACACGAGCAGGGAAAGTCGGGTGATTTCCCTGCGCAAGACCGCTGCGTGGAACACCTTGATCGAAAGTTGTTTCAAAATCTGCAACAAGAAGGTCTGCGACGATCACGTTAAACACGGTCAATTTTCTAGTAAGCATCTTCATCAAATTCCAATTTTCATGAGCAAAAAATTTAGAGCTAAAACATCTTCGATTTAAAGATTGACAATGATTTTCACTTTCATCAAATACATTGAAGGCCAATCGAGAAAAAAATCTTACCTGTTTCGAAGTGTGACCGAAGCTTAGAATCGAACCAGCGATTCCATTGCTCTTCGTTAAAAGCTGCTGTGGTTTATATCAGTCGACAAAGTTGAAAGTAATGTAAGGTTTAAACAGCGTTTGCAATCTAGCACGGATTTGTAGAATTTATAAAGCATTGTTTAGCGAATGCGTTAATGAAGGTGGCAGTTTCTGGTTTTCTCTTTACTCCTTGTAACTTTTTGTGGAAAGATTGAAAAACACTGTTCTAAATCTTAAATGCATCAAAAGATTGGAAATTTGAAAAGTAACCTTTCAATTGAATCCGTGGTTTGCTGATGAGTGATGTAGAAAAAAACGGGCACCTTAGTCTCCGAAGGATTCGGTAGGAACGGTGCGAGTTTTGCCATTAAATTTATCATTACACAATCAAAATTAAAAGAAATCCACCTTGGACTCTTCGCAGAGATCGAAGGATGAAGAAACAATTTTTCGGTTCAAGAGAGCTCGAACTTCAACGTCATCATGGATCAGCTGATGGACGAAATTGTACGTGTTGAGGTCGATTAATTTCTCGACTGATTTAAAACATTTTCAGATTACGTACAAAAACCCAACTTTAGTTCAAATAATTTATCATTTGCAAAAGCAATCATGATGTGAACGTTCTTAAAATATTCAAAAAATCAATCAACGACAACAAACTAGATTAAAATAAGACAGTTTTCTTCGAAAAAAATGTATATAGTGTAAACGCGCATAGCACTTACAAGCATTGTACAAAATAGAAGCAATAAATATAAATCACCTTTGAAATTCGAATCCAATCGAAAATTCCAAACGTCATCAGGCTGCGACACACAAGCGGTTAAAACAAGTGTTTCGTCAAAAAAGTTAAAAACTTTGCAGTTCGACTCGTAAGTGACAACATTCCACGGTATATATCTGCGAGAAAACAGGAAAGGATGTTTTTGTTTAAGAACCTTAATGTAAGCTCCGCATGGCAAATATAAAGATCAAACATTTTACAAGGGAGTGGGCTAGACTTCTGACGCCATTTGCAAGACACTCATTAACTTTAGTCCTGGTTTTCAAGTTATAAGAAAAATCAAGCACAAACTTTCTGGGTCGCTTTTTTTCCAATGCAGCAGCGGCGGCTTTTTGCTTTTCTTTTTCTTTCATTTCATCTATCTTCTTCCAAAAACGTGTCATGAAGTTATCGAATTCCTTTTTCGAAGCTTCGGACTTCATCCGCTCTTCTTCTTGTTTTTCAAATGCTGCGGCGACAAAATCAATATTATCAAGCGATCGAAAACAGTTTGATAAATATAATTAACGTTTGTATAAAGCGCTTCAAAAAATAGCAATGATATCTTGACGAACAAATAACAGTGAAAGCGCGAAGAAGCGAATCGTGGAGATTTGAACCTCTCTATTCTATTGAACAAGTCCTGATCAATATTTTAGCAAAACGTAAAGTCATAGCAAAGACAGTTTTTTAAAAAGCCATGAATTTATTAACTAATGGCAGCAATTGCCAGATATGAAAAACTATTACAGCGTTCTAAAAAATAAACTACATTACAATCATAAAGACTAAAGGGAAAAAAGGCCAACTGTCGACGGGCTTAAACTTTTCGCAACCAACACCAAGCCAGAGATATCAGGGATTACACCATCGATAACTGCGGACATTTTTGCATAATCATTATTAGTTAAAATGAGATGCATGCGGCTGGAGCGAGAGCAGCTATTTAACGATAAAATGAGTCATATATGAAATGGTTCGAAACCCACGGCGAGCGTTAACAAACAGATCTCAATGACCAAAGTTCATTTGTAGACAAGTCGCAGTCATTATTCAAGCATTTTCATCAACATAGAATAGCGCATAAACGAATGTTAATGAGCAGGAAAGCAGATGCAGCTCATTCCAATCGCAATTAAACAGAAACATCAAAGCCAACAAGCAAACAACGATTGTTTAACACACAGCCTCGAAGTCATCTTGCCGCAAGTTTGGAGATAAAGTCGATTTTACGGGACCCAAAGAGGCAAGGAGTCTTCTGGAACATTTTTTTTCTGTTAACATACGACGTAACCCAGCACTGACGCTGCGATTTGCTGCTTCCAGAAGAAAACTTTCTTTTTTTTCGCGCTTTCTCGCCACGCGACAGCAAGTCGCAGCAACATTTATACGCACTGACCTTGCTTCAACTCGCTGATTTTCCGGCAGTTGCGTTTATAAGCAGCAATTTGATCGTCAGTCGCAAGATCTTCCTCACGGGGCAAGAACTGGAACTTACTCTCGATTTCGGATCGAGCTGTGAGGAAAAAACAAAACCGAGAGAATGGAAAGACGCCCGAAAAAACTTTGAAGTACAACTTCATTGATTGATTTTAGTTTAAATTAGTCAATACATAAACTTAGTTAATAATCATTGATTTAATTACTTACCACTTTCCAGTTCTTCTCTCGCTTTCTCTACCAATGCTTTGATATCTCCATGAGCTTTCATTTTTTCTAGAAATACAGTAATTCCTTCATTTTCCATCATAGCTTGCCAAGATTTTTGTAAGCCTTTTCTCAACTTGGTTTTGGCCATTTTCCATTGCACCTGAAAAGCGAAAAGGAGTTTGCAAAATCGTTTAATAACTTCAGTAACAAAATAAACCTTGAGGAATATCTTCAGTTTAAAGTATTAAATTTTGCAAATCGTATTAAAAAGTACTTAATTTGTATTCAAAAACTTACCTAAACAAATCATTTTATTTACAACGTGCCGATTACTTATATTATAGGATTGAACTTCTATGCTTCTTTAGGTCAAAGAACTAGAATTACACCAGTGGTTTTTAAACTTTTTGAAACGCACCCCCTTTCCTTATGAAAACAAAACTCCCCTCTTTTTCATGCAAGCAAAAGTTGCGCCCCACTCCTTCATGCAAGCTGAATTTGCGATCCCCCTTGATGATGCAAACCAAAACCCTAGCGATTTCATCAATTCTTCAATTTTGACCAAAATTCAAGATGAAGACTAAAATAAAATTAAAAAAGTCTTCACTTTTCATCAGCGTCCAAAACGTCTATTTTCAGCCAAAATTTAAGGTGAAGACTAAAAAAAAGGTACAGTATTCACTTTCCATCAGAATCCAATCCGTCCTAAATTAATGGTGTAGACGGAAAAATGTGTCGTTTCAGCTACTAACTCAGTTACCACCCAGCTGCTCGCGCTCACCTGAAAAACCTTTCACGCTCCCCAGTCTAAAACTTAGGAACTAGATGAACACAAGAAAGAACGAAACAGTAAATTTTGATAATCACTAAAAAGAAAGCAGCCTACGTCAGGGCCGTGCAACAACACGGAATGTGGAGGCGCAGGGCCTGAATTGGACCGTTGTAAAATCAATGACGCCTTGTTGATGCGTAACACAATTTTTGGGAGGAAATAAGTTTTGTTCTCCAGCTTATTGCACGTACTACTGTTGAATTGCTGTAGCTCTTTAAAAACGTCGGAGCGTTAAGCCATGGAAAAAATCCAAAAACATCTTAATTTTTGCACACGTCACTCGTTTGAAATTTTCATATTTCAAATTTTTTCCTGCTTTTTACGAGTGATATATGTTATCTAATTTTTTTACAAAGAGAAAACAAGTCATTAATAGATAATAATAGAAAAATGGTAGAATTGTTATAGATCAGATGTATAGTAACAAAAGGGTTTAAAAAATTGATAAAGGCTAGGTTTTAATCAAATAAAATTTTTTTCTAAAAAACGTAGATCGTTATTTCTATAGTCTTTTCTGAAGTGTTATTTTTGTAGATTAAGGTTACAATCAATCAGTTGATTAAAAAACAGTAAAAATAAAAAGATATTTTCTTGAAAGTTTTTTTTTGATTTGATTGGTCAAAAATAACAAGATGCCAAAATTACGCCTACAAAATTCAAATGTGGCCTCAGTATAAATTAGGGATGTGCCGAAGCCAAAGCTTCGGCTTTGTTCCATCTTTCCTTCTGTTGTGCCAGCACTAAGCAAGGAGTAGGTAGTAAGATGCCTAACCTTCAGATCGATAGTACTGTGTGCTATGTTATTACTATCTGAACTTTCAATTTGTAACTTTCTACGGTTTTAATATAAAATTAAAAAACTTCTCGTTTGTCTGAGTGCTCAAAAAAACGAGTATTGTAAATAATGTTGTTTTATAAATAGTCAGTAGCTGATTAATTATATTGCTAAAGTGTATATTGTATTATATAATTGTTACAAACAATTACATCTTTTTAAGTGTATAAATATCATCATGTTGATCATTGATGTTTCAGATCTTAGCATTAACGATATGGAGAACTAAGCTAATTATTCATAATGCCTAAACAATGTGAAAATCCCTTATGGCAGCGGTTCCCAAACTTTTTTTTCACGGCGCCCTTTGAAAACTTAACAATACTCGCGGCGCCGTAATGAAAAAAAGGTATTCAGTTCAATTACTTCTTTGAACAATCTTTTTTTCTCTGAAACTCATAGTGTTCTCTGAAAAAAAAAAGTCTTCACTTCGATTTCATCTCCGATTTTCCTATTTTTCTCCGAAAATCAGGATGTTCTCTAAAAAAAAAAGGTCCTCAATCGGAATCGTTCTCTGAAGGAAAGTTACTGCTAACAACTTTCACACTGCAATTATTGTGAGAAAAGCAGTAAGTACAACAACTTTCGCATACTTTCGCGGCGCCCCTGACAAAGTCTCGCGGCGCACAGTTTGGAAACCGCTGCCTTATGGGATTACTTCAAAATAAGTAATGAGGATGTTAGCAAAGCCGTCTGCTTACTTTGCAAAAATAATTAACAAGAAGGAGGAAGGACCCTCACAAAATGACAACAACAAATGTTTGCCGAAGCTTCGGCACATCCCTAGTATAAATCGAAAAAAATGAAATACCTTAGCATTGAGCTTGCAGACTCTAGCAAGTTCATCTACTTTTTCAACCATTCTCGCGCTTTCTTCAGGGCTGCCAAATCGTATTTTCTTCATAATGTCAGTATTTGACGCTTCGATTTCCCCTTCCAAAAGAGCGATCTTCTTCTCTGCTCTTTTAACGCGATTCGCCAGTTAAATCAAGTCAAGAAAAACGCGCTGCCAAAAATCAAAAAGAACGAAAAACCTTTGCAATTTTTGTCGAATCGACTGCTGGAACGAGAAGTACACAGGCGCTTCGTATTCCTGCTCCGAAATCAAGCGAACGATTTCCGACAGTTCGTGAGGCTTCTCGGAACTGTTGGCGGCAAACGCCAGGCTTCGCTTCCCTCGAGACGCCTGGTTCGAAGACTCGATTAAAACGTGCGATCGACAGGAAAGTAGCGAGCAAAAACCTTTTTCTTTTCTCCGATCCTGACGTTTACATAACTGGCCAGGAAATTTTCCATTGATATATTTTCCGACTAAAAACATTTCAACTTGATTAATCAAATTGGTAATCACTAGGCAAAGTAATGTTGCTTTGAGAACCGACACAGTGCTTTTAAATTGTGCGAACCTGGAACTTCTCTAATGAGGCCGCGTAAAGACATCATTCCATAAGTAAAGAAAACTTTTGAGTGCAAAGCAGAACTGTCATAGAAGTTCAACGACAAAACTTGTATGATTTGAGTTATACGAATCTCATCTGTGGCTCCAACAAACGCGAGTATGACGCAAACTTAATTCCTCAATGGCAAAAGTGCATGAAAAAATCCAATCATGCAACTTGTGTAAGTGTCATGAGCTACAGCAGAATGCTCGCAGGTAAAGAAAGATGAAATTAAAAGATTCTGGTGTACTTAAATAAGTATACTTTGAAGAGTATGTGGAAAAACACAAGATCGAAAGCGAAATGTTGAAAAAGATCTTTGGTGGGGAAATCGATGGAAAAACTCTTAATATTGAGGTGGCTTGGGCATCAGCAATGAAAAATCTCCAGCGACAACAATGAAGATTACAGTAAAAGAAAGAAGACCAAAGAAGCGGTGGTTAGTGGTGGCTAGAAGATAGGAGGAGGGAGTAAAAGGAGAAAAACAGAAGAGATAGAGAGAAAGAAAGAAGTCAAGGCGCAGCAGCAAACAACGGTTAACCCAGCCAGGAAAGAAAACACGTCGTATCCCTAATTGCGAGACGAAAATCAATGGCAGTGCCCCCAAGAGAATAGAGAAATACCATTTCATATAACTTAAGTAGATTCAAAAATTCACTGCAAAGCTTTTTGTGATTAACAAACTTTTTCCTGATGGAAGATACTGCATTCCGGTCCATGTTGTGAATGAGAGAGCTCCGGTGATAATTTCAGCCTGCAAGAATGTTTGATAAATGAAGTTAGTACGTAAAATAAAGCTACAACACACTCTTTACAGAAATTCATTGACTTCTGTCTTTATTTTTTAAGGTTTTTAATAAAAATTGACGTGCGTGAAAATACGTAGCTTAACCAAGCGATAACTACAAAAACTTCTTTTAAAACAAAATAGCATTAGAAATAGACGAAATTTTGTTTTTCTTTAAACTGCTAAAATACAGCTTTTGCTTCTTATAAAAAATGAATTCGCTTTTCACACAAAAAAAATGCTCTAATTAGTTCGCAAAGCTTATTATCATTTGTTATGTTATACCACTGAAAAATTGCGGGTGGGACAACGTCTACAATCATCACAAGCCATCTGGACTGGCTGCTGCAACAGCGATCCACTAAACTAATCAATCAGAACTTACTTCACTCTTATTAACCAAACAATAGTTGAAAATATGTCTCGTAAAATGGCGAAAAAAGTCAATTAAAAACGGCATATTCTTTAAATCATTTAAAATTAAACAAAAGTAGTTATTTTATCCGACCTTAATGCAATAATAGAGCGACGTAAAAAAAACTTTTTAATTAAAAAATACCGTATAATATTTTTGGCGCTGCGTCCGAATAAGTAAAAATGCTTGATTCATTTAAAACCGAATTGGCTTTGACTTTTCTTATACCTTTCTTACCTTTTACAAGAACGAGCCTGATAATCTTCGGTTGTTGGCTGATTAATTTCAGCACTTGCAGAAGTTGCTGTCTCCTGTAAGTACGCCGATAAGTTGTCGGTGCGAGAAGAGAAGCCCTTCTTGATGAACGGAGGTGACTCATAAGCTCGAGAATGAGAAGCAATATCTTTGGTTTTTATTGCTAAAGACGAAGATGACGACTTGTCGTTGGACAATGAATTTTCGTCAACCACGCCTTGACTTGAAGACGGTGAATAAATATCGATTTGTTTTATCAAATCGATATTAAAAGAATCGGAAACGTTCGAGAATTCCATTGGCAACAAAGAGCTCGTGTCGCCAGCAAGAGTAGCTGGATCTTGGTGGTAATTTGTAATTTCCATTGCAGAGCAATTATCTGATGGAACGGAAATATGCACTTCAGTTGATGTTGGCAGCTTCGACAATTCAAACGCTGAAAGACAATTTTGGTTTGTTACCATTGGCATATGCGGTATTTCACCGTTCTGGCTAGTATTTTGCACATCACAAAAATCGTTTTTCCTACTTGGTATTTGAGGTTCTCCAACGGAAGATGCAGGTATTTTTATCTTGTTTGGTTTCACATCAGCATTGCAGTCAAGAGCAACAGCAAGGTCAAAAGAAAAATTATGACCAGGCACAGAAGGACAATTTCTATTGCGACTTTTTTTTTCGTTTGGTAAACTCACCGAGGTTTTTGCAGTTTTGCTTGCAGGAAAACTTTCGCTTTGAGTCGACGTCATTGGCAAATTTTCCTGACTTGATAAGTGAGCTGGAAGGCACTTTGTGATCGTTACATCCACATTAGAACTCATTGAAGATGGATATGTTTCTGCTGCACAATCAATCGAAGAAACAACTTCATTCGAGTTAAGTGGACTTTCATTTTTATTTGATGAATTCACCGAACTTTTAACAGTTTTAGTAACCAGTAGTAATTCATTATTTTGAGTCAATGTCATTGGTAGAGCTCCATTTTGCTGATTTAGTAAGTGAGCTGGAAGGCACTTCGTGATCGTTATATCCATATTAGAACTCATTGAAGATGGATATGTTTCTGCTGCACAATCAATCGAAGAAACAACTTCATTCGAGTTAAGTAGACTTTCATTTTTATTGGGTGAATTCACCGAACTTTTAACAGTTTTAGTAACCGGTAGTAATTCATTATTTTGAGTCAATGTCATTGGTAGAGCTTTATTTTGCTGATTTAATAAGTGAGCTGGAAGACACTTTGTGATCGTTATATCCATATTAGAACTCATTGAAGATGGATATGTTTCTGCTGCACAATCAATCGAAGAAACAACTTCATTCGAGTTAAGTGGACTTTCATTTTTATTTGATGAATTCACCGAACTTTTAACAGTTTTAGTAACCAGTAGTAATTCATTATTTTGAGTCAATGTCATTGGTAGAGCTTTATTATGCTGATTTAATAAGTGAGCTGGAAGGCACTTTGTGATCGTTATATCCATATTAGAACTCATTGAAGATGGATATGTTTCTGCTGCACAATCAATCGAAGAAACAACTTCATTCGAGTTAAGTGGACTTTCATTTTTATTTGGTGAATTCACCGAACTTTTAACAGTTTTAGTAACCGGTAGTAATTCATTATTTTGAGTCAATGTCATTGGTAGAGCTTTATTTTGCTGATTTAGTAAGTGAGCTGGAAGGCACTTTGTGATCGTTATATCCATATTAGAACTCATTGAAGATGGATATGTTTCTGCTGCACAATCAATCGAAGAAACAACTTCATTCGAGTTAAGTGGACTTTCATTTTTATTTGGTGAATTCACCGAACTTTTAACAGTTTTAGTAACCAGTAGTAATTCATTATTTTGAGTCAATGTCATTGGTAGAGCTTTATTTTGCTGATTTAATAAGTGAGCTGGAAGACACTTTGTGATCGTTATATCCATATTAGAACTCATTGAAGATGGATATGTTTCTGCTGCACAATCAATCGAAGAAACAACTTCATTCGAGTTAAGTGGACTTTCATTTTTATTTGATGAATTCACCGAACTTTTAACAGTTTTAGTAACCGGTAGTAATTCATTATTTTGAGTCAATGTCATTGGTAGAGCTTTATTTTGCTTATTTAGTAAGTGAGCTGGAAGACACTTTGTGATCGTTATATCCATATTAGAACTCATTGAAGATGGATATGTTTCTGCTGCACAATCAATCGAAGAAACAACTTCATTCGAGTTAAGTGGACTTTCATTTTTATTTGGTGAATTCACCGAACTTTTAACAGTTTTAGTAACCAGTAGTAATTCATTATTTTGAGTCAATGTCATTGGTAGAGCTTTATTTTGCTGATTTAATAAGTGAGCTGGAAGGCACTTTGTGATCGTTATATCCATATTAGAACTCATTGAAGATGGATATGTTTCTGCTGCACAATCAATCGAAGAAACAACTTCATTCGAGTTAAGTGGACTTTCATTTTTATTTGATGAATTCACCGAACTTTTAACAGTTTTAGTAACCGGTAGTAATTCATTATTTTGAGTCAATGTCATTGGTAGAGCTTTATTTTGCTGATTTAGTAAGTGAGCTGGAAGACACTTTGTGATCGTTATATCCATATTAGAACTCATTGAAGATGGATATGTTTCTGCTGCACAATCAATCGAAGAAACAACTTCATTCGAGTTAAGTGGACTTTCATTTTTATTTGGTGAATTCACCGAACTTTTAACAGTTTTAGTAACCAGTAGTAATTCATTATTTTGAGTCAATGTCATTGGTAGAGCTTTATTTTGCTGATTTAGTAAGTGAGCTGGAAGGCACTTTGTGATCGTTATATCCATATTAGAACTCATTGAAGATGGATATGTTTCTGCTGCACAATCAATCGAAGAAACAACTTCATTCGAGTTAAGTGGACTTTCATTTTTATTTGGTGAATTCACCGAACTTTTAACAGTTTTAGTAACCGGTAGTAATTCATTATTTTGAGTCAATGTCATTGGTAGAGCTTTATTTTGCTGATTTAATAAGTGAGCTGGAAGGCACTTTGTGATCGTTATATCCATGTTAGAATTCGCAAAAAACGAGTGTGATTTTGCATCAGAATCAAGGGAGTTCATGGGAGTGGCAGCGGTAAAAACTTCATCAGATGTAAATATATCTTCGTTTTCACAAAAAACACTTTCATGGGTATTGGATCCTTCAGAAAGAGTCGAGGTCTTACTGTCAAATGGCAATGACTTGTTTTTTCGATTCAACTGATGTGCAGGAAGACATTTGGTGATCGTCACATCGACATCATCGGCAAAGGAATGTGCCGAGTTCACAGCGAGATTTTTATTATCCATAAAGATCGAAGATATGCTCGGCAAGCATTGTGTTGTTTCTATATCAACCAAGTCGAAAACTTCTTTTGAAAACAATAGTTCAGTCTTAATATCAGCAGACTTCGGTTTTGGAAACTTACCTTGTAAGGGTCGAGCAATGTTTTTAAGATCATTAGCAGTTAATGTCAAGGGATTTACATCCGCGGGAATGCACTCTGTAGATTCTATGTCACTGACAGAGCTGATAGTTTTAGTTGGTTCATCTCTTGGTTTAGTTTTTTTTTTGTCAGAAAATATAGCTGGTAAACAGTGGGTAATTTCAACATTCTCGTTTTCGTAATTGTTCGGTTTTGAAACAGATTTTTCCATTGAAAAAACACGTGTACTGATTCTGCCATTATCTGTACTGGGTTCACCAATCAAAATACGAGGATCAAGTTTGTGTGTAGAAACTTCTCGTAGAGCGCTAGTTGATTTCGCTGACAAATGATTAGTAATATCAACTTCTGCGTCATTGTCAAACATAACAGTCTGGTTTGCTTTAAATTCATGAGAAGGAGAAATGCCGTTGTGATTTTTTTCAATTTTGTTTTGTTGATTAATATAAACAATTTCTTTCATTTTACCATCAGGCAATGAGCCTTTGATGATTTCAGTGGAGAGAATATCAGTGTTCTGTGATGCTGAACGGTCACTTGTTGAAGGTATTTCAACAGGGAAGCGCTTTAGATAGTCGATTCCTGAAAAAAATTCATTAATATAAAAACAATAAAAGTCTTAATAAAACAGAAATTTAAAAACAAATTCCAATCTATATTTTATAACAATGTTATTGTAACAGATAAAAATTTCAACCAGGGCTTGGAAAGCTGTATCCTTGAAGATATTTCAATTTGGTCTATTAAGAAGTTGCTTTTACGAGGGGCATTCAAAAAATACGCGGAATTCTCCCGTGACAAGAGTGCCAGCAATAAAAAAGGTATTTTAGCATGCTAGCCATAAAAAGCATGTTCTTTGTGATGAAATAATTGCTATCACTCATTTTACGCTTGTAAACGAACTTGTCTTGAGCTAGTTTATTCAAGGTAGTTTTTTAACCCATGGAGCGTAAGGATTTCAAGGTAAGAACCAACATCAAATTTTTGGTAAAGCTAGGTTGGAAAGGAACGGAGATCATTTAAGCTCTGCAGACCGTTTATAAAGATGATGCTCAGAAGAAAACTTGTTTTTACAAGTGGATTGAAAGATTTCGAGATGTTAGAGAAGCTGTTGAAGATGATGAGGGTCGGGGAAGACCAACAACCTCAAAAAACAATGAAAAAATTGATTTTGTTAGGAACCTAGTCCAAAGAAGATGGACGATTGACGGTTTATCAGATAGCTGAGACTGTGAGCATATCAGTTGGTTCAGCTCATTCGACTCTGCATGACGATTTATGCCTCAGCAAGCTTTCGGCGCGATGGGTGCCAAAAGCGTTGCGCCCAAATCAGCTCAATCTCAGAAGTGAATTGTCAACGGCAATTTTGCTCAAAATTAAAGCAGATGAAGACCGCTTACTTGATCAAATTATCACAGGAGATGAAACATGGGTCTACCAGTATGATCCTGAAACAAAACAGCAGTCCAAACAGTGGCTCCCACGTGGATCATCTGGCCCAATCAAATTCAAGTCTGAGAGGTCTGTCAAGAAGGTAATGGCAACTGTTTTCTGAGACTATAAGGAGTTGTGCTAGTAGATTTTTTAAAAGGTAAAAAAATTGTTACAGGCGCCTATTGCGTAGAAATTTTAAGAAAATTGAGAGCAAAATTAGCTGAAAAGCGTCCAGGAAAACTCCATCGTGGAATTCTTTTTCATCACGACAACGCCCCAGCCCATTCTTCTCGGATCGTAAGAGATGTTTTGAGAGAATTTTGGTGGGAATTGCTGCCACACCACCTTAAAGCCCAGACCTTGCCCCATCTGACTTTTTTTATTCCCAAAATTCAAAGAAAGGCGCTTATTTTAATGACACTAATGAGGCAAATCAAGCAGCAAAAACATGGCTTACAAAATAGTGAGTAGATTACTTCAAAAATGGGATAAAAGGATGAAAGCACCGCCTGGAGAAGTGCATCGACCTTGATGGAGATTACGTTGAAAAGTAGATTGATTGTATCAATAAATTACAAAAAATTATAAAATTCCGCGTATTTTTTGAATGCCCCTCGTAACAGCATTAAATCGCAATTAAAATATTTCGCTTTAAGAATAATTTTTTCAATTAAACATCTTTTATTTTGGGAAAGAAGTCCTGTTTCAATCGCTCTTTTTGTAATAGAAAGTGTGTCACAGACTATTTTTATTTATTCCGGCTCAAGAAGTAGTTTGCTATGGGACTGAAACTTCTTATACAGTTGGCTTCAACTAAGTTCAGATTGATTCTTTTGAAAAGTTTTCTTTACAATCAGACGGAGACCTCTGTCTCTAACAAGAAAGAATGTATTAAAAAATTCACAAAAACTATCAATTGACGAAACTCTCCTCCCACGACCGCAAAGCGAAATCAGCGCTACGACTTAAATTTGTCCAACACAAATAATTCTACCTCCGTAGAACCAATCTCCAAAACGCTGACACAAACAATTACAACACTTGTCGATCAACATAATAAAACCACTGGGACTCTGCCCTCCCTCTGCGCTTGAACCAACACTGGGGTTTTACTCGATTGGAATGGAATTTATCACTGGAATAATCACTGCGCTCTGCGCTTTCTTATATATAATAGAATAGTGTCACGTGATGCTACATTCGAGTAGAAAACGCTTTACTATACTCGAATCCTCTGGAGAGAAACGCTTCGCTAGAATGGGCCAGAACCATAGCGTTTTTTCCATCGTAGAGCAAAGTTCACACCAGGGCTGCGAAGCTGGAGCTGAAGCTGGAGCTGGAGCTGGAGATAGCAGCCGGAGCTCAAAGAAAATTAAGGATTTGGAGCTGGAGCCAGTTACTTTTAAAATGCCGGAGCTGGAGCCAGTCGTTTTAAAGATGCTGGAGCGAAGCCGGAGCAGAAACCAGTCATTTTAAAGATGCTAATGGGTAGCTGGAGCTAGTTTTTTTAAATAAGAGTACCATATTCAGTTCTAGTATGCAGAGTGTCTAACAAGTACTTTTTATACTTTTTGTGCTTCTTTCAAGTGTTTTTTTTGTACTTTTATTATTATATTAATAAGTATAAAAAAGCTTTAAAAGCATAACTACAGTCTAGGAATCCGATTATGTTAGTCACTATATTATCAATTGTGAAAGTAATCTAAATTCTATAAAGTGGTCTGATGAATCACGTGATTGTGATGAAATGCCTTGAGTTTTTCTTACTTCATACTATAGTAGTGTCTTGATTAATTTTGTGTATATACATAGATTGCAATAACGCAAACATAAGTTCAAATCAATCATTTACAATAGATCTGAATATGAAGCAAGTTTTTTAATAGTGTCAAAGCAAATAGATAGTCAGTCATTTGAAAAATACTGGAGCGGAGTTGTAGCCAGTCATTTTAAAGATGCTGGAGTGGAGCTGGATCTGGAGCCATTCATTTTTAAAAATGCTGGAGCGGAGCTGGAGCTAAAGCCATAGATTTTTTTGCCAGCTCTGTAGCCTTGGTTCCCACTCGGTCACTGCATGCGCTACAGATAAACAAGTCGATGGACTGCGACAAAGCGTATTACGTCATTACTGTGTAGCGTAGAAAATATATATATTTAAACCAATCGTGAAGTAACTTGCGAATAGTTTTAAGTCACACAAAAAGGGGGAGCTTTACCGATTATGCGATTGCTATTTTGCCGTAGAAATATTATGTCACAATAAAATTAAGATTATTCTAAACAGAAAATAACTAGAGTTTTGTAAAATTATTACGAACGAAGTGTGACAAAGTGAATTACTTCCCGCCTGCAATCGCTAAAGTTGCGAAATGGGAGGGTAGCCCGCGATTGCAATTAGATTCCCCAACCTTAATTTAACCGATCAACTATCCAATACACGGTCAACAAACCTAAATCTGAAGCGTCAACAACACCGTCCTTCATATATTTCTGCATGAATCCTGGCACGACGACAGGAATATCATCCACTGAAAAATGACTGGGGACTGTTTGTCTTTTTCGAGAAATGTTTTTTTCAACTGTCGATGGAAATTCTTTATTTCCAAGAGCAGCTACGAAATTCGTCGTCGCGGGAAAAATGTTTTCCTTATTCTGCAAAACAATAGCAGTCCTGAAATAAACCAAAATCTGCAACTATTTTTGAAGACCTACCGACTACTGTTTTGCCAAGCATTTGGAAAAACTTTAATTATATAATTTATTTAATTTAAAAAAATTGGTAAAATAAACAGAAGTAAATTTGCGCTTTTTTAAAAGATATTTAACTGTACTTTCAATAGCATTTTAGTAATTGGAATTCATCTACAGTTACACCAATTGAATAATCGCGGCGATCACGTCCGCCATCAATCGCGGCGCTCTTCACCACTCGACCAGTATACCGATGTTGGTTTTAACTACGAATTACGCCAGGGATGAGTTCCTTTAAAATGTACAGGTCAGCATGGGGGCTAGGTTGGCGAGGTTGACTGGGTTAGTTATATATATAAAATATTTATTTATTGTTGAAACCGGCTGTGTTTGTAATGTAAATAAGTAAAGCAATAATAATCATTCAATTTTGAGAAGTTGGCTAGTTTGGCTACGTATAAGATACTTAAATTTTGTTGAAACCGACTGTATTTGTAGGCTAATGTAAATAGATATAAAAAGCATAATCTTTTGGCAAGGTATGCGTGGAGGAGGTTGGTGAAGTTGACTTGCTTTGATATGTGGGGACTGGGCTAAGGTTGGTTAGATTAACTAGTTTGGAAAAGCTTACTAAGTTGGTTAAGTTTTTTCAAAACTAAAAATTTTATTTTTTCTGCTTTGTACATTAATTTAGATTAGGCTTACATATACAGTTGGCTTAACAAAATTTTAAATCAACCTCCCCAACTTAGCCAACCACGCCGACCACGCTGATCACTGACCACGCCAACCTCGCCGACCACGTTGATCTGTACATTTTAAAGATACCGCCAGGGTTCCCCAACTATAATACATTTTCATTTTTCAAAGGGTACATTATATGTGAGAGAATATCCTTGTCTTTTGTAAAAGTAGTTGATTAAATTTGGATCAAGTATATTTTCCATATACTCTTGTTAGTTTCCAATGATTTACCAAAATTGGAATAGACTAATAAAGTGATTTTAAGTGGTTCGTCAAGAGGTCCATTTATGGATAAAGTTCGAAGTAAAAATCCACATTTTGAGACCAAAAGCTTCACAGAACTGGTCACTGAACATCTTATAAAGTTTAAAATACAAATTGATGGACATTTTCCAAGTCTAGGTAAAGATGAGCTTGCATATATTAGAAATCTTTTCACTGCAAACGCTCAGATCCTGCAGGCAGGGACAGGTACCCAAAAGGAACTGGTTAAACTCTAACATCATGGTTTTATACGCAATGTGTAATCTGAGAAAATTTTATGCAAATTTTGGTTTATGATGCGCAACTCATACAAAAAGATTGCTACACCTGCTATACAAGCATTGTTGTTGCTTCCATCATCGTGGCTATGTGAATCGCATTTTCAGTGCTGGCAAAAATTAAATCGAAATTAAATCAAAACACCAGAATAGATCTTTGTTGTGCTGTTGCTATGTTTTACCTCGTATTCATGAGCTTGTTGCTAAAAAGCATTTTCATCACATTAGCTAGTGTTGACATTAGGCCTCATTGTTAGCTTGATTGTACACTTAAAAACTGACATCAAATTGTTATTAGTAGTACAGCAAATAGTCCTTAAGTATATTAAAGTCAGCATATTTGTGTACAATCAGTACTTGATTAACAATTATAAGAATGAAAAACAAATGCAGAAAATAAAACTTGCTTGTGCATTTTCCATTGAATGACGGGAGGAATTCGTAAAGGTAGAAACTTCTTTTTCGCGATAAATTAAACTTGTGTTTACACGTGAAGAACAATTTGCCGTTTCGATGCCGTCGTTTCCGGGAATATTAGTTTGACGCTCAGCTGAGTTCGGGTTCATTAAAGCGTCAGAATCGGGGATAACTTGAGAAACCGAGGACGAAACGTGAAGCCGCTTCTCATAAAAATGATTCTCCTTCAAATTATTTTGATTGATACAAAGAGGCTGCTCACTGGCTCTGGTATTTGAAATAACTTGACAATTGATCTCTGTCGCGTCTGTCAAATGAAAAGCAATTTCAAGTTGAAATCAACTGCAAACAAGAATTTTACAATCAAACCTGCATTTTCGGCGCCTTCCGCATTATCGTTCAAATATTTTTGCATAAAAGACGGAACAACAACAGGAATGTCATCTACCGAAAAAAATTTTCCACTACTGGTAGTCGTTTTATTTGTTTGAAAAATTCCAGAAGAGACAACTTTTTCTTTTAAAGAAACTGATTGCTTCAAATATTCAGAGTTTTTAATAGTTTGTGAGGAAGTGTTTGGAGTGTTTAATATCGACGAACAATCAGTAACATTCATCAATGACGAATCTGATGCATCGAACTAGAAAAGATTTAATGATATTGAGGTTAAGATAATTATAACCTCATATCAAAAAAATCTAACCTCAATTATTAAGTCATTGAAATATAGCCATTGAAACAGTTTTAATAAACAAGTCAATATAACATGTTCAAAATCAAGATCAAGTGGTAACAACAAAGTAGTTTTAAGTAATAAGCCCAAACAAAAGCCTCACATTTTCAAATTTTTTCTTTAAAAACGATTGGAAGCAAAGTTCTCATAAGAAAATCAGTAACTTCAGATTGTCGGCAAAAATTGGCCGACAACTCAAATATTTTTAAAATTTGACTAGTAATTATTAATTTTTTTATAGTTCCTATAAAAAAAAAAAAAAGGCTAAAAAAAGTTGTCGGTATTCGATCGCTTCACTAAAGTTGATAATTATTTCTTTCTTCTGCGATAATGACACAAACATCAAGTAAAACTAATGCTTCCAACTGAAAAATGAGTTGGTGTCGGCATGTAGTACAAGCTCACTAGGTTTACCGACAACCCAGGGCTGAAACCAGCCAATAAATTTTCACCGACACACAACGGAGGTTTGAAACGAGGTGCTAGATCTTATTTCTGTTGCAAGCAAGTTAAAAAAAACGCGTTAAAATGAAGCAGCATTGAAACCGATAATCAAAATATTTGCAAAATGTTCATGTCTAATTTGGCCGATAAACACTGATTAATCAGAATACATATTAACTTTTATTCATAAGTTTATAAAAAAATTAACTGCCAGATTTTTCGTCCAACCTACCAGTGCAATATCCGAAGCAGTGAGAGTGTCTTTTTGAACAAGTGGAGCAGAGAGCAATGCATTTAAACTTTCTACTCCTACTTGGCTTTTATTTTTCATTGAGATCGCGAGATTTTGAATTGATATATTGCTCGTGTCTAAAAAATAATAACCTTTAAAAAACTGGAAATTAATTTTAAGAAATACGTTCTCTTTTAAATAATCTTTCTTCTTAAGACAATAGTTTCTCAGTTATAGAAAAATCTTTTTTAAGTCTTAAGCGTTTCAAAAAAAGTTTAATCTGAGCCTAACCAAGCTAAGGTGAAATTTACGCAATAGTGAAGAAAATGATTTTAATTAATTGTCGACTATGAAATTGAACATTTGCAGAACTTATTAAGATAACAGTAGTTGGAAAGAAGGTTTCCGAAATATCTTTTTTGTTTTAACTCAATCAAGTTATCTAAAGCTGGTTTAAGACTTCCAAGAGCGTTTAATGCTTGGGATTAACCAATATAGCTTTATAATAAGGCTATTTCATTAATAAAAAAAAGTTTATGATTATGGTTCACAATGGCAATACAAACACATCAAAAGTGATCTAACCACTGGCAGCAACCGTTTTAACAAAAAAGCCACATAGAGTAATTCAACGTTTACCGTGGCTGCACAAGATTTTCACTTTGAAATAAGAATTTTTTACTTTTGGAAATGAAGTACAGACTAAAAAAAATATTCATTTCAAATTGTAGATCATTGTTAAGTCGGCTTCTTGCTTGCTAACATCAAAAAACAGCTAAAACGTAGGAAACATTTAGATTACTGGTGGAAAATAGCAAAAGAAGGATATCAGTTTGTCACCTTGATCTAAACCAGGGATATCCAACCTTTTTCATAATGGGCCAAATTATAAATTTAGCTATAGTCGGCGGGCAGCAAAAAGGCAATAAAGTTTTGCCCAAATCATGATTTTTTAGTGCATTACAAATAGGACAAAAAAATGGTCTGAGATTCTCGGACGTAGAACAAATTTTGTCCTAAAATCATGGTTACGATTAGTAAAAAAGGTCTTCACTTGAATTCAGTCTCATATTTTTCAATTTTCGTCCCAAAATCAAGGTGTTGTCTAAAAAAAAAAAGTCTTTGCTTAAAATCAGTCTCCAATTTCACACACGATTCTAGGGCTAGAATCTCCTCTTATTTATCGATTTCCGCCCCAAATGTCTTTTAGCAATCTCGCGGAACTCTTCTTCGCAACCTTCATTATAACCAAAAAACTGGAAATCGTCGCTGGGCCGCGGGTTGGACATCTCTGATCTAGACCAACTCAAAAAGTTATTTTACAAAATAACCTTCAACTACAAAAATGCCGAATTCATAACTTACCAATGCTGGCTTCACTAGAATCTGGCCATTGCTTAACAATTTCATCAACAACACAAATTTCCCTGTAAAATCATTTAATTATTTCATACTTTCAATTGCTTAAAATTAGCTAATTATGAAGTCATTAAAAATAGTATAAGTAAATAAAGTTGTACTTAGAATATGTTAAAATCCATTTTTAATTTTAGTTAGCATTGATGAGATTAAGTTGAACTGTGTGGAACTTTTTAAAAATCAAAGTCATTACATATACAGTAGAATATTTTCATTCATTAATGAAAAAGTCAAGTTCAACAGTAAAATTAAGTGTCATTCAATGTAAACAAATTTTTAAGATAACAATCGTATTTTGTATCCATTAAAATAGCCTACTTGACTTGATTTGTTCGAGCAAAGCTAACTCTTTTCTTCCCACCTTGCCGAATTTCATCATCTCCCTATAAAAGTCGTTATATTGAGATAAGGGTGGCAAACCTTTTTTTGTAGAGTGTCAAAACGTTTTAAATAATGTTTGGCAAATTAATACCATGCCATCTCTGGACACCGTGAATTGCTGCAAAAATTACACTTGGAACCAAAGCAATAACCTTTCTTTTCTTTTTTGATCTTCAATTCAAATTGACGTGGTTTTATAAAGCCTAACGAGATTTTTGCCATAGTAACTTTAATTAATGTATGTCAGTGTAAACTTTGAAAAGTTTGAATATTTTTATTCAAACGTATCTGAAAATTTAAAACGACGTGTCAGATGTAGTATGCATGCCATTGGTTTGCCATCCCAATAATAAGCTATTCTAATAAAGTGTCATTTTTGTCTTCTATGTTAACAGAAGTTTTTTAAACTTTGCAGAACACATGCTTTTGGAAGAAGAAAGTCAACCTCATCAAATAAGAGCAGTGACTTCCGCTTTTTGTCATCATCCTCAATTTGCAAAACGTTACTTGGGTTTATACAGTAAAAACATTATTATGGCTTGGATGCAATCTCCTGAACGGCAATGCACTTAATAATTAGAGTAAAATTTCTCACCCCTTTAAACACTTTGTAAGAAAAATTTGTACCACATGCAAAACATCTATGTAATACCAAATTATTGAACTCAAATATTATTTCAACTGTTCAATGTAATCAACTAAGCATCGCCGCAAAAACAATTAAAGTAATAAAATGGTTTGTAATTGCAAAATGATTCAGTTGCGCTTCAAAGCACGTGTTATGTTAAACCATATATAATTTTATTTCGTCATACTAATGTTTGTTTTGTTTAGAATAGTTTCTGTTCAGTTTAATAAAGCCTTAGTTTGGTTTTTTATAAAATAAATCTTATAATAATTTATTAAACTGAAAAATGGATAAGTGTCTTAGGCCTCAGATATTTGATATCGATGCTAATTCGGAAGAAGGTCCTAGAAAGTGGCTTCATTGGAAAAGGACATTTGAGAGTTTTATTAGAAGAATTGATGGAGCAACTGATAGAGACAAACTTGACCTTTTGTTTAATTTTATTGACACAAATATTTATTCGTACATTACCGAATGTACTACATAAGCAGATGCCTTGAACAAGCTAGAATGTGCTTGTGTCAAACCAGTAAACGAAATTTATGCCAGACATCGTCTCAATACAAGCCGACAAAACGAAGCTGAATCTCTTGAAGACTTTCTGCAAAGACTGAAGATATTGAGCAATGATTGCAATTTTGTAGATGTTACAGAGTCGCAATGCAAAGAAGCTGCTATAAGAGATGCATTTATTACGGGACTTGGTTCACCATACATAAGGCAAAGACTTCTTAAAGATAACGAATTGCGTTTAAACCATGTATTCAACAAGGCCAGGTCCTTACATGAAGCGCAAACAAATGCTGAATCTTATGAAGTTCGACATGCCGAGAGAATAACAACAGTCTCATTTGGTAATACCGAAATTGATGAACCACAGAAAGAAAACGAGAGGCGGAACGGATTCGCCAGCTTTAAATATCAAAGTTGTAAGTTTTGTGGTGGTTTTTGGCATAAACGTGCTGATTGTCCAGCGAACCAACGCCTTTGTTACAAATGTAACCGCATGGGCCATTTCGCAAAAGTTTGTTTATCAAAAGTTAAGAAAATCCCGAAGACGCTTGCGACAGTGTGCGAAGACGAAGACAAGCACTCGTACATCAGTGCATTAAATAACCTGATTGACGATGAAAAGGTAAATGTTATTGTGTTGGTTAATGGAGTACGAGCTAATTGCCTTATTGATACTGGTGCAAAGTTTAACCATATAGATTCAAAATTTTGTCAATGGGCAAATTAAATTACGAAGAAAATAGTGACATTTTGAAATTGAAGTTAGCTGTGAAAAATTCGGCCATAAAAACTAAAGGGTTGTGCTCCACTTCCGTTGAATTTCAAGGACGAGATTATACTAACGTAAAATTTTTAGTGTTAAACGTGTTGTGGGATGTTATTCTTGTTTGTGAATTTTTTAAGTTTGCATAAAAGCGTGAAAATTGATTTTGGTGGACCTGAATCATCATTAAAATTAGGAGCCTTGAGTACGCTTCAAGGTATAAAACCAGTGCGGTTGTTTGAATATCTTAGCCCTAACATTCGCCCTATAGCAACCAAGAGGCCCAGTTATTCAAGTACGGACTTGAGTTTTATCAGCAGTGAAATTTCAAGATTACTTGCTGATCATATTATTGAATCTAGTAATTCACCATGGCGGGCTCTGGTTGTGGTAACGAAAAGCAAAAATCATAAAAAACGTGTGTGTTGATTATAGTCAAACAATCAACAAGTTTACTCGTGTGGATGCCTATCCGGTTCCAACAATGCAGAGTGTTTTAAGGAAGGTATCACGTTATACATGGTTTTCAAAACTAGAACTTCAAAGCGCTTATCATCAAGTTTCGTTGATACCTGAGGAACAAATTTACACCGGGTTTGAGGCCGTCGGACAATTATATCAATTCAAGCGCATCCCTTTCGATTTAAAGAATGCAGTCCCATGTTTTCAAAGAGTTGTAGATCAAATAATATCTGACTATAAATGTGAGGGGACATTTGTGTACCTTGACGATATAACAGTTTGTGGTAAAACAAGAGAAGAACATGCAAAGAATTTAAAACAATTTTTAAAAGCTGCTTCTGATTGTAATTTAACTCTGAATGAAAATAAGTGCGTCTTTGCTACAAAGTTGAAATTGCTTGGATACTATATATCTGATGGAGTCATGCGCCCAGATCCAAAGCGAGTGAAACCGATAACTAATTTGCCAAACCCCACAAATAAAAAAGAGCTACAACGAGTAATCGGTTTGGTTGCCGCAATTTTTGGAAAAAGTAAGACCTTTGATATTAGAAAAACAATTTCCTATGGGTGAAAAAGCTCTGAATGCTTTTAAGTCACTTAAAAATAAATTAGTTTCAGCAGCTCTTCAAATTATTGATGAAAATGTACCTTTTGTTGTGGAAACTGATGCGTCAGACAATGCCATATCTGCATCATTAAATCAGCATGACCGACTAGTTGCTTTTTTTTCTAGAATGCTGACCAAAATTGAACGGCACCATTCCAGTGTGAAAAAAGAAGCTACAGCTATTGTGGAAGCAATTCGTAAATGGACAGAATTTTTATGCGGTCGACATTTTACAGTGATTACTGACCAACAATCCGTATCATATATGTACAATTCCAAAAATCATAGCAAAATTAAAAATAACAAAATTTTGCGATGGCGGATGGAACTAAGCGAATATGATTTTGATATCATTTATCGATCCGGAAAAATAAATTGTGTTCCCCAAGCTCTTTCCAGAGCATTTTGCGCCAACATTTACGATAACACGCTGCGCAAATTACACGAGTCGTTGTGTCATCTGGGCGTTACACGTTTGCATCATTTTGTTCGCGTAAAAAATTTACCATATTCCGTTAACGAAGTTCGTAATGTTGTTGCAAAGTGTAAAGTTTGCTCTGAATTAAGATCCAATTTTTATAAACCTCAAGTGGCACACGTAATTGAAGCAACTCAGCCTTTCGAAAGGCTTTCTTTAGATTTTAAAGGTCCTTTGCCAATTTCATCCAAAAATCGTTATCTATTGACGATTATTGATGAGTATTCCCGATTTCCGTTTGAGTTTGCTTGCCCTAATGCCAACGCGAAAACAGTTATATCTTGTTTAACCAAGTGTTTGTAATGTTTGGTATGCCTGCTTATATTCATTCCGATAGGGGTACCACTTTTATCTCGCAGGAACTTCTAAGTTATTTGCAAAAACGTGGTGTAGCGTGCAGTAGAATGGCCAGTGTAAACGCTATAATGGTATTATTTGGTCGGCCATAAAGTCTGCTTTAAAATCTCGATGTTTAGATGTTTGTCATTGGCAACTTGTTTTACCAGATGCTCTTCATTCTGTACGTTCATTGCTATGTACCGCAACTAATGAAATGCCCACGAGCGAATGTTTTCGTTTAAACGTCGATCAACCTTTGGTACGTCAGTACCAACTTGGTTAAACTCACCAGGGCCGGTGTACTTGAAGCGCCATATTCGCACCAGTAAATATGACCCTGTAATGGATAAGGTAGATCTCCTGCATGCCACCCCAAACTATGCGATTGTGAGATTACCAAACGGGAGAGAAACAACTGTTTCATTAAAATAAATAAATAAATAAATAAAAGATGTATCGCCGTGTACCAGTGCTGATAGTAATGCTATCGTTAATATTGACAATGAAAACGAAGAATCGGAAAATGTAAATGTTAACTTAAGTGATGTTAGTAATGAATATGCAAAATAAAAGTATTGAACGCCATGAACAAGAGAAAATTATTGCAGAAGAGTCACTGAATATTAATTCTGATGTTATTCCAGTGCCAAGAAGATCTACTCGCATAAGAAAAGCGGTGGATAGATACGGAGCTGTTCCATACAATTAACTTAAAGCAATATGTCTACAATTTAAGAAGGGGAGAATGTAATACCAAATGAAGTATTGAACTCAAATATTATTTCAACTGTTCAATGTAATCAACCGAGTATCGCCGTAAAAATAACTAAAGTAATAAAATGGTTTGTAATTGCAAAATGATTCAGTTGCGCTTCAAAGCACGTGTTATGTTAAACCATATGTAATTTTATTTCGTCATACTAATGTTTGTTTTGTTTAGAATGGTTTCTTTTCAGTTTAATAAAGCCTTAGTTTGGTTTATTATAAAATAAATCTTATATCAATCTATACAAAAGCAACTGTTTTATTATTAATCTCTTTGTCTAAAATAGGGTTAGGATTAGTGATGTACCGATACCACATTTTAAGCCGATACCGATACTACTACCGATACCAATACCGATACTGCCGATACCACCGATACTTTTTTATCTATCGAGCACCATCAGTAAAAGTTTTTGTAAGTAACACCAAAGAATGTATTTACTAAATCTAGCTTGTTATTGCATTTTGAATTTTTTTCAGGTATATATCTATCATTAATTATTACAATATTATTACAAATCTGTAAAAGAAATCATTATTTTTTTTTGGCCCATATTGAAACAAAAAAATTATTAGACTCTAGCATGTGTCCACCTAAATTTTACTCTCGTTTCGTCGATGATTGTTTTGCAGTTTTTGATAGTGACATTTCTTCTTTAAGTTTTTTAAATTTACTGAATTCCCAACATAAAAACATAAAATTTACTATGGAATCTGCTGTACAATGTATTTCGTTTTTAGATGTTTCCATTAAAGTTAACAATGACAAAATTGAGACATGGATATGGCGCAAACCTACACACACTGGTTTACTTTTAAATTATAATGCGTATTGCCCTAAAAAATGGAAATCCGGATTAATATCTTGTTTATTACATAGAGCTAAATTAATATGTTCTAATAATTTGTTATTTCTTAATGAAGTTGGTTTGCTTAGAAATATGTTTGCGTCTAACGGTTACCCAATTTGGTTTTTTGAAAAATGTTTAAAAAAGTTTAATGAAAAAAGTATGTATTCTCATTCTTCGTCTCCCGATTATGTTTACAACCTGAATATCCCATATTTTGGCCATGACTCCAAACGTTTTTTAATTAAACTTAAAAACATTATTAAATCTAAATTTAAAATAACTTTAAAAATAAATCCTGTCTATAAAACATTTAAAGTCTCACATTATTTTCAATTGAAGACTCGTGTTCCCCCCGCACTATGCTCAAACATTGTGTATCAATTTTCATGTTCGTGCGATTCGAACCTGACGTACATTGGTATGTCAACTCGTCATCTGAGCACTAGGGTGAGGGAGCACTTAGGTTTCCATTTGAAGACTGAAAGCTCCGTCAAGGATCATATCATGTCATGTCATAGTTGCTCCAATATAAAATTCAGCGTTAATTCGTTTAAAATAATCAAAAAATGCAGTTCTAATTTTGAAACCAAAATTCATGAAGCGTTATTGATAAAAAAACATAACCCCAAACTTAACCGACAATTATTTGCTAATGGTTCATCATTTTTATTAAATATATTTTAGATTAGTATTTTGTGTTATTTGGTTTTGATGTATCGGTATTGTTGTTGTTGTCATTATGGCGGTCGCATTTCAAATGAATTCCTTTATGTTGAAAAAACGCGTGTAAAAAAGATGTGACAAATAATTACGTCACTCAAATCATTGACTTCGTCTTTTTAAATTACAGTACATAGTTTTTGTTTTTTTCTTAAATCATTTATTTATCTGAAGAGGGCTGAGGCAAGCCGAAAACGTTTATGGTTTTTTCTTTTGTTTATTTTTGTTAAAATTTTTTTATTTTTTTTTATTTTTTTATTTATGATGAATACATTTATGCTGCTATATTTTGTCGTTTTATGGATTAAGAAATCATTAATTATGTTAAAAATCCAATCCAGTTCCAGGGGGGAACAAAAATTTTTTATATTTATACGACAAAAAAAAAATTTTATATTTATTTTGTGCTTAAAAAGTATCGGCAGGTATCGGTTATATTTACCGATACCGATACTACTAGCCGATACCACAAAAATAGGCTGATACCACTACTGATTACAACTTAATACATCAAAAACCTTTCCCATTGAACTAAAAATCATCAAAATTCACTTTTCAACATCATAGCAATTACATATCGCAAACACGTACATTCCACCCACCTATCACAAAATGAAGAAGACTTGATTATATCCAGCACATTTACAATCAAAACAAATCATTCAAACACAATTATCACAGCAAATGTCAATGCTCACTCACTGTTATGGTACTCAACAACTAAAGACCATAAAAGAGACTGATTAAAGATGTCCTACTTAAGCATTCCAATACATCTACCAGCCAATGAAACACAACAACCTACCCTGACATCACCACTGCTTCAACAGACTTGCATGATTGCACAAACTGGCAGACCACTAACTCCCTCACATCTGATCACTTAACTTTATTCACCACCCTCAGCATACATCAAAAGACCAAAACAACTTGCTTTCACTTAACTAAAAAAATAACGAACTACCATAAGGCTGATCAGACATCATTCAAACACCTGTTGAGGATCTCATCACCTACAGACCTCACAGCATAAATGTTCATGAGGCAAAAAAACACCTCATCAAGGCAATTTTACATACCCACACTAAATTTGTTATTTAAAAACAAAATGACATAACAGTCACAGCATCTCACACCAAACATTGTAAGGTCCAACAACACATTCAACCATATCTGCACAAAATATACAGGGGTGCCCATAAATAACCTTACACATGATATCACCTAAGAGTAAAATTAATAATTTATAATTAATTATTATTGATTATGTCAATAATAATTAATTATAAATTATCAATTTTACTCTTTGGTGAAATCAAGTGTAAGGTTATTTATGGGCACCCCTGTATTAATGGGCCACCACTAATCTTCATATAAACACAGACAAAACTACCACCACACTTTTTACAACAAACCCAGCTGGATTTGGCACAACTTTATCACTTAAATTAAACAATCAAGCATTACCAACAACAAAACACCCAAAAACTTTAGAAATCACTCTTGACCCAAAACTGACATTTTCATGACATATAAATATCACCATTAGAAACATGAAAGCCACAATCTTTCATAACAATGAGCACACTAACATCATCATCTCAAAACTAACATAACAACTGAGGAATGTAGAAAAAACCTTATAACACATTCACACTAGCATTACCTCACAATACCTCAGTTTAGAAAAAACAACAAAGCTACTTACACCACACCCTATAAAATTCATTCATTAGGACACACATTACCATGTCACATACATACAAAACTTGGCACAGCTCAGAGCCAACAATTCACCACTCTTACAAAGTTACTTACATACAATAAACCCTGAAACTTACATGTCACAACGCCCACTATGCTTGTCACATACTGTACACATGACATTATAAGTGTAGTCAAGTACCAACACAACACAGCACCACCAGTCTGCGGAAAAAGCCTTTGGAAGCAGCAGAGCTAAGAGTGGGAAATCTAAGAATGCTAAGACCTAAGAGTGGGAATCTAGATTGCTTTTTTGATTGGTCAAGACAGTGGTTCTCAACCTTTTTAATTTCATGGACCCCCTTAACCAACATTCAAAACTAAACTCCTCCAAGAAAAACTTCAGTTTGTAGTTTAATTAGTATGTTTATATCAGTAAGCAAAGAAGATAAACTGAGTTCATATAATTTAACCTAAACTTGATAAACTTTTTAGACAAATATTTATTAATACAAAATTATTAGTATTAGCAATTGAAAAAAAGCTCAAAAATAATAATTTTATGTAACACAAAAACCATAGCTATTATCACAAAATTCATAGCAGCATAATTAACCACTATGAACTTGATGCTGGCTTAATAACATCACTGCAAGCATCTGATCCAGGCAGTGCAGCAGTTTGGGGTAGTAAAAGGATAAACCCTCAGTCCCAGTCCTGTTTGTATCTGACCTGGAGTGGATACCCTTCAAACGACGATGAAGTAGCAAAGCAAAAAAAAACAATTTACTCAATATGATGGCAAAGACAAATTTACCAAACTCAATCAAACTTTTTAAATGTTCTTCATATAAAAAATCTATATAGTATTACAGTTTCTAATTTCTAAAACGTTCAATTATAATAAAAAATTCCTTCCTTGAAAATACAAAATTCAGCCCTAGTGGGGAATTTTCCCCAGTTAAAAACCCCTGGCTTAAGGGATGGCTACACCAAGATATGCTTGGAGGAGGGGTAACAACAGCAACAACAACACAGGAAGTACATACGTATGTTAAACCAAAAATGAAAATAAACTGAAGAAAATAGCTTTAATATTTAAAATAAAAAAACTGCATCACTAGATAGAAAAATAATAAGACTATTACAATAAGTTTAATTTTTTGGGTGCTGAATAAAGTACTACTGCAGTTTGATGCAATACAAAAAAAAAGGTCAGATTAAAAACAATATCAGAAGTATATAAAAGGTATAAAACTAGCAAACAATTTGATTTTCAAGTGAAGAAATGGATATAACAAAAAAATTGGTAGGGTTTTTGTTAGTTTGCTATCTACTGCAGTTGCTTTAAAAATAATGCATGTACTTTTTCAATTTAAATCAATCAAAAAAAAGATTTCTATATACTGAAGCTGTTGCAAAGCCAAACTTATTTTTTTTATGACTCAGTTGACATTATAAAAAAACAACTTCAAAGCTATTACAGTAACAATATATTTAGGGTCTCTTCAAGAAATACTGCAAGTGATTTTTGTTTTTGAGACTAACCCGAAATAGCACTGTGGTTACTATTGTTTCTTGAGAGATCTTTTTCTTATTTTTTTTTTTTATTTCCTCCTGGTGCTGCAGGGGGATTCCAGGTTAGTTACAAAGACAAAATCACTTACAGTGACTTCTTGAAAAGACCCTATATTAAGCCTGCATTAATATGTCATGAACATTTTAATAACTATGTAAAATAAAAAATTTAACTGACAAAAGTAACACTTACTGGTAAAAACTGAAATACAGTATTTTGATCCACTTCAGCCAATGATCTTCGATGGGGTGACTTTTTTAAAATCTACAAAAAAAGTTGAATAATTATGTATCAAACAAACAAAAATAATGATAACTGGCATCTATATAACATTTGGAAAATAAATTTAGGAAAAAAATACTTTAAGTACATACAGAAGATAATCTACGTGTAGATTTTTTTTCTTCATTTTGCTTATCCATGGCTGAATCCAAAAAAAAAAATCAAGTAACTTTCATAAATTTATCTATTAAGTTTGTAATAACTGAGCCTACAAGAACTAAATTTGAAAAAAATCAAAGTTTAATTGAAATAATTTAATTATTCCAAAGTAGACAATGTTTTTGCATGTTATCAACTAATACATTTTCGGTCAAACATTAATAAAAAGTTTATTCTTGTAATTAATACAGGGTTGCTGAATAAGTTTTTTAAGAATGATCTGTATACAGCAAACCTTTTATACTTGAAGATCTTAGGTCTACCCAGTATTATGGTAATATTATAGCAAAATCCTAGACTTTTTAAGTCTCTTTAAGAAGTGACCATAAGCAATTTTTTCACTGAAAATAATCCAGAATCCCCTCACAGCACCAAGATGGAATAAAAAAGAAACCAAGAAAAAAAGCATCTCTTTAAGAAGCAATAGTAAACAGGGGGATCCTTGTCTGTTTGATGAACAAAAATCACTTATGATGACTTCTTGAAAAAAACCGACTTTTTTCTATGTTTTTGGCAACTTTTTTGGTGCTCATTTTGAAAATCTGCTTAAAAATTGATGCAATTAACTTTTGAAAAGTTTTTTAAAGTTTTCTTTGATTGCCATTTTTTCAAAACTTGAACAAAATTGAAATTAGCTTCAATAACTTTGAATTTACAATTTTTAGACTTATGTTGTGTAAAAAAATGTTTAATTCTGTATGCTTAATTAATATAAAAAAATTTAATTTAGAACCGCTGGCTGTGAGCATGAAGCAGGTATAAGTGCCATTAAGTGTCTTTCCCAAGGACACAACAGAATGGCACAAGTAGGTTTTAAACCGAGACTATGTTGATTGCAATCACGGCTTTCTAACCACTTCACCTCACTGCTGACTGTCAAGATGTGATCTGCAGTTTGCTCACTGGCACTACACTTACAACCAGTGGAAAAATGAGAACCCATTTGTGCATGGACAAATAAACCACTCAACACCACTCCACAAGCAATTGAGCTTAACCCAAGCTGTTCATGGTAGGTTTATTCTAACAAGCCTGGTACTAATCATGGGTATGAACACACAAATCCTGAATATAAAGTACTGACCAGAATGGATGGGACACCTTTAAATTTTTTTTAATTTTTTTATACAAACCACACAGTTTAATCAAACAAACTTATTTATTGAAAAATGTAGCTGCAATCTGTCAACTTCTCATTACAACTTAATATTTGGTATGTAAACCGTTATTGTTTAACACAGCTTGGATACATTTTGGCATTGAAAGACAGAGTTTTTCACAATATTCTGGTGTGATTTCTTTGACCCATGTTTCTTTAATGACTTGTTTCAAATGGGTAAGTAAACTAGGATTATGTGCGGCAACCTTCTGCTTCAAAATAACCCAACAGTTCTCAATGGGATTGAGATTTGGAGAATTTCCTGGCTAAGATCCTAGAATCTGAATCCGACTATCAGCAAGCCATTTCCAAACAGTTTTTGTTCAGTGGCAGGGAGCTCCATCATGTTGGAAATGACTACAGCGATATATTTCCATAAAGTTTGGTAATTTTTCCTTCAACACATTCAAGTACACTGCTCCATTGATGAAAGTTCTTTTTGGCATGAACCACAAACCACACCCTCCATTTGCACAAATAGCCCCCCATACCATAACTTTTGCAGCATTCTTTACTGTGGGAATGATGTATCGAGGTGAGTTTCTTTTGTTTGGAGGACGTCGAACGTGTTTGCAAAAAGCATAAAACTGGGATATTTGAGATTCATCTGAAAACATAACCTGTTTCCATTGCTCAGGTGTCCATGCTTGATATTTGTTACAAACAGCTAATCTGTCAGCAATGTTTTTCAGAGACAATTTTGGTTTTTTGGCTGGTTTATATGATTTCAAATTAGCACAAAATAACCTTCTGTGAATGATCCTTTTGCTGGGAAGTGCACTAGCAGTAGCTGTATCTTGCGGTAAAGCAGCATGAATGGCTTTGGATGTTTTTCTGGGTGATTTTTTAGCAGACAAAATTATGGCATCACCCATATGCTTAGTGGTGCATTTTGGATGTCCCTTTAATTTTTCATAGCCATATCTTCCAGTTGACTTAAAGTTGTTGACTGATCTTGCTACTGACGTGCAAGCTAATTTCAACCTGGTAGCAATTTGGCAAATGCTATACCCTTCTTCACACAATACCTTAATTTGTGCATGATCCTCCGCTTTAATTCTTTTACCAGTCATTCTTTAATATTAATGATATTGATATTATAACTTAAAATTTACTATCTGAAATAATATAAAAAAATAGTAAAAATCATTGTTTTTGTTAAATCAACACAAATAATGCTTTATAAGAAAATTAACAAAGCATAAAATATGAGCTTCAATGTGTGATAGCCACTCATGTATGCCAAAAGAACAATTAATTGATTTATAATAATAAATTGGTCCAAAACTGCAAAAATCATGGTGTCCCATCCATTTTGGCCAGTACTATACTATCAAGAGTATTCTGTGTTCCATCTATTAAGTATAATAAAAAAAAGCATTGCTTTGTTGCTTTTGAACAAAACTTTCTGCAATATAGCTTGTCCTTTGCAGTGGTAAAATAGTTTTAAATTTGATGGTAATTTTTTGCAACATCCTGTACTACGAGGGTCAGTCAAAAAGTAATGAGCCCTGTTAACTTTAACTGCTTTAACCTTCATATTTTTTCTAGAAATTTTAAGGGTGTTTAGTAAATTTACTGCTTTAAAGATAAATTGTAAAAAAAAATTGTTTCAACGTGTCCACTTTTGGTATTGTGTTTTGGAAATGACGTCATCACTGGATGTCCGTCAGAAGCAGAGAGCTGTGATTGAATTTCTTGTTTCGGAAGGGGAGCCACCAAAACAAATTTTCGAAAGATTGGTAAATGTTTATGGAGATGCTTCATTAGCCTACAGCACTGTGAAAAAGTGGGTATCCAGGATTAAACACGAAGAAGATGATCCAAGTTTGAGTAGCCTCCAGGACAGACCAAGAAGTGGAAGACCATCTTCTGCAGTCAATCCTGGAAACAATGATAAGGTTGAGAAATTGATTAGAGATGATCGCAGAATCACTATTGATGACATTGCTGAACGTGTTGGAGTTAGCCATGGAAGTGCTGTGAATATTGTTAATGAGCTAGGCTTTGCAAAGGTTTGCGCCAGATGGGTTCCGAGGCAACTTTTGCATTTTCACAAGCAAGCCCGTTTTGAAGCTTGTTCGGAGCTTATTGAGTGTCACAGAAGTGACAAAACTTTTCTCAGCCGTATAGTGACAGGAGATGAAACCTGGGTTCATCACTATGAACCTCTGTCGAAAAGATCATCCATGGAATGGCGTCACCCCACGTCCCCAAGAGCCAAGAAATTCAAAAGTCAACGTTCAGCTGGAAAAATTATGGCGACTGTGTTTTGGGACATTGAAGGAGTGATATTGGTAGATTTTATGCCTAAAGGTACTACCATCAACTCAGATGCTTACATTGACACTTTACGCAAACTGAAAGCGAAACTGAGAAGAGTACGACCTCACCTGGACATGTCTAAGGTCTTGCTGCAACACGATAACGCCAAGCCCCATACCAGTCTCAAAACTCGTGAAGTGATTGCTTCTTTTGGATGGACGACAGTAACCCATCCCCCATACTCACCCAACCTGGCACCATCTGACTATCATCTTTTTGGACCATTGAAAGAAGGAGTTAGGGGGCAGCACTTCACTAGTGATCAAGAAGTCAAGCACGCTGTAAGAAACTGGTTAAAAGTGCAGCCTGCTGACTTTTACAAGGCTGGCATAGTGTCCCTTGTTCATCGATGGACAGTTGGAATTGAAAAGTGCGGAGATTACATTGAAAAGTAGAACTGAGATCTCTTATCCCTGGGCTTTCTTTTGATGTATGACTTTTGATTTTATTGCAACAAATATGGCCAGGAGAGACTTGGGCTCATTATTTTTTGACTGACCCTCGTACCATCAACTCAGATGCTTACATTGACACTTTACGCAAACTGAAAGCGAAACTGAGAAGAGTACGACCTCACCTGGACATGTCTAAGGTCTTGCTGCAACATGATAATGCCAAGCCCCATACCAGTCTCAAAACTCGTGAAGTGATTGCTTCTTTTGGATGGATGACGGTAACCCATCCCCCATACTCACCCGACCTGGCACCATCTGACTATCATCTTTTTGGACCATTGAAAGAAGGAGTTAGGGAAAAGCACTTCACTAGTGATCAAGAAGTCAAGCACGCTGTAAGAAACTGGTTAAAAATGCAGCCTGCTGACTTTTACAAGGCTGGCATAGTGTTTCTTGTTCATCGATGGACAGTTGGAATTGAAAAGTGCGGAGATTACATTGAAAAGTAGAACTGAGATCTCCTATCCCTGGGCTTTCTTTTGATGTATGACTTTTGATTTTATTGCAACAAATATGGCCAGGAGAGACTTGGGCTCATTATTTTTTGACTGACCCTCGTATTTGAATTGAAGAAACATGAAAAGTTTTTGTGTTATTCACAAACAGGCAAAGACTAATGTTGCATTGTTGGCTCAATGCCAAAGAGCTCAAAAAATAACCAAAATTTATTGTTTACCCAGAATAAAAGCATATAAACCTCATAATATCATTGGTTTGTTTGGTTTTACAAAATTACTTTTGTAAGAATGATTACTTTTCATGGCATTGACTATAGCTGTTTTGCTTGTATCATTATAAACTTTAATCAAGAAAAGATCAAAGGGAATATGTCTAGCAGATAAATATTGTGAGTGCATGTCTAGTTTTGTGAAACAAACAGAAAAAAGTTTTGAGTCACTAACTATTTCTCCCTAACATCAAAATAAGATAAGATGTATTACAAGAAATTGAAACACTAAAGAAATAATAGGAAGTCATGTCTAAAAAACCAAGCTAATGTGAAACTCCTTGCTAGAATCTACCTTGCATAATAAACAGTAGTAAACTTTTTTGAACCTTACAACACTTAATACTAAGTTATTTAAACTAAAAGCTTAAATTTTTTAAAACCCTCAACAACTTTTTTTATCTTTAAATTTCAATTTGAAAAATACATTACAGCAATGTAATTAAACTGATTTTCTCATTTATCATTATCGAATTTTTAATTTTTATATTTTTATTTTTCATTCTTTACAATTATCTTCTTGACATTCAGGAAAGCAATGGAGGTGCTATATAAAAGGCAACTGTGAATCAATTGCCAGGTCTCTTCAAGAAATCACCATAAGCGATTTTTGTTTGCAAAACTAACCTGGAATCCCCTGTGGTTACTATTGTTTCTTAAGAGATCCTTTTTCTCTTGGTTTCTTTTTTATTTTCTTTTGTTGCTGTAAGGGGGATTTCTGGGTTAGTTTCACCAACAAAAATCGCTTACAGTGACTTTTGAAAAGACCCCAATTGCCCTGGCATGCTTTCAGAGATACCAAGATATTGCTGTCCAATTAAATTTTTTTTTTTTTAATTTTATGTAGTGATGACATAAATTAAAAGCTGCTTGCTGAGACTATCAAGCAGAAAAAAGTGCTTTTCCCAAGGATGCAATGGAATGACATAAGTAGGTTTTCAAGCAAGATTGTGTTATGTTTCCCATCAATACAGTGCTTTTAACCACTCAGCCATGCTGCCTAGTATCATACTAATACAGAAGTGTGTAACTAACATTATTTTTTTCTTCTTACAGCTTTTTCTGATAAAGGGGTCATCACAGCAGATTGCCTCTCTCAAACTTCCCCTGTTACTTACATATTCCATTGTCACACCTACTATCATTATGTCTTCATTTATCTTATTTATAAACTTTTGCTTAAGTCTGCTTCTAGATCTTTTGCCTGGTAACTTCAACTGTAGGATTCATCAGGTCTTTTCAAAAAGTAACCATAAGCAACTTTTGTTTGTAAAACTAACCCAGATCTCCTTGTGAATACTATTGCTTTTCAAGAGATCCTTTTCCTGTTGGTTTCTTTTTATTTTATCCTAGTGGCATATGAAAGATTCCGGGTTTGTTTCACCAAAAAAATTGCTTATGGTGACTTCTTGAAGAGACCCATCCTTCTACCTACCTAGTCCTCTTGTCTTCTCTGTACATGGGCAAACTACCTCAGTCTTGACTACCTCAGCTTATTACACAATTGTCTCCAAATTACCTCATTCTTAATTTTGTCTAATTTTGTTACTATCAAGCAAAACCTCAACATTTTCATTTCATTTAACTTTTAACTCTGCTTCTTGTCTTTTAGGTAAACTTTTGTGCAACTGTTTCCAATCCATACATCATAGCTGGTCTCACTAACACATTGCATAATTTATATTTCATTCTAGTTGACATCTTTCTGTCACAAATTATATCTGTTGCTCTCTTCCAGCCATACCATCCTGCTTGGGCATATCTTTTACTGTAACTTTACAATTACATCCTCCATTGCATTTAACAATTGATGGTAAATATTTAAGGTAAATATTGTTTTACAGGTATAAAATTGAATTTTATTTAAATGCGCTAAATTATGCAAACAACAGTTTCTTGTTTATTTTAAATATCAGGATTTTTGTTTGTGAAATTAGCCTGGATCGCCCCTGCGGTTACTATTGCTTCTTGAACGTTTACCTCAAAATTTTCCAAATGCAATAAGCAAACAAAATCGAGTCTCTTCAAGAAGTCAACATAAACAATTTTTTTCGACAAAACTAACTCTGAATCCCCTTATTGCACCAGGATAGAAAAAGAAAACAAGAGGAAAAGGATCTATTCAAGAAGCAATAGTAACCACAGGGGGAGAGGTTAGTTTCACAAACAAAAATCCTGT
The DNA here is from genome assembly GCA_963680785.1 of Diplosoma virens. Taxonomy (NCBI): domain Eukaryota; kingdom Metazoa; phylum Chordata; class Ascidiacea; order Aplousobranchia; family Didemnidae; genus Diplosoma; species Diplosoma virens. The sequence continues at coordinate 26,356,443 of OY796885.1, read as the reverse complement.
TAGTAAAAATAAACAAGAAACTGTTGTTTGCAAAAATTAGCGCGTTTAAATAAAATTCGATTTTATGCCTGTAAAAACAATGTGTACCATATTTAAATCTTTCTACTTTTTCAATACCTACTACTACCTGCAAATTTAATTGAGAATCATTTAACTGACAATCAATCTTCTCTTTCACAATAAGGGGTATTCCTGGTTAGTTTCACAAAAAAATCACTTATGGTGACTTTTTGAAGCAACAATTTTTTCTATTCAACCAAAAAGTACCCTTGTTCTAAATTTTGTTCATCTAGCCAAAAAATGTTCTGGCATTCCTGGTTGTTGCAAACTAAAAACACATAGGCTACAATACCTTAATTAATCAGTTTCAAAAAATTATGACAGATACTAATTTATCATACTTAAAAACTCTTATGGATTGGCTCAAACTTACTTAAAATCAAAATTTGTAAGCAGTGATGGCCATACAAAAGGGGGCCCAGTGCAAGAAAAATAGAGGGGGCCCTTTCAAATGCTTCAATTGTTTTTTGGTCTAAAAGTGATCTCTAAAAAAAAGTCATCACTTTAGGGGGGGCATCGTCATTGTCTTACTATGAAGAAATAGAGCAATATTTTGCTTAGGGGGGGCCACTTCATAGTGTTTCAAAATAAAGTGACCTCAAAAAAAAGTTATCACTTTAGGGGGCACCGCCATGGTGCTACTATGAAGAAACAGAGCAATATTTTGCTGCGCCATGGTGCTACTATGAAGAAATAAAGCCACTTTCTGACGTTTTTTAGGGGGTGCCCACTGCAACCGCTCCGTTCACTCGGTACAATCATAGCCGTACCAGCCCAAAAAATTTTGGGGGGGCAATGAAGTTTTGCCCAAATTTTGTGACGTTTGCCCAAATCATGATTTTAGAGTACATTTCGGATATGACAAAAAAATTGTCTGAGTTTCTCAGACAAAAACCAATTTTGTCCTAAAATCATGGTGATCTCTAAAAAAAAAAAAAAAAAAAAAGGTCTTCACTTAAATTCAGTCTCCTAATTTTCGATTTTCGTCCCAAAATCAAGGTGTTCTCTAAAAGAAAAAAAAAAAAAAAGGTCTTCACCTAAATTTGGATTATTATTTCTTGCAGTTCCTCATCATCACCTCTCTAAATTTCCTGACTTTGCCCAAATTTTTCATATCGCTGCCCGAAAAACTATGGTTTTGCCCAAATATTTTCTTCTCACTGCCCGAAAAATCTTAATTTTGCCCAAATCTTCGAAACTTGGGGGGGCAATTGCCCCCCCTGCACCCCCGGCAGGTACGGCTATGGGTACAATCAAAAGCCATCATTTTTGGTATGACGGTTTCGTTCTATTTTCCTACTTTAATACTTACTGTAGAAGTTTTGCTTTTTGCTTTTTATCTTTAAACTTCCCGCAATTTACCAACTCATGTTTCCATAACTTTACGCAAAAAATAAGCAATTTAATTACAATAATAGTATTTCTATAATTTCATTTCATCTCTATATTTATCCTTCTGACTCGCAGAAAAAGGTCAGAGTCACTATATATAGGGAAAGTTATTACCCCGACCTGCTTCCCAAAACGCCAAGATATTGCTGTTTGGTAGAAATTTTTTATTTTAGATTTGGATGTAGAGCGCTGCGGTACCTTTAAAATGTACAGGTCGGCGTGGTCGGCGTGGTCGGCGTGGTCGGCGTGGTTGGCGTGGTCAGTGATCAGCGTGGTCGGCGTGGTTGGCGTGGTCGGCGTGGTCGACGTGGTCGGCGTGGTTGGCGTGGTTGGCGTGGTCGGCGTGGTCGACGTGGTCGGCGTGGTCGGCGTGGTTGGCGTGGTCGGCGTGGTTGGCGTGGTTGGCGTGGTTGGCGTGGTCGGCGTGGTCGGCGACGATCCGCCCAGTTAATTAATTTTATCTTATAAATTTTGGAAATTCCCTAAGTCTGCTAAGTTAATAACGGCGAACAGTGAACGTGACCAAACAGTTTAACCCAATAGCACATAAACAGACATTTAAAATACAACTCAACAAAAATATACCTAACATTATTCTTAAGTTCATGTCCACGCTTTCAACAAGAATTTGCAATTATATTGGTAAAATGTTTTATATTGCTTGCTGTTATTAACAAGCGAATTCTAAAAAACTTACCAACTAAGCTTTTCTGAAGTAGCTTATCGAACCAACCTCGTCCACGAGAAGCTTACAGAATGATTATTCTTTTTATTAACCTAGCCGATAACGCCGACCACGCCGACCACGCCGACCACGCCGACCACGCCAACCACGCTGATCACTGACCACGCCAACCTCGCCGACGACGCCGATCTGTACATTTTAAAGGTACCGTGTTTATGTGCTATTGGGTTAAACTGTTTGGTCACGTTCACTGTTTGCCGTTATTAACTTAGCAGACTTAAGGAATTTCCAAAATATATAAGATAAAATGAATTAACTGGGCGGATCGTAAACAAGAACTAAATTGGTTGATATAACTGCCGGGTAATTAAACGTTTAGATGCTTTGACAAGGACTTATGTTGGTCAAAAAGTTCGGCTTTCACTAAAAAAAATTTGCAGTTATAAGTGATAAACGCCGACCACGCCGACCACGCCGACCACGTCGACCACGCCGACCACGTCGACCACGCCAACCACGCCGACCACGTCGACCACGCCGACCACGTCGACCACGCCGACCACGTCGACCACGTCGACCACGCCGGCCACGCCGACCTGTGTATTTTAAAGGAACCCGAGCGCTGTACAAAAACGTTATTATTATTACTATTTTTTTTTTAGTTTTATAAAGATATGACTGAAATTTAGAACTGCTTACTAAAACCGTCAAGCAAGGGAAATTGTTAAAAAATATTTTTCCCAAAGACACAGCAAAATGGTGGGAGTCTTGAAAAAATCGACAGTGATTGTAGTTACGAGACCGTAACAACTTTCTGTAGTTTATTGGGACAAATGATTGGATTCTTTGAAAAATAAGAGTGCTTATGCCTCTCACTTCAAAAATTGTGATAATTTAAATAAAAACTAAAAAAAATTATGTTATTGTTCTAATTTAATCCAACTTAACTAATCCAAGGCTAAACCATACTTTAACCATAGTCGCTATATAGCGACTACGCTTTAACCATGCTTTAAGTTGACGTAGGCTATAACGCTAAAACTAAAAACCTAACCTAAATCTTATTCTAATAACTACAATATAAAAAATGGGTTAATATAGATAAAAATCAAAAAACTTATCTTTCTTACTTGCCGTAATCTAATTTTACTGACCAAATTTTTTTTCAAGTTAATCTAAAAACAAAAACAGTAAAAAAGTTCAAATTAAAAACTGAAGCGAAAGATAAACCATATAATTAAAAACTTAGGATAATTAAAAAGAAAAAAAATTTTTACATTTTTTTACATTTCATCGACATCCTATTGCTACTATGAAAAAATAAAGCAATTTCTTGTGTAGGGGGCTCCGTGCGGCCGCACCGTTCGCACCCTAGCCATCACTGGGCTTATAGCATATGTAGCCTACAAATTTTACCTTTATTTCATGAAAAAACACATCTTTACTGCCTATTTTAAACATTTTGATAAAGCATAATTTTTGTTTAAGTTTACTGATTATTTAATAATACTACCTAGTACCTATAAGCAGGGCTGCGAACTCGAACTCGAACTCGAACTCGAACTTAAAGAACTCGGCAATTTTGGCCGAACTCGAACTCGAAAAATAAAAATTTCTGAACTCGAACTTGACCTCGAACTCGAAAAAAGTTTGTGGAGTTTGAGTTCATTTAATGAGTAAATTTGACTATAATATTTCTCAGCGATGGTGCCCAATTATAATTTGCTACCCTCTTTTATTTTGTTTAATAATAGATTAAAATTGGTAACATTGATGACAAAGCAATTTTTAACATGTGCTCAGTTTTTCGCGATTGAATTATCCTCTTAACTCTATTCCGACTGTATTTTTTCAACTCTATTTTGTGAACTCGAACTCGAACTCGAACTCAAAAAATTGAAATTTAAAGAACTCGAACTCGAACTCGGACTTGCAATTTTTTTGTGAACTCAAACTCGAACTTGAACTCGATTAAAAATGCTTCGAGTTCGCAGCCCTGCCTATAAGCCTAAAAGTTTTTAAACAATTTTACATCCATGATGATTTCTTTAACAGAATTAAATAGGCTGTAACAGAGTTGTTGCGAGTCCAATATTTTCCAAGTCCAACAGCCTTTGAATCCTTTCTATTCCAAGTCGATCTAATTTCGAATTCTTTTGAGTTTGACTATTGACCAACATTATATCCGCGTATTTTAAGTCAAGCAGTTTTAAAGGGAGGAGCTTTTCATTTTTACTTGATTTTGAACAGCTTTTCTATTTCTTACGACCAATAAAAACTCGCGTCAAGTTTGAGTCCTTTGCAGTGAAGACTCAAGTTGGGTGCGAGTTTTTGTGGTAAAGTGCTCGAGTCGTTTTAAGTCTGAGTTCTTCTAACATTTTGAAGTGGACTCGCGTCGCTTGAAAACCTATCTACCTATCTCCGCTATTAATTATTGTGAATGCATCTTTCTTATTGAGTAGTAGCAATGTGATCTCGCTTTGGGCAGTGATTCTGCGTGGTGCATGAAATTGATTTCCTTCGAAAGTTTGTCGTTCGAGCCACGTGGCCCGATTCAAGTTTGCTATAAATATGGAGACATCGCTCCCATCAAAAGTGTCACCATAACTTTGCTGAAGGAACAGTGACCATGGTTGTGCTAATGATCGAGTTTTTTTTATATTTTGCTGAAGAAGTTTTGCTGTATTTTGCTAAGCTGCTGCGCTTGTAAAACCGCAGATAAAAAATAAATTGAATTTACAAGTCTTTATTACGGTACCAGTGTTTTTAATCGGCTGTTGTCGGCAGCTTGGTCGAGTGATTAAGAGCATTGTCATTAAGGCTGAGTTGCTTTCGAAAATACCCAAACAAGATTTAGTTTTAAGTTTTTCGTTTAATTTTAATTTTTTTATTGTGATGCGACTGTAATTTTGAGCTGTTTGCCGAGACCGCGAAGCAGCGCCGTAATACAGCTCTTTTCCTCCAGGACGCAACTGCAAGACGAGGGTAGCGTTCGCCATCGACAGCGTGTTCCTGCTGAGGCTGGTTATCTAAACTTTTGATTGATAATAATTTTACTTTTATCAAGTACCAGAATTAGCATAACCATCTACTGTACACAATTTTCTTTTTAAAGCAAGCGTTTCAATTGAAATATCATGAGCATTTTTTTTAAGTGGGAGCTGTGTCGCTAAAATTGCTACTTTTTTCAATTATACGGTAAAGACCAGTTTTGAAGTTAATTGCACAGTCGGTCACTAGCCCACTAAAATCAATTAAATCTAAATTAAATTAAACATCACAAACTGAAAATGTTGAAAGCATCGATTGGAAATTATCGCTGTAGAAGACCTGTAAAAACGGGTTTATTTAACGTAGTAAAAAACTTTTTAAATGACAACAACCAGGTGAGATTGACGCAGATAGAACACAGTAGTACAATCACTTTATTTCAAAATAGAAATCACAAATAATCACAGTGAAAATTGCACCTATTGATCGTCATTCTGAAAAGCTCGATTTTATCACGAGCGCATGACAGATTTCACGCGCTTATAATTGGCCAGCTGCTCGTCGGTCAAAGATGGAACCACTCGCTTGGCTGCGAAAACAAAATCATCTTGCTCTATGACGCAATGACCCTCGACGCATCGTCCCGATTCGATATCTTTGATGTGACGTCGTACGGCGTTCATGGCCGCTTCGCTGGTCAGTCCGTAAAAATCGGCGCCAGTCATATTCGTAGGACAGACGTTCACCACTTCCTCTAAGTTGACCTTAAAAAAGAATTCATATAAACACCGTAACATGGTGTCGAACCTTCTTATTACACACTAGCTACTTCAACGATGAAACAAATGGAGTAAAAAAAAATCTGGTGCAAAACGAAAAGCGTAAAACGCAGTTTTTTGCAAGCGATTAAGAAACCATATCAGGAAATACTCACACTTGGAGATAGGTTCATTTTTCGGGTCTGAGCTTCCAATACTTTAATTTGATCCAGTTTGTCCTCGCTAATTCCAACGTACAACAGCTTGTCGAGTCTGTTACCAAAAGTAGTTTTACAGAAATAGAAATTTCGGCCACCAGTCCTCGCGTCATTTCTTAATTTTAACAATGAATGACTGGATAATGAAGATATATTCTTTTCTCTTGTTAATTCTCACTTGCACTGATTGTTGAAAGGAAGCGTAATACGGTCGCAAATAATAAAGTTTTTTGTTTTATTTCATCTCTGTATTTATCCTCCCGACTCGCAGGAAAGCGATGGAGGGCCTAATACATAGGATAAGCATTAAGCAATTACCCCGACTTGCTTCTGGAGATGCCAAGATATTGCTGTCCATTTGAAATTTAATAGAGATATGACTGTAATTTAGAACTGTTTGCCAAGACCACCAAGCAGGGGAAAGTGCCGTAAAATGTCTTTCCCAAGCACACAACAGAATGGCGCGAGTGGGTTTTGAACCGAGACCATGTTGATTATAAGCACGACGCTTTAACCACTCGACCATACTGCTGACTAAAGTATTGCATAAAATTGAATAAAGCTTTGCGTTTTAGAACAATAATGTGTTCTTTTGCTTTGATGTTAAAAGGTCGTTTTCCAGTATGTGCATTTTGTCGATCAATTGAATATTTTAAATCTCAGAAGTAACTTTTTTTATTTTCTTTCAACTAGTGTGGCAGATTAGGCGTGAAAGATAATATAATTGCAATCGACGGTAAAAAATATGTAGAAGGCATCGTTAAGCTACCATTAAAACAATTAGCGTGATTAATAATTATAAGTATTAATAGATAAGTAGAAGAGAGAGACGCTATCAACGAGAGTCCACTCTTTGCACTTTTTTTCTCGTTGATGGCCCGCGAAACCTTAGAGCCACCACTGTCAATGGCTGTTTAATCAATCGACGAAACGCTTAAATTGTCAGCAGCGCGGTAGAGTGGTCAAGAGCGCCATGATTATGATCGACACAGTACCGGTACAACGCCTTCTCGCGCCGTATTGCTGTGTTCTTAAAAACGACACTTTACGGCAATTCTTCCTGCTTGATGGTCTTGGCAAGCAATTCTAAATTTCAGTTATACCTCTATAAAACTGAAAAACCAAATAAAAAATTTTTAACCGGACAGCAATATCTTGGCATCTCCGGAAGTAGGCCGGGGAAATTGCTTGATAATTGCCCAATGTATAGGGCCCCCGTCGGTTTTCTGCGATTCAAAAGGATAAATGTAGAGATGAAACGAAAAAAGTGTTTTTGCTAAATCATTTTTTCCGCGGATATCTTAATTTTTCAATTTAAAAAATTCTATCGTTTATTGTAAGTTCCGACCTGCCGGGTCTCAGCAAAGCCTGATCAATCAAATCGGGTCGATTCGAAGCAGCGATGACAAAGACTTGCTTGTCAGCACTGTCGCCGCTATTAACGCCGTCCAGTTCCGCCAGCAGCTGCGATACCACTCTAAATTATATAAAAAATTAAATAGCTTACACAACCCATTAGTTTCACTTATAATACTATTTCCTCTAATTTTCTTAATTTCACCTGTCCATAACTCCTCCAGAATCTCCGCTCCTTCCTCTGTTTGGAGCCAAGGCGTCCAGCTCATCGAAGAAAACAACGCAAGGAGCTGCGTCGCGCGCTCGCTGAAAAACGCGACGTACATTTGCTTCACTCTGACCGACGTACATGTTAATAAGCTCTGGACCTAAAAACAGATGCAAACTTGATCTTTCATTTAAAAATGTTCTTGCCATTCTAAACAAGGCTTACAGGCTGGAAAAAGACCAAAGTGGAAAAATATCGAAAAATAATCAAAAAAATAAAAAAACAAATTTCAGGGATCGATAAACTCGTTTTTCTTTTGCGATTTGCACGTAGGTTGATAAAAGAGAAATCTGGTTACACGGTCAATTGATAAAGCTTGTTTGGCATTCGGCGATCAATTTTTAAGCTGTTAAGCAATAACAACGAGCATGCTTTGCTTTGGCTGTAACCGAAGGTGGTAGAAGCAACGCTTTGTAATTTCACTTTGAATCTTGCCTTTGACGCTGAGAAAACTGAGGGAGCATTGCGATGCCACTGCTTTTGCTAGAAGCGTCTTTCCAGTTCCCGGAGGTCCGTACAAAAGCACACCAGACCGGCGTAAACCAGTCGCAACCAATTCGGGATGGTCTAGTGGTAGCTGAATCGTGTCGAGAACATGCGACTTTATTTCTTCTAAGCCACCAATATCTTTCCAATCAACATCGGGAATCTATATACATGTATATACGTATATATATATTTTTAAAACTAGTTAATAACAGAAGATTCATTTAAATACCAAGTAATGAGTTTTTGATAAACTACTGTAGTGGCAATATTTGGTTAAAATCAAAAATAGAAAAATTGCCTTTGGAACTCCAATTGTATCAGCTCTGTCCAATTGCATGAGTTGTAACGCTTTGACGACGTCATCGTGTACGACAGTGACACCTGCCATGGAAAGACTCTCTTCTTCCATCCAACTTAATTTGCTGCCGACGGCGCTAAAAAAGAATCGTCGGCCTCAAAGACACAGAAGTTAAGGAAGCAGCAATGTGACAGTACACGCCCAACATTTCATACCATTGGTCAAGTATTCTTTCGTACGAAACCCGGACAGTTTTCCTCATCAACTCCCACACGTCGCCGTAAACGAAACCCTAACAACAACTTTCTTCAATTGCCGTCGTACAGCGGAAAACCAGATTTCGACGCTAAACACTGACCGCCGTGTGTTTGGCAAGCCATTGATAGTCGACGTCGGGCGTCATCGGGAAGTCACGTGAAACATGACGCAGCATTTCCAATCTCTCAGCGTCCGTGGGCGACTCGATGTCGACCTGATAAAGAAAATTTTTTATAGTTTCTCCCTGTGATCGTCAAAGCTAAAGTTGCGTTAAACCAGAAAACGTGCTCTAGTCTATAACCTAAGTTGTCTCGGCAAAGTATAAAAATTCATCAATTGATGAATAATTGATATTTAAGTACATATTGGTAATTACATATAAAAATATATTTCAAACAATGTTTTGAGTTAAATTTTTGTCAAGAGCTAAATGAATAAACTCGAGCATTCTTGAGGAAACCGCTAAAAAGTTTTCATAAGAAACTTCTTGAAAACGTATTTAAGTTTTTTTATTGGAATTCGTTAAAACCGAAAAGATTTTAAAGCAAAAAGATAACTTTCAAAGAAAAAAAAATGAAGTTTTCTGAATAGCAGGGCGATCAATGATGATGAAACTTTTTTTACTTGATGAAGAAACAGCAAACGAATATCTGGAACCACGCGGCTTTTGTCACACGTCGTCGCTATGACAACGGCCGGTTTAATCTCATCGTTTCGACGAGGTAGATTTTGGATAGCGCGGCACAGAGCCGAGCTGACGCGGTTGTCGACGTGATTTGTCTCCCTGCTTATGCCAAGGCTATCGACGTTGGTAAGATAGATGACGCAGGGCGTGAAGAGAGAAGCTGAAGCAAAAGAGTCATTGCTTTCATTTATATCCGATTCGCTTTCTTTGAATTCAACGAAATTATCTCGTTTTTTTTTTGAAATTGTCGTCTCGGTAACTGTACCTCTGCGAAACGCTTCCTTTATCTTGGCTTCGCTCGCGCCTGAACTGTCGCTCGACAAGCAGTGACAGTTTATCTCGACCACGTGGACGTTGCAGAGCCGACACACAGCGTTCACGACACTGCGCTTTCCACTTCCGGCCAGACCAGCAAGGAGAACCGAGCACGGATGATCAAAGCTGGGAGTTATATCAAGGTCAAATTTTAATTCTGAAAAAGGAGCATTTTCTATAGCAGCCGTTGCGGCCATCGCTGCTAATTTCAATGATGTGTAAGACTACTAGAGTCCGAAAAACATTAAAAAAGCAATCAAACAACCACATTGCTAACGGCCCCGTACTTAATTAACTTACTTATTTTTGACTAAATATGGAAATATGATGTCGGTTAAAGAAAGAACGTATTTTGACATGCCCGGGCAGCTTTGGGAATACGAATTCGCTTTGCAATCGACGAGTCCGTTACGAAATCGCAAAACAGGAACAAAACTGTTTGTTGTTCCGTTCTGCAAAAACAACAAAAAAGAATTAAAATTAGAATGAAATATGAAAAATGCTTATGGCAGTTTGACACGATTTACTGCAAAAATTCAAGTCACGAATGCTTGTAAGAAAAAATAACAAAATTAGAGTTGTTAAATATGCAAAGTAGAAAATTTATCAAAATTATGCCTACTTGATACAGCAAGGTATGACTGGCGTCAATCAGATAATATTGATCATCGTCAGCGTTGTTGTTTATCTTTGTTACTTTATAATAAATCAATTGGCATCTGAAGAAGAGAAAATTAAAAAATGACATTTCTATTGCAAACAAAGTCCGAGATATACCTGCAACTCTGAACGTCAGCAGCTTCATAAAAATCATAATCGCCTAAGAATAAAAGACAAGTTGAACGTGGAAAAATTTCTCTAGCTGTTGGCATCATACGAGTTCCGTAAGAGTCGGATTGCTGGTTTAGCACAAAACCGGATTTTAAACTAAATGCAGCAATCTTGCTTTGTTCTCTTATCTTCAGCTAAGTTACGCTTCAAGATGAATCGAAACCAATGCTTTTTTTTCTTAGTCAAACGGCAATACAAACTATGGTAATAACGTACAACAGTGATACACTTTCAAAATACAGCGGACGTTCACAAATAAAATAAAGACAGTAAATTTTGCATGTTTGAGAATCACTTGTAAGCAGTTTGTGTTTACAATAGAAATGTATAGAAGTTGGAATTTAACTTACCATCAACATCTATTGGAATAACATCTCCAACTTTTAAGATTTGTTTGTTTCTAAAAAACTTCAACAAAGACTTGTCGAAACAGCCAGAAGGCGAGTAGTTCGGGGAAAGAATTAACGAAACGTGAATTTCTTTGGCCATACCAACTTCGATCTTTCTTTTCTCGATCTGCAAATTATAAACGTGCAAAACCCCAAAGAAACCTTACAAAAAACAATTACTAACCTGGACATTGCAATCCCGAGGAGTCACGTGATGCATGTACTTCCCTCCAATTATATTGAACCATGATGCGGTGGATATAATCGTTTTTGCTTCGAAATCGGGTCCAGGATCAGGACCAGTTAACGAAACTGTACGACATCGGCTTGAAATTGCTTCCACATAGAAAAGTTTCTCGAAAGATATCTGTTTAGCAGGCTTAGTTTAGCCTTGGTTGCAAGAGATTGGGTTAGGAAAAAAAATTAGCCACCTACCTCGTTTAATTCATTCGAAAAGCCGAACTTTTGTGAATCAATCGTTAATTTGACGGTTACAATATCACTGGATGCAAGATTTTTATCGTCAAGTACCCATTGGCTATGCAAAGAAAAAAGCTGTTTATAGTAAGAATATAAAAAGCGAATTTAGCAAAAAATATGCCGACATCGCTTTTTCGTTTTCGGCCTTTTATCACGATATTGCAATGTAATTATTAGGGTACTTTTAGTTAAGGTCGGTTCAAACTAAAATCATCGCGGCCCCTTGCTTTTTCCGCGACCACTTTCAGTCTGAACCATAGCCGTACCAGACCAAAACTTTTTTTTGGGGGGGGGGGGAGAGCAAAACAATTTTGCTCAATTTTTTTCGACGATTGGCCGGATCATAATTTCGCATCACTCCACGTCATAGCCAAAATTTTACTTAGATTTAAGATGAAGACTCTTTTTTTATTTTTATTTTTCGTCTTTACTTGTTTTTTTAGCTGTAAAAACAGAAACAATTAATTTTGGCACAAAACTTTTAAAGGCCGAAAACAGGGGTCTTTGCATAAAACCTTAGTTATTTTTGCGCACTGATCTGGATCGTTCTGAATCGAGTACCTTCCTCCTGCTATATAGTGTATGGTTGAAGCCAAAACAATCTGATTCTTCCCAAATGTTTCGCTTCTTGGGGGCTCAATTGCCCTCTACTTCTCCCGCCTCTACGACGACACGACTCTTCTACAACTACGACTATTGACGACGACAACTACTTCTCACGACGATTATTCTCTGTGCAACCACGAAGACTATACTCTACGACTATGCGACTATGGTCCGAACTAAGCTAACAATGGTCTGAAATATGTCAAATTCAATCTTTTTTCGCGAAGCACTAAAAATTTTGCGCTTTGGCGATTTTTTACGCTTTCGGTTTCTGTCAGTCTTTTTATTTGTTTTTTTTTCATTAGTTTTTGTTTTTTGTTTCTATTTGTTTCTATTTGTTTTTGTTTTTTGTTTCAGGCTTCATTTTTAAGCGTCAGCTTTCAGTTGAAATCAACTTAAAGAGTAAAATGTTCAAATAAGGTCCGTTCAAACCGAGAGGTCGCAGAAAAAGCAACTAGAAAGAATAATTTTTGGAAGCGTAGCGGAAAATTCCGTTTTTGTCGGAGCTTACCATATTTACATAAATAAATCTCTTAAATTAATGTATTAGCAAAAAAAATATTAATTAACAACTCTACACCGGAATTCTGAAAAATACTCAACACCGGTACCACGTAGAACTGCCAACACCAAGAATTCATACTATCTTTCGAAGTTAAGAAAAAGTGCAGTTAATTACTACATAAAAATTACTACTTTCGAAGTTAAGAAAAAGTACAGTTTGAGAAAAATTTCGTAGCCACAAAAATCAGACTAACAATGAGCTTAATATAAAACGACAATCATCTATTTCGTAGCCACAAAAATCAGTGCTATTACAATATCGATATTGAAGCAGTTATTGCTTTATTTTATGAAGAACGGCAGCAACCCGACAGTAACCAAACGGACGCGACTTAAACGTATTTAAAATGTTGACTAACCTGACAAACACTTTGGAAAAACTTGTTGAGAAAAGAGAAGAAGACATTGCAGAATAAGTTGGTGGAGAAACCCAAAAATCAAATAATTCCAGAGATAATGCATTATTTGTTATTGGAGATATAACAATGTTGTTACTTTTGACTAATGATGGAGATTTCTAAAAATATTAATATACAGGGTGAACACGCCAAATGTAGACTGATTATAACTATATTTTAGTAAGTAAAATGCGACATTTTAAAGAAAATAAGAGTTCAAATATTTCAGAATAATTATGATATTGTCATTTAACTACGCATCACTCGAAATAACCGCCTTTGTTTTGAATTACACTACGCAATCTACTTTTGAACAGATTGCACGAATGGTTTTGGTATCTATTTGCTTCCAACATTTAACCAACTTGCGTTTTAGCATGTCAACATTTTTATGAGATTTTGCGCAAGCATTCTGCTCCAATATCGACCATATTCCAAAATCCATTGGGTTGAGATCGGGAGAAGATGGGGGCCATAAATCTTTAGCCCAAAAGTTCTTGAAGTTTTTTTCGCAAAAATCCTGTACCAATTTAGCTGTATGAGAAGTAGCCCCGTCTTGTTGGAATGTCACACCAGTATTCCCAAATGTCTCATCCACCCAAGGAAGGACCTTATTTTTAATCATTTTGAGATAGACATGTTGATTAATTTTAAGCCCTTGATCAATAAAGATAAGCGAAGTCTTTTGACCACAAGATTTTGTCTACACTTGGTGTATTCACTCTGTACATGTAAATGTTAAGAATAAAAATTTTTCTTAACAGTCCAATGAATTACGTTTATCATTAACTTTCAGTAATTTAAATAAACTAAATTTGCAAATAAACAAATAAATTAATCATCAAAAAAAAGAGATAAAATTTTAGCAACTACATACGAAAGAAGTTTTACCATTGATTTTACCACAATAATGCTAGTGTTGACTGTGACCAGGCCTTGTTGTACAGGACAACATTTGAGAACTTTTAGCTGCTTAAACTTGTTGATAGTTTCAGTGGGATTTCGACCATATGCTGATATTGGAGGCGACAAAAACATATCATCACAGCGTAGAAGAAACGAACGAGGAAAACATGTGCTTGCGACAAGTAAACCTATAAAGTGCAGTTTGAGAAAAATGCTAGTAAAGTTTATTTTGTTATTTTACTAACTTTTTGCATAAACATTTTTTTAAAAATATTGATATGCACAGAGAAAAACTTAAAAATAAATATTCAATCAAAGTAACTTTTTATAGAAAAATTATCTATTCAAGTTTACCTACATATTATTTTTAAAATTACCATTTGGAAAAAATTTAGTCAGTACTTTGAATATTCAAATATTCTGTATATTAATGTAAATTCATTTACAATTCATAAAATTAAAAAATTTCTAAAACATCACCTGATTCAAAGCATTGTTCTTTTGTCCATTGGAAAACATGATCACTTTCAGTTGATAAGGTTACTTGTTGGAGTGAAAAAGTTTTGACACATACAAAAGCAAGATTTTTTATTGACTCATACATATTGTAATGTTCAATAAAATTTCCACTACAGTAAAGTTCTGAAAATTATTTTAAGACACAAAACTGATTAGTTGGAAGGCAATTTGTTAGAAAAAATTTTTGCAAATTTGTAACAAAACCTACTTAAATGTGATAGCATTTGTAAGAGATTTATACATTTTGTTTAAAATTTTGATGTTGCCCCTTACACTCAATCCTCACATGACAAAACCAGTGTTTTTTCAATAAGCATCCACATCAAGCTTCATGGTTCTCAACTGCAACAGACACAACATGCTTCATATCACTTATTGCTCATTCAGTTATATCCAAAAACATAAAAGGTCATCATCTTTTACAACAACAATTGCTCTATCATTGCCATCTTGGATCCAGACAACACACCAGAGGTACAGTATGTAAATAAAACCTCACTATCATCACCTCTAATATCTTAGCTCTAAAATAAAGTTGCCAAGACACCAACACCACATCTCATAAATTTTAATATACATTCATCAGAAGAAATACTATTGTGTCACATGTGTATGGAATTGGCACAGTTAAAAACCAACAAATCATAATTTCTGCAAAAATAGTTACATATGATTAACATTGACATTAACATACCACAATACCCATTCTGCTTAACACACACAAACACAAATGCACATGCATTACACTTATCTTTTTACAACAGCACACCATTAGTCTATGGTAAAATTTCAAAGAAGCAATAAAGGTCTTTAAAAAAAGCATTTAGATTGATTGAGATAATTGATTTATAAGATGATTGAGATTGGCTTTATAGCAGGATTAAAGGTGCTCATCTTGAGAAAATTGCTTCTCTGAAACATTAACATGACAACAACAATAGGTATCTCTTAATAATACAATACAGCATAGCTTTAGTCAAATCAGAAGTACTTTCTACTATTTGAAAATGATTTTAATGAGTTCGGTAAATACAATTGAGAGATTTCACAAAAAACACTTGCATTATAACCTTTTTCAAATTGAGTCTTACATTCTGGCAGTATGATAAAACAAAGACATGAAATAAATTTTGCTTTAAATATTTCTTGTATCTTTTGACTTATTGTTTGTTCATAAGAATTACTTAACAGAAAATCAAATATATTTCTTAACTATAAAAGAAATTTAATAACCATACAATCATGAATTAGCTACTGCTTTCTTTGTTGTTTATGATATTACATTTTTTAACTTATTGGTGACAGTGATTTTTTGCTGCTAGTGGCCAATGGCAACTGTTTTTTAGGATGTCATATTATCATCATAAACTTCCCATCATAAAATAGTTAGTGAACAGTTATTTTATACATTAAAGATTAAATTAATTTGTTTTCATGTTCACACAACCAAATACTAAATAGCTTAGGCAAAAACCATAAGTAAAAAATAAAAAAAACTATAAATCAAATAATAAACAATTGGGTCTCTTCAAGAAGTCATTGTAAACAATTTTTTTGGTGAAACTAACCCGGAGTCCTTCCTACAACAGTAGTATGGAATAAAAAAGAAATCAAGTGGAAAGGATCTCTTCAAAAAACAATAGTAACAACAGGGAGGATCCAGGTTAATTTCGCAAACAAAAATTGCTTATGGTGACTTCTTGAAGAAACTTAAACAATTCACATTAAATAAATAAAAAAGCGCAAAAACATTAAGCAGGTAAAGTAGCATAATTAAAAAGTAAAAATAAGTAATGTAATTGTTTAAAGCCTATAACTTTTACCTAATGGACTAAAAAGACTGTTTTCAGTGTTAATGTCAACAGCAATTTCATCTGATTTTTCATCTGTTGGATGATTATCCAAGTGAACAAGAGCAAACAAGCCTGGTTTGTGCTTCCTACTGTGCTGCTGGAATAATGATATAACAACAGGAGAATTGCATCTAAAAATTCAATATGTGTAAAAAAAATATTTTCAATTTGAAAAAAAATTTTAATTACCCTATTCCAAATCGTGTGTTCCATTTGATTGTATCAGCAACCAGATGAAGAGGATGTATTGCATTTGACCATGATTTTTGTATTGATAATTTACATGGTGTAGATTCCATATTTTTGAAAAAAGCTACAGTTTAGTTCACTTTTTCAATTATTAACAAAAGTATCATCTACATTAATGAAAATTGTGACCTGTCTTTGAACAAAACTTTATGCTATAATGAAATGCAAACAAATACAAATTTGAACAATGAATAATAACCAAATATAGAACTAATTAAAGATAACAAATTATAATTCAAAACTAAAAAGACAGAAGTCGTTTTTATTTCCAGTACAGCTTTATGAAATTAGTCAAGTATAATTTAAAAAACAGAGTGCAGTATTTAAGGTATTCCAGGCAATATCACAACTATGCGATACAAAATACTGTAAATGCAAATAACTTCAAGACAATCATAAAGTAGAGTATATAGAATCAAGACAATAATTAAGTGAAAGCTTAGCTTAGCCAGGGTTATCATAACACATGCAAATTTGCTTACGACGATAAGGACACATGACTTGAGTAGCGGGTCCGGAAGCCTAAGCTAATCAGTAGTTGTAAAATGACTTATTTTATATTAAATAAAAATTATTACTGCATTAACCGATTAATAGACGGGTCTCTTCAAGAAGTCACTGTAAGCGATATTTTACCACTGTGATTCTACCAGAATAACTCTTATTCCTTATAGAATAAAGAAAAAAAGCGAAAAAACCTTACGCAAATGACGCAAAACTTCATTCATTTCTATGTTACAAACAGCGCAATAATCTTCCACTATTCAACATTAATTTAAACATGATTCCTATCGATGTCGGCAGCGTGGTCGAGTGGTTAAAGCACCGGACTGATGATCAGCATGGTCTAGGTTCAAAACCCACTTACGCCATTCTGTTGTGTCCTTGGGAAAGACACTTTACGGCACTTTCCCCTGCTTGGTGGTCTTGACAAGCAGTACTAAATTGCAGTAATATCTCTACTAAATTACTAGCGGACAGCAATATCTTGGCATCTCCGGAAGCAGATCGGGGTAATTGCTTACCCTATGTATAGCGCCTCCGTCGCTTTCCTGCGAGTCAGGAGGATAAATATAGAGATTAAAATAAAATAAAAAAAAAAATAAATAAAATATCAATGCCAAATTTAATATCACATTGATCAGCATTTCACGTAGATTTCAGATATTAAATCAAGTTCCGGCGATACCATATTAACTTTCTAACAGAATGCACTTGAATGAACCTCACTTTACAAGAAAACATTTAGCGTCGACGAAAGTTTCACTTGATGTGATTTCAATTTACGCTAATTCAAGGTTTATTTAACCATGTTTCCTATCAATATCAATGCCAAATTTAATATCAGATTGATTAGAATTTCATGTAGATTTCAAATATTAAATCAAGTTTCAGCGACACCATAATATAAATGTAACTGTTGATATTATGAACTTGACAAGGACGAAAAATAAGTATTTAATTACATGTTGTTATGGACCAAATAGAAGGAATTACTATTGTTTCTGTTTATTACATTCAATTTTGAATTTATAAACTAACTTTTTACAAATTTGTCCAACAAAACGGTTTTTACAATGTACATTAATGGAACGCAATCGTTGTATTAAATATCAAAGACCGGACCAATCAGCGTTTTGTGAGCATTCGATGACTAATAGACCACAAGGTAGATTGGAAAAACACAAATATTTTAAGAGTTAAAACTAATTATAATAAAAGATTCTTCTTCGAAATTAAGTTGGTTCATAAATTCAATATCGAATGTAATAAACGCAAGGGCGATAATTTTTTCCTTTTGGTCTATAAAAAATTATTTTATTATAATTGAATATTTTAGTTTGCGTCCTTGCCAACTTTATAATTTGAACAGTTACAATTTTTCTTAATTAGTTATTTTAAATTGAATTTTTTAATAGTGACAATAGGCTATTTGCCTTTGAAGCCCCACCCTTTCGGCATGAAGATATTTGTACTTGCTGATCCAAACGTAGTGATAATGGATTTTTGTCCTCCTACTTCGTCGTCGTCGTACATTGGTAGCGGGACTTTCGTTGATTTACCTGAAGATATTAAATGCATGTGTAGCGGTTATAGGTAGGTATATATATATATATATATATATACAGTGGCGGCTCGTACATAGGGGCCACAGGGGCCGGGCCCCACTAAAAATTTGACTAATAATATGTGAATTTCTAAAGAAAAACCCTATATTAAATATCAAAATGTTTACATGCATGCCAAGATAACAGTTAACAGAAAAACAACGAGAAATATTTTCAAATATTTCCTGAAGTCTCTTCAAAACGATCCAGAGGGGCCCACATATTTTGGTCCATTTACTCCTATATATTTACACCTAAAGCCAACCAACTCACGCGCCGCGCTTTGTGAAGATTTTACTGTGCTAGCAATAGCACAAAATTGGGGCCAGCGATGTCTGGCTCAAACAGCAATCGTAACTTATAAGCAGACGTTAGCTGCGCCTGCCTTTTTTGGCTTAAGCGTGATCAATTGTACAGTTTAATTTGCTTTAATTTTGTGAGTTTGAGTTCGTTTTCAATTCGACAGTTTAAATTTTTTTCTGTTTGAATAAGGTATTTTAACTTCAACTTAAAATAAAGAAATAATTTGTTAAAGAATAATTTTGGTAAAACAAATATTTTGGTTTTCTATTTGAATAAGGAAACAAATTGGTTAGTAAGAAATCTTTTCAAAACGATCCAGAGGGGGCCACATATTTTGGCCCATTTACTCCTATATATTTACACCTAAAGCCAACCAACTCACGCGCCGCCCTTTGTGAAGATTTTACTATGCAAGTCAATAGCACAAAATTGGGGCCAGCGATGTCTGGCCCAAACAGCAATCGTAACTTATAAACAGACGTTAGCTGCGCCAGCCCGTGTGCAGCCTTAGAAAATTAGTAGTTATTCAGTTGATATTGGGTGATGTGTTGCATTCTTTTGTGAGACAGCAGTTTCTGCTTCTCAGCGCATGTTTTTTCACAGCTGTGGTTGTTTATCAGTTATTGGTAACGTGATTTATTGTTATTTTGCTGCGCTTACCTCTTTGGCGAAGAAAAAAAGGTTAAAAGGTTAAGACTATTAGCATTGTGATTCAATCACGTTACATGAGTTTGAATTTAGGTCGCTGAAACTCATAGAATTTAGGTCGCTGCAACTCATGCATCTGTTTCTCATTTGCAATTGCAATCATGTGTAACGGAAGCATGTGATACAATCACAGAGGAAGTTAAAGAAAACTTTGGATCTTCGGATAAATTTCGTTCATTTTCCGTTGTGAATCCAGCTGAATTTGAGCTTTATAGAAACTCTTTTCCCGACAATTATGTTAAAGAAATTGCTTCGAATTACGCAATGCTTAATAAAGATAAACTGAAGTGTGAATTTGTCCGTTTTGTATGCAAATAATTTTAGTGGAATTTCCAATATTAGCGAGCTATTAAAATTCATAAATGAAAATGGACTTGATGAAATATTTTTTGAAGCGTCTAAACTGCTTGAAATTGTTCTTGTGACACCAATTTCAACTGCTGACTCAGAGAGAAGCTTCAGCACAATGAAGCGAATAAAAACGTATCTTCAAAACACCATGTTACAAGACAAACTGAACAGCCTCGCTTGCCTGTCGATACATAAGGAGTATATTAGCAAAATCAGAGATTACAACAACAAAGTCATCAACATTTTCGCGCAGATAAAGGACCGAAGAGCTGACTATTTATACAAATAAAGGTTAGAGTTAAATATTGCATTTTTTGTTAAAAATTTATTTACCCCGCCTTTGAATTTAGGTAGTCTATGAATGGAACTTTTTGACATTTCAAAAATTGTTTTGCTGGCCCCACCATTAATGAAAGCCACGAGCCGCCACTGTATATATATATAAGTTTAGTATATGCTTAATACTACTACTACCACTTACATATACGTATAATTGATCAAGAGTCCAGGAATTGATTCTTTTGAGTTTTTTCGAGAATTTATGCAGTTCGCTTTTATTTAATTATCACAATACAAATCATTTATCAGCTTATTCTTATTTAAAGAGAATCGTATTCAAACAGAACCTTATTCAAATAGAATC
The DNA here is from genome assembly GCA_963680785.1 of Diplosoma virens. Classification (NCBI taxonomy): domain Eukaryota; kingdom Metazoa; phylum Chordata; class Ascidiacea; order Aplousobranchia; family Didemnidae; genus Diplosoma; species Diplosoma virens. Next base: position 26,335,762 of record OY796885.1, on the reverse strand, counting down.
TTTCAAAATCAGCAAAGTCGAAACCCAAAAGCCAAAGCCAGAATTAAAAACAACAATTCGCTTTTATTATTTTTGCGACTTCCCTCGATGCTAGTCAAAATGATAATGGGCAAAGACGCATTTTAGAGCGCATTTTAGACAAAGACTCAATTGTGACATGGCGTTGACAGCTACACATGGGTCTCGGGGCTTCTGCAGAAATCAGCCTGACAGCCAGTATTCCGCCAGGTACTACACTATGCTGTACTTTAATAGGTATTTTCATCAGAGCAATTGCTTGAATATTTGCTCCTGATCAACATTTTAGTTTTTTATCCAGATCATCAAGACTCGACTTTCCCGCAACATTTCTTTCTAGGATGATAGGACCATAATCAAAAACTCTGGCAGAGGTGATTATAAAATATTTGAGCGCCAAGATAAAAAGAATGACGTGTACAAAATGGATGGACAACAAGCCTGTCTACGTCGTACAGTATTAGAAGATGAAGTAAGAAGGAACACAAAATAGTGGAAGTACATCGCCCAGATGCCATAAAGCATTACAATATTTCTATGGGAGGCGTTGATTTAGTTGATCGGATGGTATCCATCTACAGCAGTGGCGTGCGGTGACCTTTGAGACTAGTCATGCAATTGGCATGCCAAAATCGGGTCATAAAATTGAGTTTATTCAAGACCAATTTTCGTCCTAGATTCGTGGTGATCTCCAAAAAAAAAGGTCGTTACTTAAAGTCATTTCCTGGTAATGCAGTTTTCGTCCCAGAGATGCAGTGATCTCTAAAAAAAGGTCATCATTTGAAATCCTTCTTAGGTAATGATGCAGTTTCCGTCCTTAAAATTCAGTGATCTCCAAACAAAATCGTTCTTGGTAATGCATTTTTTTCCTGAAAATACAGTGATCTCTAAAAAAAGTCATCGCCTGAAATCGTTCCGAGTAATGCACTTTTCGTTCTCAAAATGCTGTGATCTTTAAAGAAAAAACAGGTATTCGCTTGAAATCGTTCCTGATAATGCATTTTTTCTCCTGAAAATGCAGTGATTTCTAAAAAAAGATCATCGCCTGAAATCGTTCCGAGTAATGCACTTTTCGTCCTTAAAATGCTGTGCTCTTCAAAGAAAAAAACAGGTCATCGCTTGAAATCGTTCCTGATAATGCATTCTTTCTCCTAAAAATGCAGTGATCACTAATAAAAAAAAAAGGTCATCACTTGTAATCAATCTCCGATTTCTTACTTTTCGTCCTAAATTTACGATATTCTCGAAAATAACACAAAAAAATAGGCTCTCGTTCCGGATCGGCCTCAGATTTCATCCAAAACAAGTAATATTTCTCATCGAATTCATCGATATCTACCTCATCTCACAAAAGTTCGTCATGCAATTCCTAAAAATTTGGTCATGCAACGCATGAATTAATTGCATGCCCTGACCGCACGCCACTGATGTACAGAGTATCAGTTCGCATATGCAAGTGGCCTGTTCGAGTGACCTGCATTTTTTTGATTGTGTCCTAAAAAATGCTTTGATTCTTTATAGAGACAATGCCAGGAGAAGCGGAACCGCGTCAAAAGACATCCTTGACTTCATGGCCTTCCGTTTAAGAATAGGGGAATAGTGGGCCAGATGCATTCAAGAAATGAAAGAAAGAAAAGATTTAAAAGTAAGTGCCCCAGAACCAGCTACAAACGAAGGAAGGTCGTGCAGCATTCTTTACCAGAGGCAAGAAGGGAAAAGGCTGTGCATTTGTCACATTTTGTACAGTCTGCTCAAAGCAATCACGGTCGGTTCAGAGGTTGCAAATCCCGCACAAAAATTAAATATGTGTCGTGTGATGTCTTCTTGTGTGTTGCGGGCGACCGAAATTGGTTTATGCAATATCATAAAGATTAGCCCTGCCTAATTTCTGTGCTAATCTCTTATATGTAATCAGGTTCCCAATGTAACTAATTGTCTATTTTGTTAGTGTCCAATAAATATTTACTCAGAATACATTGTTTCATTGAACAAAAAATAAGCCAATGTCAACCTACGTTGCCAAACATTTTTCATGGCTACATAGGTTGACATTGGTTTTCAACAGTAATTGTACAAAAAAGTACAAATGACAACATACGTTGCTGCTGCAAATGAAGGATTTCTATTGGAGTCTCACAAAAAATGAGGGCATACCCACTTTTCTGTAGCCATTAAGAAGCAGTATCAAGAAAATTACAGGGTTTGGCAACGCATGTTACCTTTGGAACCGAAGAGGTTAAAAAGATAAATGAAAAAGTAAATGAATGAAGTAATTTTTGCATTTACTTCAGGAAATTTTGAAACAGAAATCTATCATTTTAACGTTTACTTGAGTTTTTTAAGAAGTTGTTGAAAAACTTTTTAGATTGAAATTTTTTAAATCTTTCACTTCATTATTTTCTATTTATTGCTCTTGCTTAATGTTTTCTTAAGTAAATTTTAAATAAGCCGCACTTGTATGCAATTTGCTCACCCCTGTATTTTAAAATTACAGAAAATTTAAATCGATAGAACAGAAAAACGTCGTTACGACATTATCTTTGTTTGACATAAATTGTTATCGCGAAACATAAAAGGTGGCATTATATTTGGGTTGAAAAATAAAACTTTATTTTAGCTAAAAGAAACTGAAAAAAACCTTACTAAAAAACCATAGTAAACAATGGCAAAGTTATTCACATGATTGTAAATACTGTTATAAATAAGATTTGTCTAGTGAGAAATTTTAAGTATTTATAGCCAGTGATGGCCTTACAAAAAGAGGGCCCGTTGCAGCAAAAATAGGGGATGCTACTTTTTCGTGTTCCAAAACAAAGTGATTACTAAAAAAAATCATCACTACGAGAGTCCAAAGCAATTACGGTAATAAAAGCGAGTGGTTAACGCACCGGACTGATGATCAACATGGTCTCGGTTCAAAACCCACTTGCGCCATTCTGTTGTGTTCTTGGGAAAAACACTTTACGGCACTTTCCCCTGCTTGGTGGTCTTGACAAGCAGTTCTAAATTACAGTAATATCTCTACTAAATTACAAGCGGACAGCAATATCTTGGCATCTCCGGAAGCAGGTCGGGGTAATTGCCTACCCTATGTATAGCGCCTCCGTCGCTTTCCTGCGAGTCAGGAGGATAAATATAGAGATTAAAATAAAATAAAAAAAAAAAATAAAATGAAATAACTTCGGATCTATAAAGCATTGAGAAAAGCCAAGTTGGAAAAAACAACTTTCGATGATATAATTTGTCGAAAGCAAATAGGCGAATTTGGCGATAAAAGTACAATAACTTTCAATTTAGTGTACTGAAGACACTGAGAAAAGCGTAGCGGTTTTTTGCAGTAAGAATTTCGCTGTTGTTGGAAAATGGTTAGTTTTTTTTTATATCTTCAATCTTGTTTACAAGCGGTGATCACGAAAAAACTCAAGTGTTGATTGATATTCGCTGTAAAGTTATTTGAAAGAGACAATTTTCACATTCTATTGTGAATAACTATTCTCTTTAAAAATGTCTGTTGAAGTGTGACCAACGAAACGTCAGTTTTAAAAAAATTAATTTTCATTTTCGTTTTACAATATCACTGAATAAGCATTCAGATTAATTAAAAGTTAATGCCTGGTTAGCAATTGCACCACAGCTCTTGCAATGTCACATGTCCAATTCGTTTCAATTCAATGTTTTTTTTATATATATATATTTTTTTTTGCCACAAAATATAATTTTGAAACATTTTAAAAAGGTTCAATAATATTTCGGCTTTTTGGCCTGTCGTCAAAAAAAAAAAAAAAATGAACCACCCTTTTATAGATATTTAGCTCAAAAGTAGCGGCTATGACGTCTCTAAAAAAAGGTTCAAAAGAATTCAAAGTTCAAGAGAAAAGTATCCACAATGTAAGTTGCTCATGTTAGATTGGTATCTGGATAGTGAAAACATAAAACAACTTTTAAATTTTCTTTTTTTCATGATAGATTCCATTCAGTTTAATTTATTGTTATACATATTTGTTTTGTATTGCATAACAAAATTTGGAAGTAATTTTGTGTCCCTTACTAAATTTGTCACTGTTATTTGGTACTTGGCTTTTTTCTAAAAAAGTTTGGTGTGATATTAAATTTGGCATTGATATCGATAGGGAACATGGTTAAATAAACCTTGAATTAGCGTAAATCGAAATCACATCAAGTGAAACTTTCGTCGACGCTAAATGTTTTCTTGTAAAGTGAGGTTCATTCAAGTGCATTCTGTTAGAAAGTTAATATGGTATCGCCGGAACTTGATTTAATATCTGAAATCTACGTGAAATGCTGATCAATGTGATATTAAATTTGGCATTGATATCGTTAGGAAACATGTTTAAATTAATGTTGAATAGTGAAAGATTATTGCGCTGTTTGTAACATAGAAATGAATGAAGTTTTGCGTCATTTGCGTAAGGTTTTTTCGCTTTTTTTCTTTATTCTATAAGAAATAAGTGTTATTCTGGTAAAATCACAGTGGTGATTTAGTGAAACTAACCCGGAATTCATCATACGGCACTAGTATAAAATAAAAAAAAGAAATCAAAAGCAAAAGGATCTCTTTAAGAAGCGATAGTAACCAATAAATGTCCGCGAAGTAGCTCATGTGATAACACTCCGACTTGTGATCAGAAGGACTCAAGTTCAATGCTCAGTCAATCTGAATGGTTTTCGTTACAGTACGACATATACTTAAATCGATGACGCTATGTACGGTTCCCCTTCACTGTTTTGCCGAGTTTAATTGAATACCTCAGTACTTTTCAAACTTTTTTTTGTTATTGCTAGGCCTACCATACTTTCCGATTTCGGCGGGACAGTCCCGATTTTTAGGGTTTTGTCCTGTTGTCCTGTCCGGTTAACATTATGTCACAATATTTCCAAATTTAAGTAAAGATTTTTTTTTAGAGAACACTACTTTTTAACGACGAAATTCAAGAAATCCGACACAGATTCAAAGCGAAGACCATTTTTTTTAGAGAACACTGGTTTTTTTGGATAAAAATCAAGAAATCCAAGACAGATTTAAAGTAAAGTTTTTTTTGAGAGCACTACTTTTAAGGGATAAAAATTAAGACATCGGAGACTGATTCAAAATGAAGACCTTTTTTTTAGAAAACACTGCTTTTTAGGGAAGAACCTTTTTTTTAACGAAACTTCCTGTTTACCTCTTCAGAAAGATGGTATGCCCAGTTATGCCATACTTACGAATTGTAAATTTGTCTGCAGCACACATGTTTAATAAAGGCGAAAACCTACTTTCACTAACTTTGCAATGAAACATGTGGACTCAGTAGGGGGACCATTTTTTAGTATTCCAAAGCAAAGCGACAAAGCGATCTTTAAAAAAATTCGTTGGGTTATTGGGGGCCACTTTTTAGTGTATCAAAGCAAAGTGATCTCTAAAAAAAGGTTTTCATTTTAAAGATGTCACTGTCCTAGTGCTATTTTAAAGAAATAGAGCAATATTTTACGTCGGGGGCCACTTTTTGATGTTTTTTAGGGGGGCAGTATGGCCCCTCGCTTCGCACCCTACTAAGCCATTACTGTGTGGACTTGAACCACACAACAAGTTTTATTAATGTAATAATATCAACAGTACACAAAAATAACAATAGGCTTATTTAATGGGAACCGTGCGCCTGCATACGTGCACAAATAGTTTTAATACGAGGTTGAATATTTGACAAGCAAACCCTCAGTTCCTCTTCCAGATTTTCAAGTCCAAATTTTTTTTTATTTTGGATTAAAGTTCGAGAAGAAAAAGCCGATTTACACAAGTAGGCCTAGTAGGCTACGTTGTGGCAAAAATTAATAAAATATGAACAGGTTCTTGAGAAATGTCGTGTTACTCATGTCGCGTACTAATGCAAAATTCGCCAAGTTTTATTTCATTATGTTTAATTGCAAGGAGCGATCAATATTTAACTCGATTAGCTGTTCTGTGCCACCAGCTCATGACGTTAGCAGCTTTTAATGCTGACTGACTAAAAGAATTTCTCACCCAATCATAGCAAGAAACGTCGAGATCAGGAAAGTAGTGGAAAAGTTTTTGTTGGAAAATGCACAAGTGGTTACAAATACACTCTTTCAAAACTTGCAATTGTTTAGATTTAGCTACTGCTGCTTCTGTAAGAAGACACATTTTATCACCCCTTTCTGAAGTTTTCTATGCCACAGATTCAGCGTATCTGTTATTGTTAACAAAGATTCTTTTCTACCATGCATCTTGATATAAGCTTGTTGAAATCACCAAATACATCAACTAAATATGCTAGATTGCTTTACTATTGATCACTGACAAGGTTGTGCTTGAACTCAGCCTTCTGATCAACGAGGAAAAGCATTTTTGCTCTTTGAGCTTGTAAATGCGTAAGAACACTCTACTACGACTCAACCATTGCACTTAAGTATGGAGAAGAAAACTCTAGTGCTCTGATCCCATCTCTTTGCAAAAAATTTTAAACAGGCGTGACTTTAAAGTTCGGGCTTTAATAATGTTGACCAATTTTACTGCTGTATTTAGTATGTTTAAGCTCAGATGCAAATTCTTTGCCATCAGTGCTTAAGATACGAAAAGCAGTAAGTAATTTGAACGTCAGGGTTCATCGGTTTAACTTTCAAAACAAATTCTTTACTCTTTGCAGTCATTGAAGCAGTACCATCGGTGACACGCTTATTAAAGAGTTTTTCCACTGCAACCTTCTTCAAAAAATTTTGCTGTTAGGGCTTACATTGTGCGTTTCAGCTCCAGTTGAGTAAACGAGAAATTCTCGACAAAAAAAAAGACTTTCTCGTGTGGAATCACTTTTATATAAATCTTGTGTTAGCCAGCAGTTGGGATTTCCTTTGGATGTCAGTCAACTCATCCAGCTGGAGAAAAAAATTCTTGCTTTCTAACAATTTTCTCAAAGGTGTTCGAATATGTCAGCCACTATGTCGTGAATGCGCCGGCTTACTTTTTGTCAGAAAGTGGAACGTCCTGAATTTTTTTGCATTATTTTTATCAAGCATAACCCCGACTATTTTCCGACAGCATGGAAAAACTAAACCAGGGATTCTCAGCTAGCGGGAAATTTTTTAAATGTAATTGAACGTTTTAGATATTAACTGTAATACAGTACTTCATAGATTTTTTATATGGAAAACATTTTTTAAGTTCGATTTACTTTGGTAAATTTGACTTTTACGTACCGGTGAGTGATCGCATAGAGTAAATTGTTTTTTTGCTACTTTGCTACTTCATAATACGAGGGTCAGTCAAAAAGTAATGAGCCCTGTTAACTTTAGCCGCTTTAACCTTCATATTTTTTCTAGAAATTTTAAGGGTGTTTAGTAAATTTACTGCTTTAAAGATAAATTGTAAAAAAAAATTGTTTCAACGTGTCCACTTTTGGTATTGTGTTTTGGAAATGACGTCATCACTGGATGTCTGTCAGAAGCAGAGAGCTGTGATTGAATTTCTTGTTTCGGAAGGGGAGCCACCAAAACAAATTTTCGAAAGATTGGTAAATGTTTATGGAGATGCTTCATTAGCCTACAGCACTGTGAAAAAGTGGGTATCCAGGATTAAACACGAAGAAGATGATCCAAGTTTGAGTAGCCTCCAGGACAGACCAAGAAGTGGAAGACCATCTTCTGCAGTCAATCCTGGAAACAATGATAAGGTTGAGAAATTGATTAGAGATGATCGCAGAATCACTATTGATGACATTGCTGAACGTGTTGGAGTTAGCCATGGAAGTGCTGTGAATATTGTTAATGAGCTAGGCTTTGCAAAGGTTTGCGCCAGATGGGTTCCGAGGCAACTTTTGGATTTTCACAAGCAAGCCCGTTTTGAAGCTTGTTCGGAGCTTATTGAGTGTCACAGAAGTGACAAAACTTTTCTCAGCCATATAGTGACAGGAGATGAAACCTGGGTTCATCACTATGAACCTCTGTCGAAAAGATCATCCATGGAATGGCGTCACCCCACGTCCCCAAGAGCCAAGAAATTTAAAAGTCAACGTTCAGCTGGAAAAATTATGGCGACTGTGTTTTGGGACATTGAAGGAGTGATATTGGTAGATTTTATGCCTAAAGGTACTACCATCAACTCAGATGCTTACATTGACACTTTACGCAAACTGAAAGCGAAACTGAGAAGAGTACGACCTCACCTGGACATGTCTAAGGTCTTGCTGCAACACGATAACGCCAAGCCCCATACCAGTCTCAAAACTCGTGAAGTGATTGCTTCTTTTGGATGGACGACGGTAACCCATCCCCCATACTCACCCGACCTGGCACCATCTGACTATCATCTTTTTGGACCATTGAAAGAAGGAGTTAGGGGGCAGCACTTCACTAGTGATCAAGAAGTCAAGCACGCTGTAAGAAACTGGTTAAAAATGCAGCCTGCTGACTTTTACAAGGCTGGCATAGTGTCCCTTGTTCATCGATGGACAGTTGGAATTGAAAAGTGCGGAGATTACATTGAAAAGTAGAACTGAGATCTCCTATCCCTGGGCTTTCTTTTGATGTATGACTTTTGATTTTATTGCAACAAATATGGCCAGGAGAGACTTGGGCTCATTATTTTTTGACTGACCCTCGTAGTTAGGCCTTACTGTTGGTTTTTAGTTAAATAAAAATTTTTTTGCTTAGGTGATTATTTAACTTAAATTTACGAAAATAATTTTAGAATTATTTTTATGTGTCTTATTGTAAGTTGAAGAGTGTAAATGTAATTTCAAAACAGCTTTTATCGCTATAAGATTTACATATTCTCCAGACCAGTCGGAAAATAACAGAGGCGTGAAAATTGGAGCAACTCATCTATCTTTATACCATTATCCCAAGACAACTTTAGGGCGTAAATTTAGGGCAACCATTATGCAATTTCGCCCACCTGTTCTCGAGATATTGCTGCTTTATACAATTTTGTTTTTTCTCTTTCAAGTTTTAAGGAATTTTAAGCTGCTTGCCAAGACCAATAACGTATAAAGTACGGTAAAATGTTTTACGTAAGAACACTTGTTATGGCGGCAACCCTTGTATTGGCCCAGATATGCCTCAAATTCATTTTTTAATTGTACTGGTAACATAAACATCGTTAAGCAGAGAAAAGTGACAAGTTTTGAGCTCCTTAAGACTAGTTAGACAATTTTGATTGTAAAACACTGCTCTGGGTGCCTTGTATGTGTATTAAAAACTGTTTTAATAACGTCAATAACATTATACAGTGCCACTGTTTCGGCTTACGGGGCCTGGTGGGTGCTGTGTTGACCAATATTTGTAGTTTGATTGTGTTGACCACTACTTGTGGTTTGTTTTGACCAGTCAAGTATTGGTCAACACAGCACTGACGAGGCCCTATAGATCGAAGCAGAGACAGGGGCTGCTGTTATTGTTCTTGAAGTTTCCAAGTTAACTCACCGATTTTGCAGTTTTTTTTGTTATTGTCATCACTACCTTATATTAATCGTACTTCCTTAGAAAAAAGGCGTTATAATTAGAGCAAAAGCCAACCATTCAGCAGCCATGTCTAGAATCGAGTCGAAGTACTTGACTTTGTTGTCGGCTTTTGCAAAATCTTTTCCGTTAAAGAATTCTTGTTGGTTAAAAAAACTTAACCGATTATTAGCAAATAAATTTAAATCGTTTCTTAAAAAAATCAGCTAGAAACTGTTGAAAATGAATAACGCACACGAAGCAACCATTATCCTTTGTAATTGCGAACGAAACTCGAACCGACGTTATTCGTTTCAATCAAACACAAGAATGAAAAGAGACATGTGACAGGCGCAAAAAAATAAATAAACCAATCACCTAAAAGTAGCCTAACAATTTTTTTTTCTTTTTGAATTTCTGAATGAACACCGAAACGACGTTATTCGTCGCTCTCGACTTCAGCATTACGTAACCATGTCAGGAAGGGCTTCACCGATAACAAAGCAACACCCTTTCCCTCACATTGGTCGCCTGATTGTTCCCATTTGAAAAACGTTTGTTCTGAAATCACGTCTTCATAGTACAAACAGTCGAAAAGCACCTTCAGCACGTCTGATAGAAAAAAACAAGAAAACATATAATCAGATCTTTTTGATGAGGTTTTTACCGGAAATCACTTTAAAAAAATAAACAAAACTCTTTTAATAGAAAAGTGCTGGATTCGAAAATAGAGATCAGAGTTTGTTTGAACTGGACACGCCCAATTGCTCACCGATTTAGTGTTAAAAAAACAATCAATAAATGCCCCTTTTTAATCTACTACATGCTTCAAACAGAAATTATCGTAAAGTCGAAATACTAACATTTTCATCGGAGAAATTGACATTTAAATGGTTAAAAAAGCAATTTCAGAGATTTGCTTAATCGAGACAATTATCAAAGAAAAACTGTGTAAACACAAACTTAATCTCTTTTGGCTGACAGTCATTATAAAAAAAAGTCAATATGAAGAACTAAGCAAAAAAAGAACGACTTCTTTTGAAATGAAGTTTTTTTTCAATGCAACTTACTAGGGGGTTGTTCCAAATCGATAAATAGCTTTTGAAGCGCATAGACAGCTTGCAATTCCTTAGCATCGTCGTCCATAAATTTTTTTAAAAGAATCGATCTGGCCGACATCCGGCCTTTGTCAACTTCTAAACTTCCATTTCCTAGAGAAGTGCGCTTGTTAATGATAGTTAGCAGGCGTCTTAACGCTTGCTAATTGCTTAACGCTTAACTTTATAATCTATAGTATTTTTTATAACAATAATTTTTAGTAAAAAAAATACAGAGTTCTTTCGAGATCTGACTGACCTTGAATAATCGCTTTGTTGCTGACTACTGTGGTCAGAGCGGAGATGAAATCCGGTTGGGAGTTATCCTTGAGCGAAATGTTGGATTCGATCCAATCAAAAATGGGATCGTTGATCGAATGTTTGTCGAGTTGTTGGATCAAAAGAGAAACAAGTTCGTTGAAGTCAAAACGTTTGAATTTCGAGCGACTTTCAGTCGCTTCCGGTTTGACGCCAGCACCGTGAAAGTTTTGTAGATTCTAAAAAGAGGTTTACAGCTGTTTCCAATAGAATAGTGGCCTCGCAAATCCCTGAATCTCAAGGCAATTTCTTCTGTTAATCCCAGGATCAATTTAATTGATATCATTTGGAAAAGGTCAAAGTGATGTGGTTACACCGTTTTTATCACAACTGACATTATAGGCCGGTAGTGTTTAACTATTAAATGCATACAGAGTTGGTGTGTACTCTCGGTCGTGATTGCGACTGAGTTGAGCTGAAATAAACAGAAATTGTAAAGTAAAAATCCCGAGATTTGTAGCTTGGGCTCGAAAACACGAAGCCAAAGGTCACGGAAACAAACTTAAGACAAAGAAAGTGTTATTAGTCGATACAGACAATTTTTTAAATAGGATATTAAATATAGTAAATAGTGTATGTTTTGGAAACGTAAGGTATTTAATAAATAGTAATAACTAAACCTCAACATTTTTTAAATAAAATGGCCAATGCAAATGCAAATGTTTGTGTGTTGAAAAAACCGAAATAAAATTTTCACTCAGAATAGCTGACAAAAGCGATTGAAAACAAAACAATAAAATCATCCGAACAGTCTATGCATTATAAAAACACAGAACGAAAAGTTGTAACTAAAGCATCTGAGGCAACTCGTCACTTAAATTTTAATTTTAACATGCTTAGTTGCTTACATGCTTTTCCAAAAATCTTGTAATATCAGCAGGTTCGGTGCTTTGCACAAAATATTCAAACTGTAAGTTGGAACTCTTCCAGATTTGCACAGCTTGGTTTATATCCTAAAAAACACGAGATAAAACTTGGTAATAAAGCCGTGAAATACAAAAACGCACCGTTTGTTTGATTAATCTCTTGAGCACTTCCGCAACAAATACAGCAGCTTTGTTTTCCTTTAGCAACGGAGCAGCCATTTCTTTGAGCCGGTGTAGACCCACTTTGCCGTTTGATGAGTAGAAGACAGCAGCTAGTTGTTCAGCAACACAGGACCAGACTTTAGGAAGATCAAGTTCAAGATCAATAGCTAACTCCATGTTGTCAACAACACTGCAAAGAAAACAAGCAGTTTCAAATGGAGGTGTCATTGAGTGGCTCTGTATGTGTATTCTGTATCTTTCACCGACTCATTGAATCTTTTTCTTTTGAAACGTACAGCAACGTCGGGTTACGTTAAATTCAATCTTCAAACGATTATAGCCCCGTGCATTGAGCGATCGACTCGTGAACAGCAGGACAAAGGTTCACTGCTCAAGCTGATCAAATGCTTATTTGTACCTGCTTTCTAAGATGCCAATATTGTCATCTGATTGAAATTTTCTATTTGCTAGGTACAGACTGGGTAAACCCAATACCACCAAATTACTATAACATATTAAAGAATAGTATAAATTAAAAATTTTTCAAGCAGGAATGGGCAGAAAACTATGGTATTGGTAGCAGTTCGAGTTGCTTCTACTGTATTATCTAAATATCAAGTAAATAAGTAATTTTTTAAAGACAACCAATGCTCTGTAATATACTTGAATGATTAAAACCATTAAGTAACCTATATTTACCGGAAGGTAATTTTTGAAAAAAACTAGTTCTCATTGAAGATGAAACACTTGCGAGGTTGTATTTGACGTGCTTGTTTCGAAAGATGTCAAGACATCGCGCTCATTCAAACTGTCAAGTCGCGATGAATAAGGAATATAAGGATTTAAGAAAACCTTTAACACATTCACACTATTATCACCTCACAAAACCTTTGTTCCAGAAAAAACAACAAAACTACTAACGCCACATCTTCTGACATTCATTTATCATCAGAACAAACATTACCACATCACATGCAGACAAAGCTGGCTCAGCTCGGAGCCAATAAATCAACACTCTTTTGAAGTCACTTACACACACTACCCGCTGTGCTTGACATAAACACACATACACACACACACGACACTAATTAACTCTTTAAATAAAGCAAGTACCAACACAACACCACGCCAAACCAAAAGGCTCTCGCAAGCAGCAGACGCTATCCAAGAGTAGTAGTCTAGATTGAATTCTTTAGAAGGTTAAGAGATAGCTCCTCCAAGATCATATTAGGAAGCAACAATATCAACTACATGGAAATACTCAAATATATCGTTGGATTAAGGGCTATCCAATATCTATTGATTCAAAGAAAGCAATCAATCAAATGAGAATAGTCGAATTTTCTCACCCTTTTACAAACTGGTCCGGATGGAGTTTGTCGCTTTTAATCAGAAAAGCAAGAAGAGTCGAAATATTCGTGCGATCCTCAGGCGATTTTTCTAAAGAAGTCTCGAGACAGCCTTTGACGATAACGTGACGCATAGAATCGGGGATTTCCATTTCATCAAAGCATTCAGTCGCTTCCTGAAGTAAAAAATCGTACAGGTCAACCACCTTCAACGTCTAGAACGGGGTCGGACAAATGTTTAACACAAAGGCCAATTGAGAAATGGCATGGAACCACACAAACATTTTTACTTCGTATCAAAGTCAAGCATAGCAAAAGTTGTCTGTATAAGTAAAAAGTTAAGGTCTTTACTTCAAAAATGTAGGCCAGAAACCACCCACCTTTTTGTCCTCAAAAGTTAAGCGAAGACTAATATCAGACATAAATTTTTGGGAAAAAATAAACAAAAATGTGCTAATGGGTCCTCAGAGACCGCACCCCAGTTTGAAACCATTGAAATATAGAAACCTTACAAAGACGGCTGGAAGCCTCACTCTACAAGTAGAAATAGAACATTACTATTTTAAATAACGTGCCAACAAAGATTTCACTTGATGGTGGGGGACGACAAGCCGGTAAAGAATTGTCGCCGCAAGATCGGTGGCTAACACTCAAACAAAAGCTTGTCCTCTTTTTTTTAAATAGCACAGTCGGTAGTGATTTTTTTTTAGTTGTAGGCCAACCGCGCTTTAAATATGGCGATATTCAACAAAAGATGCGAACAATTCACGACCAGAACTGTTAATTGAATTGGTTACTCGCCTTGAGGTCTTTAAGATAAAAATATTCTTTGACTGTAGATTCGATCTTCTTTGTGACACGAGCCAAATCGAATTTCGATTCTGAAACCGGTTTTGGCATCGGTGGAACCCCTGCATGGAAAAAATGCTAACAATACGAGGAGTAGCTTAATACTCACACAGTTGATGTGAACAAAGAACAGTAAACAATGGATGGGCATATCAGAATAACTGTTGAACAATAAAGAATCAACGACAACACACTACTGAGAATGCTTTGGAAATTTTTAAGACAATAAATTTTTAAAATCAGCCAACATTAAAAAGACATAAAACTCTTCGAGATTTATAATGAATTATTCACTAAAAATCACAAATTAAAAGATTTTTATCAAACGAAATTCAAAACTGCGGTTTTGACAACAAAATAATAGGATAATAATAACGAAGATTTATATAACAACTACGAAGAATCATCGTCAAAAAAGGACTGAAACAAAGCAAAAAAATTAATGGCAAGTGCAATACGTATACGCTAGAGATACACACTATACATACAAGTGACACAGTACCAACAATTATGACCGCATAAAGCTTTTCAGCGAATTTTAAAAGCATCAAGATATTAACTTTACAACTTCGATGCGCGAAAAGCACTATTGCATCGCTCCAAATCCCGTGGGCGCAAGCGAAGCTTGAGGTCGCATGCCGCGATTGGCCTGCATTTTCTCACCGATTAATTTACATTCCACAACGCCTAAAGCGAGTCGTTTACTTGATCGGACTCGAAAGTACCTTTGCCCGGTGGTTTTCTTTCGGCAGACGTCAACCGCCGGACAGTTTCAAGAGCGCTTTGTCTTTCGTTTCTTCCGGTGTTTCTCGATTCTCCTGAAACAGTAGCGCCGCGAGAACCGGTCTTCGATCTTTCTTGACTCGACACCCTAATGTAACACACACACACGGTGACATTGAGAAACCGGCGGCTTTCAACACCTTGATTTCACCTGGCGCCGGGTCGATTCGAATACATGGAATCGGGAACTCCGCCACTTCCCAACGCCGAAAATCGATTTTTGGTGGTTGGTGTCGCACGGGAACCGATACCGCCATCAAGGTTTTCTCGGTAAAAGCTACCGGAACCGGTCTTGGTGACCGAACCGCTGCCAGATTTCCAACCTTGCTTGCCCCGGTTTGGGATCAAAGCAACATTTTCGTCAATCTAGAACAAAACGCAATTCAAAGATTTAAATGCTGGAAGCGTGGCTTTGCAGCTGACTGATAATGAAACAAACAACAGTCACCTTTGAATGCTCTTTAGAAAACTTCATCTTTTGCGGATCGATTCGCATTGGCTTTTGAGAGACATTTGTCCAGCCGTCTTCGGACAAAGTGTGAGAACTGTTATTTCGACTTCCCATTCGGTTGCCACGCGACTGAAAACAGCAAACGGATCATGAAAATTTGAAGCCATCTACCATGACACTCAACAACTGTAAAACGAAAACGCAAACTACCTGGGACTTGACCGGTGGCCCAGAACTAGCCGTTGCAGCGGCGGCCACTTTAAGCGCCTGCTGCTCTTTCTCTTCTTTGGCGTCTTGATGAATTTGTTCGATCGTTTTTGGGCCTTGCGACTTGATCGCGCGGGGAACCCAGAGGTTCTAAAACATTACAATTTGTTAAGAGCTCCGATCACTCTAAATCGAAACCAAAAATTCTTTAACTTACTTTCCTCAAATCGACGACATCCTTCAACATGAATTTGACGCGGGAGGAAATCTTTCTTTCTGTGATTATCTTGTCAATTCGCGAAAAATATTGATCCATTAAATGCTGCGACACACAGATTTGAAGCCGTTAAAATCTCTATTACCCGCACAACACTACACCGTCTACCTTTCCCTTCACGTGATCCAATCCTCTTCCTATCGTCGTCAGCAACCGACACAGCGATTCCAGCTTTTCCTCGTCGTGGGCGCGAAACAGCGACATGATGCAGTTATGCATGATGGCCTCAGTTAGCATCTGCAGCTTGAACAGCTCCCCGATGAAGCGGATGTTTCCCAATACTCGTCTCCGCTCTTTCGTCTCCCGAAACTCTAATTCCTCTTTCAGCTGTTGTTTGTCCTCCTAAAAATGTTCTCGTGCTTTTTAGTCAAATCAAACAGTCAATCGATAAATAAACGGGTGTGAAAACGGTGACAGGTATATTCCACCCTGGTCAATCCACCCAGGTAAAAGAATTAGGGTCAGGATTAGAGTTAGCGTCGAGGTTTTCGTCGACGAAGAGAAATTCCAAATTCCGATTAACTTTAGAATGTACGTGATCAGGGTGGAATTTACTGGGATGGAATTTACCTGGAACCGTTAAAACAGCCCGATAAATATTTTAAAGGTTAACGCAGATGAGAATACGATTTTCAAAAGTGCGGCTTAAACAAGCCTCAAATTTGCGACTTTTATTCTTCATAATAAGTCTTGCTGTTTTACACCAATGCTGTTTTAGTAAATGCTGTTTCACGCCAAAAATATTTTCGTAATTGCTTTGCATCTTCAGTAAATACTAAAAACGCGCCAAAACAAGAGAACTGCAACAATGCACGAACCGCGCTTTCGGCGTCTTCAACTTTCTTGCGTAAATCGTCGAGAGCCGATTCCGTCGATCGATCTTTCTCGAATTCCTTCTGACAGCGAGTCAGAAGAACCTTTCGGAAAATGACTGGCGAAGAAGCGGGAGCTTGCATTCCGTCGTCGTTGGTCGGCGTCGAGACGGTGTGTTGCGACATGACGCGACACATATTGGCGTATGCTTCGCAAAAGTTCGGTTCGTCAATGGCCTGGAAAAAAAATCGAAGTTTTCGTTGATTTTTAACTTTCAGAAAAGAACCTCGTCCCGTTTCTACTTTACCACCAACAATTACAAAATAATATACGGAAGCGAAAGAAAGTTAAAACGAACGGGAAGCGAAAATTACATCGAGTAAATTAAATCAGAACGCGTAAAAAACAAATTTTTTAATTTCCTATAACTACTTTTTTGTTCTCACAATATGACTATGAAATTTAAAACTGTCATTTATTACAATAAACACAAAGTCGGTGTTGATGGTGTAAACATCAAATGCGACAACAATAGTTGGGATAAACACTACAAAGGCCGTTTGCCCGAAGCGAAGCCTACGGTTGTTTGAAATGGCGTCACCTTTTCAAAAATCAGGTTAATCACGTCACGCAAGCGGGCTTCGGTGTTGATTGGCAGTTGCATAAACTTTTTCATTAGATCGGTGAATTTTTGAGGAGTCAGTTTGTTCAGAATAGATCGGACATTCTTCAACACTTCCTGAAGTTCCAAATAAAAAATTTTTGAATTTATGATTTATAAGGATTAAGAAATTTAAAAACTAAGTTCTTTACACAATTACAAAAAATTTCGCAAAAAAAAAACAACAAAACAAAGAAGGAAAGTAAACGCAGTTTGCTACAAAAATGCAGACATTAATTATCACGACAAACCTAAATTATTCAAAACGAAGATGAGAAAGCGAAAACCCTTTATACCTTTTCTAACACAATATTAGGCAGTTTAGCAAACACGCGTCAAGCTTCTAATCTCACACAAAGCAAAACAACCGACTTCTGTTTTTTCTTCTTCGGTTTGTTTCGCGGAGGAATTTTTTTCCAACTTGCTCGGCTTCCATGCGTTCTCAGCTTTGTTTAGTTCCGGTTCAGGTTCGCGTTGAATCGAAACCTTCTTGATCACTTTTTGCGATTGCTGATATCCGTAACCCTGACGTGACTGGTTCGAACCTTGAGCACCGCGAGAGAGTTGCTGCAAAAAAAGTTGCCATGACAACTCAACGAACGAGCGATCGGCCAAATAGCCAGCGGCATTTGCAATAGGTTTAAACTCAGTAGCCATTAAGCAGAAGACCCTTGAAAAAACTAAAAATCAAAACCGACTCGTTCCGGTCGACTCCGCCCAGCCATCCAATTAGGAGTGAAATCAGGTCCGCTATTGAACCCTGTTAGCGAAGGCAACCCGGTCGGAATTTGATTTAAGCACTGCAAAAAATTTGAAACGTGTTAAGAAATTTATTCGGCTCACGCAAACTTATCTAATACTGACTGAACTCAGGAAGCAATTAAGAACTATTTAACATTCACCTGATCCATGATAATATCGATATCAGGAAGATTATCCGGCTTTTCGCGCGTGGAGCCGTGCTCCCGACATTTCATTAAGAAATCGCGATCGTAAACCATTTTGGAGGCTGAATTAAAATCGATTTAAGCGAAAATCAAAATAATGTCAGTTATTCAAGGTCAAACTGTTTAAGTAGAACCAGAGTGGCTGAAGTATGAATCTAAGGCCGGTCTAGTAAAAGCCTGATAATGCGGCTCATTGTTTGAGAGATGAAGTCTGAAAATATCGCAATCGAGAGAAATGCAAATACCTTCTTCTTTCGCAGCAGTGTTCAACGTTTCTTTTTCTCTAGAAGCATCACGTGATTTTTGCGATTTCGCGTCGCGTGACCCTTGCGACGAACCAATTGACGCATCCTGAACAAAACAAAATTTCTCTTAACACTACAGCACTCTCAAATTCAATTTTAACAGCAACTTTATTGCTTGGATTTCAAAGGTTAACTGTTAAAAAAAGCATATATTTTGTTAAATCTTTCAGGTGCTTAGCACCTTTTGTTTTTTTACGGTTTCTTGATTGATACGCTCCAACAAACAAAGCTGACCTAACAAGCAATTCAAGCAGCAACAATTGTTAATAAGGCGATTTCCACGCTTTGAGAACAAAAAACCGACCAATATAGAAAAGAAACAATTATCATCTCTACACTAAAGGTAAGTTCATTTGCAATCAATTTTTTTCTACTTTGGTAATGTTTCTGTTTGCAATGTAACAATGTAAATGCGTTTTGACATTTTTTCGTTGCAACAGTTATCGATATTTTTCAAAACGACATAGAACAGGAAACCAATATCAGCTTTTATATCTTTCTCATCAAAAACTTAAGGTACGAACATTTCAAGTTAATATAAGTTTTATAAGGCAAAAAGTAAAGATTTAATTAAAAAACCTAATGCGAACTCGCATATAAAGTGGCAAACAATTGCCGTATGACGCAGACGAAGAAGATTCACTCCATAAAAATTAATTCTCTACCAAGGCAATCAATCACTTAACGCCTCCAACGTTGTAATAATAAATTATTCGTTATCACAAAGGAAAAAGTTAAAAAATTCTTTGAAACTGCCTTAATATTGCTCTTTCTAATTCATTACCTTGCAGTTAGCTGTTATGCGTTATATGTGCAATGATACTGTATATAAATATACTGTCTATTTTTCCAGCTTTTTCTCAAGATTAAAAGAAACAAAAAATAGTATTTCTAAGCTATTTGACAGTGGGCTTACAAGAGCTATATGTCCACCCACGCAGCTTGTAAGTGATCCAAATCGATAATGAATTTTCACAACTATAAGATACGACCTCATGCTGCTGACGTTTGTAAAATTATGTTTGAAAAAGTGCAAGCTCAACGCGCAACTTAAACTCAAGACTGGAGTGAAAAAACCTCAATTTCTTTAAGCAACACCACACCATTTTAAAAATTCTTACGCGAGACAAAATTGCGTTCTTCTCAACAGGCTTGGGGGGAGATGGCTTCGATTGCAACGCATATTCTGATGCTTTCGAGAGAGTTTCAACGGCAGAATCCCCACCACTTAAAACTGTTGCGTCACGCTTGGGTACATCACTCTCAGTCTTTGTAGGTTTAGCATCTTGGATCGCTGCGACTGCATTTATAGCGTCTGAGTTTTGAGCACCGTTCACTTCGTCGTGTTCTATATTAGCACCAGGAGCAAAACTCGCAGGCGGCTCGGGTGCAGCAGGTTCGGCAACTGCAGCATCTTCTTTGTTCGTGATCGGTTTCTCGCCGTCGGCGGCGGCTGCCGAAGCGCTTTCGGCCATTTCCAAATATTGCAGTTCGGGCTCGGGTTCAGCCTTAATTTCATGCGACGGAGAAACAATCGGATCTGATTGAATCAAAGCACTTTCGCATATTTCAACAGCCGTAGCTGCTTTTTCAGCACCCTCGCGCTGGTCAGAACTGACCGTTTTCGAGTCTTTCAAGGGCGGTAGCACTTCACCCCGAGAAAGTATCTTTTCAATTTTGGGCACAGCGGCAGACGAAGTTTTGTTTTTAGCTTCACGCTGAGGAGCGGATCGCGCAAGCGTCGTATTCGGCATAGGCTGAACAATTGCCAACGGCGGTTCTGGACGGGAACTATTTCCTATCATGCGTTGCGACGGAATCGTGGCGCCATTTGTCATGCCATTCGTTTCGGAAGCAACGGCAGTGCCGTTAGCAACTTTATTCGTGTTGGCGTTCATTTTTGATGCATTGGGCAAGTTTGGCGTCGACATAGGGAGGGTATGCGAGATGCTCTGCAACAAAAAAACAGTCCCAGTAACCTTAAATCTCCATTAATCAGTAAGCTTTGCGGTTTAAAAACATGTTTTTGACCAATTTATTATTGGAGCGAATTCTTATTTACAGATTAAATGAAAAAGTCTTCCTCATTTTCTTCCAAAAATTTTTTATCAGTAGCTTTAATAATGTATTTCTGATAAAGCGCCAGGAAAACAAGAAAACGTTTAACGACAAACACGAACCGCAGCTGCACGCCCTGTCCTAATACTTCCGCGTGACTTTCACGTTGAATTAGCGCAAGCCACTACTACGACAAGTTGAACGCAACGGTTTGTTTGTATAAGTTGTTAGTCGAGGAGAACACGAGAAAGTCAACACACTTAAGCAAGTCTTCAAATAAAGCGTTTAAGTGACTTGAAACTGAGCTGATCAAAGCTAAGCAAAAGCCAGTGTGAAATAAATGTGAAATCACATCGCACAATTTCTTGCATCAAAGCAAGAATCAAATCTTTTTTTATGCTCAATTTACTGAAACGTGTCGAAAGTACTTTAATTGCCTAATAAAAAGTTTGGTTTCAGATTGGGGGATTTTTCAAACCGCTACAAAGCGACGCTAAAGGGCTCGTGCGACTACGAGCGTGAAATGAAACATTCTTTGTTTGTTTTATTGATTTTTTTTACTTCTTTCAGCGCGTAAGTGCTCAGCGAAGCAAAAAATCAATAGTAAAAACAAAGAATATTTTATTTCACACCAGTAGTGGAAACGAGCTTTAACCGATTGTACGTACAACTCTCATGCCGGTCGAATTTTCCAAGTTTTACGTATGGGGCAAATTACCTGGAGCGATGGAGGAGGAACTGAAGTGTCGACGCCGCGAGGAATAATCGATTTTACTTCGGAAGGAGCCTGTAGAAACGAAAGTACGAAAGTGAACAAATCGAGCGTCAAAGACGAAAAGCACTGACCGCAGTTCTTGTGTTTCTGTCGTGACTCTCGGTAGCGGCAGCAGCAACCTGAGCAGCAAACTGAGCAGCGATTTGATCCTGTTGATTAGGCACGAGCTGAAACGCATTATTTTTGTATCTTTCGTCTTATTGAAACTAGACATTGACCTTGCAAGTAAATTGTCTGCTCATAAATTGCGTTGAATTGGAGGTTGCAAAATATTGAGAACGTGCGTCGTTTATTCCTTAAAAAGCGTTTCCAAAGTAAACTAATTTCCGATTTATTTTTCAAACTATGAATGGCATTAGCAACAATGAATGGCACTATACGGCGATTTCTTAGTAATAACATACTTAACACTTATTAGACAAAAATCCGATTATCATAGTAAAAAAAAAGTAATGACAAAGTCAAGCAGAAAGTTAGGTCTCGAGTTTCTCGTCAAGCTAAAGTCGCTAGGCAGCTCTTCTGCAATCTCTACAAAAAAAAGCAAAACTGCTGACTGTTACAGGAACCGGAGACGTAGACGGAGGGCCAGCTGATGATTCGGATTCGGTCCGCTTTGCAGAGTGGAGGACATCGCTCGTTACATCTTCCATTGTGTCCGGATCCTTGATTGTGATTACTTTCTTTTTTGGAGTAGCAACAGCCGACTGCACAAAAGTACAAAGCAGAGCGAGTAGCGCAGTGAAGTTTACAAATCAACTAACAAACTAATCCGACCAATAAAATCTTAAACGTTGCAAACTATGTACTTACAGGGGCGGGAGTGTGCGACGACATGCTGGAGGGGTGGATGTTTTGCTGATTTCCTGGCTGATACTAGAGATAAACGAATACATAAGAAATTGTGAGCATATTTTAATAGCAGTTCTTCTAGCCCTGCACCGAGATGTACCTCGTTTCGGTAATTTGATCAATTGCTGTCAACCTACATTACGACTGCAATTATCTTTAATCAAGAACCAAATCAACGTCTAAATTAGCGCGAATCTCGTAAGTACTGATCTACCAATTAGGAAATAAAAAGAAAGTAAAACAACTTGCTACTACCAGCACTGATTGGTTACAGTTTGTTTTAAGTTTTACTTTTCAATCATAACATTGTAAATCGAAAAAGATCTTATTTTCGTAATCCACAAAAGAATTTACCAGAAATTCAAAAGACTAAATTAGTAACTTTAACTCATCTGAAGTTATTTTCTTAAGTTTAGTAACTGCGCTTTTTAATTTCTCTCGATCATGCATTTGCTTTGTACAATTCAATAACTTGTTTCAACACTGTCAATGCCAGAACAGCAGTAAAAAAACACTTATGAAATATTTACTTTAGTTAAATAAACAAAAAGAAGTGATCTACAATGACGCAGCCAGACAAGTGCTTGTCCGCGCATGTAGCTGAGCTGTTTAGTAAATAATTGGAAATCGTAAAGAAACTTCCTACATTCAATTGTCTTAGACAAGTTGAGACAATTCAATTTTTTCAAGCGAAGTAAATAATTTCCAGGGGTGCAAACATGTACAACTCATATATATTCAACGAACGTTAATGGTAGTGATAAAGCAACCTACAATATGCAAAGACTTGTGAAGCATCGTGCCGTCGCCACCTTTGTTTAACGAGGTTGCCAATCAGCAATAGAAAAAAAATTACACCCACATCTTAATTTCAAGAAACCAATTTACAAGTACCTACCGAAGTGTCGTACGATGGCGCATAGGCCCCAGGTACCTGTGCGATTTGACTTGGATAAAAAGTCGGCCCTCCTAAAATGAGAACCTTAGATTAAAAAGTGGAACAAACAAATGTAAACCGCTAAGCGTTCTCAAACACATCAATGAACTTTGAAAATTATTTACCGGCGTAATAAGTCGGCGGAGTTCCTTGCATTTGAGGCTGAGGATGAGGCTGCACGGGATGAGCGAAGCGTGTGCGAACCTATTAATTCAATTGCAACAGTTTCACGAAGGAAACGAAAATTGGAGTTTTTACACGAGATTTTGTAGCTAGCTACATGACTCAATTAAAACGGCAGTTACTTCGCTTTCATCAACTATTCACGTCACTTTATTGAGCTGAACACTAATTTAGATAAATTATCTTTCATGAATATCGAATTCATTCAGAACAAGTAGGCGAATTTGCTAACATTTGAATAGTTGTGAAAATGAAATTGAATCAAATTTCAATTTACAGTATCCAAAATACGGTTGAATTGAATTTCACGTTTTACAATTTGTTAAAATTGAATTTAAATTTTCCTGACGCTTTCAATTCAATTTCGAACACCAAAATCCACTTTTATTCATATTGTTTTAATACGTTAAAATGTGTCACCAATATCCCCGTAACATTGGGCTTGCGGGGCAAAGGCCGTGAACTATCTCAGCAGTACGGCGTCATTCGCAAAGCGGTGACAAACATGGGACTATATCAACCTATTAATAAACTTTCTTTAATTGGTCCCATTATAAATCGATTCCTTTTTAAAACAATTTTTAAAAACTTAATATTCGGATGTTAGTCTTTTAAAATCAGCGAAATCGCAAAAGAACGGTTTCAAACTTACTGGATGAGTAGCAGGAAGATACACAAATTGTGGATTCGGATTCTGGGGATACGCTTGAAACTAAAAAATAAAACAGTTATATATATATATACATTTAACTGGTGATCATTTGTGTAAAAAAGAGTTAAGTTTTTATCGACATACAGGGCGTAGTTTTTAAAACTCAATATTGAAAAATTTAAAACAAACCTGTCCCTGCTGCGTTTGAGCTTGATAAGGCATGCGTTGCTGCTGATTTGTCCAAACAAAGTGACCGTTTGAATGTGGTTTTCCAGCTGATGATCCTGAGACTGCGTGAGAGCTCATATCTGGATTAACAGCAGGATATGGAGCTGATGCAACATACTGTTGATGGTGCTGGGGCGATTGCCCCGCCTAAAAATATCACTTGCAGGATTAACTTTAGCAGATTATAATAGCAAATTATTGTCAGATAAATAAATCATCAGACAATAAGTTATCTTTCTTTAATACAAATATGTTTTAACATGTTTACAATTTTGTTTGCAACATTGAATCCAATTTAATCAATATATTAATACTTTGTTTACATTAACAGCAACTTTAATTATTACACAAAGCATATAAAGCACGATGATGATTACCGCATTGTAAGAAAAATTTGATGAATTTCCCCCTGTAAAAAAAATACAAATCAATCACAATCTATATATACATGTTAATAAGAGAAAATTTTTACATACTTGGCATTGATACATGGCCTTGATTTCTGGGAATACTATAAATATGTTAAGGAAGCAACTGTTGCTTAAAATTTTTTTAAAAAATACAACTTATAGTTTTATGTTATAATAGTAAAACTCTTACAGCAAATATGCTGGGTCAAAAAAGCATAGCAGCAGATCGCCATTGTCGTCATTTGGAAAGGCATCCACTCTAGGTCAGACACAAACAAAACTGGAGCCAGAGTTTATCCTTTTATTAACCCAAGCTGCTGTACTGCTCGGATCAGATACTGGCAGTAATGGTGTTGAGCCAGCATCAAATTTCGTCATTTAAAACTGCCAAACCTGGTTCAAATCAAACAGGGCCTGGTCTGCAGTTTGTTTAGAGGTGAAAGGCAGGTAATTCAGTGAAGAAGCAAAACCCCATCAATGCATGGAATGGAATTGCCCAACACTAGTTTGCAGGCGATTGAGCTTGATCCAAGCTGTTTGGGGCAAGCTCACTTCAACAGGCCTGGCACTGGTCCTAGGTATAAAAACACAGACCCTGGATGTATTCTTGCAGTACTCTGCACTCCATGTATAATTTGTCCACTGAAAATTGCAGATGCTTAGTCTGGCAAGGTTGTTCAATAGATTCTGCACAGCTGGTACAAATGGGTGTCTAGATCTTAGTCTCTTTTGACAAGCATCTGAGGACCCACTTAAATGACCATACAGGATATGATCAGGGTCCAGAGATTCAAAATAAGCCAGAAAAAGTGTCATTTCTACTTGGCAAGCTCAGCTGGCTGGATGCCTGAAAGTATGGATAAGTGTTCATTGGAGTGAAATGCAGAAATCCAGTGAATATGCACAAGGTGTTATTCAGAACACTCTTTATGAAGCAAGTGTGAGCACTGCAAGCCTGCAACAACAGGCTAGTGTGCGATACTCAAATTTTCTGTAGACCAGAAGTAGGGCAACTGTGTGCAGTGTTTGGTACCAGCACCCTATTCTAAGCCTACAAGTCACCTTAGCAATGTGATGCATGAAGGTAGTTTTTGCATAATGTCACTAGATGGTGATGCAATGTCCAGTTTCACACCAAGGTAAGAAGGGGTTGGACAGAACAGTAAAAGTCTATTACTTTTAGCTCACATTTGATCTTTCAGTTATTTAAATAAAAGGATGCAGTCACCGTCTTAGTGTGACTGAGCTTCAAACTCCAAGTCTGTAGATATACTGAATGTGTAGACATGTCTTAGCTTAAAGTCCCCTCCAAATCCTTCCAGTTTCCAAAAGTGTGCAACAATGCTAGATCGTTTGCATTAACAAACTTTCTGGAAATTATGGAGGGCAGGTCATACATATAGATGTTGAAAAGGAGGAGAGACAAGACCAATCCCTGAGAAACACCATTTTTCAGATCGTGTAGCCTGCTTTGCTTTTTGTAACCAGTAGTAAGGATAAAACTTTGGTTTTGGAGAAGCTATATGATAATTCTGACCATTTGCCTATCTGGCAGAAGCCTCAGCAGCTTGCAGGTAACAGCACAGTGCCAGACAGTGTCATATGCCACTGTCAGATTGGCAAATACTGCACCTGCCCTCTTAGCCTTGAAAAAATCCTTGATGTTCTGTGTCAGCAGAGCAATTTGATCCATGGTTGACTTTCTGCAACAAAACCCAGGCTGTTCTTCAGGGAGCAATGGATCAATTGGAACAGTAGATTACACTATGTAACAAAAAAAAATTTGTTTTTGTTTCTTGGAAATAACCTCCAATTTCTGATTTACTATGCTTGAAAACACCAAAAAATAGCCATTATTGTCTTGAAACTTCGGGTTTGTAAAGAATACATCAATTTGTTGAGTTTCATATATTTATTCATTATTTCAACTGTTTTCGTTACCTAGATTCGTTTAATACAGCTAATAAACTCATATTTTTAAAGTTATAAGTTAAGTTGTTTTTATTTATTGTAACATACTGTAGATACTCAACTATAAGTCAAGGTTTTTTTCAGAAAAATTTGACAGATAAAATGAATTTGACTTATAGACAGGTCAATAAAAAAAAATAAAAAAAAACAAGTTTTCTTCAAAATCTAGTAAATTCTCTACCTCGACTTATACTCAAGGTTGACTTATAGTCGAGTATCTACGATAATCTTGAAAAACTGTGCAATGACTGCCCATGGTTGCAAATATTCAGCCGATTCCTTCTGCTGTGTGGTGAATTTTTTGCCAAAAGAGCAAAAAACACTGTTTGAGCAACTGCATTCGTGCAGCAGAAGCCTATCTTCATTATTTCGGAATGCCAGTCAGTGATCAAGATAAACGATGGGCACCACATGTCATCTGTGACTACTGTCGTCGCACTCTTAAAGGTTGGCTAAGAGGAGAAAAAAGAGCTATGCGTTTTGCTATTCCCTGTATCTGGCGTGCACCTTCAAATCATTATACTGATTGTTACTTCTGCATGGTGGATCCAACAAAACGAAGAAAGGGAAAAAATGCACCTCCAATTGAGTATCCTAACATTCCATCATCTATTGCCCCTGTTCCTCATAACACCACCAACTTGCCTGTGCCACAGCCACCCACAAAAGATCAACCTTATCCTGCAGAGACAAGTTCTGAGAATTCCAAAAAGGAGGAAGGTGCACCATCATCATCATCATCTGTTGTTTGTTGTTGATGTCGAGTTGGGGATGAAAGGTGTCCTTATTACCCTAATCAAAAAGATATCAATGATCTTATTCCAGAGATGTCACTGACAAAGTCTAATGCCAAGCTTTTAATATCCAGATTGAAGCAATGGAATTTACTTGAAGGTGTCCACATTACTTCCTGGAGGAAGAGGCATCGTGGTTTTTCAACATTTTTCTCTTTTAGGGAGGGCTTGTGCTATTGCCATGATATAAGAGGACTTTTCAAAGCTATAAGGATTCCCTGCAATACTTCAGATTGGTGACTCTTCATCAACAGCTCATCAAAAAGTCTCAAAGCTGTTTTACTGCACAACACAAACAATGCCCCTCCATTCCTTTGGTTCATTCAGTGCAGATAAAAGAGAATTATGAGAACGTCAAAATGCTGCTAAGCGCTCTCTGGTATGACCAATACAATTGGGAGGTCATTGGCGACTTCAAGATGGTGGCCTTCTTAATGGGGCTTCAACAAGGTTTTACTAAGTTCCCTTAATCCCATCCCTTCTCTGGGATAGCAGAAATACAAACTTTCACTACAAGAGAAATTGGCCTCCCAGGTCTAGTTATGATATTGAAACTCACAATGTAAAGCATACACTGTTGGTGGAACCAAAAAAAGTGCTTCTGCCACCTCTCCACATCAAACTGGGCCTCATCAAGCAGTTTGTAAAGAAGTTGAACCCAGAAAGTGATGCATTTAAGCACATCCAAGAGTTGTTCCCGAAGTTATTTGAGGCAAAGGTCAAAGCTGGAATATTTGTGGGTCCTCAAGTCAAGTGACTTATGAAGTTCGACAGTTTTTCTGAGAAACTCTCTGCAGTTGAGAGGAGAGCTTGGAAAAGTTTTGTTTCTGTGGTTGAAGGAATCCTTGGAAATCACAAGGCAGATAACTTTAGAAATATTGTAGAGGAACTTGTGGATGCATATGAGAAAATGGGTTGCAGAATGTCGCTAAAGCTCCATGTTCTGCACTCTCATATCGATGAATTTAAGGATAACATGGGTGATTACTCGGAAGAGCAAGGCGAAAGATTTCATCAAGATGTCAAATCATTTGAGGAACGCTATAAAGGCCAGTATAATGAAAGTATGATGTGAGACTACATTTGGAACCTTGTACATGAAAGCAAGCAGACGTACAATCGGCAGTCACGCAAGAAAACTTCTTTTTAGTAAAGTTGTGATGTATGATGGTTAATTTCGTTTATATTGTTTAATCACCTCAGTTAGTTTTGTAATAGGTTGCAACATTCTCTCTTGGAATACCTTTAATCAACATTCAGCATTGGTAAAATTGCCATAAGCTACCATGTTTAGCATTTTCAGCCGCTGCCCCATCCCCTTCTTGCTTAATTATTCCCAGTTTAATTGCGCTATATTTTTATAGCCAACTCTGAAATGTTTTATATTGTTACTGTAACATATTCACAAGTGACAATAATATTAATAATATGTTAAACAAAAATTATATTGTTTCAATGCAGGTACTGCAAAAAATTTTTTAAACTATAAATGCAAATTAGCAAAAAATCCAACAAAGTGATCTATTGAACTCAAAACCGAAGTTTGAACTTTGTGAATGCCCATTTCTATTTATTCATACCATAAGATAACAGAAAAATATGGTTTTAACAGGGAAACAAATTTTGTGTTACACAGTGTTATCTATCCAAGTTGTTTTTCAGCCATCAAGAATAACAGTGAACATATAAAACTATTTCAACTAATGTTAGGTACAGAAAAAAAAAATGTTTAGTTGCTAATACATCAAGAAAAACTTTTAAAAAATCTGAATGGAGATAATAAGAGAATGAGGCTTGTAAAACTGGTCAAGTAGTTACACTAGCATTGTTAGGTAAGGTAAGGTAATACTGAAATAATGGCGACATTTGCATGGAAGCTAATCACTCAAAACATTTGGAGTATAACAAAAATGATATAAAGGTAGAAAGCTTCTGTTTAAAAACAAGACAAACAACAAACTTAACTGTTTTAAAAAATGTGTCTATAAAAGAATTATGCTAAAATTATTAATGACAAATGTGTAACATCATAAAAAGCAGACTAAGTAAATGACAATCATGTCAAAATAATACTAAAAAAACATTTTATAATTTTCTTGACTATTGACTAAATTTTAGACAAAATCTACCTTTTATTTCTTGTAGAAATATTAAGCTTATGCTTTCTGTAGAGCTAGAAATAATATTCAATAGTCATTTAAAAACTTTTTCAGAAATCTTAGACAAATGATCTTTTTACAATTTTTTTTTGTTGCTTGGAGGTCTGTTACAATTTTTGCAAGTTAAACTGTGAAATCATCTTTTATGTGGAAACAAAATAATGAACAACTTCCTATATTTTTTTATAGCCAGCAAAAAATTCATTCCTAAGCTTTTTGTACAACACTAATCAGGAGATTAATGTTGGAATGAAATTTTTATAATTGATATACAGGGTGTCCCAGAAGTCATGCACCATATACTGATGAATTTTTTTCCATGTTTCAAATTTGATTTGATGAATTTGGTTAGCTAAAATTTTCTAATATGAGTGAGAAACTCACAATACAACAGTCAAAGTGATATTTATGTTAGGGAGAAATTGGAAGACTTTATAAAACTTAAATGGTGTGCGACTTCTGGGACACCCTGTATAATAATTAACAATTGATTATTTTGTAATGCTGAATAAAGAAATAATTAGTTGAAAAAGGCAGCAAAACGCATAATCACACAAGATCTTCAAGTTGTAAACAAACTCTTTTTGGCTGCATAAATTTGGCTTGGATAATTACAGCTTCTGAAGCAGATAAATGAAAAGATGAATGACCAAATAAAAGAGTATTAAATTTTTTGTCACTGTAATATTGGGCTCACACAGGGTTATCTAAAAGGTGTTGACTAATCGCATATTTACTGAAGATGATTGGGGTTGAAGATTATCAAAAATGGGTGGAGGTGCTATGAGAGTTAGGAATTTGGCCAGTTTTAATAAATTTTGGTTTGTGTTACAAATTTTGTCCTGTAATCATTGAGATGTGTGGCTTTCATATTGACTATCACAGTGGCATGAAAAATTATTAACTATGTTGCCTAAAAGCAAAGCAGGCAACACATCTGTTTTGGTTGCAAGAAGTGGTGAGATGAGGTACATAAAGAAATGCTTTGTGTATCTTTATCTGCCCTGGTTTGGAACTCCTTCAGTTAGTCATGAAAGTAAAATAAAAGCCAGCATAAAAAAATATTTCTTTGAAGTGGAACATGTTGTACATGCACATCTCACCCACTTCTTCTTGCAACCAAAACAGATGTGTTGCCTGCTTTGCTTTTAGGCAACATAGTTAATAATTTTTCATGCCACTGTGATAGTCAATATGAAAGCCACACATCTCAATGATTACAGGACAAAATTTGTAACACAAACCAAAATTTATTAAAACTGGCCAAATTCCTAACTTTCATAGCACCTCCACCCATTTTTAATAATCTTCAACCCCAATTATCTTCAGTAAATATGCAATCAGTCAACACCTTTTAGATAACCCTATGTGAGCCCAATATTACAGTGACAAAAAATTTAATACTCTTTTATTTGGTCATTCATCTTTTCATTTATCTGCTTCAGAAGCTGTAATTATCCAAGCCAAATTTATGCAGCCAAAAAGAGTTTGTTTACAACTTGAAGATCTTGTGTGATTATGCGTTTTGCTGCCTTTTTCAATAATTATTTCTTCATTGAGCATTATGAAATAATTAATTGTATTTTTTCTTCATCCCAACATTAATCTCCTGATGAGTGTCAAACAAAAAGCTTAGAGGTGAATTTTTTGCTGGCTATAAAATTCTGTAACACAAAGCACTTATCTATATCTTTTTTTGTACCATGTCTTTCTTTTGCTTTTCTTCTGTAGGGTTTTTTAAAAGGGAATAAAACAGGCAATAAAATTGGTAATGCAATCAGATTATTTTAGTTGGTCACAATTGGATTAACATTTGGATTAACGTGTGCACACTTTGCCTCAAACAGCACAGATCACAAAAGAAATCTCAATCAGATAGACAAGTAAAAAACTGCAAAACCACAAACTGACTAAATATCAATGCTTATCTTTATTAGGAATGCAACTTTAAACAAAAATGAACAATTGGGATGTCTAAACATAAAGCAGACCAAGTCTAAAGCAGTTATTCAAAAAAACAGCTTTTAAGTTTTAGCTTTAAAGTTTTAACAAAAAAAAACAGTTTTAAAGTTGAGGTTTGTGAATTTATAACTGAACATGCACTATTCTTATTCTAAGGATCACAAGTAATAATTTGAGACATACACCTGTTATAAAGTTACACAAATTTTTGCAGCCTTAAATTAAGAAAATTTATGCATCAACTGCAAAACAATAAATTACCTTGTGCTTTTTTTAAATGCTTTGAAAAAATAAACGAAATTTGCTCACATAAAACAAGATTAATTAAAATATCAACCTATTTTCTACAACTGTTACAAGATCGGCCAATATACAGTCTTATAAACGTGTGAAGCTTTGAAAAAGTATTCATCACTGCATAAAAAGCAAGCATTGGATTTCTTTCAAAAAATCATTTAAAGATTATCTTGTATCAAAATAGTAGTATTGATTTACTTTTTATTTCTTTTGCTTTAGCATTATTATCACCTATCTGTTTGAATGTTAGTGCAAATTTTTTGTGCAAATGTTTGCATAAATTTCTTGTGTAAATGTTTGTGTAAACTTATTGCTTAAATGTTATGTAAATTTCTTGTATGTTTTTCATTATTTTATTGAACGTGTTTTCTTTATATTTTCTTGACTGTTATTTTGGGAGCACCTGACTTGAAAATGAATGTTCTTTTATCTTCCCTACCATTACATTAATTATAATACTTATAGCTAAAATTACTTATGTTATTTTGGGTGCATTGTTAAATAAACAAATTATCTTTCTATCTATTTCTTGAACAAAAAGATTTAAGTTAAATGCAGTTTCTTTTTCACATAAAGGTTGTTTCATCACATTTTGTGAGTTGGTTCATCATTATGACACAATAATAACATTACATCTTAGTAATTTTATCATTGTATATGTTAATATCAATTAACTTGCTTGGGTTGTGCAAAAAACCTAGCATGGCTTGCTTATAAGTGGAAAAACCAAATTCTTACAAAAATTAAAAAACCTTATTCTTTTCACGGTAAACAAAACAGTTTTGGTTTAAGTTTTTAGTTTGGTTTATGTTAAGGTGTCCCAATTAAGTGTGGCCTTTCATTATTGGATTTACTAGTATCACATCCATATAACATGGCTTACATAGTTTAAATTCTCAATTGAAAGTGTCTGACAGCTCCTCAAGAATTGCTTTGCAAACTGTTAAGGTACTGCAAGCCCCACTTTGAAAATCATTGATGTAAAGTGATATCTTTTAAATATTTAAAGCTTACTTACAGAAGGTTAAAAGAAAATATTATTTGTAAACTAGTAAAATTAAATTATTATTTCTACCACCTTCATTAAGCATAATGCTTCAATAATTCCATCAAGAATTATAAGTGACAATTTATTCTCATATATCTAATATATATATTTTTGGATATGGCAAAATGTAATTGAATATTGACTTAACTGGTTTATAAGTAAGCAATAAAATTGGTTTATAATGGTTGGTTTATAAGTAAATATAAACTTAGTTTGTAAGTAAGCAAAATTAAGCATTAAAATTGCATCTTTCTGCTTATAAGTCAGAGCAAGCACATTAACCTATCTTGCCATAACATATCACACAAATAAAGTTTAATATCAATAGTGGGGATTATTTTTAATTTTAATCAAAAAAAGTTATAATTAAGTTTCACTAAAAACTACAAGATAGCTGAAGTTTATTAATTTTTAAACTTTGGCTGCTGTATTTTTTAGATATTCAAATGTATCTCTTCAATATTTGTATAAAAACTGGTAATCAATTAATAAAAAACATGTAGAAAAAGAAATTATTAATCAGGTTTATTCTTAAAAAATAGGAACAAGTATATTAAAATTAAAAAATTATTAAAAAAAGATACGCCTGTGGATTTGATTGGACACGAGGATCTGGGAATCTTTGATGATTGATGGGGTTTCTTCTTACATGATTTGGATGGTACATATCTTAACACAACTTGACAGACAGTCCTTTACTAGGACTGCAAAAGCTGTCAAATTTATTTCTATAAAGTCAATAAATAAAAATTAGAACAATAAACCAATTTAAATTGTAATCAGTTAATGACAACTGTAAAAAATTGTCTGTATTGCTAGAAATAGTTTGACAAAAGCATTAACCCTTTCACTAAAATTCTATAGCATGCCATAAGAAAATATGATTTTCTAAAGAATATAAGAATATAAAAATATACATTCCTTTTATCAAGTGATATGTACTTCTTTAAGGCCCATTTCCACTATGAGCATGGAAAAAAGCATTCTTTGTTTGTTTTATTGTTTTTTTTTGCGCTTGCTTCAATTTTAACTGCTCACTTCAATCGAAGATCAATAAAAGAGAGAAAGAATGCTCTTTTCTACGCTCGTAGTGGAAACGGACCTTTAGAATCAAGTAAATTTTTTTATCAAGAAAATTAAAAATAAATTCACTTTAAGCACTTAACTGACTTCAGGAAAAAGTGGATATATCTACTTTTGGAAGTGAAAGGGTTAAATTGATATAAAATTATGAAACTTGATAAAAATACACAACTATATAACAAATATGAGTTATTAGAGTTTATAATAAATGATAAATCAACTTTGAAAAAAATTTTGGGTCTTTTTAAAAATAGACTGTAACTGTTGTTTGTCAGTGAAACTAACCTGGAAGCCCCCTTACAGCATTAAAAGGCAATAAAAAACAAAAGAGAAAAAGGATCTTTCAAAAAACAATAATAACCACAAGGGATTCCAGGTTAGTTTCATTTACAAAAATGGCTCAATGTCGCTTATTGGAGACCCAAATTTTTATAGAAATAATTTATGTTTTTGTCACATTTACAGGTTAAAAAAATGGTTTTCTTTGAAAAGTCGCTGTAAGCAGTTTTTTTCGTGAAACTAAATCGAAATCCCCCTTTCAGCACCAGGATAAAATAAAGAAATCAAGAGAAAGCGGATTTCTCAAAAAGTGATAGAAATAACAGGGGGATCCGGGTTAATTTCACAAACAAAAATCACTTCCAGTGACTTCTTGGAAGAAATCAAAAAATTTTTATCGTTCTTGAAAAAACCTTTACTCTTTTTTTTTTATTGTCTCCTAATGTTGTAAGGAAGATTCCAGGTTAGTTTCCCCACAAACAACAGTTACAGTCTCTTCTTGAAAAGACCCAAAATTTCTTGGGTCTCTTTAAGTCACTATAAGCGATTTTTTTCCATGAAACTAACCCAGACTCCCCATTTCAGCACCAGGATAGAATAAAGAAACTCAGAGAAAAATAATCTCATAAGAAGCGATAGTAACCACAAGGGGATCTGTGTTAGTTTCACCAAACAAAATTGCTTAAAGTAACTTTTATAAGAGACCCAACCACTTATGGTGACTTTTTGAAAAGATGCAAAAAATGGGTCTTTTGAAGAAGTCACCATAGGGATTTTTTCAAGAACTTTTTTGATCTCTTCAAAAAATCACTGTCAGTGATTTTTTTTCATGAAACCAACCCAGATATCCCCATGGTTACTATAGCTTCTTGTGAGATCTTTTTTCTTTTGGTTTCTTTATTTCAACCTGGTGCTAAAAGGAGTATTCCACGTTAGTTTCATTTAAAAAAAAAATCGCTCACAGTTACTTCTTAAAGACCTTGTTTTTTGGCTTCTTCTTTATTCCTTCTTGGTGGTCTAAAGATATTCCTTGTTAGTTTTACCAACAAAAAACAGTTGCAGTTGTTTCTTGAAGAGACCCCACCTACTTTGGCAAAAATCAATTAAGACAAACAATTTTTAATTTGATTTATACTACATTAAAAAAAACTTTACACTGTATTAAACAAAAGTTGTTTATACTACTACTCACAGTTTAAAAATGTTTATACTTAAAAAAATCTTTAGAAGTAATGAATTTCAAGCAATTTCTTCAATAATTTAGGTCCATCATATAAAACATACTATATACTAATTTTTTCATCAAACACACGATTTATACTATTAATATAAAACAAAAAAAATGTTTATGCTTATTAAGTACCGGTAATCCAAATAAAATAAAATACCCATTCATGAAAATATTCCCTAACACAGCTTCAATAGCCTTATTTGCTGGTTTGTTTTTTTTAAATCAGCAGCAGTCTTTGCAATTTCTTGCAATACAATAGTTATTTCTCATCAGATAAGTGGAAAGAAATAAGAAGGCCAACAGCACTATATTTTATCACGACTATCATTATTCCACCTGACTACTACGATAGCAAATTGCACAATACACAATGCGACTCGCGAGGAAAGAAGATTGTGATTGGTTTATTCGTGCTGCACACATGACGTAAGTTTTTTTTACCCACCAGAGGGCAGAGACATGGCGTGGTAATCAGAGCGTATTAGAGCGTCAAACCAGAGCCGTTTAAAATAAAGTTCAGGTTCAGGTTTGAAAATTTAATTTTTATGGGTTCAGCTCCGTTTCGGGTTAAAAAAAATACTAATAATAACGGTCAATACCCGGGTTTAAGGATCTGGTTCAGATTTGTTTCGACGCCCTGGTATAAACAATCAGGGCTTGAGAAAACTTAATTGGTAAAATATAACGACATACAGACGAGAGAGATTTTTGCTTTTGTTAATTTGCAAATAGTAAAACTAACAAAAAAAATTATTGGAATCAACAATACAAAAATAGCTTTTTTCAAATAAGTTAGGTTCACTTTTTTTAAAAAATATCATATGGTCTTATACCCGCATATGATGCTAATAGTATTGAAAAAAATTGGGTGAGCAGCAATTATTCGCATTTTTTTGGTTGTAAACATATTGCTTTTTTATTTTTATGTGTGTTGTGACGTAAATGGAAACACTATTGTATGTCACATGACTAAGGAGAAAATCTCTTTTCTTTGTTTTCTTTGTCTCATATATATAGAAAAACCACGTTGTACTGTAAGCATGTTTTGAGTACAGTAATAAAGAATTAAAGACAGTTTCCGAACTGAATAGTTTATTAAAACTAAAGCATTGTGTTAAAAAGGAAAACACAACAAATTGGCGACGAGGATAAAGACAAAAGTTAATTTTGTCAAAGGTAACGATTAACTTAGATAAAAGAAAATGACTAATAAGGAAATAATTGAAGTGATGCGAAAACCATAGGCGTACCAGCCCAAAAAATTTGGGGGGGGCAATGAAGTTTTCCCCAAATCATGATTTTCTAGTACTTTATGGATAGGACAAAAAAATTGTCTGAGATTCTTGGACGGGGAAGAAATTTCGTCCTGAAATCATGGTGATCTCTAAAAAAAAAGGTCTTCACCAGAAACTCCTGACTTTGCTCAAATTTTTTATATCGCTGTCCCAAAAATTATGCTCTTGCCCAAATATTTTCTTGTCACTGCCCGAAAAATTTGAATTTTACCCAAATCTTGGAAACTTGGGGCAATTGCCCCCTGCCCCCCCGGTAGGTAGGCTACGGCTATGATTAGATCAACAGCAAATCCAGCTTCAACTCCAAAGAGAACAGTTAGAACAATAGAATAACGCTATCTTGCAAGCGTTACAAATGATAACCAGACAAGAAAGACCTGCTAAAAAGACTAATTAACAAGTAGCAGAAGTTCAACAAAATTCTTACTCAGTGCCAAAGTTTTCAGGATTTGATCCATCGAACGAGTTATGGAGTGACTAAAAGCCCACTTCGTATCTGAAAAGAAGATAGCCAAAATCTTCTTAACGAACCAGTCAGTGACTACATATAAATTGCTTCAAAATCTATCCTCCCAACAACAACCTCCGGTGGACATAAATGAAGCGGAAATGGATATGTTAAGACATTTCATGGCTGAGCAATTTGACCCGAAATTATTTGCGATTCGGGAACGTTATAAGTTTTAGAGTAACTTAAAACGCAAACCGGGCGAATTTATCACAGATTTGGCTGAAAGAATTCGACAAGACGCTCTAACGTCTGAATTTTCTGATATCAACAATCTGCAAGATGACGCTATGTGCACGCGATTTATTTGCTCCATGTAAAAT
Organism: Diplosoma virens; assembly: GCA_963680785.1. NCBI lineage: Eukaryota > Metazoa > Chordata > Ascidiacea > Aplousobranchia > Didemnidae > Diplosoma > Diplosoma virens. Next base: position 26,298,170 of record OY796885.1, on the reverse strand, counting down.
GAAACCTTGAAAGCCGTTTTTAAAGAAAAAGAAGGCGAACTAACTTTCGCAAAAGCCATTCAAATTGCGATCGAAATCAAGGAACCTTCAAAAGTTGCCAAAGAGACGGTGAATCCCACAAACGAAACATTTTCAGTGCGTGTGAAGCCGACAAAACTGCCGGGAAGAACGACAACAAACCAATCGGTAAATAAACCTAATGTAACTGTATCACCATCACCTTATGACAGATGCGGTAAAATAGGGCACACAGGTAAAAATGTGTCGTTATGAACTTTTTGTGTGTAACTTTTGTAAAAAAGTAGGTCATATTGAACGTGCTTGCCTTAAAAAGAAAAAGGACACAGCACAGCAAGTTCAAACAATTAACCTGAGTTCACTCCAATGTTGAAAAAACGATTTACGTAGATAAAAAAGAAGTAACGTTTGAAATAGATACTGGGGCCGAAGATAGTTTTATGTCAAAAACTAACTGGTTACAATTGGGACAACCAGAGCTCCAGCCATCTCCAAAGACATATGTTAAGTTTGCTACATGTATCGTCAGCAGCCGCGGTCTATTTCTTTTATCAGTCTATAGCTGTCGTTATTAGCTTACCTTACGTATATCTATATCATACTTAATCTTTAAGCATATGAGAAAATTTTATTGACAAGGTCCAAGTGAAGGCAATTCAGAACAAGCAGAGCTAAATAAAACCAATTTTAAAAATATTCAGTGACTACGCTACCGACCACGTGCATTACAAACTCAAACCAAAACTAAAAAAAACAGAAAGAAAAATTCAACACAGTTAGATGCACACGGATCAAGCAGAGAGTCATAAATGTTGCCATTATACAAATTGAAATTCCGTTTCTACCAACATATGAGTCAGCTTCTGGACATAATTTACCAGTGCTTGGTGTGTTTAAACCACAATCAGTGTCTTCTCCAAAAGACAACAACTATAAAGTTTGTGATATTGATTTTGCAGTCACGGAACTACCTCATTTCAGTTCAGTTCAGTTCAGTTCAGTTCAGTTTTCTTTTATTTCTGCTCCGCCACATGAACAAAATAACAAAATGTTGAAAAGTTTGTGTGTTGTTAAAGACGGGGTTAGAAAAAGGAAGAAGCAACAAAACGAGTTGACGTTGTGTCTTGCTAATTAGCGATGAAAGGTGTGACTTGTTGTTTAATATAGAAGCAAGGTTGCTTCACCTCATTATAAAATTGTTTAAATAGAAAGAGAAGAAAAGAAAAAAAATGTATAGGACCGAGGTTATTTGCTTAATAAAACACTGCTATGGGGGCGGTGCAATGGTGGGACCATAGCAGAGTTCGGCTGGATGAATATGATCAGTCCTTAAAAATATGTAAAAGCATGAACATATTCTACCAGCCCAACAGGCAAACAAACCCACCGAAAGAAATCCTGTTGCGGATCATAAGATCATTTCTCGAACAAAAACCTCAGTAAGAAAAATACAAAAACAAAAACATTACACCATTAGTAAAAAAAAAAAAAACAAACAAAAAGAACACAAGAACAACATAAGAAAACAATAAAAAAAAATAAAATAAAAAAAAAAATAAAAATAAAAAAAAATAAAAAAAATAAAAAAAAATCTACAAAAACCGATGCAAAGTAGTAACAATAAATAGTAAAATAAAATTTATGCAATAGCTAAAAAAATTGTTCAGGTAGAAACAAGAGTGATCCTGAAGAACTTTTCTTGAGTCTTTTCTTGACCGTTGTAGAGTTGAAGATTTTCAAATTGTTCAGTTGTTTTCCTGAAACACAAGAAAAGGAAGACCAGCAAAAGATATTAAATGATGACCTACGTAACAGTTTATTGGTTTGATTGTTGTTCAAGGAAGAATGCTTTAGATTTTTTAACAAATGTACTTAAGGATTTACATAGTTTTATTTTTTCAGGTAATTCATTCCAAATTTTTGGGCCAATGTATCTTATTGATTGTTTTGTTACTGTGTTTTTGCATGATATAGGTATGATTTGAGAGTTACTTCTAGTAATTACAGTGGAAGTTTTTCTTTGAAATATATTGTTAAATGCTGACGGTAATTGCTTATGGAATGATTTGTACATGAAAATTGAAATATTTAATTTATAGAGTTGTTGTATATTAAGAATATTATCTTTTGTTATTTCTTTGTTGCGTTTTTTTGCGGGATTAGTGCAGATTATCATATTAATAAACTTGTTGCAGATTTTTTGTAATTTATTAAGTAACCCAGAGTGTCCATAGCACCAAGTTGTAATGCAATACCTTATATGACTCAGAATTAGTGAATGAAAAAGTGTAAGTAGAGCTTCTTGAGTTAGAAAAGGCTTTACTCTCATTACTGCGTATAACGATGATTTTAGTTTGCTGATTAGCATTGCCATGTGGTCTTTCCATGTTAGGCGTTCATTGAATATAACACCTAGCAATTTGACTGAAGTGACTCTTTCAATTTGATTTTTTCTAATAGTTAAAACTGAATCTTTTGACAATGTTTTTGTGGTACGAGAGCTAAATAAAATGTATTTTGTTTTTTTGACATTAAGGGAAAGCTTATTTGCTATTAGCCAGTTGTCAATGTTTTCGAGTTCTTTATTTCCTTTTTGAAATAATAAATTATTGTTTTTTGCACTAAGGATGATCGTTGTATCATCAGCAAAAGACAGGTTGTTGCTATATTTGAGACATTTTGAGAAGTCATTAATGTAAATTATAAACAAGAGTGGACCGAGTATTGAGCCTTGAGGTACCGAGGAAGAAATAGGTTCTATATTTGAAATACTTGAATTATAATCAACTTGTTGGGTTCTTCCAAATAAATAACTTTTAAACCAATCATGAACTGTGCCTCTCACACCATAATGATACAATTTATTTAGTAATATTCCATGATTAATAGTGTCAAAAGCTTTAGACAGGTCAAGAAAAATTCCAAGGCTATTCATTTTTTCTTCAAATGATGTTGCTATTTGATCAGTAAGCAGGGAAGTAAGATGACAAGTTGAGTGTCCTCGTCTAAAACCGAATTGATTTTCACTAATCAAGTTAAACTTATTTAAAAAAGAATATAAACGAATATAGACAAGTTTTTCAATTATTTTAGAAAAACAGGAAAGTAAGCTGATAGGCCTGTAGTTAGAAACATCTTTGGGACAACCTTTTTTAAAGAGGGGAATTACTTTGGTGTGTTTAAAGCAAGAGATAAATTTTCCTTGTGATAAAGATTGATTAAAGATGTAGTTAAGAATGGATATTACATTTTTAGGGAGATGTTTAAGTATAAATGAAGGTATACCATCCCAACCTGAACTCAACTTTGGCTTTAAAGTAGTTTGATTTCTTGTGGGCATGTTGGATAAAAAAACATGGAAGAGGGGTTTGAAGAACCTAAGTAATCTTGATAGTTAGCAGCAGAAGCAGGGAGCTGAGATATCAGTTTACATGAGATAGTAGAAAAGTGTGTGTTAAATGTGTTTGCTATTTCTTTAGGTTTATATATCATTTTTCCAGCTTCTAAGATACAATTAGTTTTACTGATGTTTGCTTTAGTCCTTCCCAAAATTTCATTAATGGTTTGCCAAGTTTTTTTTATATCATGTTTATAATTTTTAAATTTGTTCTTAAAATATTCTCTTTTTTTTTGCTTAATAAGATGAAAATATTGATTTCTAATTTTTAGATACTTTTCTTTTGCTAATAAGTTATTTTTTGTATATATTTTTTATGTAATCTGTCCTTTTTGTGAAGTAAGCTCCAAAGCTCTTTGTCAAACCATTGGCTATTCTGTTTTTGATTTTTTGATTGTTTAAAAAAATTTTGGTTAAATTTATTTAGAAAAATATTTTGAAGGTTTTGAAAAGCTAAATCTGGGTCAGAAGATGTAGCAACATTACTGTAGTCAATATTTTCGAGAGAAGCTTGAAAATTTATTAGATTAGAAGCAGAAAAGAATAAATTTTTGATTGGACAGGATTGTCTTAATTTACCAATTTCAGATATTTGAAAAATAGGAAAATGGTCAGAGACACTATGCACTAATATGCCGCTTGTTATATCGACACAAGTTATATTTGTCCAAATATGATCAATGGTGGAAGCACAATTATTTGTTAGTCTTGTGGGGCGATTGATTAAAAGAAAAAAATTATTATTAAACATTGTGTCTGTTAAAATTTCAGTGCCAGGGTCTTTTTGGTCAATGAGATTAATGTTTGTATCACCCATTATGTACACATTTTTGTTATGTTTTAATTTATTAAAGACAAAATTGAGGTATTCAAAAAATTTATTTAGAGATTTTGTATCTTTCTTAGGTGATCGATAGATTGTCCCACAGGTAACAACCTTATGGTCAAAGTAAATATCTATGAAAATTGATTCAAAGATTTTTTCATCCATTATATTTAAATCAGAACGTATGTCAAAGATCAGGTTTTTTTTTATGTACAAAGCTACTCCACCACCTTTATTATTTTTACGAGGATTTGACAAATAAATGTAATTCTTTAAATTTTTGTACTGTCCTGTTGAGTTAGGTTTTTCCCAAGTTTCATTAACTGCAATTATATGTGGACTAAAATCTAGAGCAGATATCAAACACTCAAACTTGGTAAAATTATTGGGGTTAATAAGTGATCTCATATTGATGCATATTGATGAAAAAGTATTTTCACTGGAGTTTTTAAGGAGTATTGCTGCTTCATTTGAGCTTAAATAACTATCATTTCCTAATGAACAAATTTGTGTTTCAGTGTCATTGGATACTTCTGTACAAATTTCTGAAAAAAGTTGGTTTAATTTTTTTGCATCATAGCTATGTTTTTGTTGATTTAGATCAGTTGTAAAAAGGCTTGAAAAATCAGAAGATTCTAAAGCATGAAAAGGAAATAAGGTTGCAGAGCAATTAAGACATAGAGATTTGTTTAAAGAATTTTTTGTATTAGAATGCTTATTAAAACATTGAGAGTGATAGTTTTGATTGCAGGAGTTACAAAGTGAAAATAGTTGTTTTTTTTTAATTTGTTGTTTACATTCAAAGCAAATAATTATTTGGCTATTACTACTACACATCAGTTATATAAACAAACACAAAAAAGAAAAAAATTTACACAGACAAACAAAAAAATTAACAAAGAGAGAATATCAAAAATAAAAAATGCTAAAATAGCTTCTATTAAATTTATTAAATTAAATGCAAAATTTACTAATAGGTAAAAAAAAATAAAATTATTATGAGATAAGGGTACATGAAACCAGCCAATTTATAAAGATATATTAATAATTTTTTGTATTGGGAAAATTTTTAGTTTAGACTAAATAATAAAAATTAACCAATTCAGTATAGAATAAAAAAGATAGATCATTGTTTTACAGTTTGTGCATAACTGAGTTCACTTTTAATTTTAGTTATATCAATAAAATCATCAATTACCTTTTTTTTATTGTTATGAAAAACAAAAATCTCACCCTTCCAACTCCAAACTGGGCATTGTTTAAATTCCAAGCGAGCTTTCTCTAATAGCTGCAGTCGACGTTTTGTAAGGGATTCTGTGATGATCATTTTAGTTCCTTTGAGAAGTCTTTTTTTTCTATATACTTCATTTTTTTGTGTCCTACAAATGAACTTGACAATAACTGGGGTGCCTTTTTTTGAGGGTAGTGGATGTGCAATGTCAAGATCATTTGCCTGTAAAGGTGAATCAAGTTGTAAATGTTCATTTAAAGTATTACAAACAAAATTTTCTATTTCTAAATACTTCCCCGGTTTTGATTTTGGTACGTTTTCACATCCATGAATGACCAAACAATTTGACCGACTATATTGCTCAAGGTCATCTTGTCTTCTTTCTACAGCAGATAACCTTTTCATGGTTGAATCAATCATCTGCTGCAGTTTTAGGAGAGCTTCTTTCATCCCATTGAGCTCATTCTTTTGTTCATCATTTTTTGATACATCTGTAACACAAATTTTGGAGGCAGCATCTGATCTTGGATTTTTAGATTTATTTTCATAATTTGATTCATAAACTGCCAACCTTTTTTTCATTGATTCCATTTCAATTCTAATCTTTTTTAAATCCTCCATTTTTTATGTTTGTTAGAAAAATAATAAAATTAAAAGTTTTTAATTTAACAATTGAGTACACCCAATAAATTACAAAGAAATTTGGCTTTAAAACTATACACCACCTATTCCATGTACCTTATTCAAATAGAATCATTTGAATTTATTGGGTAGAAACGTCATTGTACAACTCGGAATATCTGTCGATTATTTGTTTTATCATGAAAAAGTAAAAAACTTCGTCGCAACTAGTAAGCTTATTTATAAATAAATGTATTGAGAATGATACTAGCTTGCAAAGTGCATGTAAACAATTATGCAAATCGTTTCTTGAAGTGTTCAAAAATGAACTTGGTTGATTAAAAAATATCGAACTTGATGTTAAGTTTAAATCTGATGCTGCCCAATTTTTTCCAAACCGCGTCATGTACCATTTGCAATACAGGAAGATTTTTCTCATGCTTACGAGCAAGACATTTCCAAAGGGGTGTGGGAACCTGTTCAGTTGAATCATTAGGGCACACCAGTTGTACGTATAAGAAAAACTTCTGATCACGGCAACGCTGATGCCTTGAACCGTCTACCCATGGGGCCCGACGAGCAATTTGACACGGAAGAACAAGATGTTTATGATAATAACCCATTTAAAGAAGGCATGTCATGCTACGCACTAATCTGTGGACCTAAACAAACCGAAAAACCACGTTGGGCGCCTGCTTCGTATTGGGACCACGCAATACAAATATTAGGATAACCTCTCGCGGTCACATCTGGCGTTGACACGTAGACCAACTGCGTAAACGGTTTGCTGATATTAGTAATTCTGGGGACAACACTATGTTGGGAAATGGGGGTAACCAGAACAAAACTAATACTGATAAGGTAAACCGGCCTAAGAGGAAAATCAAAACTAAAGTCCCTTATGATGTTTAACGGGTAAATTTCAAAGAGACACATCTTCCACAAATGTATTATTGTTAAAAGTATTTTTGTATTAATCGCCGTTTCGAAAATTATGTGGGAGGTGTTGTGATGTAAATGGAAACACTATTGTATGTCACATGACTAAGGAGAAAATCTCTTTTCTTTGTTTTCTTTGTCTCTATATATAGAAAAACCACGTTGTACTGTAACATGTTATGAGTACAGTAATAAAGAATTAAAGACAGTTTCCAAACTGAGTAGCTTAATAAAACTAAAGCAATTTGTTACTCAAAGAGCTTTTTAATGAGCGCCATCTGTTCAAACGAAACTCCAAAACTAAAGATAACATACACAGTACAATTGTAAATTTTGTAATAACAACACGACAAATTTGTTTTAAAACTAAAGCATTGTGTTAAAAAGGAAAACACAACAATGTGCAATTAAGTTAATTTATTTGGAATGGACATTGAAATAGTGGTTGCAGTTGGTTAAGTCAAAATTTATTACACTTAGTAAATTACTGTTAGGCTAAAATTACTTTTTAAAAAGGGAATTTTCTTTGATGGTCAAAAAAAAATATAAAAATTCCATTAAAGCAAAGAAATACCTACCATTTCAAGTTTTAATTCATTTTTTATCCGACTTCGTTGTTTTCGTAATTAAACAAATTCAAGATCTTTTTTTGGTCTTCACTTTAAATTTAAGACGAAATTTTTTCTCGTTTTCGTAAAATAGTAGGGGGAACGTAAAACCAATGGGTCAAAAACAACAATTTGGCCGCTAACGCAGAAGTTTAAGGCAGAAAACACCTACTTTTTTACAAAAATCTACAATCATATTCACCGCAGGCCACTCAGTATGGAGCAATTACTCATAAATAAAAAATAATTAACAAAAAAAGAACTACCACAAATTGCTCAATCACATGAATGGGACCTATGGATCATGATTAATCACAATTTAAAAACAATTTTAATGAATCAAAATAGCACGCGATTAAGTTAAAGGAGCCAATGTTTGGTAGCATAAACTTTTAATTAGTACACCCAGAACTCGCTATTTTTTTCCTTTTACTTTTTAATAGTTGATATAAAATAGCTGATTAAACTAAGAACGACAATTAATTTTAAGGTTTGGTTAATTAACTTGTCCAAAATAACAAATAATAAGTAGTAAATATACTTTAAGTTGTTTGTTTGAAATATAAAAATAAGTTCGCACTTAAAAATAAAAGTTATGGGGAGATAAAAGATTATGGAGATATTTTTATTTTTTGTCTAGAATTAAGAGTAGATTAAATTAAAAAACTTTTATTCTTATTCTTGTCACACTCAACCGCAAAGCACTCAACCAAATTCTTACTCTGGTCACACTCACACGAGACTTGGGAGTAGCAAAACCGAGACAAGACGAGACTTGGGAGTACCGAGACAAAACGCAAGACTTTACATAATTTATTTTGGTTTAAGCGGGATTGTGGAGTCAGAGTCGGAGTCGCATGTTTTTGGTTGGAGTCGGAAGCGAAGTAACTTTTTTTGGTGATGCTGAAACCGGAGTCGCTTTTTTAGATGTGCTAAAGCTGCTATGGGATTTGTATTTTTCTTTGGTCACTCCAACTCCAATTTTTGGTTATAGCTGGAAGCTATAGTTTTATTTATTATCTGAATGATTTAAAAATAAGCAAGCAAAAATACGGCGAGTACTTGGATAGGTCATTTTTTGGACTTTCATTTGAAGCGCAAACTAAAAACGAGTTTGGCTTTATATTGACGTCTAAATTGGCTATTTATTTACAAAATTAGACTTAATTTTCGGTTTGGGAGTTGTTTTAAAAAATTTAACTAAAGATAAAAAAGATTTTTATTCGAAAAAATGCGCCGAAATGTGCTTCATTAGTTAACGGTTTTGAAAGTCAAGTCACGAATAAAAAGAAAGTTTACATTTGAATTCAGTCTTTTTTAAAATGGCGAGATTTTTTTAAGAATTTCGGAAACTTGTAATCTCTTATCATTCCTAATACTTATAATATGCATTAACTTAACATAAAAACAGTGCTTTGGTCAGCGGTTGAGTGTGACCAGAGTAAGAATAAAAGTTTTTTAATTTAATCTACTCTTAACTCTAGACAAAAAAAGTTCTATAAAAAGCTAACTCTGCAATTACTAAATTATATAAGGACGTATTGCTTCTTGTTTGCTGGACCCTCCCTGGTTATAAAGTGTGACTTATAACCAGGGTTGTGGATTCAAAAAAATTTCTTTCGTTTTCCGTATTTAGAGAAGATTTTTTTCCGACTCCGACTCCAGTTCTTAAAAAATTTACGATTTAAACTTTGACTGTAAAACATCTAAAAATATGACTTCGATTTCATTCCTAAACGTGGGACTCCAGCGATTTCGATTTCACAATCATGGAGACCTAATTGTCAAGTGCTTAAAGGCGTTAAAGCGTCGTGATTGTGATCGACATGATGTTGGTTCAAAACCTACTCAAGCCATTCTGTTGTGTCCTCAGAAAAAACACTTTTATGGCACTTCCTTTGCTTGATGGTCTTGGCAAGCAGTTCTAAATTTCAATCATATTTTTATAAACTAAAAAACAATCAAAAAATTTCTATCGGACAGCGATATCTGGGCATTTCCGGGAGAGGGTCTGGGTAATTACTTGCCTATGTACAGCGCCTCCGTCGCATTCCTGCGAGTCAAGAGGATAAATATAGGGATAAAATGTAAAAATGTAAAATCATTTAGCGTAAATAAAGTCTCCAAATGCAATAAGGAATCCGATTTCCAACTTCACCAAATCTAAAAAACCGACTCCTATTTGCGATTTCGACTGCATCTAAGAAAGTACTGCGACTCCGGGGACTCTGACTCCACAACCCTACTTATAACTATATTGTTGAGTCGAGGTTGCTATAGCCGCATATTTTAGGGTGAAGTTGGACCCCTTTTTTACATGTGCTGAAGTTATAGAGTTGTATTATTAGATTTCGTGGAGTCGGAATTGAAAATTTTGAATTAGTGGAGTTGAAAAATAATTTCTCTAACTTCACAACCTTGGTTTAACTCTTTAAGGGACACAAGTAAATCAAAGCAGTTTATTAAAGTTTCTATTTTATGTAGTTCGTGTATATGGTGTCTAAAAAAACAAAATTAAAAAAAAATTTTTTGTTTATTTTTTATAAAATTTGTATGGTACATATGTGTACCATTGTCCCTTAGGGAAAAATACAAATTTGAAAACGTGATTTTGATAAAAAAATTAGGAAGTCGCATATAAAGTTGTCTTTACTTGTAATTACATTACTAACTTATAGTACAAATCACTTCTGCATAGTTTTTTTTTTGGTTGACTTATGTAGACGTATTTTCTATAGCAGGGGTGGCCAATTTCAGATCGTTCGAGATCGACTACAAAATTTCTTACAAGCTCGCGATCGACCGGTCAATGATGCGTTGCAAAAAAGCCAAAACTTTCCTTTTACTTTTTCGGTACTATACCTCATATCTTTAATGCATATTACTGCTGTCAACAGAAATAAATTATTGATAAAAATCGTTTATTATAATAATTGGTCACTTCGGTTTAATGAATAAACCAGCAAGTTAATTATGAATGAATTAAACACAAAACGAATAATACACAGTTCATTTAGTGAGATGTTTGAGTCATCATATTGTTGACCAGCTTTTCATAATCAGGAGTATAGCCTATCCCGTCAAAGACAACTTCAAACAATCGGCCAAGTGGGAATCGGTTAGTACAGAACGTTGTTTAGTTTTAATAGCATTCATAAATGAAAACGCGGATTCACATAAATACGTTGACCCAAAACAAGAATGGATATATTCCGCACATTTTTTCAAGTTGTTTCAAACCAACGAACCTTCATAAGTCTGGTTCGGATGCCCGGGCCTTGAGGAACACGTCTACTTTCAGTGCTAACATTTCCATTTCAAGGTCACCTCTTTCCAACGCAAATACGTCACTTATTTGTTGAGAAACAGATGACACGTTTAAATTTCTGTGCAATACTTTTTAAATGAAGTGTAAATATGTGTCCCCCTCGTCCTTTCTTTCAAAGTTATAACACCAAACACTTCCTCTTTAACTGTCCAATCATTAAATACCATTCTAATGAACACAACAATTTGAGCCGCATCTCTGATATCCGTCGACTCATCAAGTTGTAATGAAAAACATTCGCATTTGGTAAAATCATTTCTAAGCTGGTCTGCCACATTTTCACTCATCTTTTCTATTTTCCTCATCACAGTGTTTCTTGATAATTGTAGGTCTTTAATTGCATTTTTAATTTCACTCTATTATAAATATTCTGAAAAAGACTATCTGAAATTTTTAGAAAACATTCCTTCAGCAATTCTCCATCTGAAAATGCCTTGCCTTTCTTTGCTAAGAAACAACTGGCTTTGAATGAGGCCAAAGTAGTTGCCTTTGACGATGTGCAAAATAGTTTTAGGCTTCTTTGCTGTCCACGTAGATTACTTTTAAGTTCATTAAATTTTATCTTTCTCACTTCACTTCCGAGGGGAAAATCGTCGTTATAGTTTGCATGGCGTGTCATAATATGTCTTTCGATATTTCCTTTTTTAGGCAAAGCAAGAGCTAAATTACAAATAAGACAGGTACAGTTGTTGTTTACCATTAGGCAGAAGTAAGCCAGCTCCCATTCTTCATTAAAGTGGTACGTTTTCTTCCTCTTTACAGCACTCATTGTAAAAATTAGACTAGGCTACGACTGAAATACAACAAACACACCGTAACTGAAGCAATGAATTAACACTTTGTTACTGTTAGGGCTAATCGGCAAACATTCTTTCCATTTTTACTTCTAACACGTCACAAATGATATCTATCATATACATCACAAATGATATTTTGGCGATCTATCACTTGATAGCTCGCGATCGACCGGTCGATCGCGATCGACTTGTTGGCCACCCCTGTTCTATAGGCTACAATCCAAAATTCCAAAAAAATTTAATTATTTCAATAATTCAATTAGTTAGTTGGGCCTGCAGTAGCCTAAAGGTTGGTTACATATCCTATTAGGATATCTATGGTTGGTTCACACTAAAAGCGGAAACGGAAAATTTAAAAACGTAGCGGAAAATTCCGCTTTCTGTTTGCTTTTTCTGCTTCCGCTTTCAGTGAGCACCACATTAAAATGTTAGCGGAAAATACGCTTTTTTTCGCCAAGTATGACTGGGGAGTCACAGTTGACAATTTTTAAATTTAGTCGACGGTTGCTATTCAAAACCATGTGGAAAACATCTTGCCATGAAACTATTTAAACTTGATATCCTGGTCGCGAGCTAAACATTCAACTTTTTATCTTTCATACGTTTCTACCTTTTTTTATTGGTCTAAATTCAATATTCCTAAATTTTATGATGTTATTTTATTATAGAAGCACTTATAGATGTAGACAGATACAGCAAAGCATACATTTTATCAAAGCAATTACACTCTTTTACTGCACAATTGACAAATCACAATTAAAAGATGGAACATTTTTAAAAACAATGTAGCTTACATTTTTTTATTAATAATGATTAAATCTCATTTGAAAACGGAATGTAAAAAAAGTATGCAAAAAAAAGTATCAAAAAACTTTTTGATTTGTAAAACGACTTAAAATATGCATGGAAAATAAGTATGTTCAACTGCTGTTGTAAATTGTTGCTTTTTTTAAAAAAACACATGTACAATATAATAAACCTTAGCAAAAAAAAAAAAAAATGGAGTCTCTTTAAGAAGTCACTGTAAATGATTTTTGTTTGTGAAACTAACCCGGATCCCCCTGTGGTTACTATCGCTTCTTGAGAGGGTCTTTTTCTCTTGGTTTCTTTTTTATTCCATCCTGATGCTAAAAGAGGGATTCCGGGTGAATTTTACTGAAAAAAAAATCGCTTACGGTAACTTCTTCATGAGACCCAAAAAATGTTATGTATCCATAATAATAATTTTTTCGTTTTAACAAATTTAATAATTTTCTCGTTTTCTCGTTTTAACAAAAAATAGTTTTAACAAATTACTATCACATTTTATACTTGAATCTTATTGTATTCACTTCTTAAAAATTTAACAACAACCATAACAAAGAAATGAGCTAACAAAAACAAATCTGGAACTAAATATTAAACACATACTGTACTGTATATAAATCTGAAGCATATTAACATCTGATTTATAGTAAGTAGTAAAACATCATTACGATTTGGTTACACACTGAATTCAATTTATTGATAAATTTTTAGACAATTGTGCATACATCATAAAACAATCTCTACTCATGTTGAATTGGCACAAAACTTGTACATTAAAATTGGAAAATTTACAAGGCTACTTTAAGTTACATTGAGAAAAATACTTCAAACACATACACTTCAAAATGCACACTTGCTTGTTACAAATGACATCAACCATGTTTTACTAACAGCAACATTTGCCATCAACACTATATCCAGTGATGGGATTCAGGGGGTTCGCACGGGTTTGCGCGAACCCATTCTTGTTTTTTTTACAGACATTAGACCTTTGTTTCTCAATCGCTGTCTGCCAAAAATATTCCAGTTTACGCCTCAATTGCAGAATTGTAAGGCTCATCGGTTATTACGGAATAAAACATAAAATTCAAAGCTGGTTGAAAACTACATGTTCAGTAATTTGCAGCATTGTGACGTAAAACAAAGCCCGAATTTCTACAGAAGTGTGGTATGCAGAACAAAGCATTTAAGACACTAAATACTTCATAGACAGTGAACTAGCCTAGAAGTCAGTAGGTTCACTTCAAAAAACTTGCAAATAAGGCAGATAGTTTAGGTAAGTTTAGCATTGTTTGTTACATTGTACTTTGTTTTGCAGTTTTGAAACGATAATATAAATAAAGTAAGTATATAATTTAAATTAATTGACTTTCTATAGTGAGATAGTCTTATTAACTGGTCACTAGTATTTTTAAACTCAAAACTGTAAGACTGGAACCCTAAAATGAAGAGGCAACAAAATATTTTACAGTGCTTTCGGAAAATTTCAAGAACTGAAGTTAGTGTTGATGAAACGTGTGCATCACAAAATAATCAACAAACATTGGATCATGATATTACTACCCAGGATTCAGATGCTTTGAAAAGTAATGGTAGCAAGACGAGTGAAGTCTCAAACCTTCCAGAATGCTGGAGTATAAATCAATTTAAAAGTTTTAAAAAAAAATATGATGGATTAATCGTTCACAATAAAAAACTTGGTTGTGATTACTGTGGCAGATTTGCTTCGACATCAGTACATACTAAAGGGCTTCACTTGTCAATGGAATGGGCTAACTGCAGAATTGTAGCGTCAGGAAAGAATAAAGAAGTTCAACAAGCTTCTTTAAGAAAAAAGATGAATTTACACTTCTCTTCCCAAGTGCACCATGATTGCGTTAAGCAGTTAAAGGATTGTTCAAATAATATGGTAAAATGCATTGATAACTTAAATGAGAAGCATATGGATTCTACGATTAAAGTTTTTAATACAGTGTACAGTTTGGCAAAAAGAAGCCGCCCATTTTGTGATATTGAACATGAGATTGAGCTGCAAATAAAAAACGGTGTAGATATGGGTGTAGGACTTCATTCTCGCAAAACTGCTGTGAAAATAGTAGACCATATTGCCACGCAAATAAGAAAAGAATTATTCTCAAAAATCATTGAAAAAAGTTTAAAAATCTGTATTATTATTGATGAAGCCTCAAACGTGTCAAGTAAACCCGTCCTTGTAATATTTATAAAGATCGAGGATTGCAATATTTCTCCAATGATTTTTTTGGATTTGGTTGAATTGGGAGGACAGGGAGCAGAAGAAATCTATTCATGTTTATTAAATAGCTTGCATCTTGTTGGATTCGATAAAGAATATTTGAAAAATCATCTAATCGCTTTCTGCTCAGATGGAGCAAGTGTAATGCTCGGTCGGAGATCTGGAGTAGGCATAAGACTAAAAAATGATTTCCCTAATATTATTCTTTGGCACTGCTTAAGTCATCGCCTGCAACTAGTTTTAGATGACTCTGTCACTGATATAAAGCAAGTAAACCACTTTAAGATTTTTATGGATAAAATATACACTATTTTTCATCAATCAAATAAAAACCAAATGGAACTTTTTAAAATTTCTGAAGAACTTGGACAGCAAATTATAAAGATTAGTAGAGCTTTCGGGCCTAGATGGTGTGCTTGCAGCTTAAGGTCTGCACTTGCTGTATGGCGTGCTTATTCTTCTTTGTGGAAATATTTCTCTAACTCGACAAAACATTCAGGAATGGCTAACCGTCTTAGCAACAAATATTTTCTAGATGATGTAGCTTTAATGATAGATATACTACAAGAATTGTCCTTTCTTTCTGAAGCTCTTCAAGGTAGATGTGTAACTTTGACACAAGCCGAGAAATTAATATTAAGAACTATTAAGGCATTTGAACTACTCATAGAAAATAAAGGGATATTTGAAAAGAAAATTGATGACAGAATTGCTTCTGAAGAAATTAAAAACATCCATCTTATAGAAAACCATAAATTTGGTTGCCTTCCCCAGAAAAAGCTACTTGAGGTTATAATTGAAAACATGCGAAAGCGACTGATAGATAATGAACATTTGACATCAAAAAATAATGACCAGGAAGGCATTGAATTTTATCAAGTGATTAATTTGTTAGAGCCAGATACCTGGAATATTCAGGAAGTTGTTGTGCCCTGGCTAGTTGCAGAAGAAAAACTGTATAGATTCAGTGACATTTTTCATTACAAAATTTCTATTAATGATTTCCGTGATTATGTGGAAAGTGTACTGCAAAATTTCAAAGACCCCGGTAATACCTCAAAGTGTTCAAAAAGCCAAAGCTATTATAAACACTATTGCTGTCAGCTCTGCTGAAGCAGAAAGAGGTTTTTCCAGAATGAATCATATTTACTCAGACAAGAGAAATCGTCTTACGGTTGAAAACGTAGCAAATTTGATGACAATTAACCTTGTTGGTCTCCCTTTTGAGACATGGAATGCCAGTCCTTTTGTCAAAACATGGCTAAGAAAAAACCACAGTGCTGATGATCCAAGGTTAAAGCACAAAGTACTTAAGGAATATGATAGCAATCAAGTGGCCATTTGGAATTATTTAAAATAAGAAATCTCGAATAAAGCACTGTTGGAGACACATGCATTTTTGTTATTAAAGAAAATAAATATGTTTGTTAGCTGAACAAGATAAATTTTATGGTAGTATTCTAATTCTCTGAATGTATAATGAGTATGTTGCTCCTTAGATGGGCAACCCATACAACAGTTGAGAATGGAACATTCTATAATATAAATGCATTAGGGCTTTTGTGGGGAGAATGTTTTTTTTTAACTTAAATAGGATTCTTACTGATCTTGAAAGTTTAAACCAGAGATTATTAATGTAACTTTCAAATGTCAATTGGTTGTCTATAACAATTGCAAGATATTTTGTTTTCTCAACGTTATTTATTATCGTGTTATTGTATCGTATATTAATATTATCAACTGTTTATTTTTCAATTTAGTAGAGATGATGAAATAATTAGTTTTAGAAGGTAATGAGCAAACCTGTTGTTAGTAATTACGATACAAAAGAGAACCTGTTCTTAAAATTTTGAATCCCATCACTGACTATATCTAAGTTTAGGACAATACAAAACTATTCAAGACAATATAAGTCATATCAGATGCCAAAATATAAAAACAAATATCAAAAAACTTTAGCATTGAAAAGCAGCAATAACATGGCAAAAGAATTGGTAAAACAATCTAGTATAAGGATAGAATAAATCATGAATGAAAAATAATGTCAAATTCTATTTTGTTATTAATTAACTCAATGTCACAAAAACTATGCCCATTACATTCAATCATTCATAAAGACATGAACATGTCATATGGGTAAAAAACTGCCACAGCTCAGAATAAGCAAATCACCACTCTAGAAAAATATACATTACAAATTCTGAAGTTCATGAATCACCACAGTGGCCATGGGCTGTACTAGAAATTACAGACAACACCAATAAATCTTTTCAACTGCAAACTGAAACAAAGTACAAACACAACACCACATCACTAATTCATGGAAGATCTTGGAAGCAGTGGGGGTGATGCAAAAGTCAAAATCAAGTTTGGCATTATTAGAAGATTAAAGAATAGCTACTTCCATATCTACCTCAGAACTATGTGAACAATAATATTTTATTTTATATAAATGTAAAACTGTACTTTTTTGTGAAGTTAAGTGCATTGACAAACATGCTTAATAGAAATAGCAATAGTTTTGTCTCAAAAACAGGATCACTCAAGTCTTTTATTTGAATGGCTGGCACAGAGAACCAGTAATGGACATAACTGAATTTGAGGATGTGCCTTTACACTAGATGAAATGCAAGCATTCATAATGGATTGGGTAGGCACAAAAAGTATTTTCTTTAAAAACCATTAATTGATTTATCTTGTTTGGTTCATGAACCATGCATGCACAAATAAAGTTGTATGAAAATTGTTCAGAAAAATTACGTAAGCAATTTAAAAGTGAAATTCCATATGAGAAAGGCTAAATGGAAATGCTGTAATTGCAGTACACAAGCCCAGAGTGATAAAACAATATAAGCATAAAAAGACGGTAATTTTATTCTTCCTTTATTTACAAAAAAATATTTTCAATAAATCAATTTAAATCCAAGCCAATGACATCCAACAACTAAATATTTCAAAATATTACTAGATGATATTTTTCATTTGTTGTATTGGCAATAAATACTTTTTTTACTTAATCTACCTGGAACATAAAATTCATTATCATGATGTGAAAAACAATTATAATAACAATGTTTTGTAAAACAATTTTTACTCAATCAAAATTAACAAAATTTGGAATTATGATAGAAGTTAAATAGTTTATCCAAATAATACAAACTCACCTAAAAATAAAGTAGGCTACTGGTACTGTAATAGGTATTTAAAAAAATATTGTCTTTGGTTTTACTAACATTGATTTAAAAAATTTAAATGAAAAACAACACATAATAGGAATGCATCCTTTAAATTTAAAAACTTACACATTATTACATTGCTACAAATTTATTTTAAGCTTTAAAAAACAACTCCTTTACTAACTGACAAAGGTAACTTAATATCTTCAGCTAAAAGAAAAGCAGATTTATTAAATACTTTCTTTTATAGTGTTTTTACTCAAGATAATGGTCATGCTTTGAAACTCAACTGCAAAGTAACAAGACCACAATTTATGAAAGATGTGATAGTAACTGAGGTAGATGTAGCCAAATTGATACAGAAACTTAAGAATTCACTTTCCAGAACCCCAGAAAATATACCTGCCTACTTTTTAAAAAAAATTGCTATTCCTCTACTCCACGTTTTGACTCATTTGTACAATCTTTGTTTATCTAAAGGCAATTTGCCTTATCAGTGAAAACTAGCTATTATTACTTCTGTTCACAAAAAAGGTTCACGTGATACTGCATCTAATTATAGGCCAATTTCCTTTACTTCAGTGTTTTGCAGAGTTATAGAGAATATTGTTTTGAAAAACTACTGCAACGTTTTTTTACTTATAATCTTTTGTCTCTTAAACAATATGGGTTTGTACCTTTTCAATCTACCTGCTCAAAATTATTTAATGTGTTAAATAAATGGTTTAAATCCTTTGATGGGGGATATGTTACTAATGTTATATACACTGATATCACCAAAGCCTTATTGTCAAGACTGCATACCCATCTCTGCCTTTTTTATCTTGAAGGCTCTGACCTTCATTATGGAATTTCTGGAAGCACCTTTGTACTGTCCAATCACTTGTATACCCATCTCCCCATGCTCTGTTGATACTGGCAACAGTTTAGAAGGCATTGTGACTGAGTTTAAACTCATGCAACATAAGTAAGCAAAAGTCATATTTTTTTTATTCATCATTAAGAGTTTATATTATTTAAAAATATTTTGCTTGAAAATAAGTTAAAAAATATTTAAGAGTACACATCAATTATTATGTATACCAAAATTGACCTAAACAACAAATACAATGTCAAAATAGTTTTGCAAAACACATTACTTCAAGCGGCCATTATTTTTGCAACGACCTAATATTCTACAAACATAGTGATGAAGACTAGGAGACCTAATTTGGAGACCTAATATATGTAGAAACCCTATATTATCCATATATAAATATATACATACTGTAATATTGTTATAAATATGATTTTTTTGCATAAAAGCATATAAATATATACAAATCAATAATATTAGGTCTCCAAATTAGGTCTCCAAAATAGATATATATGGTCTCCAAAATTAAGTTTCTATAATATATATGTATATATTCTCCATAATTTTAGGTCTCCATAATATTGGGTCTAAATATAGGGTCTCCAATGGGGTCACTATATATGTGCATATTTACATTACTTGTTACTATATAATAAAACTATATACATGTTTATTATAAGAATCCAAAAAAGAAAATTTTTTAAAATTATGCCAAAATATGAAAATAGCAAGAATTTTTTAATTTTTTTTTAATCTCTATATTTATCCTCCTGACTCGCAGGAAAGCGACGGAGGCGCTATACATAGGGTAAGCAATTACCCCGACCTGCTTCCGGAGATGCCAAGATATTGCTGTCCGCTAGTAATTTAGTAGAGATATTACTGTAATTTAGAACTGCTTGTCAAGACCACCAAGCAGGGGAAAGTGCCGTAAAGTGTCTTTCCCAAGGACACAACAGAATGGCGTAAGTTGGTTTTGAACCGAGACCATGTTGATCATTAGTCCGGTGCGTTAACCACTCGACCAAAACAGGATATAGTTTCATTTCTGCCAAATTGATTTTCATTTGTGGCAAATTGAATTTCAATTGTGCCAAATTGATTTTCATTTGTGCCAAATTGATTTTCATTTTTGCCAAATAGACTTGTAAATGGTATAGTTTATATAACATTAAAACCG
Source organism: Diplosoma virens (assembly GCA_963680785.1). Lineage (NCBI taxonomy): Eukaryota > Metazoa > Chordata > Ascidiacea > Aplousobranchia > Didemnidae > Diplosoma > Diplosoma virens. The sequence continues at coordinate 26,278,132 of OY796885.1, read as the reverse complement.
CACATATCTAACTTAATACAGGTAATACCAGTTGACCTGCCAGTCCTTTGTACTCTAGTCGAGTGAAGTGGAAAGCGTATCTTGCACTTTGGCGTTTTTTTCCGCTTTCTGCTTTTAGTATGAACTAACTTTTCGTTTTGTTTTTTTTGCGCTTTCCGGCTTTCCGCTTGATTTTTTCGCTTCCGCTTTCAATGTGAACCAACCCTAACGCACAAAAACAGAAACTTCTGATTGCACAAAAATATAAATCAAATCAGTAACAAATACACACACACACACACACACAATAACATATAGTATTTCAACCACTGTGATTCTAGCAGAATAACTCTCATAATCTACAGAAAAAAAAAAGTGAAAAAACCTTACGCAAATGACGCAAAGCTTTATTCATTTCTATTTTACAAACAGCGCAACAATCTTCCACTATTCAAGATCAATTTAAAATATGTTCCCTATCGATTTGAATGCCAAATTTAATATCACATTGATCAGCATTTCACGTAGATTTGAGATATAAAATCAAGTTCCGGCGACATCATATTAACTTCCCAACAGAATTCACTTGAATAACTCCCGCTTTACGAGATAACAATTAGCGTCGACGACATTTTGACTTGAAATGATTTCGAGTTACGCTATTTGAAGGTTTATTTTAACCATGTTCCCTATCGATGTTGATACCAAATTTACTCTCATATCAAAATTTTTTAGAAAAAGCCAAGTACCAAATAATAGTGACAAATTTAGTAAGGGACACAAAATTACTTCCAAATTTTGTTGTGCAATAGAAAAACAATATGTATAACAATAAATTAAACTGAATGGAATGTATCATGAAAAAGAAAATTTGAAAATTGCTTTATGTTTTCACTATCCGGATATTAATTTAACATGAGCAAATTACATTGTGGATACTTTTCTCTTGAACTTTAAATTCTTTTGAATCTTTTTTTAAGGACGACATAGCCGCTACTTTTGAGCTAAGTGCTTATAAAAGGGTAGTTCATTTTTTTACTTAACGACAGGCCAAAAAGCTGAAATATTATTGAGCCTTTTCATAATGTGTCAAAATTATATTTTATGGCAAAAAAATATATAAAGAAAAGATTGAATTGAAAGATTGGGACATGTAACTTTGCATGAGCTGTGGTGCAATTGTTAACCAGGCATTAATTTTTAAATAATCTGATTGCCTATTCCGTAATATTATCAAACTGAAATGAAAAATTAATTTTTTTAAACTGACGTTTCGTTGGTCACACTTCAACAGATATTTTTAAAGAGAATAATTGTTTACAATAGAACGTGAAAATTGCCCCTTTCAAATAGCTTTACAGCGAATATCAATCAACACTTGAGTTTTTTCGTGATCACCAGCGCTTGTAAACAAGATTAAAGATAGTCTATAATTATTTGAATGCTAAAATTGATATTAATAGAATTTTTCTGTCTTATAAATGCGATTGAGTTTTAAACCCGTTTATTTGTTCACTGTGGTTCAAACATAGCCGTACCTGCCGGGGGTGCAGGGGGGGCAATTGCCCCCCCAAGTTTCGAAGATTTGGGCAAAATTAAGATTTTTCGGGCAGCGATATGAAAAATTTGGGCAAAGTCAGGAAATTTAGAGAGGTGATGATGAGGAACTGCAAGAAATAATAATCCAAATTTAGGTGAAGACCTTTTTTTTTTTTTTTTTTTTAGAGAACACCTTGATTTTGGGACGAAAATCGAAAATTAGGAGACTGAATTTAAGTGAAGACCTTTTTTTTTTTTTTTTTTAGAGATCACCATGATTTTAGGACAAAATTGGTTTTTGTCTGAGAAACTCAGACAATTTTTTTGTCATATCCGAAATGTACTCTAAAATCATGATTTGGGCAAACGTCACAAAATTTGGGCAAAACTTCATTGCCCCCCCAAAATTTTTTGGGCTGGTACGGCTATGGGTTCAAACTATACACAGTTAAACTCATAGCCGTACCTTCCGGGGGGCATGGGGGCCCCCCCAAGTTTCCAAGATTTGGGCAAAATTGAAATTTTTCGGGCAGTGACAAGAAAATATTTGGGCAAGAGCATAATTTTTCGGGCAGCGATATGAAAAATTTAGGCAAAGTCAGGAGTTTCAGGGCATTGACATTAATCAACTGCACAAATTAGTTACCAAATTTAGGTAAAGACCTTTTTTTTTTTTCAGGGATCACCATCATTTCAGGATTAAATTTCTTCTCCGTCCAAGAATCTCAGACAATTTTTTTGTCCTATCCATAAAGTACTAGAAAATCATGATTTGATCAAACGTCACGAGATTTGGGCAAAACTTCATTGCCCCCCAAATTTTTTTGGCTGATACGGGTATGGTTAAACTACAGCAGCTTTGTTGGTCTTTTCAGTCAACGCTTTGAATCTTTTTCACTATAAGTTTTACAGTGTGCGCTTTTTCATCTTTGTTACGTGATCGATAATCATTATGTCAGCTGTTGTGTCGTTTGCCTCTTCGTTTTTATTGGAAGTTTCACTCTGTGTCTTTGAGTCAGGATCCGAATAGTACGAGTAGAGTTTTTAAAATTTTCAAAAAAAATTTTGTCAAATAGGATTTAATTTAATTTTTTACAGAAACGGATAATGACCTTTATAGGTCGAAATCGATTTTTCGTAATGATACAGTTGGTTTTAAATTTTGAACTTTTATTTTCTATATTATATTGATATTTTACCGATTTTATTAACAAATTCATGCATTGCATTCTCCAACAGCAGCGAAATTCTCACCGCGAAAAATCGCTACGCCTTTTCTCAATGTCTTCAGTACAGTAAATCGAAAGTTATGGTACTTTTTTCGCCAAATTCGCGTAATTGCTTTCGACGAATTATATCATCGAAAGTTGTTTTTTCCAACTTGGCTTTTCTCAATGTCTTGTAGATCCGAAGTTATTTCATTTTATTACCGATTAATTAATTACTTCGGACTCTCGTAGTGATGACTTTTTTTAGTAATCACTTTGTTTTAGAACACGAAAAAGTGCCCTCCCTTATTTTTCCTGCAGCGGGCCCTCTTTTTGTAAGGCCATAACTGGCTCTAAATATTTAAAACTTCTCATGTTTTGCCACTAGGCAAATCTTGTTTATATTTACAATCGTGTGAATAACTTTACCGTTATTTACTACAGTTTTTTAGTTAGGTTTTTTTCAGTTTCTTTTAGCTAAAATAAAGTTGTATGTTTCAACCCAAATATAATGCCACCTTTTATGTTTTGCGACAACAATTTATGTCAAACAAAGATCATGTCGTAACGACGTTTTTCTGTTTTATCGATTTAAATTTTCTTTTATTTTATAATATGAGGTTGAGCAAATTGCATACATTTGCAGCTTATTTAAAATTTACTTAAGAAAACATTATGCAAGAGCTAAAAGAACGTGACTCATTTTCGGAATGATACAATTTAATATACAAGACGAAAATGACGAAATCGTTCGTCTGCAAAATAAAAGAATAAATAACAACATAACTCAAAACTAAACACGCTACTAAACTAGAGCTTAACCTTACTGAACTAGCGCTTACTAAGTTAGAACCAGGGTGTCGAACCGGACCCGAACTGGATCCGTAAACCCGTATTAACCGTTATTATTTTTTGAACCCGAACCGGAACTGAACCCAAAAAAATATAATTTGCTGAACCTGAACTGGAACTGAACCCCTAAAAATAAAATTTGCTGAACCTGAACCGGAGCTGAACCAGTAGAAAAAAAATTGCTGAACCCGAACCTGAACCGGAACTTTATTTTAAATGGATCCGGTTCGACAGTTTGATGCTCAAATTTTAATTTTAAAGTTATTTGTAGAAGAATCAGAATCACAATTTTGTTTTTGAAGTTGCCGCAATTTTTTTGGTCACGATACTTTTTGTGTGGCAATACAGAAACGTTATAAACGACTTTTTCAGGCGAGAAGTTAAAGCAAAAACATGTCACTTGCTAGATAAAGAAAGCGAAAGTTTAAATATATGCTAAAGCAGTTGTTCTTAAGCTTTTTACAGTGCCATACTTTTAAAAAAATACATATTAATATAGAGATGTAGTCAGGGCCGGATTAAGCTTTTTATGGGCCTGGGGCTCTATGATAGTCAGAGGCCTATTTTTTATTAATACAATTGAAACATAGTACTAAAAACTAACCACAATTGAAACAAAAAACAAATATTAATACATAAACAAAGTATATATTTACTTTGTATGCACACATTCAAATGACGCATTTTCTGGATTTAGACAATGCAAAGCTCTTAATAATGTCATCGGTGTCTATTTTTTGCAAAATGTCGTTTTCAATGCAGAGTAGAGCTAAGGAATTCAAACTTTTCTGACCCATAGACGAACGCAAATGATTCTTTACTCTTTTTAGCGCTGAAAATGAGCGCTCTCCAGAGCAATTAGAAATCATCAGACAAAGGTAAAGCCTGAAAACATCAGATACATTAGGAAATGCATGCACGAATTCATTTTCATTTATGAACTTAAACATCTGAATTTCTTTGCATTCACTGTTGAAATGGTGTTGTTTTATCAGTGTAGAAAAATGAATCATTTCCTCAGGCAATGACTCCTCCAGATCATCTGGATAATATTGAAGTAACGATTTCGCACTTGCTTCAATTTTGCAGTTAGACATGGTGTTCAATTCTATCAGAAACGAAAACTTTCTTTGGAGACCGTCGTAAGCTTCTAGTCGGGTTTTCATAGACGAAAGAATTTGGTCAATGATCGGCAGATATGAGTCTACTTCGAATCTGCTCGATGAATCAAGTGATGTGTCTTCAGATTCATCTTCGCTATCCAACCCTACTTTTCTTCTTTTCTTTCTTGAAATTTCTTCAGTGTAATGATGACAGCCACTTAATGCTTGACCTCTTCCTTCAAATGTTTGAAATTGTGGTCTGAGAAGTTGAATAAAGTTCTGTAGACCCTGAAGCAAATTTGTTGCCTTATTCAAAGTCATTTTGCTGTCCTGCAGAGCCTGGCTCGTCTTATGGAACCGTTCCATTATGCACGACCATACCTCGAGTAAAATACCAGTTTCAAGCTTTTTCATCGATGAAACAAAACCCCTGGCTGTTTCTTTAGTTTGATATGTTTCATCATTGTCATCATATATTGCCTTCAAGACTTGAAGAACCGCTTGGTAACCTTTTCTTAGTGCATGTAGCGCATCATATCGCGCCTCCCAACGTGTATCAGACAAAGGCTTAATTGTTGGACATTGAAGTGGTTTCAGTGCATCAACAAGAAGATTCCACCTGTGTGTTGAAGCTGAAAAGAATACATAGAGTCCTTGAACAAACATGAAAAAACGAACCGCGGATTGGCAACACTCAGCAGCACATTTTCCCACAAGATTCAAGGAATGTGCTACACAAGGAATATATTCTGCTTGGTGGTTGCGTTCTTTTATTATAGCTTGCATACTTTATATTTTCCGCTCATGTTAGCAGCGTTGTCATAAGATTGTCCTCGGAGATCTTTCAAACTGATCCCATTGTCTTCTATAAACTCCAAAAGTATATCAGCCAATTGGTGACCAGTGTGTCCACGGGTGGGCATAAATTTGACAAATCGTTCCACGGGAACATCAGGTAAAACATACCGAAAAATTATTGTTAACTGGTCAACATTTGCAATGTCAGGTGTTGAGTCCACGGACACTGAATAATACTTTCCTTGTTTTATTTCGGAAATAATAATATTTAATACTTTTGTTGCAATTGCGTCAATGAATTCCTCGCATACAGTCGATGAGAAATACGAAACGTGTCCCTTGCCTTTGTTCACTCTCTTTTGAATATGCTCAGCAATGAAAGTATCGTATTCTGCCAACAACTCCAAAATTCCAAGGAAGTTGCCGTTTTGTGGAGAACCAACCCTCTCACTACTTCCGCGGAAGGCCAGCCCTCTGGATGATAGGAATTTTATCACGCTTAAAACTCGAGCCAATACTTTGGACCAATATTTTCTGTCAGATTCTTTTTGCTCTTCCAAATCTTTGCAAATGCTTCCTTTTTTTGCTCTTCGAAAGAAATATGTTGAAAGATAACTTAAGGCGCGTTTACAGCCGTTTACAGTACTTTTTTCTTTCAGCGCGATCTTGGTTTGTTTTATTGACGCTTAAATCCACTCATTTTTTCTCGAAAACATGAGTGGATTTGAGCGTCAATAAAACAAACCAAAATTGCGCTGAAAGAAAAAAGTACTGTCAACAGCTGTAAACGCGCCTTTAAGTGTTTGTTAGTAGATTCGTGCCTGGCCAGGTCGCGTGGTGCATGTTTCCAGTCGCCATAACCAACTGATGCCAGCATGATTTTCTCAGAATCAGACGCAAAAAGTTTGCAAACAAAGCAGTAAAGTTTTTTGGTTGAAGGCGAATAGCACAACCATTCGCGTTTCACTATTTCGCCGTTCAATTGTTCTCGCCAAAATAGCGATTTAGAACAACGCCGTTTAAATTTATCGCCAGTAATACATGTCTCTGAAGTTGAAAAATCTGCATCAAGATGTTGAAATTCTAAACTTCCTATTTGGCAGCAGTAATCTCTCAGCTGGTCAAAAATTACTCCCCAGCATCCAACATCCATGTCGTGTTAAATAGTTTCTTTTACCCCATGTGTTTCATCCTCAGCAACATTAGATGACTTGGTTTTTAAATTTGGTTCCGATGAAACAATATTTATATGTGGCTCTGGCTCTGCAATACAGTCACTCGAAGTAGATGGTCGCAAAGCAGTTGCATTAGGCCTACTGGACGTCGTTTCTGCAATGTTGCTTTTCGGTTCGCTTACATCAAAAAAATCAGTCACTTTTTTTGAACCTGCTACAACTTTTTTCAATTTAGCTTCTGCTTCTTTTCTAGATTTCTCCTTTTCCCAACCGCTTTTATACTTCTTCATTTTTATTTTTAAATTACTTTAGCCTACATATGGAATCTCCCAGCTACATATGAAAAACACTGTCACTGCAAAACACACAATAAGTCAAACACACAATTTAAATTTTTGAAATTAGTTAAACACACAATAAGGTGTCACCCTAACCTACTTAATTTAGCGACAAAGCCTAAATACCTGTCTAAGCTAAAGTAGAATAAGAGCGCACAGAGACTATCAGCCAGTCAGCTTTTTTATTTTCAAGACGCAAAATCAGCGCATGAGAAAAACGGTAAAAGACCAATTAGTCACCGAGTCTACCACTCCCCGTATCAGCAACCTAGCCAAGCTAAAAACAATAGGCTACTAACAATCCTGCCTAACTAACATCAGCCTCTCACTAAATCTACACTGGCCTAATCCTCCCAAAAACAGCTAGCAACAGAGAAGTTGAGAGAACAGCTGCAATATACTAACTGAAAGAAAATCACAAGGCTATCGATGACATAACTGACCTAGCAGCCGAGAAAAAGCGATTGTTGCGTCATAGTGAGCAGGTTGGGTTTTACAGTGCATGGACAGTGTTTTCAATAATAGCTGGGAGATTTCTATTAGCCTAGGCTACCTTAGTTGTTTCATTGACTTAGTGTAGTGGTGGGCCTATATTTGGGTGTGGGCCTGGGGCTGCAGCCCCATCAGCCCCCGCGTTAATCCGGCCCTGGATGTAGTAAACATAGTGAAACCATCGTTGGTGAAGCAAAATTATTTGACGCCATTGAAAAATCAAAGCTGCACAGTGCAGGCTGTTGGGGAGCCACTCGACTGAAATTTAGTTGCGTGGAGAAGTTTAATAAAAAAGCAGTGTAAACTTATCGAATGATTGGAATTCAGTGTAACTTATAGTTGCCTCAAATGGTTTTCACTAGCATGATGGTATCCCTAACAGTCGAGATTGAGTAAAAAATAATGTTGAGCAAGCAATGCAATAAAGTTAATTAATTTTTGATTTTTCAAAAAAACAAAATTTTTTAAAGAAAATTTGTTGAGATTAGGAAGAGAAGCTATTAACCTTCGCCTTGTAGCGTGAAGTTTAAGTAATATTTTGTAAGCTAACTGATTTTCTCTTATTTCTCAGCTTCTTATTAGGCTCAAATTTGCATGTTGGAATCTAAAAAGGCCTTCACTTTTGCAGTAAGGTTGATTCGGGATGAGCTGTTCATAGTTTTTAGGCTTATTTAAAGATACTATAGCAGTGAAAATTGGATTACTTAAATTTTTTATTTGCATCAATGTTCGCTACAACTTTACGTCAAAGATTTATCTCTTAAAATTGTTTAGTGAAGATTTGGCTGACTCAAACTTTTTTATTGCCTGAATACATGTATTTTGTCATAAACGTTTTGATAAAGTAACTCGTGCGTAAAAACCTCTTGGGAGTTTTTGTCTCGCGCACATGTGCTTCTAAAATTTTCCACTGAAGAGATAAAGGTTGAGTTATTTGTCAGTATGGAGATTGCAATTCATAATAGTTACGATTTTAACTTTTCATTGATTAGATAACGCCAGAATTGATTTTAATTCATTTGTATTTCTTTTAGTCTTTCGTTTATTAAAATTTCTTCAGATACCATAAATAAAACCCAAAAACAGATGATGATTAAGCGCAAAAATTTTTTTACTATTAAAAAATATTCGTCTTCAATAACAAACATTTTTTTGTTTGACTGTCATCGGTTTTTGTTTTTTATTTATAGTATTAAAGAAGTTTTAATAAACAAAAGCTTATAAAATTGGATGATATTTAACTAGAATTTTTGCATTTATAATAGCTGTTTTTAATTGCAAAACCAACCTTTTACTTTATTGATAAAATTTGATGTAGGGGATGCAATAATTTTTTCATTGGAAAAGCTTTTTCCTTAATATTGGCACCATACTGCGCCACAGTTGAACGCCGATTATCCGAACGCTAAGGTGGTTACAACGCCATAGCATGGTGTGAACGACAGAGTGTCATTCAACGCAGCTGCTGCTTCTAAAAAGGATGAGAAACTTGGCAGCGACGAAAAGAGTGGTAAACTTAAAACCAAACTAAATAAGTGATCACTATACTGTTCATGATGCACAATAAATGACCAGATGTGTAGATGATGCTTTTTATTGCAAGATTGTATTTTGTTCGATTATCCGAAAAAGACAGTTATCCGAACCACGCCTGGTTTTAATTAGTTTAGATCAGGGCTCTTCAAACTGGGGGTCGCGAGATTTTAAATTTTGGATTTTTAGAGATTACGATGATTTTGGAAGAAAAGTAGGGAAATGCAAGATTAATTCCAAGCGAAGACCTTTTTTTTTTTTTTTTTTGGAGAATACTTTGATTTTGGGGCGAAAATAGCGGAATCAGAGATCGATTCTAGGTGAAGACCTTTTGTTTTTTTTTTGGAGAACACCTTGATTTTGGGGGGAAAATAGCGGAATCAGAGATCGATTCTAGGTGAAGACCTTTTGTTTTTTTTTTTGGAGAACACCTTGATTTTGGGGGGAAAATAACGGAATCAGAGATCGATTCTAGGTGAAGACGTTTTTTTGGGGGTCGCAAAAAAATTTGGCCGTGGAAAAGGGGTCTCGATGAAAAAAGTTTGAAGAACACTGGTTTAGATAATCGGCATTCTACTGTATATTTAAATCAACTCTTACGGAACTTGCGAAACAACCTTACCAATTCAACTTCTAAATTGGGTTTATTTCCGTATAACGAAACAGGTTTACTTTTTGTGGTATAATTTCATAGTAGACATATATATGCTAAATCGGTGATGGCCAACCCGCGGCCCTTTTGAGGTTTCTGTGCGGCCCAGTTGACATATACTAATCCAGGGGTGGGCAGACTACGGTCCGCGGTATAGATGTGGTGATACGCACTCACTTTGAACCGTAGTTGGATAGAATTATGTCGGAAATAACCGATTTTACCATGTTAATACGGAATAACGATCGAACTAGACATCAAATTGAAGTGAAGACCTTTTGTTTTTTTTTTTTTTTTTTTTAGAGATCACAACGATTTTGGGAGAAATATAGCAAAATTTAGCATTAAGTAGAAGTGAAGACCTTTTTTTTTTTTTTAGGGATCACTACGATTCTGGGAGAAATATAGCAAAATTTGAAATCAAATCGAAGTGAAGACCTTTTTTTAGAGATCGTTCTTGACCCTCGGTCACTTTCACATTATCAACCTGGCCCTTCTAGAAAAAAGTTTGGACACCCCTGTACTACCTACAACCGAATTGCGGCCCGCAGGCAAATTTTTGGATAAAAATTTTACTAATGCGGCCCGCATACGCTCACAAGTTGGACATGCCTGTGCTAAATGTTTAATATAAAGCTCATACTACGCATAATTTTTTTCAGTTTTTTTACTGATATTCTATATTAAATTTGGTAATTTATGTTAATATTAAAAAAGATGCCGCGCACGCAATTGACTAATATTCAAAAGTTTTTCATTTATAAAATATCGACCGATTCATCTGTGTGTCAAATTGATGACTGTGGCACAGCTCTTCGTGGAAACCACGCATCTAATTTACAAAGACATGTAAAAAGATTTCATCAGGAGTGCTTTAAAAAATACAAAGAAAAATATTTCATTAATCTATCAATAAAATCTAAGAAAATACTGTACATAAAAATGCTAGTGAATCGTTGTCTGAAAATGCTTCATCTTGTTGTCAAACAACTTTGGATAAAAAAACTCTTTAAAACAGTTCGAGTAAAAATCGATACTCATTTATTAAGAACTGCTTGCTTGGAAATGGTCACTGTGAATGGAAGACCGTTTAAAATTGTTGAAGATTCAGGGTTTAGAAAACTTTTAAATCCAATTTCGCAAGCGCTCTCCGACAGTGGAAATAAAATTTGCATCAACGCAGAAAATATTCGCGAAGAAGTTGTCATGCTAGCGAGCAAAATATAAAAAGAAAGTAAAGAAGATTTTCGTGAAAAGTTTATTTCACTTAAAATAGACATAGCGACACGAATGGACAGGGCTATTTTAGGTATCAACATTCAGCTCATAAAAAATGGAAAGCTTACTCTGAGGAGAATAGCGATGAAACAACTTACCCATCGCCATCATCGACATTAAAAACACCGTGGCAGCAGTTTTAGAGCAATTTGAAATTTTTGTAAGTCAGATTTATACTGTTACGACTGACAATGGCGCTAACATGCCAAAATCTGTAAAACTACTATCAAATGAGCAGCAACTTAAAGAAAACGCATTTGCTGATGAGGATTTTCCTGGGACAAGCCAAGCTGCTTCATCCAATAGCGATGTTGAAAATGATGTTTACTCTGATGAGGACAGTGAATGCGAGGCGACTGATTCTTCGGCTTTTAATATTAAAATATTGCTTGAAAGTTTAGCATCGTTTGATTTTGTTGAATTTACTAGCCGCCCAATGCTTCGAGGTCTTCGCTGCGCCGCGCATACCCTACAATTAGCTGTAGACGATGCTTTAAAACAATCTTCTTTAAAAAGCGACATTGCTAAAGCCCGCCATGTGTGTAAAATTTTAAGAAATCCATCTATTATAGTGATTTTAAAAAAATTAAAACGAAAAAAGCCTATTTTGGATTGTGTAACTCGTTGGCATCCTACTTGTGATATGCTCCAGCGACTACTTTTATTAAAAATTTCTGCCAAGAAACGGCCGTCTCCAATGCTGAACTGCATCTATTGGAATCACAATGCATTTTGTTTTCCGAAATCGTGACAGCTCTTGAACCAGCCCGAAAAGCCGCGAAGGCTTTACAGCAACAACATCTTACGTTGGGTGACTTTTATGGAATTTGGTTAAGATGCAAATTAGAAATTTCAAAGGCATCACCAACACAGTTTTCGCAGTTATTGCTGTCTTCTGTAAAAAAACGCGAATTACTGGAAAATACTGGAAAATGAAAAATGTTACTGGAAAATGATGTCTTTGTGGCATGCATTTTTCTGGATCCTAGATATAAAGTTTTGTTGAACGAGGAAGAAAAAACATCAGCTATAGCTCATCTTCAAAATACCTGGATTAGCTTGCAAAACTTAAAATCTCAAAGTATAAATTTTACCGATCAAAATTGGCTATCTCCCGATTTAGAATTATGATTTAGAAGTGATGTTAAAGGCGCATGAATTGGAATCAGCAAAACCAAAGGTATTTATTTTTTTAGCTGTTATTGTATTTATCTAGGCCAAAATTTTGTTTCGTTAAACTAAAGTAAACTCCATAATTTTACAAACTTTGTTTTTCATCTTTTGTTCTTGCTTCAAATTATTTGGCCTGACATTATTGATATACGCAACTAGTAATTTAAATAGTAGCATTTTTATTTTCAAAGAAGTATTTTTGATTTCTTTGGCAGGATCAACATAGTGCTACAGTCGTTTTTTGAATAAATGTTCTTAAATTTGGTTTCGCTTAGTTTACTCATACGACCTCTTTATCGTTGTGGCGACTTTATGACCAATCGCATACCCGTACCAGCCCAAAAAATTGGGGAGGGCAATGAAGTTTTGCCCGAATTTTGTGACATTTGCCCGAATCCTGACTTTCTAGTAAATTGTCTGAGGTTCTCGGACAAAGACCAAATTTCGTCCTAAAATCATGGTGTTCTCTAAAAAAAAGGTCTTCACTTGAAATCAGTCTCATCTTCTCACTTTTTGTCCCAAAATCAAGGTGTTTTCAAAAAAAAAAAGAAAAAAAGCTCTTCAGCAAAATTTAGTAGTATTTTTTCGTTGCCCAAAAATTCTGGTTTTACCCAAATATTTTCTTGTCGCTGCCCGAAAAATAATCTTGGAAAGTTGAGGGGGCAATTGCCCCCTGCCCCCCCGCCAGGTACGGCTATGACCAATGTAAGCTAAGTAGAATGACGGCAGTGTGGTCGAGTGGTTAAAGCGCCGTACTTATGATCAACATGATCTCGGTTCAAAACCTACTCGCGCCATTTTGTTGTGACTTTGGGAAAAACACTTTACGGCACTTTCTCCTACTTGGTGGTCTTGGCAAGCAGTTCTAAATTACAGTCATGTCTCTATTAAATTACAAGCGGACAGCAATATCTTGGCATCTCCAGAAGCAGGTCGGGAAAATTGCCTATCCTATGTATTAGCGCCTCCGTCGCTTTCCTGCGAGTCAGGAGGATAAATATGGAGATGAAATAAAAAAGAATGGAAGATCTTTTGCTGTATGGTTTTATGCAAAATGACTAAAATTCGGTTTAATGAACATTTGTTGTAGACCTACTGTATTATCTCATTTATGGTTTATAAAATTATGAAAAGAACTAATTTTCCTGAAGCAAGTTTTAAACTTTACAGGTTGCAAAGTGCTCTTTAGAGATTAGCAACGACTTAAAGGCTTTTTAACAAGAGCCACGGATAAAGAAAGATCAAAACATTTTGAAGTATTGGAGAAGTTAAAAGAACCAATTTCCAAAGTTGAACATACTTGCTTCCTTATTATTCGGAGTGCCAGCCACACAAGTTAGCGTGGAAAGAGCGTTTTCAAGCTTAAAATTTATTTTGTTTTCACAACGCTCAAGAATGGACTTGAATATGCTCGAAGACGTATTGCTTGTACGAAACAACTACTTATTTAGGTTGGAACAAGACTCCACAGATGACATATAAACCTTCATTTTAATGTTAAATTTTTCGTTCATATTGTCCATTTTTTTTTAATGTTTAATGGTAAAGAAAATTTATTGTTATACTTTAAATTGTTTACGGAGTAGGAAAAATTGTCAAGTTGGATTAACCTTTGTCAAAACATTATTTTATTTAACAGATGTGTTTTAACTAAACTTTAAGTAGGGTATCGTTAAATTAATGTTACAAAATAATGTTTAAATATTTGTAATGTTATTAAAAATTAATTAAGTTTGGTAAGCATTTTACCTGAAGTAACGTAAATCTTAACATTTAAAAAAAATAAAAGTTCTACCAGTAAGGTTGTTTTGAGTTTGTTTGCTATTTTTTAATGTTAATCTCGTATATTTTAACTAGTTTTAATAATGTTAAATCCACGTTGATTGTTGATAATTATTTACTGAACAAAAAATGGTTTTCAGCATTTCTTTAGGGGGCAATTAAATTGATTTGATGTATGATATTGTCGGATTTACTAATTTGCAGATTCAATGTTGAAAAAGTATGGTGAAATAACCAATACTCGAACCTGTATGTAAACAACGTTTATTTAGCGTGCTTTTTCATTTATCAAGTATTACATTAAAATTAAATTTTTGTTAACTTTCAGGCCTACCAAAATTGTAGCAACAGGACAAATAACTTTTAATACAAGAACCACGTATTTGCTGGTTCATTACAAAAGTTTTGCGTCAGTTATCTTTATGTAGAATGCAACCGAGAAACCATAAGCAAATTACATATATGTATAAGTTACCCCTGCAAACAAAATTTAGTAGCACAATCTGACTTTGAGTTAAAACTAAATAGTTTTGGTCGCCAATAGTTAGACAGCTTGGCAAACAAAACATTATGGAGGAGCCAGAGTATTTTTCTGCCAATATCAAGCTAGTGTTTATTGAAAAAGTCTTTAATCAAATGTTGAAAAACAATTTTGCTGGTTTTACGAATTGAGAAATGATTGTCTCCCGTAAATTAGAGTTTGCTTGAATTTAAGACTTTTTTTAAACAATTGGACCCATACCTAATTTTTATCCTTTTATCGCTATACACTTATTAAAATAAAAAGCAGCAAGTTCTTAGTACCAGTTTGTAAGCAAGCAGTGATCAATATACAAAATTGCAAAGCTTGATTTCAGTTATCTTAAGAAAAAAAATCTTATACAACAAACTGATTTAATTTTTAATTTATTTCTAGTTGTAATTACAGTACTTCCTCGATTATCCGGTCTAGTCGGGACAGCATTTCTTCAAAACCTGAACGGATAAGTAAAAAAACCGCATAATTAAATTCCTTTATTTAAACCAAAACAACGCAGCAAGAAGCAGATTCGAATGCACCAAAACTTAAACGAGGTTCAACATCAAATATTGTACCGCATTGAGGGATCTCAGTACTTTTTTATTGAAAGCAATGTAAATTTGCGTGATCGTTAAAATTACAGTAGGGCTATCTATTGCCCCACATTAACTGGAAAAGTGTTAGTTAGTGCATTTATTTAATTCTAAAATACTGTATCATCATTAGCATCACTTGCAACAACAGGCCTAAAAAATGAATCAATTTTGGATTGTCTTCGCGAAGATTCACGTTTTTCGGCAGCCAACTCGCGAAGTCGTACTAACGTTGAAGTGTTTGAAACTGTTGCTTCCTGTTGAAAACGTAGCCACGTCAAGCAATCATAAAACATTCGCATGGCATCTGCGTGAGACACTGGGCATTGTTCCTTTCGGTTTGAAAGTTCGGCATTTTCATCTGCATCTTCTTCATCACGCATATCCTCTGCTGGTGCTGTGACAAGATCCACTATCCCCTGTTCATCCATGTGTTCATAACCTGGACCATCATTTTGAAACCATTCGTTAATATCAGAAGGAGCTAATACGATGTTTAATGCAGCAAATTGTTCCACAAAATCGTCATTCAGTATACTCTCTGTCTCTGAACACACTGCACTTTTCTCCAGAGAAAATTCTTCAAGTGAAATGATTTTCGCCAAGATTTTCTTAAAGTTTCTGGTCTTATTTGCTCCCATGCATATGATATATTTTCTACAACCTTCAGAATATCAATTTTTTTAAGAAATCCAAGCATATCATCCTCGGTCTGTGAAATCAAATCTTTCAGGATGGACTTGCGGTAGATTCTCTTTAGGCATTCTAAAACACCCTGATCCATGGGTTGTATCAACGACGTGACATTTGGTGGTAAAAACTTTGCAACAATCAGACCATCACTGGATGCTAGTTCATCCTCATTAGGGTGAGCTGAGCAGTTATCTAGGAGTAAAAGTGCTTTTGGTTCCTGCCCTATCTCAGTTAATTTTTTCTTGACATCAGGTACAAAACAATTTTGAAACCAATCATTAAATATGACTGTGTTAATCCAAGCATTTTTCTGGCTTCGATACACAACAGGCAATGTCGATTTGTCGATTCCGTGAAAGCAACGGGGATTTTTTGCTTTGCCGATAAACAGCAGAGGCAGTTTGATGGAGCCCCTTGCGTTAGAACAAGCGTTTATGGTAACACGCTCTTTAACTTTTTTGGTACCAGATGGATCATTGTGAATTGTCGTCAAAGTGCGTCCAGGGAGCATTTTGTAATAGAGACCGGTCTCATCACAATTAAAAACTTGGTCTAAGGAGTAACCATCAGTAATTTTACTGAAAGAATTAACAAAATCGTCAGCGGAAATAACATCTGCACTTACTTTTTCTCCTGATATGGCAAGGCTTTTGATTCCAAAGCGCTTACAAAAGCGCCATTGGAAACCATAACTTGCGTTAAACTGCGTAGAACTGTCAGCATAGAGAAGTTTGTGAAATTCAGTAGCCTTTTCTAGAAGAATTGGTCCTGTGACTGGAGTCCCCTTTTCACGCTGTTGCCGAAACCACAGATAAAGAGCACTGTCCAATTTTTGATACATTCCTCCTTTCATGGTTTTGGTTGCCTTTGCAGAGTTTGATATTCCCAATTCGCTCTTTCCCATTTTGAAATTCTTTAAGCTTTCTTCTTTCTTAATAATGTCGTTGACAGTCGACTTTCCGATACTGTACTTTAGCATGATGTCAGTTTTGGGGATTTTGTTTCGAAACATCTCACATACCTTCAGTTTTTCTTCAATCGACAAAACAATTCTTTTGCGTTTAGCCATCTCAAAATCTAGGATTAAATTTTTTTTGACTACTGTACAGACACTGTCCACTAATAACTTGCAAAAAATTATTCCACCTCTCTCATTGAAATAGTTCTGAATCTGTTTTGGTACATAAGAGCTTTGTGAGGTTACAAGGACAATTAACAAGTCTTGAGCAAAATTGTATAAAAATAACACTTCATTGTTATATCATAAATTATTATCTGACCCAATGGACGGATAATCGAATGCCGGATAAACGAGGTACGGATAATCGAGGAAGTACTGTATTAAATTAAATGTTACCGTTTGAAGTTGCCACAATTTGTTTGAGCACTTGTGTGCCAATAAAGAAACGTCATAAACGGCTTTATCAGCCGAGAAATGAAGAAAAAATATGTGCACTAGATACATGAACGTGCGCCAGGAGAACCAAAAGGGGGACTCGCTTTTTCAAATTTTACAAAATAATACATAAATATGCATTAAAAACTTCTAAAAGTTAAGGCTCGTTTCCACTACGAGCGTGGAACAGAGCATTCTTTTGTTTTTTTTAATCATCTTTCCGCGCTTAAAATCTAAGTGAAGCAAATAAAGTCAACAAATCAAGCAAAGAGTACAGTGGCGAACAAAAAAAGTAAAGCTTTTTTATTTTTAAAAATTTTTTAAAAACATCATTGTTAAAATTGAAATATATTAATATATATCAAGTAATATATCATTAAAAGAGCACAAAAAATTATATGAAATCCAATATTAATTTATTTCTTTTTTAGAAATATAATTCAATTGCAACTAACTTATTTTTAAAAAAATTTAATAAAATAAAAAATCTTACTTTTTTGCTCGCCACTGTACTCCATTCCACGCTCATAGTAGGAAAAGAGCCTTTATGCGTCAATTTTTTTTTATTATAAACTTGAATGACTAAATGTTTAATTTGTTTAAAACTTGAAAAGTTTAGATTACGTAAGATAAAGGCCCGTTTCCACTACCGGCTTGAAACGAAGTATTTTTTGTTTTATTAATTTTTTTACTTCTTTCCGCGCTTAAAGGCAAAACGAAGCAAAAAATCATTAAAAGAAACAAAGAATACTCCAATCTACGCTCGTAGTAGAAATGAACCTTAATGACGTTCATAACTAGTAAACATTCTGCGTGAGGGCCGCCACTAAAAAATTATCAAAAAATTCTTAGACAGGTGTATCAGTGGCTAGTCGAAGAAAGATCTATATAAACTCATGTAAACGCAATCTATAACAAAGTTTTGAGACCACAAAACAACAAAAACTTCCGTTTCCGCTTTTGGCGCTCGCAAGATCATTACTATAAATTTATTGGTAAGACTTGGTTTTTACAACCAAGACCCATGCCGGTAAATTAGTTTAATTTAATTTTTTTAAAACTTGTACCAGAATTTTTTTAAAAACCCTTTTTAAGAATATTTTTTGTGTTTCCGACTGTTTGCCAGCCCATGATAACATGAGGTAAGAAATTGTGTTTACAGTCCTAACGCTTGTAAGAAATAGATAAAAAATATATATTCCGAACCCGAACCGGAGCTGAACCGGACCTGAACTCTTAAAAAAAAATTGTTGAACCTGAACCGGAACTAAACCCGAAAAAAAATTTTTTGCTAAACCCGAACCGGAACTGAAACCGAAAAAAAATTTTTTGCTGAACCTGAACCGGAATTGAACCTTTAAAAATAAAATTTGCCGAACCTGAACCTGAATCGGAACGTTATTTTAAACGGTTCGATTCCCTGGTTAGAACACAACTGTACAGACAAACGAGTAAGGCAGAAAACAACTATACAGACAAACGATATTGTGACGCAATAGTACGAACTAAGCCATAACATTTGTACATCCCCACCAAGTTCGTACTCCTCCAGCCAGGCATGGTTATGTAGTTGATCCCTTGATCACTCATTGACCAGAGGTCGGATCCAATTAAACAGTAGGTTGTCGTAGGCGAGAGGAACGTCTAGGGAGCATTGATTTGTTGTTTTCGTGGGTGTCAGGGTCGGTCTCCTGCGAATTAGTGTCCGTCACAAATGTGGGGTGTGTGGCCGTAGGTACGTCGTCATGGACGTCTTGTGGTTGCCCAATGCCCATGATCTATGGCCTCAGATGAGGTTGCATCAAATTTAATGCTTTATATACAAGTCCGTAAGCAACCAGAAGATCCAGCAGATAATTGCTTTCAGAGATGCCAAAATATTGTAGTGGATTGGAATTTTTAATTTACTTTTTCAGTTTTTATTTGAGACATAACTAAAATGGTAGTCTACCCAGACTACCCTACTAGCCTGGGTAAGCTAAGCCTAAATAAAAAGTTGTAAAAGGGCTACTGGCTATGAAGTGCGTAAAACGTTCCTAAACCTGACCTTACTTAAAGTTAACTAATAACTACTACCGGAAGGATGGGGAAAGTACCGGTAAACACTTAAGTTTGACAAATGTCAATTTGTGATAATACTACTATAAATCAAGAAACTACTTTGAAGCTGCAATCGATACGAAAAACAAAAACATGTCGCAATGCTTGCAAAAAAAACTTTCAATGACCCTAAAATTAGACGGAGTACCGCGGTACTTTATAAAAAAAAGTACCACGTACTTTAGTAGGGGAGAGCCTCCAACAGTGCGCCGGTGCAAACAGTGCGCCTTTGCGTTTTATTTTTTTGTTGTTGCGTAAAATAACATTGTAATTGCATTATCAAAATTTGTATTAAAATATCAATTTCTTCTTGTATTTTCAGAAATGCTAAAAAAACAGAAAATTTTTTAAAAAGGTTTTTCAATTTTTATGGAAGTAAAGTTAGTTTTTGCTGATAAAAAAAAAATTGTTCTTTTCATTGCATAAAAGCACTAGGAATTAAGTCAAAACGACATCAATTTCTCCATAGCGTAAAGTAAAGCCTGGTAAAAGATAATAATCGATTATTGTAGCTTTTCTCTGAAATCAAGAGTTAAAGTCAAAATGGCAGGTGTTCCTACAGTGCGCCACTCAGTAGCACCTAACAGTGTGCCCCCTGGCGCACTGTTGGAACAAACATTTTACATATTATTCTATTGCTAAAGAAACATACATAACAGAATCTTCATATATTCGGCTTTACAAATGAGCTTTTTCTTTTACGCTTGTATTGCTATTTACAGCAAAAGAACTTTTTTTTCAAAGAAAATTTTATTAAAGCGATATGTGTGAGAGCGATTGTGACCTTAGTTCAAAAGAAGATGATCTAAACGAAAAATAATTACCGAATATTAGTGATTTATCCTATAATCATGTTGTTCTCCAAAAAACAAAAAACCATCACTTGAAATAAGTCTCATTTTTCTTACTTTTCGTCCAAAATTCATGGTGTTCTCTAAAAAAAGGTCTTCACCTAAAATCTCTCCCTGATTTTCTACTTTTTGTCTCAAACCAGCTCACCTTTTCTAATTTTGTCCCAAAGCAGCGCTGTTCTTTATTTCGTTCAGAAATAAATGTCATCTACAAGAATTCGCTGGTCATGCAACGCATAACTTGCATGCCCTGACCGCACGCCACTGGTGTAGGATACCCACAAGTTAAAATGTATATTATTTTTTTAATTTCAAAAAAGTAAAAGTTGTTTATTTATTTATTTGCTAATTAAAATAGTTTTATTTTTTATGTTTTTGTGTTTTATTCATAAGTTACATGTTATATGTTGACTTATTAATGGTAAACTTTGCATTTGCTTGTTTAAATTGGTTTTAAAGTTGTTTTGTCTTTCTATACAAGAATAAAAAAATATTTTTTGACGTAAGAGTTCCACGTATTTTGCTATTGCAACAAAGAAAAACTTATGAACAAAAAGAACTTAAAAATTTCATTAATCAGGTAATACAAAGCTATGTTGGTTAAAAAAACCTAAGTGGCGCAATGTTGGAACCGTAATGGCGCACTGTTGGACCTAAGCTCCAACAGTGCGCCATTTTTTTACTTTATTTTAAAATCAATTTTTTTGGAAGATAAAGACTTTCAACAAAAAGCCTAATTATGCACCTTAAATATCAATTAAATGAGATTAAAATGTCATAAAAATTTTTTATTTATAGCTTTTCAGTTTCCGAAATTTTGAAAAACTCCGAAAAGTGGCGCACTGTTGGAGGCTCTCCCCTACATTCATAGAACATAACCCTTTGAGTGAGAATGGTCAGCCAGACTGACCACCTCTTAAAATCAAAATTTTGCTTTTTAAAGCCAGTTTCAGGTCATAGAGTGGCAGTGGTCAGCAGCACTAACCAACTTGGGTAAATCCTTTCTTCTAAAAACAACATTGAGCAAAAAATTTAATTTTGTTGTATGTGCACCAATAGTAGAATAGAAACAAAAAAAGCCAAATTTTTTAAAAAAATTATTTAAGGTTACGGTTTTGGATTCAAACCAAGGATATTTGAAGCGATCTAAAATTGCATTTCTATGTAGCTTGACTTGCGACCACAACCAATTCGCAACGGTATATTAACTCTATTTAAGTGCACAATAGTTTGTCATTAATCTCAACTCCTTTCGCCTTTATTAACTTTTCTTTTTATTCAACGTACAATGACTTGACACTTATCTGTCCTTTCGGCCCTTATGAACTTTCTCTTCTTTTAACTTTTTTTTTAAATATTAATTAACAAAAAAACCTCAAAATATAAATAACGCTCGCCAGAGAAAAACATTTTTTTTTTTTCATTAAAATTACTTTTGGCCGAAGTGTAACCAATTGAACTTCGGAATAGCGATCGTCAACTTAAGTTATTTGACTCTCCACATTCCTAAACTTTTGTGAGTACCTTTTATTTGGTTTTGTATGAATTTCGTAGTAGCTATTTTCAGCGATTTATTTGTATATATTATCTATATAATTACAAGTACAAAATAGGAGTATTTGTCAATCAAGTTTTTAACGTGGAGAAAGATTCGCGATCTTCGCGAGGTCGGGGTAATTGTTTACCCTATGTATACCGTCTCCGTCGCTTCAGAGAGGGTTGTATACATGATTGGTAGGGTCTAGGCTGAAAAAAGATGTTTTACATTTGAGGGGTTGAGAAGAAGGCGCCACTTTGAGGACCATTCCACCAGTCTGTTGAGGGCAGCTTGTACTGTGGAAGTCGCACACTCAATACTCGGAGAGGAGGCCCAAATGGCTAGGTCATTTGCATAGAGAGAGGTCTTAACAGATGTAGGGAGGAAAGTAGGAAGGTCATTGATATATAAAGAGAAGAGAACTGGTCCTAGAACTGAACCTTGGGGAACTCCTCTTCGGAGACGGAAAGGACGACTGTATGAATTACAGATGCGGACTTTCAAACGACGACCTGAGAGATAGGATCGTATCCATTCGACGAAGCAAAGAGGAAGATCTAAAGAGAGGAGGCCAGAATGCCTGAAGAGGTTGAGGTTGAGAGTTCGGAGATGGCTATGGAGAGTTCAAGAGAAGAGAATGGTGAGCAGAAAGTGGAGTGCAGGGTGTTGCAGTGTGCAGTTCTGATATGATTCATCTGAGCTTTCTCGGTCCTTTGAAAAAGTTTTGGGGTTTGAGTAGAAAAATGGGACTGTAGATGTGAAGAGATATGGTTGGCACAATCTACAGGGCAGGGGTATGGCAACTTGGGAAGTTGGGGACGGAGAGCCAGAGATAGAGCAAAGTAGAGAAAAGACTTCACTGGGACGGGTTTTAGGAGAAAGGCTAGAGCAAGTTATCTGCCAAGACTTAGCTTTAGCCTTAGATATCACAGTAGAGGTATATCTACTGATAGAGATATAGTTCTGGCGGTCTTCTTCGGAACAGTGTGCCTTTGCAAATGCTTTTCAGCGTTTCGCAACGGCATGTTCGACTTCAGGAGACCACCAGGTCTTAGCAGGGCGATTGATGCTGCCGAAAGGAATGGTAGAAGTGGCAGCATCATTGAGGAGTTTGGTAAAGGTGTGGGTGGCTTCAGAAAAAGGTGTTGTAAAGTTAGAGGGGGAAGGGCAGTGGGTATCAATATAGGTAAGGTAATCGTCCCAACGAGCTTTATTGTAGTTGAGGGGGGGCGGTGGATAGAGTTAATTAAAAAGGAAGTAGGAATAGTGATAGAGATAGGAAGATGATCTGAACCGAGGTCCGGAAGGGTCTGCCATGTGCCTTTAGAGATTATTTGGGCAGGAACTAGAGAGAGATCAGGGGAAAAGCGGTTTCCAGTGGCACGGTGTAGTAGGGTATGATGTTCGAAATTGCTAAGAGGTAAAAGATCAGGGCCAGTCGAACAGATCTTTGCCTGATTGGTCTTCCGGTGAGTGGGAGTCCCAGGATGAATGATGGCCGTTAAAGTCGCCGAAGATGTAAGTAGTAGGGGATGATGGTAAAGGGAAGGGTGAGAAGGATTTTGGGCGAGTCGGAGGAAGAGCGGATAGGAGCGACATAGACATTGAAAAGATGTATAGATGATTTTATTTTAATTTAATCTCCTTTTATTTTAACATTGACAGCTAAATAATCGGAGCTGAGATCGAGGGAAGAAAGGGATTGTGCGGAGAGTGAAGTGTAGGTTGAACCGTTTTTTACAAGTATGAGTACACCACCTCCTAGGTTCCCGTAGAGATGGTGGTTCCTTTCCTTGTCATAGAACGGTTCTTTTGAAGAGTTTTGTAGCCGGATATTCGGAAAGTGGAGTCAAAGGAGAGGTGCGACTCTTGCACGAAGATGAGATCGTACTAACTTAAGGCTTTTCCCAGGCAATTGTTTATTAAATAGCGACCTCAAACTTAGGCCTTGATTGACAAGCTACCTCTCAATTTTTTTTTTACGGCAGGTACACAAAATTGTGCTGCACATTGTAGATTTATTAATAGAAAAACTCGTATATACAATTCGGTAAGAAGCAATTAGTCAATTGAAGAATATTAATATATGTCTAAACCCTGCAATGGTTCGATGCTAATAGCAAACTAATAAATTGTTTGGCTGTCGAAACAAAAAAGCAGCAAGTTTATTGCGTAGAAAAGAAAATTTAAACGGCACAATTAGCAGGCAGAAATAATAAACTAAGCTGTCGACATCAAGGACTGGAAACAACGAAAATTTTCATTGAAAAGTTTTCTGAAATCAAAAAAAAAATTAAAATAAATAACTGGCAACGTTATTACATACCCGTACTTGAACAAAGTTGTTTCGGCCTTCATATTTTCCAACTCGGCAGCTTTAGCGTGCGCCAGCTTTACAATCTTATCTTCGACACCGGCTAAAAGGGCCGCGTGAAAGCCGTAACTTTTAGGACAGGCACCAGAAGCCAACTTATAGAGAAAGGTCAGGACCTCATCGCAAGGATCACTTCCATCTTCAACCATGCAAGCCTGAAGAAACACAGTATTTACAAGCACGTTCGGCAGGGAATGTGCCTTTGCTAGAAGTAAATAAGCAAAGAAAACTGGGATAGAAGTCCCTTCATCCAAGCTACTAATATTATTAAAGAGAGATAAAAATACTAATGTAACAAAAAAACTCAAAAGCTTTTCAATAATCTTCGTGCTAACTTATCCGATAAAAATTCAAGAAAAATTCAACAAGCTGAAATTGTAACTTTTTCTCTGAAATGCAAACGAAATGTATTTTGCAGAGACGTGTGATGGTCCGTGTGAACAAATTAACATTAAGAGAAACATAGACGTTAAACAAATTAGCATGAAATATTTTTTTGCATCAAACTAAACGAATCCTATAATAATATTCGCATCATAGTGTGAAGCGTGTCACGGCGGGGAAAGGAGGGGTGACGGGACTGCCCGCAATATCGCACCAGGACAACACAGCAATAGCATGCCGTTGGGATCAACTCCTTCGGATTCGGCTGCGTCAAAATTTGAAGCAAAATTTTGGGCTGGAGAAAAGAACTGGCGGTATTCTATTATAAGCTGTAGACCTAGAAATAAACATTACCATATGACCAAGTTGAATGTTTGAAAAAGATGCTGAGTCATCTACCAAAGTGCGATAGTGAGTCGAAAACACGGTGCGACACTGAATAGTTTCGGAAACGTGCTTTAAGACGGCGGAAGCGATTGCGGTTCCGTCATACGTTGACGTACCACGGCCTAGAATAAAAAGTTTTAACTCAAATTCACAAGCGTGAGTTTTAAAACACTAAACGAAAAAATTTTTTGAATACTCTTTAAACGCTCAAACGTTTCCCGAATTTGTGTTGCACATGTTCACAACCGCTTACGTGAAACTGTTGAAGCGGTGACGAGGCGTTGGCAACTACTGCATTTATCCGGCTCGGGAATCGAACCCGAACCTTGTGCGCCGGAAATATAAACCTTAACACTATCGAGAAGTTCAAACGATAATTAACTTACCTAATTCATCCAGCAAAACGAGCGAATTACAAGTAGCGTGTTTGAGAATGGTAGCAGTCTCGCCCAATTCAACAAAAAAAGTACTCTCGCCTAAAAACAGACTACGTTGCAAGAGAGAAAATGAATGAGTTTTTGTCAAACCAACCTGACATGATTCGATCAAAAGCACCAAGTCGAGTAAATATTCGATCGCAAGCAGTGAATTTACAAAAACGCGCGGGAACATAACATCCCATTTGAGCCAAGATCACAAGTAATCCGACCTGGAACAAATTCAAATACACGCTTTTAAGTCAATCCAAATTCAAAACAATTTAAATCTTTTCAAAAACCTGACGCATAAGGGTTGACTTTCCACCCATATTTGGCCCGGTCAAAAGCAAGCACAAATTTTTAGTGTTCTCATCAGACTCATCAGTATCAGAAGCAACACAACCGAGAAGCGTATCGTTGGGAATGAAGGAGTCGCTGTAAAGCGTTTTGGTGACGCAAGGATGGCGGCCGTCGCGAATTTCAAGCATGGGAGGAGAACACTCCTGCGGTAAAAGCACTTCTGGTCGACACATAACCCCGTCCGTTCCTGAAAAGAAAACGGATTTAAACGAGGATTAATCGTGAGCGTCGGCTTGGTTAAGTTAAAGTGCTTTTTCGTTGATCTTCGAAAAATTATCGAGTAGAAAAAGGAGAGTAGAATAAATTGATCAATATATGGACACTATCCTACAGGTTGTTTAAAGTAAGAGCATTGGTCCCGGTTTTGGCCCTTAATACAATCCTTCTAAAGCGTTTTTTAGTTCAGGGATAAACGAATTGGAGCCAGCTAAAAGGTAATAATGCGCCACGAAGATGTAGTCATTCTGTTCTGTTTTTGTTTTTAAAAAAAGAATTAAATTAGTTCAATACGATGGAGCGAATGTCGTCCCCGTTCTATTAAAAAATATCAAATATTTTGTAAATAGAAAGTAGTATTTTAAGGTAGCCGATGAAGAAGAGATTGTGATTGGGGAAGTGGTAGAGTAGTGGGATACAGAAAGACTAGAGTTAATAGGAATAAGATTCTGATTCGGCTTTTTGAATAAGCGTATTAAAGGTGTAGGAGGCGGCAAGTAGGAAAAAGGGTTGAAATGGAGAAGAACTTTATGGTCAATACCAAGATAAGCTATGACAATAATAGTGCATTCAAGCAATCTTTTTTTTTTAAAAGCGTATGTATAAAAGGTTTATTGTGATGAATATTGTGGATATTACCGCTCATGGGAACGAGGACACACAATAAGTACTCGTGAAGAAAGAGGGTTCGGTTGGGGGGTCATAAAAATGGGTGCGGAAAAAAAGAGGAGTGGCTTGATTTGATGCAATAGAAGATTAGAAATGAGTGGCGATCTGTTAAAAAAAAAGGAGGAACGGTCAAATAAAGAGTGCAATGAGCAGTGGCAATGTGCCCGTGACAGGACGTCCGAAAATAAAACACCTGAAAAAGCCATTTTGATCCGTCACAAGTGCAGGATGAGGATCGCATCACAAAGTTGACATGGCTCGTTGTTGTCGTCGTCGTTTGAAAGGGCATCCACTCCAGGTCAGACACAAACACGACTGGAGCCGAGGGTTTATCCTTTAACTACCCAAGGCTGCTGCATTGCCCGGATCAGATGCTTGCAGTAATGTTGTTAAACCAGCACCGAATGTAGTCATCCAAAACCGTCAGGTCTTGTGCTCCATGTGGTGCCCGATGTATGGGGCACGCTATTAGAACGTGTTCTGCGGTTTGTTCAGAGGCACCGCACTCGCAATTCGGTAAAGGAACAAAACCCCATTTGTGGATGGACGAATGGAATCGCCCAACACCAGTCCACAGGCGATTGAGTTTAACCCAAGCTGTTCGGGGCAAGTCACTCCAACAGGCCTGACACTGGTCCTGGGTATGAAAACACGGAACCTCGATATATTCTCGCAGTACTCCGCACTACATCTACAGTTGGTCTCCCAAGAAGCGCGGATGCCAAGCATCTAAGGACCCACTTAAAAGATCATATAGGATATGATCAGGGTCCAGAGATTTACGGTGGGCCAAACAGAGTGTCGCTGCTAGTCGGCGAAGCTCAGCTGGCTGGATGCCTGAAAGTATGGGTAAGTGGTCCAATGAACTGAAACGTAGGCATTCAGTAACTATACGCAAGGCGTCATTCTAGTGTGAGCGATGCGACACCAGACTGGGGCGCAGTACTCAGCTGTTGAGTTGTTGGCTTGTTGAAGGTGCAGAAAGAATCGACGTCGATGACAACATCGAATGTTTCTCACTTTTGTCTATTTCGATATGGCATTTAATGACTGAGTGCGAAGAATTTCGAACAGAATAACAATTAAAAAATGTAATGATTTTGCTCACTAGGCATTAATATCACTGAAAACTTGAAATGCTCTACGGTGACTTGCTGATTTTTGATACGGTATTGTTGCCGGTAGAGCATTTGAAGTTTTTAGCAAGAATAACAACTTTTGTTTAAATTACGACAGAAAAATGTTTTTAAATTTTAAAAATATGTGAATAACCATTACAATATAGTTTCATTTAGCCGTCATAGTTTTAGATTCACAGGAAAGACGAAACCGTGACACTGCTCAATTTCCAAAAAACAGTCTACCAACCTTTGCTAAACAGAGTGAAGCAGATTAAAACATCGAGCTGGGCGAGGAACTGCACAGCGGCATTCCACATGGGATAATCCTTCGAAAATTCTCGAAAAATGATCGCCATCGAATCAGCCTGAAGGTGTCTCAAAATAATCGAAGGCAAATGCAACATTAGTCAGCTCACTAAAGCTCGTGGTTGCAACGTAAGAAAAGACTAAGAAATTAAATATTAACTTCTTGAAACTTATTAGATAGAAATAAAACATCGAGGGATGACGAACTTACTTGCGCGGCGTCGCGCCTCGATTCCGCTTCTTCAATTTCCTTGACTACACCGATGGTGTAGGCAGTTCGAAAACTCTTAAA
This sequence comes from Diplosoma virens, assembly GCA_963680785.1. Taxonomy (NCBI): domain Eukaryota; kingdom Metazoa; phylum Chordata; class Ascidiacea; order Aplousobranchia; family Didemnidae; genus Diplosoma; species Diplosoma virens. Next base: position 26,250,012 of record OY796885.1, on the reverse strand, counting down.
ACCTTTTCTTTGCCCGCTGATCTCATACTCGTCAGGAATTCGCCTGAAAAATGCTACTGTAAAAACTCAAGCTCGCTACACTTGGCTGAAATTTTAAACCTGATTGTTATTTAAAATTTACACCAACGCCTACTTTGAAACTCGGTCGACAGGAATTTCTATTTGAAATCTCTTGTTTCCAGATCCCTTGAACGTGATTTGCGAACAGCAAAAGAATCTTTTCTGTTCTTTAAGATACATTTCGGATTTCTCCAAAACAGATTTAATATCCGCCATGGCCTGATCATACTCCGGATTGGTTCCAGGATTTGGTATTATTTTTCCTAAAGAAAACGAGGTCAAATAAATTTATAAATATTTTAGATGCAGTCGAGGCAACGGGAATGCAAGACATCATTTGATATCACTCATTTACACGAAAGTGAAAATCGTTTGATAGGCGACGCTAAAGTCAAACTCCGAACCGCTAAATAAAAGAAACACGAAAACATTTTCCTTTGTGTTTAGACATGATTTGAAAAACAACTTGTAAATATCTTGTATTTCTACAGGGTGGTTGTTTCACATGAAGACCTCACGGTCTCTTCGAAACCACCCTGTCACAATTTATTCATTCTTACTATTATGTCAAGCCGTTTATTCGCAAAAACTAAAATAACTAAACTGATCCTTTTCACCCTCTCATTCTTTTTTCCTTCACGAATCCCAAACTCTTGGTCCTGAAAATTATTCTGGTTTTTCCAACTTTTGGCAATGTCTCTCTCACCTCAAAAACCTTGCTCAGACAATGATTCATCGACAACTGAAACGTGACCGCTTATCTCAAGTATATAAACTGTTTGTTGCTTAAGTTACTCAGGTGGAAGGATAGCTCGGTGCCTGGAAAACTGGGAAGGGAAGAAGCAGAGATTTATGTTCACTTTGTACAATGGCTCCCTGCCGCTTCTCTTTTCCTTCCGACTCAGGGCTACAGTTGCACAGATTTATACATTATTTACACTTACATTTACACACACACACACACACACAAAAAAAAAAAAAAAAAACAAACTGCCATGTCATTTACGAACATACATTGTGTTTTACCTCTTTCTAATCTAGTAGCAAAATGAGTTATCTTCCTATCGAACTTGATCTCCAATTAAATCGATTCTAAACTTTTGTTACGAGTAGCTCAACCTGCCTGCTTTTGAGTTGTGTACGTGAGAGCGGGAATGGTTCTCTGTTGGCAACCAATGATCACATTCAAAACCTTTTTGCAACAATCTAAACTTCAAAATTTATATAGTTGCCACATCACATCCTTGCTAGACACAATTTAGAACAAACATTTTAATTAAAACAAAATATTAATTATAAAAATACTTTTGTAAGCAACTTTATACACAAACAACTGAAAAATAGTACAGGTGCGACAGACTTCAACAAACGATATACATCAACACACAACACAACAAATAACAACCAAGTATAGTCAAACTACATACACACAATCATGGAACAAAAAAGATATTCTATTAAAAAGGTTTATGAAAAGACAAAGCTACGAATACGGGGCAATTATGCGCACCTGTTTCTTTTGCTTGTTTATGATCAAACGCTTTTTTCCATTGCGACAGGGTTTTTGCCATGTCTGGAAATTCCCCTTCTGCAACGTCTTCATTTGTTTCGAGACAAAGAATTTTACGCAGCAAAGAAGATTTTAAATCGCAAATCCGATTCTACGAAGAAATGCGTTAAATAGGATGCTGATTAGCGATTACGCGGGGTTTCTTACCTGCAAGCCTTTAAGACATTTGTGCACAGACTGATAATGTTCCAGAACGCTCATGAAGTCATTTATCTTTCTTTTGCTATAAAGCTTTTCTTCATACAAAACTGCCCTTTAAAATTAAAAAACCAAATTGCAGAATGTTCGTACATAAACATAAACGTTTACGTTGCGGCTCAGCGAAATATTTACTTGCTGGTCCTATTATCTAAAGCAAAAAGCAAAGGAATTTTTGCTCTCTCTGAATTTCGTGTAAAAGGACTTTTTCCGCTATCGTCAAAAAGGTTTTTACCCACCAAAAAAATAATTTTGCTAATGTGAGTGAAAATGCGAAAGTGACGATTTTTATCAGCAAGGTACACTCAGGGGATCAACAAAAATCGTACTACAATGAACGTAATAAACGTAGGTGGAAGTCACCTTCGAAAGTTTCAAAGCGCAGTTTTTTTTAGAAAAGGCTGGGTTTTGACATTCATTTCCGTTACAAGACAGATTCTATTTTAAAATTCAAACCTCCAAATTTCCGTTACAAATTAACAAAATGTTGAAATTTTATCTGTAGAATTGAATTCAAATAAAGTGACTTCATTTTACACAACACTTGCTGTCCACCTTTCAAAGCCCTTACTTCAGTGGTCGGCAACCAGTTACTTTTTTACAATAACCCAAATTCTCTTTTCAAAAATAATTTAAGGCCCAGCATACAAAAGAGAAATTTTGAGTGAAAACAAAACAAAAAAAATCTTCACTTGGAGTCTGTCTCTGATGTCTCGATTTTTAACCCAAAAACATATTGATCTCGCTGAAAACAAGTTCTTCACTCGGAGTGTATCTCTGGTTTCTTGATTTTCGACAAAAAAATATATAGTGATATCACGCAACCCGTACTTACTTTATTACAAAATATATTATGCAGTCCAATACATCTTGCTAAATGGCCCACAAATTGCCGACAACTGCCTTACTTAAACCAAGTCTTAAACACTAAGAGTTGTATCGTTATCGGTGGCTCCATGAACCAAAGCAACTTTTGGAAAAAAAAAAAAAAAAACAATAACAATGGACACGCTGAGAATAAGCAGAAAAACAAGATTAAGAAAAATTTATTGTTAAATCGAGCAATGGGCGAAATATACACAATAGACATCATACATTGCGAAAGAAAATCTGGTTTTACCTGGAGTCAGGATGATCAGGATTTTTCGAACCTTTAGACAAGCTGTGTATCTGCGCCAGCATTCGCTCGAGGTCAGGCATCTTGGTCAATGTGTCGCAAAGCGAAGTCATGACGTCGTGGTTTGATCTGAAATCATCTGGAAAAAAGCAAGTTGAAAACAATCTGATGGTAACAAAAAAATCTCGTCTGGCGTTATTCAATTTTTTTAGACGATTTCGAGACGCAAAGCCAAAGTACTAAAAAAGGAAAAAATCCTTATTAAGACGACCTGAGGGGGAAATCTAAGTATGGGGGTCAAAACGGGGAAGAGGCGGGTTCAGAGGAGCAGATCGACGGGAACATAAGAGGCTCGACTCAAAGGAGCAATGAAAATAATTTGCTTGCCAAAAACACATCTGCTGGTTCAGTAACAAGATGATGAGTGTTTGCTCTGAGCTTTTTATTGTTGAACTCAGTAAGTTCGAAAGTTTTCAATGAAATCTTACCAACAGCGTCCAACCTTGCATCGATAACATTCGGATGACAAGGGGGTGAACAAATCCACTGACGCAGTAGCCTGCGGCCGAATGGAGTTTTACACAAGTCAAGTTTTTCCAACAAACTTCCATCTCTGTAATTGAAATCATTCATCTATATTTTATAAGTAACGAAATCTAATAAAAAGGAACAGTTATGATCCGAAGCTTCAAAACTTTTTTGCTTCAAAAAATACTGCTTATTCCCAAAATAGGACAAAACACATCATCCAATAAAAAAAAAAAAAAAACGCTAAAAATTAAAGCTCGTTTCTACTACGAGCGTTTGGCGGGAGTATTCTGTGTTTGTTTTATTGATTTTTTTACTTCTCCAAGCGCTTTTGCGCAAAAATAAATAAAATCAATAAAACAAAGAATACTCCCGCGAACGCTCGTAGTGGGAACGAGCCCTTAAACTTCAAATTAATCTTTAAAATACTATTTATTTTTAATAGGAATAGATAATCGTAAATCTTTATAAAATCAATTGTAACTAATTTTTCGTACTTTAAACCTTTGCTATTTTCAATAATTTCAAGATTAGCCAGGGTTACACTATCCAAAATCAAACGCTGATTAACAAGAGGAAACGATTTAGTTTTTTTATCTTGGGCTAAAGGCACGCTTTTATCGTCGCACTGATACAGCTCGAATTGACCCATCGACAAAACCTAGTAAAAGAAACAAAAATTAAATTAGATCGACTTGTTCAAGCTAGGAAAACTTACCTCAAAATCAACGAGACATTTTTTCAAATAAAACACGCACGCGCCGAGACAGCTAAGTGCTAGCTCGTACTCCGATTTGGCAGTCAGTCCCAAGGCATCCGAATCCGACTTCATTTCGTTTAACACAGATGGCCAAACCACTTCACCATTTTTAGAGAAGTACCTAGTAAAGAACTTTTAAGAGTCGTTTTAATTCCAAATCTTAAAGAAAAAAGGAGTCGAAAATTCGGAGACAAAATCAAAGACCTGGGCATTTTGTTGAAAGCAGAGCTAGAGTTTAAAGCAGCTCTATCTTTATTATTGTTGTAATACTATTGCGATTTAGTCAAAAAACATTGCTACCACTATCAAATATTTATTTTGTAGATTTTTAATAAATAACATGAAGTTAAAGATTCTTTGATTCTATTTAGATAGACCAATAAAACATTCTAATAAATGCAGTAAAAACAAAATAAGATTGTTTATGTACAAATAATGTTAAAAAGCGTTAAAATTTTTAGTTATGTAATTGCGCCGAGAGCTGGAACAAGCTGAAGAATAGACCTCCTTTAGAGCATTGCTAGTAAAGTAGCTTACTTTTCTTTCGACAATGTCTTCAAACATTTTCGGGCATCCCAAAATTGCGTTCCACTTGTTAAACCGTTTTGTATGACTGATGCGAGGCCGGTGTGAAGAATCTTGCTTAATTCAGAAGTTAACTTTCCTCGCTCAAAAAGAACCTAACAAAAACTTAACTTTAACCGGATTTTATTAGGTGGAATATCATAAAACTTCACATACGTGATATAATAAGGATCCAAAAAATGGTTCAACCGATTAGATTTGACTGGGCGTTACTTTGCAAACAAAAATGCTAATTTACACTTACTATTTGACTTACGCTAACAGACATAGCAAAGGCGCAAAATCCGGAGGGGCGCATCTCTCAACTTTTAATTATTGGTAAAATTACCTATACTATCTACAAACGGGTCGACGTCACTTGACCGACAACATTTGTAGAATTCCCTCAAACCGGCAGTTGACCGACAACAAAGAAAATTTTCGAAAACAGTCAATTGTTCGACAATAGCTGTTATTATGCTGTTGTGTCGGTCAAGTGGTGTTTTTGAATAATTCACTTTTGTCGGTCAAGTGACGCTCCCCTTATAAACAAATTTCCACAACTTTTTTCTGGATTTGCGCCACTGAAAAACAAAATACCTGACAAGGATAATAATGAGAGATCATGGTGCGAAATTTGGAGCAGGAACGATCATCTTTAAACTGGTTCAGATGGAAGACGCCCACGCTAGTGTCGACAAAGCAAATGCCTATTTCTCGATGTGCATCAGTTTCTAGTTGCTCTGACGCGCCGTATAGCAGCCGATCAGTAACAGCAAGCAAAAAGTTGTTCTCGTGATTGCGACTGACGCCACTCGCCCAAGCGTTGTACGTTTGCGTTCCTACGTAGAAACACATGATTTTAAATTTGTTTGAAATAAAATTGCCTATTAAAAGCAGCACCTTTCGTCGTTATCCTGCATACTTCGCGTCGTAGGGTCTTCTCGTGTTTCGGCAAAACTTTCTGGCGAATTCTCTGTGAATTTTGCTCGGGAGTTTCTGTCTGCTCCACACGAGCAACCGAATATCCTTTACGAACAAGAGCGGATGAATATCTTCCGAATGCAACTTCAGGAAAGCCGGAATGAGCGAAATTTCCTTTCATGAAGATCAATCCAAGCTCTTTCACACCGACAACGGCATCCATGTGATAAAGTTCATAAAACTTTCCTACCTTAAAATTTAATAAATGGAATGTTGAGAAATACCATATTTCAAGCCACTATCAAAAGTATAATTGCGCGAAAATCCATGAAATCGACAATAACAGCATTTGTCAATCGTTTATTGGGGAGAGCTCATTAAATACTTTAAGGGAAATATAGCAATTTACTGTTAGTCTTGTACATAGTAGTTCTCAAAAATTATCTATGGCATTCAAAGTTTTTTTGGACCTTCAAGAAGCTTGCATTTTTATAAAAATTCGTGGTCAGATAGAATTGCAAGTCTATTATACCTAATTTATTGAAAAAGTAGATGAAGCACTTGCATAAAAATTGTGTTTTCTCGTTGATTTGTATTCGATTTCGTATAAAAATGTTCGTTTGAGACCAATATGTTCATTGAAAAATAAAAATCCACTAGGTACTAGAAAATCAGAAAAGTTTAAAAACACTTCTCCAACAGAAGGGTAGGTTAGTTGCATTTGCTTTAATATATTTTTGTGTGTGGCCCAACAGCTTTCTTACCTTAAAACACAAAATAACGTCAAAATGTTTGGATTTGATGCTCCACCATTGATACATTGCTGGTGTTAGTTTCTTTAAAAACTCAGAAGGAACTTTTAAAGTACATTTATCATAGTCGGGAGTTCCGGGTCTGTTACCATTCGCATCCTGTATCCTTTCAGGTCGAAGAAAATCTAAAGTCTCGTGAAGATAGCTGGAGTTCTCTTGTGGTGGGTGAAAGTTATCAGAACTCGCTTGAAAAGAAAGAAGCTTTGTTTTGACCCCAGTCAAACTTGGTTTCACCGGTTTTGTTTGGCCAGTGTACTTTCTTTTCTTACCAGCCGTAACTGGTTTTTCATCTTCGTCGGTTAAACTGCTTTCATCCTGCAAAAAGCAAAAAAATACCGAACTCTAAATAAATGTCAATGATATAGCTTTTCGCCAAAAAATTAAGTAAAAAAAATTTTTTGCTTACTTCTTCAGAGCTTTCTATTCTAGCCACTCGACCATCACTTTGTTTTTGATCAGGAGAATATTCATCGTCACTTTCACTTGCATTCTCGGAATCGCTGCCATCCGAATATATTATTTTGCGATATTTTTTGACCGGTACGCCTTGCCGGGTTTTGCGAACAGGTTTTTCTTCCTATAAAACACGCTGGACAATAATGTTTTGGAACGAAGTATAAGAATAATTCTTTAAATAGTAAATAGTAAAATTGTTTCGACTGTAAAGCCATGAACCTTGATGTCTAGTTTTGCACAAAACCGCACCAGGTGTTCTTCAATTTTTTTCTGCAGCGCCTTCCTTTAGTAGTGACTCTTATTTGGTGTCGCAACTGTAGAGAGACGGTTTTATATTGATGACTTGATTTAATCTTTAAATTTTCGAACAGTTCGTGCGCTATTAAACAAACATTTTTTTGTTTGTTTGATAGAATTTTTGCCACAAAAAAATTATGTTGCTGAAACTACAGTATATACAGGGTGATTCACCGAAGTGTTGACAAATACTTTATTCCATTATTAACTTCGCATTACCTCTTCAGATTGTTATTATATATTCTAGAGTAAGTTTTCAATATCAATAAGAATATTTAATCTAGAAAAGTAAGATGGCAAAGACAGTAAATGACATCGTTGAAGGGTATTGCAAGAAAGGACTTCCACCTGCGAAAATTTTCCGGTTGATGAAGCGATTTGTGAGTCGTGGAGGTGTTTACAAGGCTGTGAAGAGGTTCAGGGAGACTGGAAGTTGTGCTCCAAGAATCAGAAGTACTCCTGAAAAACCCATCAGGACAAAGGAACTGATTAAGAAGGTCAGGAAGAGGTTGAGGCAGAACCCTTCAAGGAGCGCAAGAAAACTGGCTAAGGCTAGCCTACCTCTGTAAGCGTGAGCACCATGCAAAAGCTTCTCAAGGATGATCTCCACGTCTACCCGTACAAATTTACCAAGAGGCAGCTCCTGTCAAACGCCACTAAGAAGAAAAGGCTTGATAGAGCTAAGGTTTTGATCAAGAGACTTGTTGTTGGCACGCGGCCTCAAGTGCTTTGGACAGATGAGAAGCTTTTCACTGTCCAAGCTATCCACAACCACCAAAATGACAGGATTTGGATTCCAAACAAGGACATGGTGCCAGTTGAACATTGCAGTTTATTTAGGAGGCAGAAACCTTCTTCCGTGATGGTTTGGGCAGGAGTCACTTCAACAGGCCTGAAAACACCTCTAATCTTTATCAACAAAGGCGTGAAAATTAACCAAACTATCTATTGTCGGATGTTGGAAGAAAAAGTCATTCCCTGGGTTCAAGAAACAGTGGGAGAGGAAGGAATTACGCTTCAACAAGATGGGGCAACCTCCCACACAGCCAAAGCAGTCCAGCATTGGTGCAAGACCAATTTTAAAGGGTTTTGGGAGAAGGAAGTATGGCCCCCTTCTTCACCCGATTTGAACCCAATGGACTTTGGGATTTGGTCCATTCTGGAGCAAAAAGCCTGCTCAACATCCCATCCAAATATCGAAATCCTTAAACGAAAACTGAAGGCGTCATGGGAAGAAATTGACCCAGAAGTGGTGCGTGCCACGTGCGCCCAAGTACTTCCACGTCTTAGGCGCCTTGTGAAAAACAAAGGGGGCTACATTGAATAATTTGAATTTTATGTGAAAGCCCATTAAATTTCCATTCTATCTATTAAAAACTTGTTTCTTTTGCCCTTATAGTAAGTTGGATAATTCAGTTTTAATTTGTCAACACTTCGGTGAATCACCCTGTAACATGGTTATCATTTCGTACTTATGTCAAAGTTTTTTGCTTACTTTTATGAAAATCGTCTCAGAGAATTTTAATGTGCTGATCTCTAACAAACGCGCTTATTTTAGATTAAAGTGCATATAATGTTCTAGCTCTCAATAACATTTTTAGAAAACGTGCTTGTTTAACGACAATATCAAGTGAAAATCAAAAAAAGTTAACATTAGAAGCCGATTTTTGGTTGAAATCAATTAAAGACCTTTTTTTGGTCTTAACATAATGATGTTTCAATGTGTGCATATTTTATGTTCTAATCACTGTGTGTTCAAGCTATGCACATCAGGGTTTATGTACCTTTATGTACCAGATTTATGACGATTTATAAGTTAAAAGCCTTAATGCACAAAGTTTAAGAAAACATAAATTTCCAGGTTTTTACTGATATGCAAAAATATGAAGGTTTTACAAAAAGATATTTAAGTTGATCCTCTTGCCTTTCTGCTACACCAAGGATAGTTCAAATAGATATCATCAACTCTATACCTTAGTAGACCTGGACATAGCTTTTAAATAAAATTTCACAGAGAAGTTAGGTCAACAAAAGACAAAAGCAATAGGTGGTCGTTTCCAATCAAAGAGTAGTTCAGACAGGTACTTTCACAAATCTCCCTTTCACTCGGATCAACCTCATTTTTTAACCCTTTGAGGGCTACAAGAATTTGATTGTAAAATAAAATAACAATGGTTCAATAATGATGTCACAAATATCTAAAAATTAGAATTATAATGCCTTCACAAAAATGCTTTTGTTACGTTACAATCATAATCATGGTACACATATGTACCACTGGTCCTTAAAGGGTTAATCAGCAGACTAGGAAAGCACAATCTTACAGATTATCATAATAAGTATTATCACAAATCACAGCATTTACAGTATATAGCAATTATTCAAGTATGTACTACAGCAAAAGAATCAAACAAAAAACCTTCTTAGGCTCTTTTAAAACAGTTAATCGATTTTCTTGATCTTCATCAATACTTTCATCAGCCAGACTTTTAAAACATAAATCATCCAATTTTTTCATTCGATTACTTCGTGTAACTACATAGATTTAAATTTATAAAATTTTAATACAGAACAATATAAAACTATTAAATATAAACCACCTTTAAATGTTTTGCCAAGTAATTTGGAAAAATCTTATTCAAATAGAATTGAATTTATATGGTTTTAAGGAATTAAAAATTTAATTAACAGAATAATTTTAAAAAATATGCGATTTTATTTTATGTGTACATTAGGGGTATGACAAATTTTTAACCCTATGTCCCCATATGATATTTTGTGGAGTTTTTATGTACAACTCAAGAAAATATGGATCTTTTTGATTTTGCTTAAGAAAACTTCACCCTCCAACTGATAAAACTGTTAGCCGTCTAGTTAACTCATGATTTCTTGGAAAATTGTGCAGATTTATTGTTTACAATGAACAATAGACAAAAATTAATACCTCACTACTGTGTATTTGTTAAAAGAAATTTAATATTTAGTCTTTCAGTGGATGTGCAGAGTGGGAGCAAGTCTTGCATTACTTTAATTGCTCGCTCTGCACAGATATTTGATCGTTGTGTTGGTATAGGTGTTGGCTCTCCGGACCAAAACCTTCTCAGAGACTTCAAAGCTTTTGGATGCTCTTGGCAAGCTTCTGATAGATGGTCAAAGTTAGTAGGGTTGAAAAACTGAGCAGAGAACCAGATATCACTCCATGAGCCAATGATGAAGTCACATGCTGTTTCAGCTTTCTGTCGAAACTCTGGCATCAAAATGAATGTGAGTAAAGTATAAATCGCTCTGGAGTTCCACCTTGCATTACTGAGAGCAGGAAGAGATTGAAAATTCACCTTCGGAAAGGTTTGAGAAGTTTTGAAGAATTTGTAGCATGATATTAAATGATGAAGAAAGGCCATGTCATCTCGCCACCGGTCACATTTAGTTTTCTTTAACAATTTTCCAGTGTTATTGAACGCTTGCTTGAGTTGTGCATACTCTTCTGTTAATCTTGCAATGAATGGGTAACTGAGATTTGGTGATGTTGGTGTTCCACCAAAGTGATCATTTAGTACATGTTTCAATATCGTGTCTAAAATATGGTGTTGGCATCCAAGGAATACAGGTTTTTCTTCTCCAATATGTTCAAAGTGATTCTGCAGCAGTGTGACTGCACTGAGACCTTTTCCAGTATTTGCCGCAGTTGTGTCAGATACTATCATTTTTATTGAAGACCAGAGATCGTACTCATCAAGAATTGCTTTTATCCCATCAAATATTGTCTTACCTTTTCTGTTTGCCAATTCAACAACTGCAAGCTTGATTTCCTTGTTTTCATTCTTCAAAACTACTACCTGGTATTCCTTCTTCTGTATTGTCTTTCTGTCAAAGTGCAAACACCAATTTTCATGTCTTAAGTTTTCTACGAAATGCTTTTTTAATTCTTCTCCTTTTCTCATTACAGCTCTGTAGACACCACTTTGACTGGGTGTAGGTATAGAAACACCACTTTCTGACAACGTTTTGCAGACTTTGTGGGCTTTCTTTGTACTTAACTTTGCTGTGGTCACTAAACGTATTGCAGAAGCAGTTTTCTGTTTTTTAGAGGTTGAAGGCTTCCCAAAATCTTCATCACTACTAGGAAGCTGTTCTTCGTGCACAGATTCTTCACTTTCTGAAATTTCCTCTGTATCATCATTGAAGATTTCTTCTGCAACTGAAGCTTCTGTAACTTTCCGCTTAAATGATTTCATTTTTCTTGGATGAATCGCTTTATTACCTTCTTTTCTGCTGCAGTAGCCTACTTTACCTTCTGTTGACATCTGCAGTTTGTAAAACTCTCTGTCTTCTTGGCACAACCATTCTCCTTTCTCATTGGTTACATTAAATAACTTAGTAAAATCATAGTTTCCTGGTCTTCGGCTATGTCTTTCATACTGTTTGATTACATTCTCAATTTTTTGTTCAACTGTTGATTTACCTTGCTGAATTGGCAAAGTCAGGTTTTTCCATAGTTGTCTTACTTCACCTGCTAGAATTTGAGTTCTTTTCTTTTTGCTTTTCACTCCTGAAGCCAAAGTTTTGTATCTATCTAAGATATGTTGTTCTTTTGGAATTTTGCTCATTTGACTGAGGCACTCCACAGTTGTATGCCGTCTTGAAGTTTTACCATATTGGAACTGCATTAAATTTGCAGTCCAAATTTTCTTGTTCTTATTTGAAGGAGGTGCATTCTTCGACATTTCAGCTCTCAAGTTTTATAGAGAAGTTAAACGATCTTAATTTGATAACCTTGTAAACCTACAGCAAAAGACAAGATTAGGCTTAACTCATAAGTAAAAAAACTACTTTACCATATCACACAGGCCACCCTGAAACTCAACTGGATTTGCTTTATCACCTAGCAATCTTTAGAAATCATGTAACGGCACATCATATTATCTCAGTTTAACTCTACGCAAAATTTTGGCATTTTTGTCAAATCAGTCTTGTTTTCTAAGCTTTGGCAAACAACCTAGCAGTTATGTCAGAAAGGTTAGCATTTGGGATGAACTAACAGCTAACCTGATCATTTGTTATTGTTTTCAATGCCTCAGCTGTTCTCAGAACAATTGAAAACCTAAGATCACAAAAAGGGCATCTGCTTGTTTACGGAACTGACCACTTGTAATATTTGCAAACAATTTCAATAAGGAGGGTGACTTTTTTTATGTGTTCAGGTCTAGTACCTATATTTTCCTGGAAAACAAGAAAAAACTCCACTAATGGTAGTATGGGGAATAAAAAATTCACCAAAAAAAATTTTTGTCATACCCCTAGTGTACATCATTACAAAGCACCATTATGTCTCATCCTTAATTAGGCAATTTTACAAGCATCAATTAAACATACAAATAACTGTTTTTTAGGTTGTTGCAATTTACAACCATCTAAAAACTCTTTACATAATACAAAATTGTACAACTGTTAAGTTTGATTCTGTGGTTAGCGTTCTGGACTTCAGAGTAAAAGCTTTTGGTTAGAAACTCAACTATCAGATATTAAGCACCATTGGTATTCGTCAGGAAAGGCATCTGGAATATAAAGTGCTCGTGTCAAATCAGTGTGTAGGTCGAAAATTAAAAGCGATCTGCTGTGTCATACTAATCGGGATAAAGCCAAAAGAAGTTGCCAAAGGAACGTAAGGGCTCGTTTCTACAACGACCTCGGCGAAAGTATTATTTGTTTGTTTTATTGATTATTTTCTACTTCTTTCCGCGCTTACGTGAAACAAAAAAAAATCTTTTATTGTTCTTTTGCTTCGTTTAGCGTTTAAGGCCCGTTTCCACTACAAGCGTGTAAAAGAGCATTCTTTGTTTTATTGATTTTTTTGCGCTCACTTCAATTTTAACCGCCCGCTTCAATCGAAGATCAATAAAAGAAACAAAGAATGCTCTTTTCTACGCTGGTAGTGGAAACAGGCCTTTAAGCATGAAAAGAAGTAAAAAAATCAATACAACAAACAACGAATGCTCCATTCCACGCTCGTAGTGGAAACGGGCCTTGATGGAATTATGTTGAAACTAACTTAGGTAAACAGCCCTGGTGTATTGTAGCAAAAAAGCTCAAATTTGTTTAAAAAACATTAATAATATCAGTAAAGTTGCCCAAGTTGAATGTTAGGTGGCAGTGGCATTGGGCTGATGATATACAGGGTGTCAAGAAAGTTCCCGATCGATTTTTAAATTTAATGTAATTCAAAAACTTCAATGAATTATGATAAGTTCTGTACGTCATTTTTCCACTTAATCCTCCTTTTCAATGTTTCAGATACACTTTTCAAATTTTTTTGGCTAAAATAATAATAAAATGAGTAAAAGAGCTGCAATCATTCAACTTCATCGTGCGGGACGTTCAAATTCTAAAATTATGAAGTTGCTAAAAGCATCAAAATCGACTGTTCACGATACAATCTTGCGCTTCCAAGAACTTGGAACCATGGAGGATCGGGATAGGAGTGGACGACCTCGATCCACTTGCACTCCAGCAAAGATCAAGGCCCTCAGGGAGAGAATTCGGAGGAACCCCAAACGATCCTTGAGGAAAACGGCTAAAGACATGAATATCAGCCATGAGTCTGTCAGAACAATTGTTGAACAGGATCTCAAAATGTCCCCATACAAAATCAGGACAAGACAACTCCTAACTGACCTCCAGAAGCGAAAAAGAAAGGAGAGGGCCAAAATTCTGCTGAACCGTCTGAAGGGAGGCACGGAGAAAGGCAAAATCGTTTTTTCAGACGAAAAACTCTTCTCAGTGGAGGCGAAGTTCAACACCCAGAATGACAGGATTCTCGGAAAGTCGCCCAAGGACCTCCCTGATCATCTTCGATTCGTTTCACGCCGACAGAAACCCTCGTCTGTGATGGTATGGGGTGCGATCTCCAAATCTTGGAAATCTCCCCTCATTTTTGTTAAAGAGGGGGTCAAAGTGAATACAGATTTGTATGTCAATGATATTTTAACCCCTGCCCTCGCATCGATGAAGGAAAAGTTCAAAAATAAGTCCTTCACCTTCCAACAAGACGGCGCGCCTTCTCACACATCAAAGAAGACGCAGAAGTGGTGTGAAGAGCACTTTCCTTCATTCTGGACCAAAGATTTGTGGCCACCATCTTCGCCCGATCTCAATCCTATGGATTTCTGTGTGTGGGGTATTCTGGAAAAAGAAGCCTGTTCTTCACCCCATAACAATCTGGAGGATCTTTGAGCTTCCCTGAAACGAGCATGGGAGAAAATTCCTCAATGCCCTTCGTGCTGCTTGTCAGAATTTCCGACAGAGGTTCCAACGTGTTATTGATACAGATGGGGGTCATTTTGAATAAACCAGATTTTTTTATGTTCATGAAGCTTTGTTCTATCACCACAATAAACCTTTTGTTGATTTAACCTTCTGTCATTAGCCCTATATAATTTTGTTTAGGATCGGGAACTTTCTTTACACCCTGTATGTTTATGTTTGCTACTTGTAAAAATATATTTCAAGGGTAAACTAGAGTCTCTATAACTATTATTTTCAAGACTTTATACTGAATTTAATTTTTAGTTACTGAATGTACCATGAAATAGAAACAGTATAAATATTTTTTAGTGGAATCTGACTATCTACGAGCGTTGGAGCGTATTTTCTTGATAAACTTGTTTATTTAAAGTTAATGCATGGTGTATTTCAGTAAACATTTGACTATAATAACTGAAAATATTAAAATAAAGACCAAAAAAGTCTTTACTTTGGTTGATATATGCCACAAAACAAGATTACTAACAGTTGAAATAAATTTAAAACTTTTTTCTTCTTTGGTCTTTTTTATTAGTTTTCTTTTGACTGGTCTACATACAATCTTCAAAAAGGGGTTGACCCCAAACCTCTTGGTGTGTACACCTATGATTTAGTTGAAAATTTGAAGATGGTAGCAAAAGCAAATCTCAAATAAAAGATCTTAGGACAAAATAGTTAACTTGGCAGGACATTGGGACAAGGACTCAAAATTAGGACTGTCCTAGCTAAACTGGGTCATAAGCCTAAGATTGGGGTAACCTCTTACAGTTTACAACCTCTAATGTTGTTCTGCAAATCAAGATGACAAAACAATGATGAAAATTACTAATTCCTAATCAAACTCAAATTTTTAGCTTCAAATAAATGAATAGCAGTTAGTAGACCCTCCTGTTTCTTTTTTGAAATATATCAAAAGTGTTGAATACAATTCACCCCAAAAACCTGTGGGTAAATTTTCGTTACCCAAATCCAACTTCAACAATGTTCACAAAATAACAAAACGCTTGGCCCCAGTCCTGTTAGTGCCTGACCTGGAGTGGATGCCCTTCCAAACAACAATGACATACAAGGGCTGTTTGAAAAGTAACGGGACTGTGTAAATAATTATTTTATTTGAAATGCCACGTAAAAATTACAACTTGTCCCCTTCAAAGTAATCTCCTTGAGCTCGAATGCACTTTTCTAATCTCTGCTGCCATGCTTCTATGCACTTCTGGAAAGATTCCATTGGGATCGCTCGTAGTTCCTTCGTTACGGCTGTTGTTATGGCTTTTGAGTCTTGAAAACAGGTTCCTTTAATGACTCCCTTGAGCTTAGGAAACAAGAAAAAATCACAGGGAGCCAGATCTGGCAAGTAGGGTGGTTGCTCCAGCACGGCAATGTTATTTTCTGCAACAAATTGTTGTATGCTTAAGGCATTGTGAGCAGGAGCATTGTCATGATGAAGCAGCCATGACTTTGTCTCCCACAATTCTCTTCTTTTCTCCCTTACCAAACGCATCAAACGTTGCAAGATGTCTTTGTAAACATTCTGGTTAATGGTTTGGCCCTGTGGCAAGAATTCTAGATGAACAATTCCATGAACATCACAGAAAACAATCAGCATCACCTTAATTTTGGACTTGAACAGCCTTGCTTTCTTGGGTCTTGGTGAGGATGCACTCTTCCATTCAAGGCTCTGCCGTTTGGTGAGTGGATCGTACTCGAAGATCCACAACTCATCACCGGTAACAACTCTACTCAGCAGATCTGGTGTAATTTCAAGTTGTTTCAGGATGTCTTGACACACTTGCACACGATTTTCCTTTTGCCCATCATTCAGCAACCTTGGTACCATTTTCGCACAAACCTTCCCCATCCCCAGATCTTCTGTAATGATCCTCCACACCCTCTCACTATTCATGCTCAACTCATCTGCTATCATTCTAACAGTAAGGCGGTGGTCACTGCGCACTTTTTCTCTCACACGCTCAACATTTTCGTTTGTTCTGCTTGTTGTTGGCCTTCCACTCTTAGGATCATCTTCCACATCCTCTCTTCCCTCTCTGAACCTCTTGTGCCACTCAAAAATCCGAGTTCTTGACATCATAGCATCTCCGTAAACTTCTTGGAGCAAATTAAATGTTTCAGTTGGAGTTTTTCCAAGTCGAACGAGAAACTTCAAGTTGATTCTTTGTTCAATGCTCATTATTTGTTAACAAAAGAAAAAAATATTTACTAAATAAATTATCCCAAAACGAACTACAGTAAAGCACCTTTCAAGAAAAGCCTGTAAAAAAGCATATGGTTGTCACAGAATGCTGAAACTACATTTTTACAACCACAAGACATTGCGTCATCTTAAAAAACAAAGCTTTTATCATTGTTGCAAGTGTTGTTTGTGCAAAGCATACAGTCCCAATACTTTTCAAACACACCTCGTACTTCAACAAAACTATACCTTAATAAACTGTAACACTGCTTGATTTATAATTTGGTTAATAAAGAATTATTTATAATTTGTCTAATTAGAGTTAAAATATTTATTGTTTTTTGCTTTTATTAAATGATTGTAAGCCTTTTTGTTAACTAACAATAATTAAAAAGTAGAACAGAATTAACACACCTTTAAGCAAAGTTTTAGCTATTTCAGTTTGCTTTGAAAAATTGGCATTGGTAGAATAAAATTTACTGTTTTCATCTGCATCAGATTCTAAAAATCAAATAATAAAAATATAAAAATTGTTTTTGAAAAATTAAAACAAATTTCTAGTAACCTTGCAGCAAAGAAAGTTTTGATGATGTAATCATGTTTTTTTCTTTTAATCCAAAGAAAAAATACAATGAAACAAGTGGGTCATTGTTGGAGCAGTCAGTTTTTAAATGATTCCATACTAATGCTGGAACCCATTTTTGACTTTCAATATTCACCCAGACAACATCACCATTTTCATATGATCTGAAAAAGCAACAACTAAACTGTTTAAAGCCAAAGTGTAATCAAAAGTAATAAAAACAAGTAATTAGGTATACAGTTGTTTGACTTTACATACAATACACAAAAATCAAGGTTTATTATGATTCAACACTTTATTAAAAACTACAACATTATAGCTTTAATTGAATGAATCTCTACAATGCAAGATATTGTTTGTTGAGAAAAAATTGACTTGTAACAGTTTAATAACATTTAAAAAATGGTTAGCTAATCATTACCAAAAACTTTAGACAATACAAAATCATCTCCCATAGATTAGCAATGATATCCTTTATTTGGCTTGAGATTTCAGGCTAGATGTAAAGTAAAAGGAGAGATAAACAAGTATTATCAATTACATTAAAAAGGGCATAAAAACATGGAGGTATCTAAAGTGTTTAAAACTTCAAGAACTGCTGTTTGGAAATCAATTTAGCCATTTAATGAGAAAGGAGATGCTGAAATTTGACAAAGGAGTGCAAGGCCTCACACAGTGCATACCAAAAATGTAATTAAAGCTGTGGCAAAAAAGACAAGATTATGCCCAAACAGATCAATCAGGAAGTTGGCTAAAAAGCACAGCATTTTTGAACTAAGAAATAGAAAAGTTGCTCATGATGACTTGAACAAGACAAGCATTAACCTGTTAACTGTGGAATTAAACTTTCACAAACTGTTTCTCAGTGCGTAATTAAAATGCGCCTTGCTTTTTAAAATGACTCTTTTCTTGCTATCACGAACTGTATGGGGATTCCCCTATTAATCTGTTTTAGAAGCCCTATTAATTTTTTCAAACACACTCCCATAAACTAAGCAGAACAATGAATTTTGTTACTAAAGCTTGATTTCTTCAAGTACAAAGTACCAAAGTCAAGTTTCAAACAATGAGTCTACATAAAAAAATCTTAATTTTTCATCGAATTCTTTTTATAGCATATTTCAAAATTGGCAAAGAGCTCTTGCAGACGTAGACTATAAAAGTTACGAACCAGTAAAATCCAATCCGTTCCAAGTTAATTAAATGGCTTTACAAACAAAGCAATGTGGAAAGCTGTCAAAGTTTGTCTGTTAAGCTGTTGAATTGCTTACAAAAAAAAACTTCCACCATGAAACAATGCAATCACCAAATGAGAATTTTCATTTTATGCAGGGAGATAGCAATCGCCAAAGATGAGAATTCTCGTTTTATGCAGGGAACAGGTTAAGCACTGTGCAAAACAAAAAACGATTAAGTAAAGCCACAGTTTTGCATGATGCTTTAAGACATGGAACAAAAGGGGAGGTTGTGTGGGCTGCTGTGTTGAAAACATTTAAATCCCTCTCATTTTTGTGAAAAATAATAAAAAATTAACTGTAAAAATTATATTTCCCACATTCTTACTCCTGCCACAATTTGTTTAAAAGCTCATTTCAGCAATAAAAAGTGGATCTTGTTGCAGGAGGGGGCAAATTCACACACATTGAACAAAACCCAGAGTTGGTTGCATGGAAACACACCTACTTTTATAGTAAAGATATACAGCCATCTTGCTTGCCAAACATAAAATTGATGGAATTTTCAATTTGATTATTGCTCAAAAAAGAATCATCTGCTAAACAATACAAAATTGTTAACCCTTTAAAGGCATTTCTTTAAGGATTCATTGATAAAAACATGGCAAAAAATTCTATAAGAAACTCTTTGTGTTATCTGTAATTTGCTAAATGCAGATTTGAGAATGTAGTAAAGGAAGAGTGCATTTAACCACTTGACGTGGATGACATATATTTATATGCTAATTTCAATGTAGATCTATAAGCAGATGACATATATATACCCCTATTTATTTAAACGGTGTGCAGTGTGTTATGAAAAGGGTAGAAAAAAGGAAACTGTATACCAATGTGATTGTTGTAGTATTCCACTTTGTATCGAACTATGCTTTTTGTAAAAAAAAAAAACCTGCTAGCAGGACATAGAAATGCTTTTAAAAATCTGCTGTAAAGCAGTTAAATAAATCTAATGTAGAGGATTCTACATTTATTGGTCTAAAACATACACAAAAATCATCAAAAATGGTGATAATTATGAGCTATAATTCTTCTCATCTGTTATTACACTTATGCCACACCCAGTATAGCAGGGTTTCTCAAAAGAGGTCACAAGGCATTTACCAAAGGGCCATGAGCAAAAGGTGGTGGCCCCTCAGTAAAGGTGGGACACAAGCAGTAGCATATTTAGGGGAGAGAGGGCATTGTGCCATGGCCTCCTCTTGGAGATCACTAAAATGAGAAATCAGAGACAGATTAAAAGTGAAGATCTTTTTTTTGGTCTTTACTTGAATTTTAAGATGAATATGATAAAATCAGAGACAGTTTCAAAAACAATTTCTATCTGCAGAGCAAAGTTTCTAATACATCACTCTGTACTTATCCAGAATTAGCTATTAAGAACTTCAGTCTCTTGACAAACTATTTCTTGAGCAGAAATACATAAAAATACACACAGCTTTACTTAAGTGCAGGTATTTGAGTAACCTAGTTCAACTTGGTCTTTTGGTTTTTTAAATAAAGTTTGAGACAATTACAAAAGATATTCCTATTTTTTTGGGGTCAACTTTCATTATACCAAGATACTCAAATTCCTCCCTGATTTCTCTCCTAGCGATTTTTCCTCTCTTGATATTTCAAATTCCTTCTTAGGGAGGATGATTATTTTGAGAAACACTGCTCTAGGGAGACCAAGAGTCCCAATGCAGATCTTTGAAATTCCATGCAGATCCTTAGGTTTGCATCAGCAAATGTGGTATCATTAACTGCAAAGAATGCAGTAGTGGACCTGTTGTCCAGAAGGTTAATGTAGTGAGATTGCAGGAAGTACAGAAAAAACCATAGAAAGCAAAAAAGTTATAAATTGTTTTGAAGTGGTGATTCCACAGCACAAAGTGGTATTGGGATGCTGTTCACTCAGATATGGTAAAAAATGTAAGGTATATAATGCTAGAGTAATAGTGGTTAAAATGGAAATACAAAATCAGATAATTACCTTTTCCTCTAGGTGTTATTGTGACACTAAAAAAAAAGGATACATTCTATGATGATTTGAGTATAGAAACAAATGAAGCACAAAATGTGTGGTTTTGGGTAATTTTAATGGTCACATAAGCAAGGATAAAGATGGCTATGAAAGTGTGCATGGAGGGTTTGGCTATGATTTCAGAAACACTGGTAGTGAAGTATTAGTGTTTGCTGATAGCTTTGGACTAAAAATTGTCAACATATGGTTAAAAAAGGCAATAAGTTAATGACATACAAATCTGGTGGGAACAGGACAATAATTGATCATATACTGGTCAGAAATGACAAGAAAGTGAAAAATGTGAAGGCAATACAAGAAGAGGCAATGAAACATATTGGAAATTTGTGAATGAGAACTCAAGACAGTCAGTTAAAGATGCAGTTGGTACAAGTTAAAAATATAGAAGAAATATTGTGAAAAGCTACTGAATAAAGAAAACCTTTGGCATAACACACTGGCAAAAACCACACATAGGACTCATAAAAGAAATTACAGTTGCAAAGGTGAAGAGGGCATTGTCCAGAATAAAAACAGGCAATGCAGCTGGACCAAGTGGTGTGCCAATTGAAGTGAATTCATTGTGTAATCTCCAAAGCATTCTGGCAAAGTTGGTAATGATGTGATAAATGAGGAGAAAATGCCTACAAGCTGGAGAAACTAATATATAAAGTAAAAAGAGATGTGAAGGAATGTGCCAACTACAGAAGCTTGAAAATGCTTGAGCATGCAATGAAAGGGATGGAAAAAGTCTTTGAAGAGCAAATTTGAAAAAAAGTAAAGAGCTTTGATTTTCAATGAATTTTATGCCAGGAAAGGAACAGTAAATGCCACATTAATTGTGTGACAGATGATAGAACAAGAGATCGAATGGAGTTGTATTTTGACCAGCCGTGTTTTGAAAAAAGTGATTTGGTGGGCACTTAGAAAAAAAGGCATTTTGTAACCAGAAGTAAAAGCAGCAGGGATGGGATTATTACATGAAAAATGTCATTGATTATGATTACTAACCATTATGCAATTGCAATTACTCATTAGTAATCAATCATGATTATGATTAATCAATTGTAATATTATGATTACTCAAATGATCTTGTTTTTTTTCGAAAGCTACAACAGAATTTTCAAAATGCATTGATAGAATAATCTTTTCTTTGATCAATATCATGACTAACATTTAAAATGTTTCTAACATTTTATTAACATAAGTTTTGATATTGTTTTTCTGAAAGCTGACAACATGTGACATTACAAATAAGGTTTCTGCACTTACCGTAAATGCCAGCTCAATGTAATCAATTACATTAAGTTTTTGTCAATGTATTCAATTATGATTATATTTACATGTAAGTTTTTCTCAATATAATTGAGTACAATTAAATAAAAAAGTGTAATTGATTATAATTGATTACATATACCCCTAATGGGGATGTACAAAGAATCTAAAACCTCAGTAAAGCTTGAAGGGGAAAAGTCAGAATGGTTTAATGTAAAGTACCAGAGTCAGACAACTAGAGAATTTTTAGCTTTTCCAAATTAGATTAGAATTAAAATTACTGAATTCACAAAAACTTAAAAATTGAATTAAATGCCGAATTAGAAAGAAATTTAATAAAAATCAAGTTCAGTGAATATGAAATCAGAGTTCTCATGCTTATGAGAATGGCAAATCTCTGTACACCAAGATTGGCTCGTTTTGCGCTATACAGTTCGCCTGCATGGCTGAAAACTCTTTCCAACAGAGCTGATGTTGCAGTCATGCCTAAGAGTTCTCGAGCAGCAGCATTGAGATGAGGAAAATGATTTTCGCTTTTCCAGTAATTCAAAACATCACAATCCATGCTCTCACACTCTGCTGCGAAATATCTTTCAACTTCATCCCTTACAATATGTTCTTCAGTTAGACCTGAAGCAATCTTTCTCTTTTTTCTTGATGTAGTTAAAGGCATGAAAGAGAACAAGCCTGTGTTAACCATCTCTTTTTTTCGGAGTCGGACTAGCTGCTGTTCTTGTTGTGAACAGAACTAGAAGATCTTTCGCACCTATTGACTTTAATGGCAGCTTTTCATTTTAGGAGCTCTTTTGTCGACTGTATTGAAGCTTCTTTCAGTAAAGCTCTCTCTTCGTCGATTTGTAACCAGTTGGCTTTAAACTGTGGGTCTAAAAACGTCGCAAGTCAAAAATCTTCTTGAGTGAGACAAGGGTTTAACCTTGTGTTAACCTGATCAAGTAAGATACGAGGCAAGGTTTGGCAGATGTGCAATTTCAATATCATCTCTTCCATCAACTTTTTCAGGCCGATGACAACAGCATGCACATTGCTAATTGTAACTTTGCTCTTTCCTTCAACTTGAGACATCGCTGCTTCAAATGGACTCAGCACGTCAACCAGTTCTGTCATAACAACAAGTTCTGTAATGCTTAATTTTAAGGTGCTCTTTTCCTTCTCAGACTTTGACAATTCTCCAACAGCCGCATTCAATACAT
The DNA here is from genome assembly GCA_963680785.1 of Diplosoma virens. Classification (NCBI taxonomy): domain Eukaryota; kingdom Metazoa; phylum Chordata; class Ascidiacea; order Aplousobranchia; family Didemnidae; genus Diplosoma; species Diplosoma virens. The sequence continues at coordinate 26,226,929 of OY796885.1, read as the reverse complement.
CTTTGACTGCCTTTGCAAATGACCAAAGGATTTTCAAAGACGAATTTCATCTCTGGTTTTTTGTCAATACGTAAACATTCTTCTTAAGAAGAATTTGCTTGCTGTTGTACTGGACCGTAGTGTTCTGGCTACCTTTGATACTTTAGTAATCATAGAGTTGATCACAAGTCGCTTCGATAGTTGATCTTTTGATTCACCGGGTAGCTTGCCTTTTATATTTTCCAGAGCGTGCACGATACACAGTTGCATTGTGTGAGCAAAACATGATACCCTCTTCTGCAGCAGTGCTAGAAGCGTATTGAGGTCTACTTTGGGGTCTTGGAGATTTCCCTTATCACTAAAATATAAGTCTTTATCACTCTTCATCTTAGCAGCTTCTTGCTCAAGTGCCTTCATATCTGTAAGCGACAATTCAAAGGCTTTTTTCATCAAACTAGCGTTGTTGCTTATAATGCGTCTAACTTTACTGTCAATTTGGTATCTCATGACCACATCTTCATATCTGTTGGCTGTGTTGACAGCAGTGTGTCTTTTGGCAAAATGTTCGCATCACAAAAGATGAGACTTCAGGTCGAAGTTGTTGTCAACAAAGTGTGCCGTAAATCTGATAAATGAACGCATTTGGTGGTTGGTCCAAATGTCAAGGGTGACATATACACTAGTCAAATCTTTCATTTCAGTTGTGATGCTGTTGATGACAAGCTTTTCTTCAAAGGGAAGGTGGGTCTCTTTGATCATTTGCCAATGAGGGATTGCATAATTCTCATTGAGTTCCTTGATACACTTGTGAAAGCTTGGTTTGTCGACAATGGAGAGCAGTAGTGATGCATAAGCAACACTCTTAAGTAGAAGCTTAGTTATTTGCCTCTGCTTCAGATGCTGCTTGGAATACTTCCTTTTACTGTTGCTTCGAAAATGTTCAGTTATCTTCTGTTGAGACTTTCCTGTTGTTGCTCAACTTTTTGAGGTTGATGGACAGAAACGATTGCGGTCGTTTGCATTTTTCACAGCTTCTTCAGCTTTGGCTTCCTGTACCTTCTACATTCCTTTGGGTGCTTACAAGACAGATGAGCCTCCCAGTTGGACAAGGAGTTTTTGAAACCTACTTGGCATATTTTGCCTTCTTCTTCACACAAAGAAGACACTGAGCAATAGGATGTTCTGAATCTTTATTTGCAAGCTTAAAGTAAGGGCGAAGTGATTTTGGGAGTTGGTTCTCATTTTTTAGCTTTTTCTCATCTTTGGTTAAATGACTTGAATCAAGGTTAAACTCCATTTCTTGTGAAGATTTGTTCATGTTAATATTTAGCTCCATATTATAATAGTGGTATTTATTTACGATTGTCTCTGTGGCTAATTACATATTAGAGCATAAAAATTAGATTAGAATTAAAATTAGAGCATAGAAACATTTCACAAATTAGATTAGAATTAGATTACCGGCATTTCGTTCTAATTAGTCTAATTAAACAACAAGAATTATTTAGTTGTCCAAGTCTGTAAAGTACATCAAAGCCCAGTGCTTAATCTACTACTTTTGCAATGCTTTATCAGATTGTTCAAAAAAGACACATAGAGACTTGTTGTGTGCTGATGATTTAGTCATATGGAAGATTGTTCAAAAGGAGTGAAAGGAATAGTGGATAGAGAAATGCAGTGGAAAACAAAGGGACAAAAAGTAACATTAAGAAAACCAAAACAATGAAACTTGAAAGAGGATCATCAAAGGAAGTAATCAGTGTTAGCAATCCATGTGCAATATGTGGAAAGAGAGTTATGAGAAACTCTATCCAGTGTTTAAAAAGCAAAGATTGAATTCACAAAATATGTTTTGGTATCAATAGAAGACTGAAGAATAAAATGAATCTCGGTGATATAAATGAAAAAGATGACAGCACTAGCAAGCCATTGACATCAAGGATATGTGCTGCATGGAGGAAATTTAATAAACTTTTGGATACATTTGTGATAAAATGCTTTCTCATAGACTGAAAGGTAAAATATATAAAGCATGCTTAAGAAGTGTGATGTGCTATGAAACTAAATGTTGGGCAATGAAGAAGGTTGAAACTAGGTGAATGCAGACAGCAGAAATGTGAATGATTCAAATCATGCAAGATTTTAACTGCTCAGAACTTGAACAGTGTGTTAAGAGGGTGGGCAGATGTTGAAGATAATGAAGAACATTTTAGAGGGCAATGTCCAAGGTGGTTGGGACATCTCAAGAGAATGAATCTGGAGAGTTTGACAAGTTTATGAAAAGATAATAATGGATAATAAGAGAATAGGAAGACCAAAGAAAACCTGGGGGATGGTTCAGTATGATATAAAATAAAACTTGTTTATTGAAGATGTCAATGAACATGTAAAGTGGAGGCATTACTGCAGACAGCTGGATGACACTGATATTTCAGGATAAAGTCCAAGTCTAAACACACCAATGAAATATGAAGAAAATTGGGTGTTAGAATAAAGTGAGATTTGGATGTCTTATAACTGTTTTGTTTTTATATGGATTTCACCATTTTTAGGATGTTCAGGATGATGTTGTAGTATTGCTCAATATTTGTATTATTTTGTTTTGTATTTAAATGGCAATCTACAATGAATAAACAAAGATTGATTGATTGATTGATCAGGAGGAAAGCTTGATCAGGTATTAAATAGTAATGCAACAATTAATCAAAATTGAGAATCAAAAGAATTGATAATAATTTTTAGGAATCTGAATGTAAAAATTTTTGATGAAAATTTCAATTCTTGAAAATGGTTTCTAATTTATTCAGTATTTGCCCTTTTTTTTTTTTTACTATCATTGAGCATGCACATATATGTAAAAACATTTTCTTTTTTAATATTACATGTACTGTTCTAAAAAAGTTTTACAACACATTAATGCTCAAAAAAATTTCACAACACATTTTAATTATGACATCTGTTTTGTTGCCGATGCAATTTACATTAAGTTGCAAGACTTTGAAAAAGTTTTTAGGTGATGTTGTGTTCATTTGTGTTCTGTGTTTAAAAGCGCTGTGAAGTGCATAGTACCATGAGTTGTTGTAGACCTTGGTTGTAATTTGGGAGCATTTTAAATGCAAATAATGCTTTGTGTAGTTACACAAAATAGATATTTGATGTTTAGTGATACAAATGTCACAAACCCATTTGTGTGTTTGTGGTCCAGGGTTTGGGTGTATGTTGCCTCCAATAAGCAGCAATCTAATCATCCAGTTTGTGAGTAAACTGAAAAATTGACTTTCTCAAGAAGCCAGAGAATTGTCTTTTCTCACTGAATAAAGCAGGAGCTTCACCCAATAGAGATCAGACAGGAGGCAGAAATGAGCCAATTTGTAGTGGTTGAAAATCAACCACCAGTGTCCTACAGCTGGCGCAAAATGATTTAGGACCTTTAATAAAATTTCCATTTTATTATATGCTATAAAACCTTACATCACATTAATCTCACAACTCTGCTTTTATGATTGTGATTCATTAATACATTAACAAAGGGTCAGTGTGGAAATTAACAAAGGGTCAGTGTGGAAATAGAATAACACAATAATATTATTTTTGCTTCACAATAATATTAGGAGGTTGATTTATTTAGAGAATATTAGATATTAAAGTTTTTAGAATGCCTGGAAAGTATACTAGCAGTGAGGAAAAGGCTAGAATTCTTGCCTGGAGACAAGAGAAAGTTTCCATTAAAGAATATGTGCTTGTAGTAGAAGAGCGAAGTCAACAGTAATAAAGCTTCTAGCCTCAGCCAAAGGGCTTCCTCCCAATAAAGTCCCCAAGCACAGATTTGGAGGTGGAAGAAAAAAGAAGACATCAAACACGACGAACACTTTAATAAAAAGGGAGGTGCAAAAAAATCCACGACTGACAGCCCTGGAGCTAAAAAATTTGCATCCAGAACTGCTGGAAAATGTTGCCGTGCGCACCATACAGCATTGCCTGCAAAAAGGCTTGGGCTTGCCTAGTTGCAAAGCTGCTAAGAAGCCTCTCTTAACAGAACGATGAAAAAGCAGCACATTGCATTTGCAAAAAAATACATTCACTGGACGCCTGCGCAGTGGAAAAGAGTTATGTTTTCGGATGAGAGTAATTTTCAAGTGTTCCGAGTGGGATCTCCTATGGTTTGATGCCCTCATGACTCTAATAGATTTAACCCTAGGTTCACAGTCCCAACTGTAAAGCACCCGGATTCAATCATGGTATGGGGAGCTTTTTCTGGGGAAATGGGCAGGGCTGGCCTGTATTTCTTGCCTAAAAACAAAAAAATGAATAGCAATCAGTATGTAAAAGTGCTGGAGGAGCACATGCTCAGCATGTTTCACATTCACAGCTGTGAAGTCTTCATGCAAGACAATGCTCCATGCCATAAGTCCAAAAAAGTTACGAATTTTCTCCAACAGCAAAAAATAAGAGTGCTTGATTGGCCTGGTAATAGCCCGGACTTAAATCCAATAGAGAATTGCTGGCAAAAAATGAAGAACATCATGAAACAAAAGAAAACACCAAACTTGGAGACCCTAAAACTTGAGCTCATGAGAGTCTGGTGCCAGAAGATGTCACTGGATTATTTTCAAAATTTGAGCAATTCCATGCCCAAACGCCTGCAGATGGTCATCAAAAAGAAAGGAAATATGACAAAATATTAAACACCGTGTTTTTGTTTAATAAAAATTGTGTTTTAACTTGAAAAACGGTTATGTCCTAAGTCATTTTGCGCCAGCTGTAACCTTGACAAAGCCAACTCATTTAGGAAAGTACTTTTTGAACAGATACCTCTGCCAAGTACCTGAATGCCGACTTTTTTTAATCCACAGAACACCAGAGACAGCATGAAAAAACGTTCTAGGTAACATATCATGGATTATGCAGTGTAATCCTACTGCAAGGGAGTTTTTTATATAAGAGATTTCCTTCTTTTAGACTGCTTGCTTGCCACAGCTTTTGAGCACAGTCTGCCCAGGCATGAAGTTGCCATCTTGTGAACTACATTTTGTCTGATCTCTATCTGCAAGTTTCTTTGGCATGGACATTCCTAACAGGAGAGATAAAATCTCCAGCCAACACAGTTTTACAGGTCATTGAGATATACAAACTTTCCCACCACAGTAAGGTAGTAGTTCATGGGAAAGTTACTTATATACAGTAAACTCTGAAACTTAATGCCACAATGCCCACGTCACACATACAAGACACTAATGACCTCTTTAACTATAGTCAAGTACCAACACAGCAAAACACCATTAGTTTGTGGAAAAAGCCTTTAGAAGCAGCAAAGGTAATGCAAGAGTAGGAATCTAGATAGGCTTCTTTGAGGGATTATGGGATGACTACTCCAAGATATCCTTGGACAAGGGGCAACAACAACAACAGTTATGAAAAATTACAGCTTAATATAATCATGTGCTATAATCACAATGAAAGGCATTTTAGAATAAATATAAAGCTATGTGAAGATGCTGAATATATAACTGCATTCATCTAAAAACTTTTTTAAAAAATATTTATTGCTGAAATTTGTTAATGGCGTGAAGTACCAGTAAAAGATTTTTCTTCCCAAAGCTTTTTATCTGACACTCTTCAGGGGAAATTGTCAGAATAAAGTGGAAATGAAACCGAATTTGATTATAAAGAGGAAAGCAGAGTTCTCATTAGCTGAAAAAGTTATCCAATGAGAGAAAAGATTAAGAAATTTTCAAAGAGTAGACAAATTCTTTTTGTTTACACAGAAAGGATTTAAGAAATTTAATGAAAGTCACTTCAAGAGCAGAAAGGTGAAAAAAAGAGCGACCTTGAGTAAGAACAGAAAATTTGTTGCTGTTGTAGTGAAGAGCACATTGAGTGTTGTCAAGAAGATGTTTACCAATGGCAGATTTGTAAAATTGTTGTGGGCATATGTTGGCCTTGCAAGAGCAGGAAAGGCTTTGGTGGTTGTGCAAGGCAGGAGGATTGGCAATGGATCTTGGAACGTGTTGTTTGATTCACTCTTCTAAGCATTGAGATGTGCAACCAACATACCAACTATTGCAATGACTATTGCAAACTGGTAAATGACATTGCTGTGATGATGGGAAGGTAACATGTCTTTCTTAGTTGCTGGTAAGAGCTGTTGGGTTGTAAAAATAACACGTGGTTCGACGGAGAAAAAAGCAGCATTAAAAGTTTTTTAAACAGTCATTAAATAAATTTTATAGTAAAATATTGCTCTGATCCTTTCCTAGAGCAGTGTCCAAGGAAGATCAATTCAATTTTTCAATATATACAAGGTCTGTCCAAAAAGTATCTAACCTTATCTCCTTCCATCAAAAATAATGCCATGCTAGCAAAGTGGTTTTGGCAGATTGTAATGTCCCAATTACTGCCAAAACATAAAAAATTTCAAACCAATAGTTGCTGTCATTCTTTTTTTTTTGAAGCATTTAGTGCAGTAGTATAGTGCATGATCGTTGATTTTTTGCTTACAAGCATAGTGACTGAAAGCATCAAACAAAGATATTGTATCAAGTTCTGCCAAAAGCTAGGTAATAATCAAACAGAAACAATTCAAAAGATTCAGCAAGCTTTTGGAGATGAGGCCTTAAGTCAAACTCAAATGAAGGAATGGTTTAATTGCTTCAAAAATGGTCAAATGTCAGTGGAGAGTGAGACACGCTCTGGCAGGCCATCCACAAGTCGAAACAAGGTGTTTGAAAAGGTTCACCAAATTGTGATGGAAGATTACTGTCTAACACTCAGGGAAATTATTAAAGTGGAATTAAAGAGAGGATCAGTTCACTCCATTTTAATTGAAGATTTGTGCATGCAGAGAGTGGCAGAATTCATTCTTAAGCTGTTGACGGAGCATGACAATGCTCCTGCTCATTCCACCCATGTAATCAAAGGTTTTTTGGCCAAAAACAATATGACACTTGTGTGACAGTCTCCTTACTTTCCTGATTTGGCACCATGCAACTTATTATGTTTTCATTTCCTTTCATAAAAGGGACATGATTTAGTCACATAAGGACATTATGGAAAAAATGACGGTGGAGCTTAGGAGCATTCCAAAGGAGAAGTTCAAGAGGTGTTTGCAAAAGTGGCAGAGATGTTGGGAAAAGTGTGTGCACTTGAAAGTGGAGTATTTTGAAGGAGATTAAATAAAATTTGTGATATTAATTGTGTTGTGTTTTTTATGCCCAAAGGTCAGATACTTTTTGGATGGACCTCATATATATAATCTTTTAATTATAGTGACTCATAGTGAACAATGTAAGGTAACCATGGTAAAGAAACTATGTATCAATTATTCAACTGATTAGACAAGATGCTTAAAAAAACATTTTGTTAGTCTGTTATAAAAACAAAGTGAATTTTAAATGACAAGAATTGGAATTGAAATTGAAAAATTGGCATTATCCTATCATTAGTATTAAATCTTAAGAAGCACAATACACCATCACCCATTACTGCCAATCATGGTTGTAAAGCCATGCATTCTTTAATATGACCAATGGTATTGATAGAACCATTAACTCTTTCAATTTATGATAGTCTTTAAAAAGTTTTTTTTTTTTTAGAATTCTTTGAACAGTGAACCCTCAATCAAAAGAATTGTCAGCAATGACAAACTGCAAAAAAACATGGAAGAGTTAGAGAATGAAAGTAATGGCATCTTTGATTAGTTTAGAGAAAGAGAGCAAGCAACTGATCTGTGCTCACTTGCACCATAAGCAAGAAAGCTTTAGTTCATAAACGAATTCTTTTTGGTGACAAAAAGAGAGTTTAAATGATTCTAGGAAGGTGGCTTTAAGTGTTTCCAAATGAATAGATGATTGTCCTGTAGCTAAAATTGAGAACCAATTTATGCTAAATTTTTCCATGCAAATCTTGCAATCTAACAAATGTTGACCAATAGCCAAATCTGAAATAGGTACATTTTGAATGGATTTGCATTGACAACTAAGACACCTTTCCAATTGATTTTGCAACATGTTTGTCTCATTTATTCTTTTAGTTGTTGGGATGTTTTACTAATGAACACACTATCAAAGTGGCATGAGTACTTGCTGATGCTTTGACATTGCTTCACTGATGAGCAGATAAAGCTTCCTTTTGAATAAAATGCAGCATCTTTTGGAAGAAAAAATTATTCTTGTTGATATAAATCCAAAACAATTGCTGATTGTTGTTGATTAGTTATTGAAAATGTCTGGATCTTGTAAAATTTATACTTGAAATTGAAAAAAATTGGCTACAACCACATCTAGGATTCATTTAAGCACAAAGCACAGATTAACAACTAATCAAAATAATTCATTTATATCATACAGATTGCATTTTCTATAGTCCTAAGAGCAATGCCGTCACAAGTTTTCAGCTCCTCTCAAGGCTACCCATGCAATCTAACAAAAATAGCAAAATCAATAGTTTGCATGAAGATATTCATACTGCATCAGGCATTGCACAGGATAATAAGGTCTGCATTCAGGCTTTAGGCAGAGGGGTTGTTCAAACAGTAAGCTACATTTTCTCCCACAAGTTGACCATAACTGAAAACCCACTAATGCACTCACTAAGCATTTGGGGAGGCAAATGGAAGCAGCACACAGTAACTGAACTTGAGTTGGTCCCAAACATTGGGATTTTTGCATGGGCAACTGGAACATCACTTCACTCAATGGAAAAAAGCAAGAATTGGTTTGGGAGGCAGAGTAGTATTATCTTGATATTGTTGGAGTTTCCTCTACCAAATGTCGAGGCTCTGAGATTGTTGAGTTGAATAAGGGTTGGAGGCTTTTCTACTCAAATGTAAATGTAACCATGTCTGCTCAAGCAGGGGTAGGCATTCTTGTAAGCCCTTCCTTGGCCCACTGTATCACTGATTGGATCAAGAGTTTGTCTTCTTAAGCTTAGACTACAGGAGCAGTCACTATACATTTTGCAGGTGTATGCACCAAACACTGAATATTAATTCTTGTAGGTTACTTGCAAGTCAAATCCCAGGTATCTTCAAGTTTTACAATTTTGCTTTTAGTTTTGTTGTTGTTGTTGCATTTTTTTGTTTTTAAGAAAAGGTTTAAGACTTTGCACATCTACTATGTGAATGCATGTATAAATATTACATACTTTTATTTGATGTTAAATTACCAATAACAATTGTCAAAAAACCTTTTACTATCGGAATTAATAGTGTTAAAGTACAAAACTCATTGATTGCTATGGTGGTTGCTAGGCAAATTTTGCACATGATTTTTTCCAAACAAGCACATATTTAACAGGCCCAATAACCATTTTTTAGTTGAGTGACATAGCTGAAATTCACATATGGTTTGAAGCAAGTTTTAGTGATAATGTGATAAAAAATTGAAAATTCTGAACACCTGCCCACATGGGGAAATGGGGACCACAAGGTGGTGCAATTTATAAATTTTTGAAAAATGCTTTACTTTTGAGCAGCCATTGCACAAAAACCAAAAGAGATAAAAGTTTCAAAGTTATTGAAAACATTCTTACTTATATGTACAACATTTCTTGAAAAATTAAGAGTGGTAACGTATTTAGAAAAAAATAATGATGCACTAAAATTTGCAAAAAAATGTGGATTTTTAGCCCATTGTATCACAATTTATAAGTCACAATAAAATTGTAGTAAACAACTCTTCTGAATCATTGGAAAAAGTTCTTCCAGAATACCAAGTTTCACAACTATATCTCAATCAAGTCCAGAGATATGGTCTTGCCAAAATTGCCAAAAATCATGAAAAAACAGCAGGCGTGCAAGGGTGTTTCATTTCAAAAGTGTGTAATTCCTAAATGAAAAATGTTAGAAAGCTAAAATTTGGCACAAATTAGTCATTAATCATAAACAACATTAAGTTAGAATTTGAAGCAAATCAGAGAAAGTGACCCAAAGACATTTCTTTGTAAAATCTTCCTGGAAAGGTTTATGCCAAGTGTCTTGAAAAAAGATGCTGTAAAATGGTCAAACCTTAACTTTAGGATGCACAATGTAGATTTTGTCCTAGAAGATCCACCATGGACCAGATCTTTGCCCTTCAGCAAGTTTTTGAGAAATTGTGGAAATATGCCACAGAGGTGTATACATGCTTAGCAATCTTTGAAAAAGCATAAGACTATGTTTTAAAAGACAAGCTATGAGCAGTACTGCTGGAGTATGACATGAAAGGTCAGCTATTACCTGCTATCAAATTCTTGTACAAACAGTCAAAAGTCTGAGTTTATATCAATGGCATAAAAACATAGCCTTTTAGTGTCAGGGGCAGACTATAACAAAGCTGTGTTCTTTTTCCTCTTTTGTTTATTATATACATGGACTAAACAGAGACAGTTCCTCCAGTAGTAGCATCACATTTGGGGAATGTAATACTCAGCGCTTGCTTTTGCAGATGACCTTACATTGTTAAGCCCAAACAAAAGCGATACATATAATATGCACTTGATTGGATGCTGGAATGAAAATTAATACAGTAAGAACTGAGATTGTTATAGGACCTTGTCCAGTGCTCTTTCCAAAATATTTAGTAACTCTCTAGCAGACAAAGAAGTTTAAGTATCTTGGAGTCACATCCTTGAGTGATGATAGACAGGATAACAAAATGGACACCCTTATTGAAAATGCAAATTTAGTAAAAAGCCAGTTATGCTGGTTGATGGTACTGAAACAAGAGCTGTGTACAAAAGCAAAGTTTTCTGTTTTTATATTGATTTTTGTTCCCATCCTAATTTATGGCCATGAGTGTTAAATAATGACTGAAAGAGTGAGATCCCAAATACAGGCAACCAAAATAGATTTCTTGCAAAAAATCAAGAGATTTATCCTTTACTTGACAAGGTTAAAAGCATTGGCATATATCATTCTTTGAACATCGAACCACTGCTACTCCACATAGAACGATTGCAACTGGACTGGTACAGCCATGTGACATGAATGTCCCACAAACAGCAAAGCAACTAATGGATGCTCTTTTGAGTGCCAAAAGGCCCAGAAGGTAGCCAGAACTCACAGGAAGAATTATGTTAAAGACCTGGCCTGGTCATATCTTGGAATTCCACTGGTGGAATTGACACTAGTTGCAAGAGTTTGAGATGCTTGGAGATCATAAGGTGCTGCCTGGCAACCACAAAAGGACAAGTGAGCAAAGGGTAATACACTGAACTAATTCAATTTCTTCCCTGAAAATGATGATGATGCATGTGAATGCAAAGAAAAAAATTTACAACTGCAAGCCAACTTTATTACAAAAATATTTACAACTAAATTTAGTAAACAAAAATTAAATACCTTTTTGGTTGTATAGAGCCATGATCAACATTATCGGTAATTATTTGTTTAGATTGCCTATTGTGCTTTGTAAAATAATTAAGTAAAGTATTATGTGGCATATTAAACGACAAAATGTTTACACCTACAAAATCAAATAAAAATAAGCACAAGCAGGTTCCAGCTGCATTCGTTAGAATTGTAAAAACTTTAAAAAAAGGTTATAAATTTTATTTTTACAGTATAATTAGGGTGGTAAAGCAACAGAGAAATTAAAAAATAATACGAAAATTTTTTAAAACTTAAAAAAATTTCAAAGACGACGATAGTTACACATGCTTTGGCAGTACTATAACAACATTTGACTCATTTGTTTCCCGCGAGTTCCTGTCATAGACATCACATAGAATTTTAGGATAATTTTCGATTTTTGCCGTTTTGTGCTAGAAACTTTAGTAAGGAGTTATATAAAAGATCTATAGTAGGGGTGTTAAATTCATTTGGTTCTGCGGACCATATTTGGGCACTTCCATTTTACGCGGGCCAGACAATTTTCAAATAAAAAGGCCTTCACTTTGATTTTGTTTAGGATTTTTTAAATTTTGTTCCTGAAATATAAGCACAGGTCAAGTATGGCAATAAAATTAGGAATTTTAGATATGGGAAAATATCACTAAATAAATTTTGAAAGACGAGAACCACAAAATAGAGCATTGTGGGGCGGATTTAGCCCGCGGGCCGCCAGTTTGACAGCCTTGATTTATAGCCTACCTATGCTTCTGCTACATTTTGTGAGTTATCAATTACTGCATTGTTGCTTTGATAGGGCGAAATCGTTGTCATTGTACGGAAAAGAATTCGCTCCGGGTTAGACACTGACAGGTATCCAGCCAGCTAAGATTCTGTCAGCAATAATGTTGTGACAGCTTTGGTTTTTGTCAATCAGAACTCTCAAACCTCGTGCTCGATGTCTGAGACACAATGTTAAGGCGTCACGTGTGGTTTGTTCAATGGCGCCGGACCCGTAATTTCGTGAAGAAGCGAGATCCCGTTTGTGCATGGACGAATAAACTAACCTATTCCACAAAAGACTTGATACAGCGGATCATGGATATAAAAACACGAAGCTTAGTTGTAACCTACTTTCACAATAACTGGAGGTTCTATCAATAATTCGTCTACTGGGTGTGTGGATGCCTAATTCGGTTATAGGTTGTTTAATAGTTATCGAGCATCTGGCAAAAAATTTTCTAGATCTTAATTTCTTTTGGCAGGTCTTAAGGACCCATTTATACTATGCAGAATATGGACAGAGCCCAAAATACCATGATTAAGCAGAAAAATGCTGCTACTAATTCGCAAAGTTAAGCTGGCTAAATGCCTGGAAGTAGGCTAAGAGTAAATGGTCTGTGGACCGTTGAATTTCCAAAGAAAATGTGCTACGCATTCTTCAAGACACTTGATTTGAATTTGACTTTAAATCTTTTTATGTGCTTGACTAAACAATTATTTTGCTACTCTTCGCTTATTTCTAAAAATGTGTTCTAGTTAGGCTATAATCGTTTTTTGTCGCTAACAACCCTTTACAAAATAATCTTTACCAATGTCAAGTTGAAAGTTTAATAAAGTTACTTATTTTGAGTGATTGCTCGTTACGGTCCTAATTGTATCAAATAGGTATTGGCAACGAAAATCGCAATATTAAACTTTTTCTAGCCACCTAGTGGACATAGCAACTGTTGCAAGCCGAGCAAGCTTTGGTTTTATTTTCTTTGTTTTACAGCCAAATCATGAAGTGGATAGCTTATTTCATAATTTGAAATTGAGCTAGGACTAGAAAATTAGTTTAAATTTTACAATCTGTCAGCTAATTAATGAAAACTAATTAATGAAAACTAATTGAGTGCCCAAAAACCAAAATTTAATTAATACAAAAAAAAATTCAATTCATGATTAACATTTTCAGTTTGCAATATTTTAATAAATTAAACCAAAAAATGATACGGTAATTTTAAAAAAGAACAAGTTATTTATTTAGTATAATCCCAGCCAACAATGCTATGCAGGATCCATGCGGGCCGTGCAAGGGCTGCCCGTACGGGAACCGTACCAATTTGGCCGCGGGCGCTGTAGTGGCCCCATATGGGCTAACCGCACGGGTTTAATCTGGCTTTTAATTTTAAGCCGTAATCAAAAATTAAAGCGTGCTAATAAGCTAATATTTTTAATTATTTTTATAAAGGATCATTTTGCATAAATAGTTTGAACCACACGAAACTCGTGCGGTAAACCCATGTGGGGCCACTGCAGCGCCCGCGGCCAAATCGGTACAGGTACCGTACGGGCAGCCCTTGCAGGGCCCGCATAGGCCCTGCATAGCATTGTTGGCTGGGATGAGAATGCAGAACAGCTATTTACACTTAAAGCTTTTATGAAAGTTATTTTTAAAAAATGTATCAATTTATTTTGAATGTAAAAGGATTACAAATGGATTTAATTGAATAAATATAATCAATTAGCTTATTAACTCTTTATTTTCGTTAAATTTTTTGTTAATATTTTAGTTTATTAATAAATTCCTCGCATTTTATATTTTTTTATTTTTTATTTTATTAATTTATTGAATTATTAATTTAAAAAGTAGGAAGCTGTTTGGCTAAACTGGATATGACTGAATTTAGGTTCGTGCATTCAAGCATTCAACGGGCGATACAAAATCAGGTCACGTGATTTGAGTTTACAATCATGGAGTGTATGTCATTGCTGAAACATAAGAACTCCTTTTCACTACGAGCGTTAACTGGAGTATCTTTCTTTGCTCATTGATATTTTTTCCTCCTCTTAGTGCTTAATCAATCAATCAATCAATCAATCAATCAAGGTTTTATTTTTTCGTCCGTTATATAGCAGAAAATCATATTAAAATGCACACATGTGGTTGAAGAAAAAGCAATCAGCGACAAAACGATATACGTTGAAACATGCGTCAATTAAATTAAAGGTTATAAGAATGATTATTAAAAAATGCATGGTTGCTGACCCTGAACACCCACACGCACTCACACAATATACACAAAACAAGTAATAAACAATCATACACAGAATACCAAAGTAATGTTAATTGAGCGAGCATAGAAGTAAAGCATCATGCTATCAACCTGTAAATTAATTTCTATCAATTTCAACCAAATTTTATCAATCAAAGTATAATACTCGTATAAGAAAACTTAAATTGTTTTTTTTTTTATCTAAAACTTATTCTAAAAACTTAATTCTAAAACTTACACACTCAATTTATGTAAACTACAAATCAGGTTGTTATGTCACTTTATTTCGGAAATCAAAGTGTGGTGTTCATATTTTGTAAGACTTGACAAACAAAAATTCGGATCCGCTCCGGATTCGCATGCTTGGTAAAACATTAAATCCAGATCCGCTCGGGATCCGTGAAATTTAGCGGATATCCGCTCCGGATCCGCTTCGTGATCACCTCTGACAGAAAATAAATTATCTGCAACGATTCGTGCAATGTTATTCGATTAATGAAAGGGATCAATTAGGGATTTTAGATATCTCTAGCTCAATATTTAACAGTAATTATTTAAAAGATAATTTTTTACTTTTGTTTCAAATGCTGCTATGGTCTTGCAGTTTTTGATTATAGGTTCCAAGGAGTTCCAAACCTTTGAACCTTAAAATTTTGTAGACCTTTGTAGTTTTTTAGATTTGAAAAAGGGTAAAAAGTATTTGTTTGCAGTTTTACTTCTTGTATTTTTAACATGGATGTTATCTAAGGACCTAAAAAAGATGTTGAAGGTAGATGAGATTTTTTGGTTTTTAAATTTGAAAACAAAAATTGCTGTTTCTAATTGTATTACTGATAGGTCTTGTAACTTAAATACTTTTAATTTACTATAATAGAGTGTAGTTCTATCACTTCATTTACTACCACAAACATTTTGTAATTGCTTTGTTATGTAAAGTAATTTTTTTTTTTCTTATTCTCTTTCTATTTTTTTAAACAATTTTATAATAAGGTGAAGCAACCTTGCTTTTATATTAAACAACAAGTCACACCTTTCATTGCTAATTAACAAGACACAACATCAACTCGTTTTGTTGCTTCTTCCTTTTTCTAACCCCGTCTTTAACAACACACAAACTTTTCAACATTTTGTTATTTTGTTCATGTGGCAGAGCAGAAATAAAAGAAAACTGAACTGAACTGAACTGTAATTATTTTTTTGTAATATGAGTAAAATGTTGAGCTCCAAGTGATTAGTCCTTAATAAGGTTGAGAATAAAAGAAAGCATAGTATACGGCAGTGTTTCCCAAACTTTTTCAGTCAGATTCAGTCAGGTGCCCCCTTGGTTTTAAGAATGTAAACATTTTGGCATGGCGTTTACTTTAAAGTCAATGGCAATAAAGTCATCATAAGATCAAATTTTTGGTCTTTATTATCTGCATTTGATAAAGAAATTTTCAAAACTATTTAAATTATTGACATAGCACTTGAGCTGATAAAATGCACAGCAGAGTTGTTTTTTAACAAAGCTAAAACAGTGCAATTATTGCTTATAGGCAATGCTTGTAAACTTTAATATCTACCATTCATAATATTAGCATTTTACAACTGTATAAAAAATTATTTCATGTATTATAAATTAGTTTATTTTGATGCTCTGTTTTATTTAAAAGTGCTTTCTGGTTTTAAACATAAAAAAATTGCTGTAAATTAAAATTTATCATTTTTTTATATTTTGCATTACCATTGAAATTTTTAACACTTATTATATGGGGGTTTTTTTGAAAAAAAAAATTTTTTTTAGTATGAACATCTTTATTTATATAGATACCATGTTTTTTTAAGGGCCTCATATAAATTTAAATTTTAAGCCCTCCCCTAACAGTAACATTGAAAAATGGTGACTATCAAAAAAGCAAGGATAGCTGAAATAAACTGATTTTTTTGAACAATTTTGGCTTCTGTCACAATACCCATTGTTCAAGTTAGTCAATCTTTAAATTAACTAATAAAATTATCGAAATTGTTTTGCTTGATACTGATGAAAACTATATATAGCTGGCAAAATTTTTCTACTTTTTTTAGTTTCTGTTAAATATTTTCTCAATAAGTTGGTTTATAAAATTGTAGTTTATTTAAAGATATCTGTATATCATTGGAAATTCTTAAAATAGATTTGTGCTGTTTAATAATGTAATTTTAGTTGTTACTTAATATTGGACCAAATTTGTTCGGTTTAATAATAAGTGCTTTTATCAATTGTTTGAAAAATTATGAATTAGTTTAAAGGCTTATAGCTTATTTAGCTACCCTATAGCCTATTTTGAAAATCTTAGTTAAGGTATTTTGATAAAGTTTTCAAAAAATAAAATAAAAGCACAATGAAGTGGGCAATATGCATTCCTTTTTTTTTGACTGAATTAAAGTAAAATAATATGATAAAGATTGTTTATATATAGTTAACTAAAAATAAGTATCTTGTGTGTATAACTGAAATTTCACAAGTATTTGAAAATTAGATAATTTTTCATTAATCAAAAAAATATTTTTAATTTTTACACTTGAAAATCTAAAACCACATAAAAATTAAACAATAAGTGGGCTTATTTTTGAGATTATATTGCTTTTTGATTGATTTGGTTATATGAATATAGCTGTATGACTAATACAAAGTATTGATTTAAGTTTTTTAGAAAGTTATGATTGATAATATGAATGCATGAATTTTGCTATTTCAACTTTATATTTCTTTTAATTTATTATCTGTTTGTCAATTTATAGAGTGTTTTTATTATGTTTTTTTTTTGTATATCAAATAATGAAGTGCAAATATGTGTTTGGCCCAAGCATAATGTCATACTTAGATTGAAATTGGGATAGATATGGAATAGAGTTATAATATATAAGGTTTTCTGTTTACATATTTGCAAGCCTTGTACCTTATTGCAGAAGAATTAATGATTGTGCAACCTTTTTTTTTTGGACAAATTTTTTTGGTCTGTGGACTGTCAGTTTTCATGTTTTTATTGGACTCAAATTGGATTGGATTATCATTTCAAAAATTCAGACTGGATTTGGAATCTAAAAAACACAGTTCACTCATCTCTTTGTTAAACTTCATATTTATCAGTGTTGTGAGGTTGGGCAACTTATTGCCTATATTCAAAGTCATTTTAAAAGTGAAGACTTTTTTTTTAGAGATCATTACTTTTTTAATATAAAAATTGAGAAATCAAAGACAGATTTAAAGTTTTTTATCTATTTTTAAAATCCAAGTGGCTACTTTTTGACTATTTTTGATTAAAATAATCTGGAAATCTTGTATTTTACTTAAATTTTTTTAAAAGTTTGGCCAAATTACACTTTAAAATAATTTTTTTTAATATGTTTAGATTGATACCATAAGTTTTGGATTACAAATGTCTGTCAGCTATTTTATCATTTATATTATACTATATGAAAAAAAGTTTAATGTACTATTATTTCAATGATTTCTCACAACAATTACAGCAACATGATCAATGTGATATGCAATGAATCAATAGAATTTATTCCTCAAACTGTTTTGTTTCAACTTTGCCAAATGTTGAACAAACCTGGACCATGTAACTGGCAATCATTACAAAGAATTATAACAGAGAAGCATAACTTCTTTACGTCAGTTGCTAATTATTCTTTTATAACTTATTTCTGTGAATAAAGTATTTGATAGTTGAAAAGTTTTGTAAAAAAATAGGGTCTCTTCAATTAGTGACCATAAACAATTTTTGTGACCATGACCATGACCCAGTGAAATTAATCTGGAATTCCCTTGTGGGTAATGGATACTATTGCTTTTTGAGAGATTCTTTTTCTTTTGGTTTCTTTTATATTGCCTTCTAGTGCTGTAAGGGATTCTGGGTTAGTTTTACCAACAAACAACAGTCATGAGACCCAAAAAAATTTTCTGATTAAATATTTTGTTAAATCTGGTTCTTTGAGTTAATTTTTTGTGGTAATTTTTGCCACATTAAATAAATGCAAAAAGCAAAAATTTTATATATTTATTAGTTACTGTATTTATTCTATAATGTTACAGCAGTTGAAAACTACAATATAGATCACTGGTATTAATTATTTTAAATAAGGCTTTGGTATGTTTCATTCAATACTTTTGGTTCTTGTTTACTGTTTTCTGTGTTTAATTTCAAGATTAACTTTTAAACTTTGGGAAATCAAAGGCTGTGAGATTAATAACATCAAACAGTGAACAAGACCAATACTTTCTACTATAATATAATAAAATGAATAAACAACTTCAAATGTTGTTGTTTTTTGCAATGTATATGTGTACCATATGTGAAACTAAACTTCACACTTAACGTTATTCTTTTTAGCAAGTTTTGTAACATGTTTGTAGTTTTTTCATTGAAAATTTAAAAAGTTAGCTTACAGACCAGTAAAATATTTTAATAAGATCTATAATTAAAGTTTGGTTAAGATTGAGTTTTCTTTTTTCTTTATCCCCATGTTTGTCCTCCTGACACACAGGAAGCTGTCATAGCCATTATACCTTAGGCAATAGGGTGGAGTGAAAAAACCTCTTTTGTTATTAACACCAAATCACCCATCTAGAAACCTGGCAAATCACCCAAAACTAACTTTTGGAAAGTTTGGCAGGGTTGGCATTTGAACCCAGCCACCTACCAGAGTTCAAAGGTCACAAAAAGGTCAAATTTAAAAAAATTGATATATCTTGAAAACTACACATGGTAGAAAGTTGGTATTGACCTTAAAAGTTGCAGAATCACCATGTTTATATCTGTCTTAAAAGAACTTTTTTTGTAAATTTACTTGTTTTGGAGTAAATTTGAAAAAACTACTTTTTTTGTCAAAAAAGTGACATTTTATTGTAGTTTTTAAAAAATGCAGTATATTTTGTAACTAAACAATTGTCTTATTACAAATATAGCCAATTTTTCTCAAGATTGAGTGCCATTATATAAGCATCTGTTTCATAAATTTTTTATTTCAAAATGAAATCAAGCAAAAATTTATATGGATCATCAAAAACTTTATGCAATTTTGCATGAAAATGATATGAAAACGACCAGTAAAATAAAACTAAAGCTTACAAATGAATACTATCTTGTATTTGCATTTCTGTGTTATGATAATTACATGTTGAAGGTACTTTAGCAATAATTTGCATAATGCATATCTGCAAAATTAGAGTGAAGATAAACAAATAATAAGATACCACAATAGAATAAACAATGTGCAATCTATTGCAAAAATTGTTGTTGCTGTTGTTACACCAATACACCCAAGAAAAAACATATTGCAAAATTTTTGTTGTTGTTGTTATTGCATTGATTTTGTTCAAAATTTATCTGTCATTTTTTGTTAACGATTTTTTTTTCATATTTATTTTTACATCACCAAAAGCGGCAGATGCAGCTTACATATCATATACAAGGTGTTCGGAAAGTCACTGTGCACTTAGGGTGAGGTTAGGGTTAGGGTTAACAATAACCTGAAGTGTTAACCCTAATCCTAAACCCTAACTCTAACCTAACCCTAAGTGCACAGTGACTTTCCAAACACCCTGTTAGATGATTCGACAAATATACAATACTTAGTTGCTTAAAACAGAATACAAAATTTGCAAGTCTACCACTTGAGTAAATTGCAAATCAAAAAGATGAAAAGCTTAGTTGCACAACTGAAATAGATGCACAACTGAAATATAAGTTGCACCCTAAATTTCAGCATAATTTAGCCCAAAGTATATTTTTTTTCAATGTAATTGTGCTTAATTGATTATTTACATTGTAAAACAAAAGCAACTTGTGCTCATTAACGTGCAACTCTAAATGGTACCTTACAGATACGATGCATAATTAACATTCAAATATTGGTAAAGTGTTGGCAATCAAGAAAAAATCCAGGTACTGTAGCATTAGGACTGACAGTATCACAGATTATCAATGCACAATTCAAGTATCTGCTTGAAAGCTCATGCTGCTTTCTATTTAGACAGAAACTGTGATTTTATATTTAATTGTTTCAGCAATTTTCTGAAGCAAATTTTTTGTCAAATATATCCATCACGCCTCTTAAACGATGTTACTTGTCAAGAATGATCAAGATGGTTAAGAATGACCATTTGGTGGACCCACCAAATGGTCAGTCTTGATGAAATTACTGAGCCCCCAGCCAATTAAACATTTAAATGAAGAAAACTTGAACCAATTAAAGAGCAATGCTTTAAAACTAATGCACACATGTTACAATCAAGCAGTTGAACGACACGTAAAATTGGTCAGTGAAGCAGCCTCACAAATAACATTGTTTGAGAGGTGTGATGGATATATTTGACAAAAAATTTGCTTCAGAAAATTGCTGAAACAATTAAATATAAAATCACAGTTTCTGTCTAAATAGAAAGCAGCATGAGCTTTCAAGCAGATACTTGAATCGTGCATTGATAATCTGTGATACTGTCAGTCCTAATGCTAAGTACCTGGATTTTTTCTTGATTGCCAACACTTTACCAATATTTGAATGTTAATTATGCATCGTATCTGTAAGGTACCATTTAGAGTTGCATGTTAATGAGCACAAGTTGCTTTTGTTTTACAATGTAAATAATCAATTAAGCACAATTACATTGAAAAAAAATATACTTTGGGCTAAATTATGCTGAAATTTAGGGTGCAACTTATATTTCAGTTGTGCATCTAAGCTTTTCATCTTTTTGATTTGCAATTTACTCAAGTGGTAGACTTGCAAATTTTGTATTCTGTTTCAAGCAACTAAGTACTGTTTATTTATCGAATCGTCATATATGATATATAAGCTGCATCTGCCGCTTTTGGTGATGTAAAAATAAATATGAAAAAAAAATCGTTAACAAAAAATGACAGATAAATTTTGAACAAAATCAATGCAATAACAACAACAACAAAAATTTTGCAATATGTTTTTTCTTGGGTGTATTGGTGTAACAACAGCAACAACAATTTTTGCAATAGATTGCACATTGTTTATTCTATTGTGGTATCTTATTATTTGTTTATCTTCACTCTAATTTTGCAGATATGCATTATGCAAATTATTGCTAAAGTACCTTCAACATGTAATTATCATAACACAGAAATGCAAATACAAGATAGTATTCATTTGTAAGCTTTAGTTTTATTTTACTGGTCGTTTTCATATCATTTTCATGCAAAATTGCATAAAGTTTTTGATGATCCATATAAATTTTTGCTTGATTTCATTTTGAAATAAAAAATTTATGAAACAGATGCTTATATAATGGCACTCAATCTTGAGAAAAATTGGCTATATTTGTAATAAGACAATTGTTTAGTTACAAAATATACTGCATTTTTTAAAAACTACAATAAAATGTCACTTTTTTGACAAAAAAAGTAGTTTTTTCAAATTTACTCCAAAACAAGTAAATTTACAAAAAAAGTTCTTTTAAGACAGATATAAACATGGTGATTCTGCAACTTTTAAGGTCAATACCAACTTTCTACCATGTGTAGTTTTCAAGATATATCAATTTTTTTAAATTTGACCTTTTTGTGACCTTTGAACTCTGGTAGGTGGCTGGGTTCAAATGCCAACCCTGCCAAACTTTCCAAAAGTTAGTTTTGGGTGATTTGCCAGGTTTCTAGATGGGTGATTTGGTGTTAATAACAAAAAAGGTTTTTTCACTTCACCTTATTTAGGCAACCATCAAGCAATTACCCTGACCTGCTTTTAGAGATGTCAAAATATTGCTGTCTGGTTAAAATTTTTAGTGTTTTAGGTTTTATTTAGAGATATGACTGCAATTTAGACTGTTTTCCAGGACCACTAAACTGAGAAAAGTGCCATAAAATTCTTTCCAGGAATACAAAGAATTGTACTGGTAGGTTTTAAACCATAACTGTGTTGCTAACATGTGCAGTTTCAAACTTACACTATTCTGTTGTGTCCTTGGAAAAGACAATTTACAAAAGTTTTCTTGTTTAGTACAGTGGTTCTCAGCCTTTTTATAATCATGGCCCAATTTCGTTTTGAAAATATTCTGTGGCCCACTTCTCAACGTTCTGCCTAAATTGGTTAAAATGGAATAGCTTACAAAGCCTCAAAAAGCACAACAATAATATTTTTGCAACTTTGTTTTCCTCACACTCCCTCTACCATTTTTAAAGCCCATGGATTTACAAGAGTTTCAGGTATGCTGTGGGTTTTCTTTTGCTTTGTGATCTAAAGTGCAACTTCATAAGAAGCTTCAACGAATGAAATATTTTTCTTGAAAAAAGTTTTGCTGGAATCAAATTTAGTACATTTCAGGTTATCTTTTTTTCAAAAAAAAGCAATATCTTTGTCCTTATATGCCTACTCAGGATGGATTATTAATGAATGATTCTACAATTTACCTGATCAGAATGATTCGTTTTCAAGGATTTTGGAACAAATAACACATTGGCCTTTCTGGGCATCTTTGTCAGGAAAGAGCACAAAAACATTTTGAATGTAATCTTCACTCCATCTTCTTTTATGATAAACTCTTGCTTTTTTACTTATAAGTAGACTAAATATTAAGTTAAAAGTAACTTGAATTTAATAAGAATTTAAGCTTTGGCATGTACAATCACTGATTATATAGTCTACTTTTTGCACAAAATCAACACTGAACAGCTTTTATCATCAATCTCAGCATATTTCTAATGCCAGTAAATGAACAAGTTTACCCTCTGTCAATTATGTCCTTCAAGAAGTGTATAACAGCAACTAATCAAGGCAATACACATGCACATGATAGCAATGCAATAGAAGGCATTTCATCATGCCACCAAGATCAACAAATTAATCCAATAAATACAATTGTATATGATGTAATACTGTAATTAGTCAAGCAAGACAGTCACCTATATCAGTTATAAAAAAACACACAAGCAGGTTTAAATTTCAGTCATATCTCTAAATAGAAACTAAAAAAAAAAAAAAAAAAAAAAAAAAAAAAAAAAAAAAAATTTCAACTAGACTGTGATATCTTGGTATCATTAGAAAATCAAAAAGCTTAAAATTTTCAACCACAATTGCACAAGTTGCTGCATCACCAATCAACATATTAGGATTTTTTAATTTTTTCAAGGCATCATTGAACAATTATCATGCACATTTTTGTCTAGTATGATGCAAACCAGTTGTAAAATGGTGTTATAATGGGTCATAATAATTTTAATTTGATATTTTAAAATGGATTTTATGACAAGCAAAAGCAATAAAAACAGTGCAAAATGCAAGGTTTCAAACTTTGAAACAAAAGTGTTTTTAAATTTGAAACGATCTAAAAACTCAATTTTTCATTAAGTTTTGGGGTGCATTTGAAAATTTCTTATGGTGCACTAGTGGCTGTGCAACAAAGTTTGAGAATCACTGATCTACATTATTAAAACAAACATTTTTAGCTAACCTAAGCCCATGTCATGTTTCATAATGGATAATTTTTTATGACTTTAGTTTATTTTAAACAGAGATACAAATATTATAAATAATGGTACTGACAAAATAATTTTATAAAGCTTTTGATGATGATAGATTTTCTCCAAACACAAAACACACATTGGTGATAAATTAAATTACATAAAACATAATTTAGTTGCTTTTTCATGAGTGGGAGAAGCAAAAAACATTGGTGTGGAAGAAGTGCAACAGGAGGTAATGTGTAATGAAGTGGAAAGTGTGAAAGGATTTTGCTATCTTGGTGATAGGTTGCATGATAGTGGAGGATGTGAAACTGCAGTGACTGCAGTAACAAGAGTGAGATGTAAGAAATTCAGAAAGTGTGGAGAGATTCTCTTTGGAAAAAGATTCTCTGTGAATGAAGGAAAAGGTATATAAAAGCTATGTAAGATCAGCTATATGAAAGCAAAATGCAGTGTTTGAGAGAAAATGAAGTAGCTATTTTGAGAAGAGCAGAAAGATCTATGGTGAGGGTGATATGTGGTGTAAAGTTGATGGACATGTTGGGATTGAAGGAAGCAGTAGGTAAGCTGGCCAGGGCAAATGGTGTGAGGTGGTATGGTCATGTTTTGAGATGACCTGAAGAAGATGTTTTGCTGAAAGCAATGGTACATGAAGTGGATGGAAAATGTAAACAGGGCTGATTGAAAATAAAATGGAGGAGACATGAGAAGGATTTGTTTCAGGAGAGAAGATGTGGCAGATTGGTTTGGTGGAGAGAAGGTTGTAGTAAGAGTTGCAAAAGCAGTAAGATGCATCTGGTCACCTATGTTTACTAAAGAAAGTTAAACCAAAATAAAATTGAATTGTTGAAAACATTAATAGGTACTTTCCTGTTACTGCCCCACCATCAGCAAATGATGAACGAAAACCCAAGACTTTTGGGGTCTCTTCAACAAATCAATGTAAGTAATTTTTTTCAGTGAAACTAATCCGAAATATCCCTTTCAGCACCAGGGTAAAGTAAAGAAGAAACCAAGAAAAATGTATTGAAAATAACAGGAAGCAATAAATGGTGAGGTGATAGCAGGAAAGTATCCATAAATAAAAAAGCAGCATATTTAAAAAATTAGCACATAATTGACAATCTACCGTATTTTCCACAGAATAAACCAAGTTGAATTTTTAGCTTTAAAAATGATGGTTTTTCCTGATTAACGCCTAATAAGCCAAGTTTAATTTTTTTCTCTTTTTGCAGCCTATATTCATTTTTTTTGTCAGTTATGTGCCAATGCGCGCTCTCTGTTTCTTTGACTAATATCGATTCTCCTTTTTCTTTTTAACTTTTAAGAGAAAGCACTTATTTGCACGTGTTTGCTTGTGGAAATGTGCAATATGATTGTGACATTGTTTATGCACAATGATTGCAAAATGTCAAACTAAAGCCATTTACTGACCAATTTTGACCTCCAATATTTTCTGGTCCAAAGTGATATCTGCTTTATAAGCCAACCCTCAAAAATCAGGTACAAAAATTAAGTTCAAAAAATTGGCTTATTAGGCAGAAAATACGGTAAATTGAGATTTTACTTATCAACCTAATTGATTGAGATAGGTGTTGCTTATAAACACATGATCAAAAATTCCATTTACGATGGGTGTGGCATAGAAACACAAAATCTATTCACAAAGCTTGGGTGTAGTTAAACCTCACTTGTGTTTTAGCTTCAAATATGACATTCAAGCAGCTAATCATTATCTCCATATACTGCTAAACAGGCATATTAAACTGTTAATAAAGCCTCATGTATTCTAGTCTGAAATTCTGATTTATATTTATGCTTTATATTTTTTTCATTGTGTGCAAATGTAAATCAAAATTTCACACTAGAATAGGAAGTCAAATCTTATTTAAATTGTCAATCATATGCCAATGGAAAATTTTATTAAACATATTTGAAAAATCTGTTTGTGTTTTCATTTATGCTTCATGTAAAATTGATTTACCACCAATGAGTATACTGTGTTTGTTAAAAAATCTACCATTTTCATAACCTTCATAAAATTATTTTATCAGCATAAATAAAATTCATATTTCAGTTAAGTTAACTGAAGTCTTGACAGTCTATTCATTATAAAACCTGATGAGGGCTCAAGTCAGCCAAAGATGTTTGTTTTGTTTTCTCTTTTTTTTTCTTGTTTTGATAGTGTAGGTAAATAAATTTGGAAAAATCTAAATCCAATGTGGCTGCTTTCCTTAGCAATTTTATGAAGCAAATAAAGTTGATGTTTTTTTGTTACAAAAAAATTATGGTTTTGCATTAAAAGTAGTGTTCAAAAACTAACAGTGAACTAGGAAATGTAGAAAATGGGCAGCCATTATTTGTACTCTTTTAACTTTTTATTCAAACAAAAATGTGATGTTATTTTTAGTTGATTTACAAAAGAAACTTAAAAAATTATATAGACCAGGGTTTGGAAACCTTTTTGGGTAAGAGAGCTATAAAAGCTATATATATATATTTTTAAATGCATTTCCATAAGGGCCACATATTATTTCTTAACACTTAAAGCAACATCTGGTTTATGGCTTCTACCAAATGCCAGAATGCACTGATAGAAATGGCAATGTGCATCATGCATGCTGATAACCAGATGCTAGGATTATATCGAGTTATAGGACAAATGGTACTAAAGAGTGCCATCTGTGGCATGCCACAGATTCTTCTTTAGGGTACCACAAACAAAAACTTTCCTATACATTATTTTTGTAAGTCTAAAAGTATATACACTATATCTCGATTCATTTCAAGAATAAATATGTTGATCTAAAGAGTGATTGCTTAAATCATTATTTTTGAATATATAAAAAAGATTAAAATTCAATGATGCATTATTTTTGTAAAATTTTACAGTCCTGATGAAATTAAGGAATTGGAAAAATTTTCACCAAATGAAGGTTGCTTTAATTTTCTGAAGCTTTTGGGCCAAAAACAAGTTGCTGTTGGTGTTTTGCTTGACTGTCTTTCTTCATTACCATGTTTATGCTCTTGGAAGTTGTTGCATAAGAATTTAAGTAAGATAATTTACTTGAATTATTAGAATTTTATCTACAATAATTTTGTTGCAGATGTTAAATTATTACGCATTTTTTTTGCAATTTTTTTATGTTTGCTTGAATTTAGGACAGATATGGTTTTTAAAAAATGATTTGCTGTTATTGTTAAACTTTATTGATTACAATGGATTGCCGTGAACTTATTGTCTGACTTTGAGTATTTCCTCAAGTTAATGTAAAATCTTTATCTTGACAAGTTTGTAAAATTTAAAAAACAAGATTTCAGCACCTATTTTTCTTATTTTTCTGCATATTTGAAAGCCCAAATTACATAACCCATGAAGTCAAAAATTTGAGCTGTCAATAACAATATTACTAAATTGTAGCAACTTTTGTACAGCTTTTCTGTACAATTTTTTCAAACATGCCAAAGAAATAAAAAAACAAAAACAAATTAACCAATGCTCAAATTTAATGGCTAATGCTTACAGATTAATTATTATTAATTTTTTTGAATGTTATTAAAAGACAAAATATAGTCCACTTAAAACTTTTATTCTTTAAACATCAAAAGATAATTGAAAAACCTTCAATTAAGCAAGATAAACAGAGGTAACTTAAAAAAAGCTGTATACCAAAGATATTATTTTTCCAGAGTGTAATCAGTGTCAATTTTTTGAGCAATGTTGCTCTACCTAGAGAATTCTAAGATATTTTTTGTTGGTATGTGTAGCTTTATTAAATTTCAATCAATTTATCGGAGATGTAATTTTTTTGGTTATGTGCATCAATGCAGGGTCTGCAATAGCTATCTTCTCTTTTTGGCCTTTCCCTTCAATCAGAGGTAGCCACCAAACCATCCTGTTTTCAACATCTGTCTCCTTCGCACCAACTTCCTGCATATCTTCTTTCACTAGATTTAAAAATCTTTTTGGTCTCCCTCATTTCCTCTTTCCTGGTAACTCCACTTCTATCATCTTTCTTCCTGCATACTGAAGTTTGTCTCTCCTCATGACATATCCATACCACCTCAGTCTGCCCTCTCTCATCTTCATTCGTAACTGTTCTACCTTAACTGTACCTCTGATGTACTCGTTTCTAATCTTGTCTTTTCTTATCACTCCCATAGCAAACCTCAACATTTTCATCTCTGTGACTTCCATCTCTTTCACTTGTTTCTTTGTGACTGCCACCATCTCAAGTCGCTGGTCTTACCACTGAGCTGTACACTTTTCCTTTTACTCTAGCTGGTAACCTCCTGTTGCAGATTACTCCTGATACTCTTCTCCATCCGTTTCATTCTGCGTGGTCTCTCTTCTTTACCTCCCTCTCACAACCACCACTTTTTTGCATGGTTGATCCCAAATACTTAAACTTCTTTACTCTAGGCACTTTTGTATCCTCCATCTTCACTGTTTCATCATCATTTCCTCCATTTATGCACAGATATTCGATCTTTGACCTACTTACTTTCATCCCTCTTCTTTCCAATGCATACCTCCAGCATTCTAGTCTCCACTCCATTTCTTCCATGGTCTCTTTGCAAATCACAATATTATCAGCAAACAGCATTGTCCATGGTGGTTCTCTCCTTACTTCATCTGTTAGCCTGTCCATTATTGCTGCAAACAGAAATGGACTTAACGCTGATCCCTGGTGCAGTTCAACCTTGACCTTGAAACTTTCTGTAGTTCCTACTGCACACCTCACCACTGTTTCACTTCCCTCATACATATCCTGTACAAGTCACACATACTTTTCCCCTATTCCTGATTTTCTCATACAGTACCACAGCTCTGCTGCCAGTACATGCTTCTGCCCAGCATGACATATATGTCATGGGCCTTTATTCATAAGGTAACCATCGCACAAACAAACCATGAATAATGTATGCCTACGGTCTACTTACACAGAATATATGAAAAAAGTCAAAATATTAAAAAATTGTTTCTCTGGGCAGAGATGCGTTAAAGTACCCACCCTTATAAGTGAGTGTCTCTCTTTTTGCACTTCTTGCTGCCTCTTCACTTGCCTTCCTCCTCTCTTTCTGGTCTTGTTTTTACTAGCAGTAGTATAATTTCTGCAGGTGCCCTGCTGTGCAACACCTGAGGCAGTTGTTGGTAACCTGGGCCATGACCGATCCAGTATGGATTTATCTACAATTTGCATTTGTATAATCTGGCAAAAAAGTTTTATGCTGGATGCCCTTCCTGCTGCAACCCTCCCCATTTATTCGGGCTTGGGACCGGCATTAAGACACACAGGAATGTGCCACTGATGGATACAAAAAATTGTTCACTAATTCATAGTTAATTATTTAATACCTGGCTGTTGTTTTGATGTTGATAAATCAAATCCAAGCAATCTGATTTGCCTGAATAAACAATTAAATAAAAAGGAACTTAATTTTAGTGTGCCTCTTTCTGTACATCATCAAATTCTGAGCATGCCGAATTCTGCTCACCAAACTTTTCTAGACCAATGTAATTTAACTTGCTTTTAATTTTCTTAGTAATTTCTTTATTCAAACAAGATTTTAAGTACATTAACTTAGAACTAGATCTATAGTTGTGTGTAAATAATACCGACATTTTTAGAAAATAGTTAAGAGTAAAACAACAAATAAAGAAGTAAAAAAAGGTTTTAAAAAAGGTTTTAAAACACTTTTAAAACACTTTTAAAACTTTTATAAAAGGTAGAGTCACATTTTTTTTAATATAATTTTTTCTAAATATTGTACATGTCCATTTTGATATCTAGTGTGTAGTCAAATTACTGCCTCTAAATTGAATTTTAGGACATCTTTATAGAAATATGCATAAATTATGTATATGACTAGCCAAAATTTGCCAATTCATATGAAAAACAATTGTGAAAGATTTAAAATGCTACTTTGTTTTTTGCTTAGTTTTAACTGCTCTGGTTTTATTTCAAACTGAAATATATTTAATGTTTCTGCAGTGGAAAATCCAACAATTCCAAAAGCACTTTCCAATAACAAATATACTTCTTTACCCTTGCATTCTTCACTGTCTGTAAATGAAAGGTATATAAATTCTAACCCAATTTCTCTTCCACAAAATTTCCATTTTGCTGATTGCAATACGGTGAGATTTTTATTAATTATTTATATATAAATATAGCGTAGTTGCCTTAAAGCTTTTTTTTTGGACACATTATAGGTTGAATCTTACTTTCCACATCCTTTTTTTGTCTGTGAAACTCAACAAATATTATTTATTCTAAAGGAAACTTGGATGAATGTTAACAAGGCGTCTAATTTGTGTTATTTCACAATACTTTCTAAGTTAGTGTAACAATTGCAAATGAATGTTACAGTATATACCAAGTGTTAAATTTAGAAAGTACAATGCTGTTTAGTTAACATATTTTTATTTGTTTTCCTTATTTTTGTTTTAGCATGAAAGTGTTATTACCCAGCATCCAAAGCAACAATCAATCAAAAAAGGAGAAACATTTATATTGAAGTGCTTAGTAAAGTCTTCTTTTCAATCGATTTCGTCATTTCAATGGTTTCGAATGTATACTCCCATGGTTGATGAAACAAAACATATGGTACTTGTACCTGAAGCCAAATTGTCTGATGAAGGGTTTTATCGCTGCAGAATAACTTTTAATGGAAAAGTAGAGCTATCTAATTGGACTTATGTTAGTGTTGGTAAGAAAGTTTTCATGGAGTTTGAAACTGTAAAAAAGGATTATTAAAGGGAATTAATGACTTTGCTGCAGGTCCTGAAGAATCAAAATGTGTCGCAGCCGACAAAATTGCTTTGCTTATAGCCAACGAGCGTTATGTTAATCATAAACCTTTGCCTGCAGCGTCACGTGACATTGAAACTTTAACTGAAATTCTTCAGGTATGTATCAGGTTCCTGTTGATTTGAAGCGCTTCTTATGCATTGTTGACATTTATTTTATAATTATTTATTTAGAAACCTTTCTTGACAATACTCGTAAACTTCGAATCAGCTGGTTGAGTTGTTAGTATCAGAAAATTTGCTCTCAGTAAAGATATTTTTTGTTTAATGTAAAAAAAAAGAATGAAATATGATTTTAATAAAGACTGTTGGTTTACAGACGGAATTGAATTTCAAAACGTATTCCTTTGTCAATTTAAACTTTCTTGAAATTCATCGGACTCTTCAGTGGCTTTGTTCGATGGCAAAAAGCGGTTGCTATTGTATGTTTAATTTCCGTATTGTCCTGATTAGTGTTTTAGTGATCAGACGCAATTATATTATCTGTATTCACTCAAAATTTTATTTTTTAATGATGTGTATCGTGCCGCTGATGACATGTAGAATCAAAGTTCGTGTTATCGCGTTTTTTTTAGTTAAAAATTCCCATAATAATTTGCATAACATTTTTTGATCAATGTTACGAGCTACTACAATCATACTTAAGCCAGCTGGTTATTTCCATTTCCTTATTTGGTGCGTTTTGAATTGGAAACTTAATTAGTTAGTTAACACTTGGCTTTTTGAAATAAATTCTACACAATAGTCCCTTATTGATTGTTTGCGAAACTTTGCAAATGGGTTGTTTAAAGGCGTGTTTTACTTCGGCGGCCACGGATACGAAAACGACGGTAAGTGCTTCATGGTGCCAGTCGACGCTCCTGCGATTTACAGCAATGCAGATTGCATCAACGCCCACATTGAACTCGAAAACATTCAGAGACGCTGCAATCCCAACTTAATGCTCATCCTGCTCGACATATGTCGAAAGAGGTAATTGTTAAAGATAAATGACTTTTTCTCGTCCTACATTTTCAAAGACATTCCTATTTTCTTTAATGATGTAAAAATAGATTGGGTGAAAGCCTAGTTTCGAAGACAGTTAAATTTTGTGTTTTTGCTTTATTAACAACGAAAACGAAATGTTACGACTAGGGAAATTTAAAGTTTCTGTTCACTTTTTCACCATCACACTTACTCGCCATGCTCACAAGTTAAAGTCGTGCTATTATATTGAGCATATTACGTCTTATTATTGGTCGTTTAATCTCGATGTTCATTGCACATATTTGCCGCCACTCGACTCTTAAAAGCACTCATTACACGACAATATAACTTCTGATTCTTTCCTTGCCAAAGCATTAGGCGTTTGGATTTTATAAGCGATTGCAGCGTGATGTTTCGATGCCAACCACTTGTTTACTAATTGCCTGTGTGTAATAATTGATATCTTATTTAAATTAGATCTTGATATTCACTGTATCTCACCGTACAACTTTTCAATTTTATACACAGGGTCATCAATATTTAGCGTTACAACTTAAAAAAGCTTTATTACTGAAATGAAATATTAAGTTGGAGTAACACAGGTAGAATATTTTTGCAGGATAAATAGAAATCTAGTACAAATAAAATTTACTCAATGTATCCATCATTGGAATCAATGATAAGCTGGGGACGCTTGGACCTAGTACATACAAAAATCACGAATCGCATGCTGAAGTATTTTGGCCCATTCTTTCTAAAGTTTCGCCTTCAGTGCCTTAAATAGCTCAACAATTGCGTTTGTTTGTCTATAACTTTAGTTATGGTTAAATTAAATACCTGAGAGAACAAAGATTCCATTAGAAAATGTCAAAAGCTCAGTTACATAGGGCAAAATACAAAATATTTAATTCGAAATGAATTGTAACACCA
Source organism: Diplosoma virens (assembly GCA_963680785.1). NCBI lineage: Eukaryota > Metazoa > Chordata > Ascidiacea > Aplousobranchia > Didemnidae > Diplosoma > Diplosoma virens. The sequence goes on along the minus strand of OY796885.1, from coordinate 26,194,445 downwards.
AATATTGATGACCCTGTAGAGGAAACAGTTGCATTTGTAGTTGACAATAAACTGTATATCGTGGTCGAGTGGTTAGAGTACCGTGATTGTGGTCGACATGGTCTCGGTTTAAAACCTGCTCGCGCCATTCTGTTGTGTCCTTGGGAAGATACTTTACGGCACTTTCCCCTGTTTGGTGGTCTTGGCAAGCAGTTCTAAATTTCAGTCATATTTCTATTAAGTTTCAAGCGGACAACAATATCTTGGCATCTTCGGAAGCAGTCGGGGTAATTGCTTACCCTATGTATTTGCGCCTCCGTCGCTTTCCTGCGAGTCAGGAAAATAAATATAGAAATAAGATAAAAAATGTAAAAATAAAATAAGTTAACATTGAGTCTTTAAATTTAGTAAAGACTTTTAAAGACTTTTCGGATCAGGATCCGAATGTTATTGCTATCTCAACTTTATTCATTGCATTGTTTCGAAAAATGCGTTGATAATAATGATAATAATATGTACATTTATAACCTGAAATGATGATATCAAAGGCGCTTTAGATTATGATATTACCAGTGCAGCATGAAGAAAATCATTAAACCGATCTTATATTAAAAGCATGAATGACACAAGCGAAAACCAAATTCTCAATCTTGTGATTGTGAGTCTTGTAATTAACCGCTGCAGTATTTGGTTATGTAAAGATGCTATCATTTTAATGAATGATTGTAAATTAGCTGGTATTCTCACCTTTTACGTTTAATAACATAATTGAACTAATTTCGTCAGCTTTTCCAACTGACGGCCTTATGTTCTTATCTTTAGGAATCCCAACAACTACAAAATATTTTTTTTTTTCGCTTTAATATTGTACAACATTTTCTTACTGTTTGTAAATTCAAGCTTGCAATGATTATGGTAATGAGTTAAATTTGTGTGAAAAGAATTCGAACCATTTTATAATCGGTTTTTAACGAAAAAGTAAATGTACATTTCGATTGTATGTTCGAAATTTTAACACCTCGGTCAATCTACATTGCTTTCGTTTTAGAAACGAGAGAGAGCAGGAACGAATTCCTTGTAGTGCGACCTCATTCAATCCTAATGTCGTATTGGCTTATGCCACGTAAGTATATTTTTATATTTTCATCACATCCTACGTTTAATCTATCAAATCATATTGACTAGTAATTCTTTTAAGCCTGGCGAACATCCGTTTCTTGCATGCCATTTTCGTGAATATCTAATTTGATTACTAAAAAAAAGGTTTTGGCGCTCAGTTTAAAAAGTTTTCGAGTTTCAGGCGCTTTTTTGTTTTTGTCATTATTTGCATACAATCGCGCTTTAGTTTGCAATCAACGTCGACTTCTTATCTCGAGTGTTTTTGCATCGTCATCGCTATGACAACATCGATTAAAAGTTCACTGTTGCAAATTATTAATTCACGAAAACTTGTCCGGAAAGTTGAATAACAAGAACTGTCTGGCTTATTATATTTAACAATGTAAAAGAAACTAAGCCACTGAAAGAGCGAACTCTGTGACAGAGCTCGTCAGTCATGCATATCTCACTGAGATACAAATCGACTGGATGTTGCCCTACACGCAACAACAGACCAACCACTAGACCAACCAGCCGTACAACAACTCGACTTTAAGTAACCTTGAAGTTTTTGCGTCTTTACTGTACAGGAATACATAGAATCCACTATGTGATAAAACCAGTCTCTTCGTATTTCTGTAAGATATGCGTCACTGACGAGCTCTAACAATAGCGAAGCTCGAGTCTGGTGTTTCTCGTTCAAAGTGGTTTAGTTTCTTTATAATATCTAAAACCTCATGTTAACAAATATGTATTTAAACAATATTATTCATCTTACACTAATTAGATTGTTGGATAATACTGCAGACTTCTGACATTACTTAATTTAGCATTTTTTTTAACATCTAGAATGGAAAGCAGGGAAGCTTTTGAAAAAAGAGGCCAAAAACACGGTGTATTTGTGAATTCGCTTCGAAAACATTTGTCGAAGGAAAAAAGAGTGAACTTCATGCTCACTGATGTGCAAGATGACGTCAAATCCAGCTGTTTGCAGGTACCGTAATTTTCGTGATTCCTTAATTAGCTTCTTTAACCGTATTCCTTGTTGTTGACATCCTTATAAGCGTGTAGACTGAAGGAGAAGTTCTGTTAACTCCTGCGTTAAGTTTTCCTGTAGTTCAAGTTAGCTGTGCGATTCAGGTTTCATCACTTGGATTTTTCGATTTTTCAAATAACAATTTTTTGTTTTTAACAACTTGATTAAAAAGCTCTGGTTTTGAGTGGAATTGAAAAATCAGAGGTTTTCTTAGTTCGTGACTTAAGTAAGAATAAGAGCGGTTTGCAAAGGTCACTTATTATATGCAAATATTGTTTGTTTTACGCAAGGAGCGTTTTACCCTATGTGTAATGTGCGTGGCCAAGTTATTTCGGATAAACTGCCATTGACTTTATTAATGTTAATTTGTATTTTTCTCCAAAACATTTTGAAAGACGTTAATTTTTTTACCATGTTTTGATACAAATCACTATAACAAAGATTTAATATCATGCTCAGCGTTATCACGATTTAAAGTTTTCCTTGTTGGTTTAATAGCCGCCTAAATCGTCACTTTTTGCATTCTCCCGTTAGTAAAAAGAAAAAATTAATCTTTTTTGTGTTCTATTAAACGCGAAAAATCGTTTTTACAATTAAAACTAAATCCAAGCGCATTATGTGCAACTTTTTATGTTCCACTCCAATCAAATGATTGCATTTTGGTAACGGTGCCCATAGGGTCTAAGGAATTGCAATAAGCCATAAAACCTTGTCCCATCAGCGCGATCACAAGATCATTCAAATGTTAGTGATCTCTATTTTGTCGGCAGATTGCCGAGGTCCGCACTACGCTGGTCGAAGAACGATGTCTGACTGATCCGATCGAACCGCGACCCGAGAAAGTCTCGAGCCTCATCGAGGAGCACATTAAGTGGCTCAAAGTTCACAGTAAGCCTTCCGTCAATCTTCATGCTCGCCTTCTTGATCCGCTTAACAGCACGTGATGCTTGCGTAAACAAATCGGCTTGATTTATTGCGAGCGGACGCGACTTTCTCGAATTACTTATCATATCGTACTGCAACTCGGTATTTTTTGCAGTTCACTTTTGAAAGACGTTCCTTTTATATTGTTCTTAGAGTTTTGATAATATTGAAATTAAAGTTTGCACACGCGAACACGAAATGCACATTGAAGGCATTTGGCAGCATTTATGCGATTTTGCAGCCGGGTTGCAATTACATTCTTTTGCAGACATGCTCGACAGGATTTCGAAGTTAACTCAACTCGGACGCAATCGGGCAATGATAGAATTGACTTGCCGCTCCATACTAACTAATAAGATCGAATTGTCGATTTACTTGCGGGAAATCGACCCGCGATACTACTCGTACCGTCTGGAAGTCGATTTAAGCTCTATTGAGGTTTGTTTTTTTATCAAGGTACTAACAACGTTGTGCATATTATACCTTGTATATGTGTGGATTGATTTTTCTTAATCGTCTATCTATCGTTTATCCCTGGAAAATGCGAGACATTAAACGAAGAGTGAATGTCAAATGAATCGATTTACTTTCGATGGTATTTTGGTGTTCTTCGTAAGGCATTGCTCTTCGTTTTCTTTGTTTTCTCCTAAAAAGTAAGACTGCCGTGTGACATTGCTTGTCAGAACATCATGTAGAACAAGTGCCTTACGATGTTGCTAAGCGCTGCAGCATTACCACGTAAGTGACGGTGTTGCCAGGCATGGCGCGAACTCGTGACACGCTTTGACGTAACAGTAAAAGGTTTGGTTTGGGATTTTTGGATGTAGCGGTTACCAAATCAAAAGAGGCATGGTTTGAATTTTTTCTAATTCTTGTTTGTGTAGGCTTCAAATTGCAGTTAGAACAGTCTTCGTTAGCATGGTCACTTTTGCTGCCCCAGAAGCCTTATATCTACAGTACTGCTTTGAAAAGAAGTATCTGAGATACTGCTTCAACTGTTAATTCAGTGAATTAGTTTACTTTTTAAAATTCTATAACTTATTAACATAAACAAGACATGCCGCATACCTGTACCTTAAAATTTTTTATTCTGTTATATAAGTTGTCTTTTCGGGTCACTTGGTGAGAGCGATTTACTGACTGACGAATTGAAGTTCTTGAGGATACTTTTCCTTACTTTACTGCACCGTCTGCCTACATAAAAAGCAGAAATAACAATTTTTCCGCCATAGCATTCTAAAACGTGATTAATGGGACGATTTATTATTTCTAGTTGCTCAGGTTTCATAAGCACTTATTTTCTCCGGTTGTATATTTTATTATTTATATTCCACTACATATTTTTTGTTGCTACAAGCGACTAATAATTGTTACAATTTATAAATGCTACTATTTGGAATAAAAAAAACAAAAAAACGTAAAGTAAGCCTGATTTATTCTAGCATTAAACAGCTACCATTTTCTATTGCAGCCTCAACTCCAACCGGAGATCATACAAGGTTCAAACCCGTTAGTTGTCCATTTGTCAAATATTCAGCGACTCGCGGTGAGTCATTTTTTTTCTTTGTTATTATTTAAGTTTTTTTAGCAAATAAGTCAAAAACCTTTTTCTTTGATGATGGTTTAAAACGATGGGCTTTATCTTTTCGGGTATGCCTTTTCTTGGTAATTTGTCGAAACACCTGGCACCAGGTCTTTTTACCAACCCAGAAAAATATTGTTTAATGACGTCAGCGCCCACCAAAGAAGGGTACCCGGCGCCTGCAGGTGAAGAACCACTAGTTTTGCAGCAGAAGGCATCAGTAGCCTGCCAGGAACTGTTGAAATTCATTCGACGAAGTGCATTTGATTGCAAGTTTGAAACTATTTCCATAATAATAAGTAAGATGGTTGTAACCAGGATTTTATCTCGTCTTCACAACCACTGCAATGATTCTTGGGTCTTTTACTTTCGTGAAGTCGCGCTTCAAATTTTAATTTAGAGAATTGACTGGAAACTTACTTTTCGTCATCGACCCGGCGGCTTTTCATTTGTTTCGACAATCAGCAAATCTAAGCTGCCGCACGAAGCAATGTCCTCTGAAAATATATTGTGTCTGTTGATAGCATCTTGACTGAATCGAGATCGTGAGATTATTACTTCACTTTCTCAAGTGCTATTGTCCTTGAACATGATTTGCATAATGACGAAGCGCTGTTAGCGATGCTGAATCTGCATCGTTCCTGGCACCAACCTCTCAAGATTCTATCTATTACGCCTCTGGTCATTTACCAACATTTAGTATACAAACTACACACCCAACGCGAATTAACGACGTTCCCTTGTCTAGGTCGATTGCATTTCATTGAAAATCGTCTTCTTCGGCACGACCAAGGAAAAAAAGCATCGCCGATCCTATGTTGAAACTCTGCGCCCTCCTTTCTTCAATCACTGGTGTAACTTGCACTGAAGCGAACATTTAACACTGTTTAGTTTATTTTTTTCTGATTTTTGCTTTGAACCCTTGCACTCTGACCCCGGTCAGACTTGTCTGCCCGTCTGATGACGTACCGTGTTTGAGAGATTTTTTTAAAAAGCGCTTTAGAAATTCTGAGTATTTTAAAATTGAAATCGGCACCAACATAATGATAATGTTTTAAAATTTTAATTTTTTTCACGTCCAAGCAACAAGCTGTTTTTTTGATTAATTTTGACTTTTTTTCTAACCGTAGTGTCTTGAATTTTTTCAGATATTGATAAACAAATTTCGGATACTTATCAGATAAACAGACCAGTCTTGACTCTCTTCTGAAAAAAACATTTACGAAAAAGTTCACTTTTTGCGTTATTACAACGCGTTATTTTTATATTTTGTAATTATTGGTGTTTTGTGCTTATCTCCATTATTTTCTGGTCTCAGTTATTTTACTAAGTTTGTTGCTAGCCCTTTTTGTCTTTTGTTTTTTGCAACAAATTTGTTTCAGCGCTTTGTCTTGGACATAAATTGATCAATTTTGCTTCTATAGATAGGTGATGGGTTTACAAATTTTTCTGATTCATATATTTATACTATAAATTAAGAAAAAGTATTTTACAGACTCAGAATATTCAAATGAAGAAAACTTGATGCTGTAGAATTGCCCTGGTTCTGTAATTTGCGTTATCATTTGCGTAATAAATACTATACGCGGCGCGACCCTATGACCTATCAGTTTCGCAATAAGAGACAAAAGCCCAGTCTTTAAAATGGCTTTTAACTTTTCATTTAAGCTTATTTCAAAGTTCACATTTTTTCCGATTGCTTCAACTTTAGCAGGTTATTGGTTTTGAGGCCGCACATTGAGATGCGTTTGCACTTGTCGTTGAAGCTAGGTCGAGTGCAACTGGCCTTGCATTGCCTCGATTGGCGTTCGTTTGGTGTTCCGCCTGACTGATTTGATCGCTGCTCCGGTGTTTTGAAGGCGTCGGTTCAGTGGGTGGGTAATGGTGTGGTGAGCACTGCTCGTCAGTCTTTAACTGAATGACGTTTCTGTTCTATGCAAATTTGCTTAAAGCAATCGGTTTTTTATTGTCTGTGATTGGAAAAGTTATTCGACATTTTGATTGAGTTTACTTTTAAAGTGTGATGTCGAGTTTGTTTTATTCTCGTGTACCGTAACGTGATGATGTGTAGTTGCAGGGACATTAAAACCCGAAAAACCAAGAAACGGAAACTTTTGTGGATATTACCCAAAAGTTGTTTTCAACAAAGTTATCCCAGTATCATTCTTGAACTGAAACGGTTATACTCACAAATGGCCCAACCAGTATATTAGAAAACTATTGTTAAGCTTTATGTTTGAATAAACTTCCTACGAACAAAACCATCAGGGTATTGAATGCATTCCTGGCTTATGCAAACAATAAAATTAATTAAAAAATTTCTCAACGTTAATTCTAAAAAAAACAGCATGTGCAATGTGAAGGAGTATGATGTGGAAATGTAACACAGTGATGCGCAACCCATTAGATTGAAAAGCCGATAAACTGACTTGTTTAATTTTTAAAAGCTCCTAGAAATGTCAACATTTCAACCCACTTGTCTGTCCCCTGCACTACTCTGCATCTCATTCCTGGTTCGCAGCAAGTGGCATTGTTAACTACTGTAGTTGTATTGGTTTTCTCATCACCTATGTATTTATGGGTGAAATCATGACAAAAGAAAAATAAAAGTTCTTTAACGTTTTTATTATATGTAAACCAACCTTGAACGGTTCAGTAACGTGTATAGTTTGCTTGATTATTTATCGAAATGGTTCGATAAGAATCAATGCTTTAGAAGTTCAGTCCAATTAAAAGTTCGTTTATTCGTATCTTTGTTTCATGTACGTATGTTAGAAACTGAAGATTAAGTAGGTGTGCTTCGCTTTTTCTGCATATCAGCAAAGTTTCACTCGCTTCAAAGCAATTTTTTGTTCCAAACGTTATAAAGTTCATTTCGAATCGTTTTTTACTGTAATTGTTATTTTAAATTTGTCTTTTGTCTTGTTTTGCAAACCGTTCGGGTTCGATGACGTAGAAAACACATTGAAACGATTGCTTGCCACTCGTCAACTCCATCTTTATATTGGTATGTTTACTGAAATTACTAATTGACAGTCTTTGTACCAGTGGTTTCTAAACTTTTTTGATCCCGGCCCCAAAAAGTTTTGTTTAAAAACAGTTTGCGGCTGAACATTTTGATAAAGATTTAGATTGGAATGCAAAGAGAAGATAAAATAGAAAAAGTTTAGTTAAATTTTGAGTAGAAAGAAGAATCGTCAAAATGCAATTCGTTAAAAAGAATTATCAAAAAAAGGCACGAGCTTTTTTAATAAGTTGATGGCTTGCTAAAAATTTTTTCGGCCGCCGATTGAGATGAATTAACAATGCCGGATGCACTGTATGTCGTTTGTATAGGTGTACACTGGCTATAAATAGACCTTGTTTTATTCAACTCTTCTACATTTACTGAGGTTATAAATGTGCTTTTATTAACTGCTTTTAAATCGCTGCAGAATCCTTGGTTTATTTCATTCTCATTTTCCAAGCTTCATTGCTTGTTGAAATTTCATTTCTTTTTTTTATATGCTGAAATGTTCTTTGTTGTATAATCGTGCGTTGTTGCGGTTTTAATGCATCTAACACGTTCTAATTAAATAAACGGTTACTAACTAATGGATGGTGGTTTTTGAATCAGATTGCGATCTTTCATTAAAAAGCTTTTTTTCCGTCCGCATGGGTCTTCACTACATTAGACTGAATTTGATGAAATGTTGAGAATACACTGGGGCTCGAGATAATAGTCAAAATTATTTTTTAATAATAACTTTCTCTTTTTACAGATTTTGGTTTTCATAGTTTGAGCTATTATAAGGTGTGATATTATAACATATTCATAAGATCAACAACCCTTACAACTGTAGAAACTGAATATTACGACACCGGTATAACGACAATTCGCTTTTAACAACGCAATTTTGTTGGTCCCGGCAGAATTCCTATCTTTTATGTATATTTGACTTCGGCTTTAGCGACACCCGCTTTTACGGCGATTCGCTTTTAACGACGCCACTTCATCCCCGCGAGCAATATTATCTTATTTTGCGACAGTTATTGCCTTTTGTTTATTTCTTTCTGTTTTTGTTGTGGCGGAGCAGCAATAAAAGATACTGATACTGATACTGATACTGTTTAAATGCGTGACTGGAATTAGCAGCTCTAATCTCCTTTTAGGTGTCAAGCGTCTGCATCTAAAACAAAAGCGATGGCATGACCGCGCGTATACAACTATACAAGACCATTGTTGACCTAATAAAAAGTCCGACTTTGCTCCACTGTGTACTGTATTTAAACAAAAAAGTACAGTACCGACAGTAGCAGAAAGATGTCTAACAAAAGAACATCATTACCGTTATAGAAAAAATATGACATCGTTAATGAGGTGAACAGGAGAAATGATACGCCAGTGTCAATGCTTGCTAAGGAACTTGAAATTTCAAGAACATCCTTAATCGCAATTTTGAAAAATAAAGAAAAGATAATCGAAGACTTTGAGGCAGGTTGCAGCAGCAAAACGAAACGGAAGCATAATTTCGAAGCGGTGGATGAGCCTTTGATCAAATGGTTTCGTCAAGCGAGAGACGAAAAAATTCCAGTCAGTGGGAAAATGTTACTGTTGAAAGCTCAAGAGTATGCAGAAGTTTGCGGTTGTGAAAATCCCAGAAAATTAAATATGAGTTGGATAAATCGATGGAAGGTGAGAAAGGATATTGTGTGCAAAAAATTACACGGTGAAGCAGAATCCGTTGATCAAAATTATCAATTTATTTTTGACCAACTGATTTGCTTTGTTCTTGCACAGATTAAACGTAGTAAAGACACTCCATAAAGAAGTAATGCTCATTTGGGTACGCTTGTAATCCCTGTTAGATCTTTAAATTGAACTAAAAACACTTTGTAGGAATAAAAACACCAATCCCGCTATATCGACAATTCACTTTTAACGGCACTTTTTTCACAGTCCGTTGAGATGTTGTAATAGCCAAATTCTACTGTATTTTAGTACATTTAAGTGTTTTTATGAAAATTTAGTGGCTCGAGCTATTAATTACCAATATGATTTATCCATTATGGGTCGCAAAACATTTATCTGAGGATGAGAAGTCTCTTATCATTCAAAATACTGCTAAAGGTGTACCTGTCGAAGCAGTGGCCAAAAAACTGGGCCGCCACCAAAGAACAATCAGGAGATTTTCGGTGGACTTCCTCTCCGAGGAAGAAGAGGTCAGATATGGGTTCCAAAACTGATCAAAACATGCGCAGAATTCGTCGTCCAATGAGTGCCAATCCGGGGAAAAACAGTGGAGTGATATTTGCTGCTGCAGGATTTTAAAATGTGCCAAAATCCACCCGGAACAAAGTTCTTCGTGAGATGGGAAAAAACTTATCACCTATTAAAATGCTTTCGATGAATGATAAACACCGCGAAAGGAGAGTACAGTGGGCCCAAAAGTACATGAAACTACCAACGAAGTACATTCTGTTTACTGATGAGTCCAGGGCAACTCTGGATGGACCCAACAATTGGTCAAAGGGATGGGTCGTTTCTGGACACCAGCGCCCCACTCGTATACGTCTCAAACAAGGAGGTGGAAGCATAATGATATGGGCTGGCATTATCAATGATCAGATTGTTGGCCCAATGCGTGTACTTGAAGGTGTTAAATTAACTTTAGTGGCCTATTGCAACCTCCTTGGGTCAGTGTTGATGGAGTGGCTTGAAGATGTCCCACTGTCTCCGAAAGAAGATCGTATTCATGCATGATAACGCTCCATCACATTCTGCTAAAGCCACCACTGAATTTCTTGCATCAATGGGGTTCAAAGATGATGGATTGATGCAATGGCCTGCCTATTCTCCTGATTTGAACCCCATTGAAAATTTTTGGGCCATTATCAAGCCCAAGGTTTATGCAAATCTCGGCCAGTTTTCTGGTGGAGATTTGCATAAACCTTGGGTTTGATTTGTGGAAGGCAATTGTGGTTTGTGTTATTTGTGGAAGGCAATACAAGACGCATCTGCCATCAAAAAATTGACTGAATCCGTCACTGAGAGGCAGTTTCAAATAATTCAAAATAAGGAAGCTTATGTCAAAAAATAAAGCATTAATTTGAGTTATTTTGTGAGTATTTATTTTGAAATGTAGAATAAACCTGCTAATTATCTTGTTTTTTATTATCGTAATTTATGTAATAAATTAAATCAGGCTAAAATAATGTTTTTTGAGATTGACTAATAACTCGAGCCACCTGAAAAGTACTAAATTTGGTAACAGAATAAAATTAAGAAAAATTTAGAAATGAAACCAATATTTTATGTTGGCATATTACTAAAAACAATATTTAGATTATATATATGAAATATAAGCAAAATCTGATCAATTGATTTTATTTAATCGCAAAATAATGTTCAGGACTAATATCTCGAGCCCCACTGTAGTTTAGCATATGAAGTCGATGAAATTATTTGCTGGCAATATTCAAAAGTTTCACTGGTTTTTGTTCAGATTTTCTTCAGCTGCAAAAGCGATAGTTGTGCTTGCCGTCGGCACGCATCGATGGTGGAAACATATCCCAACTAAAGATTGTTCGATTTATCTAGTTCAAAAGTCACTATACTACGACCCGTCAAATATTTTTGCAAATTATGTTTAGCCCACTTTTGATAACGTTTATTATATTGATGCAGAAAAGGTATTTTTTTCTAGCTTTGATAGCAATTTTTTATTAGACAACTAGGTGAAGAGCAAAAAAAGATTTTCGTTTTCGATTAAAACGACTAAATATAGTGTTTGAACGAAAGTAGACTTTTGTCTTTTTTTGCTTTTCAACTAGCTTTTTAATAAAAAATTTTTTAACCAGCCAAAATCTGGCCCCTAGCCGTCATCGTTCTTTGTTATGTGGCTGTAGGGCTCGTTTCCACTACGAGCGTTGGCAAAAGAATTCTTTGTTTTATTACGTAATTTTGTGTACCCTATTTGTTTAGTAGGGAAGTGTGAAATTTTTGCTTGCAAAGTTTATCCCCTAGGCAGGTCAATTTATCCCCGGTTGAGAACCCTGGCTTTATACTTATTTAGTACGTAATTAAAATTCTATTTTTTTCTTGTGACATAATAGTATTTTAAAGTTTTAAGTTTTTAAAAAAAACAGTAGGCCTATTTCCTTTTGACAATAAGTCAACTTTCGAAACGTCAGCGTTTGAATTAGAATATTCTCAACTGCAGTGGCTCTTTGCTTTTTGTTGGAAGTTTTACTACGTTCCTGACATTTTGCTCTGAAGCAGGACGTGTTTTTATTTTTTTATTTGTTTTTTAATAAAATGTGTAAATAGGCTCAAATCTTACCACACCATAGCATTTTTGTTGCAGAGCATTAGTGTTTTACCGCATTATTACTTTTTACATACGATGATACACTTGGTAAAAATTTAATCTAGAAAGTTCAGTTCATTTCGACATTAAATTTATTATTTTTTACTCGTATTCGCTCACAGATTACACGACAGTAAAGATACACTATGTTTTCATTTAAGAAAAGTTTATTTGATCGCTTAAGCCTAGTCTGCATCTATTTACGCTCGGCGTTCCCTTTTTTGTTTATTGAATTTTGTACGCCAAGTTTTATAATTTTTCAATAAAGAAATAAACATTTACCGAACGTTTACGTTCGATATACGCTAAGTGTAGGCAAGATATTATTGGTGGTACGAAACCATAACGAAGTGTGCTATTTAATAAGAAGAACAAAAAAATTCAAGACATATAGCCTACTCTAAAGTTTTCGTATCAAGATTTGTTGTCTGACTTCTCTCTTTATCAACTTTGTTTTTTTCTACTTCATGGCGCAATGTCTGGACTTGATGCCAAGCTGGGAAAAAAACCAGTGTAAAGAACTTGCGCAACTTGCTGCACCAAATAGTAAATTCTTCTTCTGCTAAGGTTTTCACTAAAAATATAAAAGATTTAGAGCATGGGAGAAAAACAGGATTGCAATAATTAACTAATTAATGAAGTTACAGAAGCCTGTGGGAAAAATTGGAAAAATGATGTTTAAAAGAAAACAAAAATCAAAAAACTATTGATTGATTAAAATCATCTGCAAATCTTTTTTAGCAAATACGTAAACACTTTTTATCTTTTTCCCGAAGGCTTTCACGCATATTTTCGTAGACAAAAATGCAAAATTTTTAAAAATTGGTAGCAATAAAAAACTTTTTGTAGACTTATTAAAAAGATAAGGAGAATTTCTATTTGGTGGTTCTTTCTCGGAAAGTTAGGAATAGTGAGATTTTAAGAGTTTGCGAGATTGATTGTTAAGCTTTTTCACATATAGCCGTATCAAACCGAAACAATTTTGCCCAAATATTTTCGACAATTGCCTGAATCATGATTTCACAGCATTTTATGAAGATGTCTAAATTTCACTCAAATTTAATGTGAAGAACTTTTTTTTGGTCTTCAATTGTTTTTTAGTAGTAGATACAACGGAAACGGTAGGTTTTGGCGAAATAAACTTCTGAAAACAAAAAAAGTCTTCACATAAAATTTTAACTGTTTTTGTGCACTGATGTGGATTGTTCTGAATTAAGTAAGTTCTGCTTGCTCAAATGGTGCATGGTCAGTGCTTAAAAAATTCTGATTCTACACAGATTTTTTGCGCCTTAGGGGGACAATTTCCCCCCTGATGCCTGGCTCGTACGGCTATGCTACCTCAGGCAATTTTTATTATTTTTTTGACAAAAACTCAGAAGTAGATTTGGCTTTTCTTGATACCAGGTATATTATTAAAATCTTTATTCATGCTCTTCTGGTAAAATCTGAGTTAAATTGCTGTTAATTCTTTATTAAAAAGTAAAAACAATAACAAAAACTCAACGTTTCGGTGTACTATGTTTCAGTAAACCTTCATCAGGAGATTAAGCAAAACACAAAAACACAAATATCATCCACGCGCCACTGTGGTTTTATTTTGGATGATATTTGTGTTTTGCTTAATCTCCTGATGAAGGTTTACTGAAACATAGTACACCGAAACGTTGAGTTTTTGTTATTGTTTTTACTTTTTAATAAAGAATTAACAGCAATTTAACTCAGATTTTACCAGAAGAGCATGAATAAAGATTTTAACTCAGAAGTAGATTGCTTGACGAAATATAAATCAAGTTGCTTTCAAACAGTTCTGAACAGAGCAAACTTTTTTTAAACGCAACAAAGTTTTTTTCATGTAGGTCCAGGATTTCCTCCAGTGGCGACTCGCCCATAAGAGCTGCAGGACCTCCAAATATCCGTGCCGCAGTTTTAAACATTATCAACAGCGCTTGAAAACTTAATAATTTTTAATTCTTTTAACTTTCTTTCATAAAATTTAAGTTTTGTTTTTTTTAAACTTTTTTTGATTTTAAATTTGCAACTTTTTGAGCTGTTTTAAATTCAGCTAAAAAATTTTATGCAAAACGCATTTCATGGACGCTTTATATTAGGTTTTTTTAACTTTATGAGACGCGTGCCCCTTTCTTCATGCAAACAAAACTCACGCCCCCTTGACGATCCAAAGCCATACCAGCCGAAAAAGCTTTTTTCGGCGGGGGCAATACAGTTTTTTCCAAATATTATTCACGATTGCCCGAATCATGATTTTTTAACAATTCACGGTGATGACAAAATATCACATATTTTCGTTTAAAAAAACTACTTTAAGACAAAGAAAAAAAGTTTTTATATTTAATGAGAGCCAAATTCTCCACTTTCGTCCTAAATTGAAGATGAAGACTAAAAAAAGTCTTCCTTTGATCGGAATCGTTCTAGCTCAGGATAATTTATCGTGCATTCCCTGGCTCGTACGGCTATGCCCATTGTATTAAAAAATCTAACGGCATTCAACAGAACAACTATTATCTACAAAATCATACTTTAAATAATCACAGTCATACCTTCTCTTTTATCCATTTATTTTATGTTAATGCAGTATCTATTAAGTTTGTAGCCAGTTGCCCACGCTCCCTTTGTGAGCCTTTCATGCTTCACAAGTAGAACCCAGTTTAAGAACCCCTGCTTTGTGTGGCACTTTAATCATAGGCGTAACAACTACATCACTTCGCTTTTTTTTGGCATAAATCTTTTTATTTAAAATGCTTAGTTTGTAATAAACTTTAATGTCTTAATATCTTTAAATTAAATAACATTAATATCTTTAAATTAATGCATTTTATGTTTTTCAGAAGGCAGATTCAGGGGCGGCGAAAATGGGGGTTAGGGGGCAATTGTTTTTGAAATTCGAAAAATAGAAGCATTGTGTTATATTTATCTCTACAATTATAAAATTTGGACCAAAATCTGATCCAACAAAGTTTATAAATATCGATTTAAACAAGGCGTCACCTAATTTTTTTGAAAAAAAGCCACCTGATAATAACAATAATTTAGCGAGAGGGACAAAATTTAGAAAAAAGGTATGTTTTTTGTTAAAAAGATTCTCTCAACAAACGTAATTAGCAAATGGGAGACAAATTTTCTCTGGAAAATTGGTGAACACCAAAAAAGATCTTCACTTGAGTTTAAACTGAAAGTGTAAATCCTTGTAGTGTAAAATGAAAGTCGAAAAATAGAAAACGTTATTATTTACAAAAGAAAGGTTTCACTTTTTTGAGTAAATCAAAAATATTTTCTGGAAAAGTAAATGAAACGCCGCGGCCGAAAAGCGAAGGACTTTATTTATTAATTTTTTGGTCTTCACTAAGTTTTTCAATAAATATTTTTTCCTTTATACCTACGCTTAAAAGCGTTTGTTTAGAGTTTCTTTTCGACCAAAAATGTGTCTTTTTTAAAATTTTGCCCCGCCCACCAAAAAATTTTCCGATGCCTTTGATTGCAGCACCTCTTTGTTTTTTTTATGCCAGCCGTCACTGGTTTTCTCAAAGAATACTGTATACTGCGCAAAGACTTTTTTAGCGAGCATGAAAAATAAGAACAGTGTTTCTCAATCTTTTCTGTGGCACCTCAAATGCTGAACGGAAACAGAGAACAAAGATTTGGCAACCCAATCTTTTTTAGAGATTATATTGCAAGCATAAAAGTGAACTAAACACAAGACAATTTAACCTTCTGCCTCGGATTTCTCGATTTTCGTCCCTAAAAAGTAGTAATCTTTAAAAAAAAAGATTTCACTTTGAATCTATCTCGGATTTCTTGATTTTTGTCCATAAAAAGCAGTGATCTTTAAATCAGTAAAGCCACTATCGAATCACAACAAAAATGATTTGATGTTTACACAACTACAATTGTCATGGACACAATCAACTGTATAAAGACAAAATAAACATTTTTTAAAAATTTTGGTATGTTTGTAGTGCGCATGACCGAGATTTTACAATGCAAATGGATTCGTGGCACTGCGCATAGCGCACATTGCGCACCTTGGAGAAAACACTGTTTGTGTAGATCTATGTGATAGAGAAAATTGTGTTATGGGCTTAGGAGGCTTTTATCATATGCTAACTTACAAACGTTGGAGTTCTCGGAAACTTCAGGTTCGCATTTTTCCTCCGTCTAAAAGGTTTTACATTTAAGACTTTTGTGGTACAATAGAAAAATACTAAAAATACCTTTTTTGAAATTTGTTTAGCTGTTTTAAAATTAATATGGGTTGTTATTGTTGTAAGTCGAAAATTTAGGCGGTTCAAAAAAAAATAAATAACAATTTCCGCTTTTCCGATGAGAAAAGATCATTTTTTAATAAAGACTGTTTCTGAAAAATTCTGACTTATTTTAAAATGCATAGATATCACGATGGTAGTTTAGATCATTATCTAAATGTAATCCGATCAACAAAAAAGTAAGGAATCTTAACCAATAAAATAAGTAAGGGAGTTGGTAGTGTGGTCGAGTGGTTAGAGCGCCGTAATTGTGATCGTTATAGTCTGGGTTCAAAACCTAATCGCGCCATTCTGTTGTGTCCTTGGGAAAAACACTTAATGGCAATTTCCCCTGCTTGGTGGTCTTGGCAAGCAGTTTCAAATTTCAGTCATATCTCCATAAAACTAAAAAACCAAAATAAAATATTTCAAGCGGACAGCAATGTCTTGGCATCTCCGGAAGTACGTCGGGGTAATTGCTTGGCCTATGTATTATTGCCTCCGTCGCTTTCCTGCGAGTCAGGAGGATAGATACAAACATAAAATAAATAAATAAAATATATTCAGTTAAAGCCAACGTAGAGGTAAATTTGTACCCATCGAAACAGTTAATTAACTCATAGACGACCTTCTCAAACTGCTGTAGGTCAAATTTCAGAGCCAAGGGGTTTAATTTAATAATTTTGCGATGCATGATTTTGCAACACGCATTTAAGTTTTTAGAAATACTGCTCATAATTCATAACATATTTTTTGTTGGTTATCATTTCTGATTAAAAATCTAATTAAAAAAATTCGAGTTTTGAACTGGAAAAAAGCGAACAAAAATTATTTCGACTGGAAAATATCAAATCAAAACGTAAAAAACAAAAGATTAATATTAAGCTAATTTTAGTGGAATATTACTTTACAAATTCTTAATGTAGGCTATCTTTTTTCTAATGTAGTCTAATGTAGTCTTTATTTCTTTTAATTTAAGGTAGGCCTACCCACCTTTTCGGAGATTTCTGGTTTTTCTTCTGTTTTAGAAAGTGATAATCTGCACGAAACAATAATTCGATGAGTTTGAAAGTGAGTACAACTTGCTAATTTAAATTTATTAATTAAATGTAGCCTATACAACAATCTCTATCGAGCGATTTTGATTATTAAAATACAATTTTGTTAACTAGTAAACGAAAAAATAAATTTTTCATATCTTGCATTCAGGTCTATCAAAAATAAGGTTTCTCACCGCTAACCTTATTACACTTTCAGACTAGAAACAATTATTCATTAAAGACACATAATCAATGCCTCACTTATTCAAAAAGTGAATATTTGATACGGATAGACTACTTACGTTGGCCAAGAATTATTTTTCATCGAACCTTTTAGAGACCTGGTAACAATCTTGCTCTGGGTGTTTGAAAAAACTTTGGTAAAATATCTTTACCAAAACAGTTGTCATTTAAATTTGAAAGTTTTCGAAAAATTAAATATGCAAAAATTCAATATAAAAGCGACCGCAAAAGCGGATTAGCAGACTACACAATGGCTCATTGACTACACTGTTTAACAAAAATTTTGTATCTGATAACATGAAGAGCGTTTTAGGGTAACTTTTGGGCGCTGAATCCAAATCTGCAATCAGATTTTTTTCTCACGTCTAGTTTCTGAGATATTGAATATATGATAAAATCTGACTCAATTCGTTCTTATTACAGTGTTCAGCATGTTACAGCATTCCTAAAAGTGTGAACAATAGCTGCTACTACAAATAACACTATTTTTTGTCATATTGAACTCTATCGAAATAATGTCTATGAAAGTGATGTGTCACAGTCTTTGTTCGGGAATCCCAAAGGACCAGTTGAGCTAGGTAACCCGAATACCTGTGCTGAAACAAAGCTGTATCTAAATTTTATTTTATTCCGGCTCAAGAAGTAGTCTTGCTATGAGCCTGACGGTTTATACAGTTGATTTAACGAAAGCTAGGATTGGTTTCCTTGAAGACTCTTATTCACAACAACCAGAGACCACTGTCTCTAATAAGAACGAATGTATTACAAAAATCACGTCCAACCAAACTTCTATTCCACGCTTCGCCAAACTGCAAAGAGAAATCAACACCATAGCTTGATTCAATCAACACAAATAATTCTACCTCTGTAGAATACAACTGCCAACCACTGGCGCAAAATAAATTCAACACTCGACGACCAATACAAAAACTAACGGGCCTCCCGCGCCCAACCAAATTAGTTCCACTCGAGTCGTCTCAAAATTACATCTAATCTTAGTTCGCTATGCATCGGCTTTATATAGAAAACAAGATCACGTGACGTAAACTTACTAGTAAATTTGAGATTTAGCCAGAACTCCCTGGAGAGATCGTTACGCTCGAATCAAGTAGCATATACGCGAAGATTCTACTATCTTCGAAATAGCAAAGCTTGAACAAAACATATTGTCATACTGTCGGCGCAGAGAGAAAAGAAGATACACGTAAAGAGCCACAGAACAAATTGGACGTATATCGCATAATGCAAGAGCAGCGATCAAGAGATGCAATTATTCTCTTATACGAAACTATGAATTACTTTTAACGGGGAAAAATTACATCGTTATGATTAAAATTATTATGAAGTGTGACGTGATGATACAGCTGGTCTTAAGTTTATATTGCTGGAAACCGACTGAAGCGTAGATAGACAGACAGAAAGACACACAAAATTGATTTTTGCCCAAAACCATATAAAACAATAACAAAGAAATATAATGCAAGAAAAAAAAGGCAAGGAAGCATCGAACAACCCTAAGGTTTACTAGTCAAGATGCTTCCCGATTAAATTACAATTACCAATAACAATTGTGTTAGTGCGACTAATAGAAAAAAAATAACAACAAAAACAAAAAAATATGGGAGTTAATAAATGAAAAAAATATCGAAGTAAAAGACATATGGGAATTAATATTTGAATTTAGCCTATATCAAATTTATGCAGTAAGGGAGTCTCATAAGGCATTCCACACCTATCAACACCGATTGAATCACTGTATGCTAGCAAGCTATACTCATTCTTTTGATATCTCTGTCTTCAAATTTGTACGAGTACTAAAGTTATATTTTTCAGGTATGTGAAAATGAAGGAAAGTTCAGATCAGTTCAGTATGAGAAAGTTTGAGAATAAGTTTTTTATTGAATTTATTGGTTGAAAACATTGAAGGATTTAATAATGTAAAACGACTGAATTCGTGATAGAGTTGGATAGGAGTAACAGGATTTGCTAAAGCCTTTTTTATCAAATATAAATATTTGATTAGCTTTTTTTACCAGTTGTGTTACAGCTACATTATAGTGTAGAATCTTGTGTTTATTGTAATATCAAACAATAGAAGAAAGTGTAAGAATAATCCCAACAGTTTTTATTATATTTGTAGGAAGTACACTCCAGTTACACATCGTCGAAATATTTCTTTGATAGTAAAGACAGCTTGCAAGTGTTATTTCGGATATGCCGTCGGTAATCAAGACAAATTGTGGGCTTCTCATATTTGCTGCAATGCATACAAAACTCAGTTGCTTCGGTGGAAAAATAGGAAGCAAACGAAAATGCCTTTCGCTGTACCCATGGCTTGGGTGAGCAGACAGACCATGCAACTAAATGCTATTTTTGCTTAACCAACAGCAAAGGATTTTTGTGGAAAAACAAATCATAAGTTGTCTATTTAAATTGTAACTCTGCCCTTAATGGAAATGATCTGCCTGCATATGAGAGTGAAGAGGGCTTGGAAGGATACAGTACTAAAAAACCAACTTTGATTAATCAAAGCATGTTAAATGATCTGGTGCGAGATTTGACATTAACTAAAAACAAAGTTGAGATACTAGGTTCATGTTTAAAGCAATGGAACTTGCTTGAAAAAGACACTAAAATTTCGAAGTTTCGACTTCGTCAGGAAAAGTTATTATCTTTCTTCGATGTTAAAAACAACTTGTGCTATTGCAAAGATGTTTCTGGCTTGATGATTTAGGTTACGAACATGACAGTATTGAATGGAGACTATTCATCGACTCGATCTAGCGAAACTGGTTTAAAAGCTGTTTTGCTACATAATGAGAATGTTAAACCATCTATGCCTATAGCTCACGCTGTAAACATCAAAGAGACATATAAAGCCATGAAAACTTGCTTGGAGGCTATCAATTACTCTAAACATAATCGGAAGATTTGCGCAGATCTAAAAGTTATATCCCTAAAGTTATTGGGTTGCAGTTAAGCTATACCAAATACATTTGTTTCTTATGTCTGTGGGATAGCCGGGATGACACTAACCAAGCTTGGAAACTACGCGAAAATCTGACAGTTGGAAGGTTTAACATAAAACACATACTTCTGGTAAATCCCAAAAATATCCTTCTGCCTCCACTACACATTAAACTAAGGCTGATGAAAACTTTTGCCAAAGCAATGAATCATGAGGGAGCTGCATTTAGGTATTTAAAAGCGAAATTTAGACTTTCAAAAGCAAAGCCAAACTAAAAGAAGGAGTGTTTATTGGACCGGAAATTCGAAAACCACTGCTAGATAACCAGTTTACAGAAAAATTTAATTCTACAGAATTGGATGCTTGGAAATCATTTAAACAGGTTGTCGACTATTTTTTGGGCAAATATAAAGCTGAAAATGTTAGAGAAATTGTTGAAAACCTGTTGCATGCCTACAAATCATTGGGTTGTCAAATGTCATTAAAGCTGCATTTCCTCCATGCTCATCTTGACTTTTTCCAACAAACTTGGGGGCAGTGAGTGATGAGCATGGAGAATAGTTTCATCAAGACATTGCTCTGATTAAAAGCCGACATAAAGGGAAGGCTTATGCTAGCATGATTGGTGACTACTGCTGATTTCTGCAGAGAGAAAATGATTTATCTTATATTCGCAGTGTTAAACGTCCTAAATTGTTATAGATACTGAAGTTACGTGATTTGTTAGTATGGCTGAGGTTAGTTGTTCATTAAATTTTGACTTTGTGTTAATTGCTTTGTTCTTGTGACTGCTAAGTATCATCATTGATTACTTAAATTAATTGCATGCCATTTTTTGGTTTATAAAGGTTATCGCAGTGATACCGTTACGTAAAATTCAAACAAAAATACACAAAATGACAGTTTTTAATATCTCAGAAATTAGACGTAATAGAAAAAATTCGGCTTCAGATTTGAAATCAACAACCTAAAATTAGCCAAAACAGTTTAAAAACTCTCAGATACATGCGATAAATTTTTTTTTGTTGTTCAGTGCTATAATCATATTCACGTATACGTTGGAGGGCTCAATCTTTTAATTAATTAATTAACTTTTGTCAACACAAAAGCTTTCTTCTTAAATCGTATTAGGCTATATTACGATTGGTAGTTTATAACCGTACTTTGAAGCTTGTTTGAGTTTGAAAATTTGTCGATGTTCTTGTATCTCCCCAAATAACTGTAGGCCTACTACTTTTTATTTTAGAATAATCAACTACAAATAAATAGTTTAACAAAGTAACAGAATTCTTTCTTTAGGCCAACAAACTCTATTTTCAGAAAAATTTAACTCAAAGTCTGGGTCTACATTTTAGAAAAGTAGCATTTATATGAATTTTGGATCAATTAGCTTATATATAAGCTATAATGTATAGTGTGTATACTGTGTCAAACAAACAAACAAAATTTTTTTTTATTTGGCATAACCATAGCACGACATATTAACAACTAACAAACTTTTTAATTAGAACAAAATCTAACTGATTAAGAATTGTGCATGCAAGTTACACCAGCTGTAAGCTGGAACAACAAAACACATACCGATAACATACTTAGCTTTTGCCATAACTGCGAATGTTTACTCGTAGTCTGCTGGTTGTTCACTAGTTGCTATTTTGAACACTAGATATGACTTAGTCTATTTCAAAAAGTGAAGCAATCCTTCTAAATTTTATTTGTTGGGAGAATAAATCGAGAAAAAACAAAAAACGCTTAAGAAGATAATCATAAAAAATAACCTAAAAACAAACCTTTTTCTTCGAAGTAAGAGTTGATGAGACTCTTCAGCTGAGGAACTGAAGTTCAATGCAATTCCAATTAATGCTTCAAAAAATTCTAGAAATGTCATCTGGAAAAAGTAAAGAAAGTGAGTGATAAAAGCAAAAGATTAAAATAAAATCTCTAAGAAACTAAGATATTAAAACAGAACGACCAGACTCGAGTTTTGCTCTTGTTAGAACACATCGAGTCAACACACAGCCGGACAACACCTTGACTTCGAGCAACCAAAATATTTTCCCGGCTTTGCTGAGCAAGGAATACATAGAATCTACTGCATTGTAAGATCAAGGCCGCACCTCATGACCAAGAATCACCCGACAAGCGTTAAGCATCGCGCTTACTAGTAGTGCTATCTATTAAGTGTAGGACAATATCTAGCTGGTTCGAACCCCAATAAGATATGCTTCACTGATGAGCTCTTACAAGAGCAAAAGTCAAGTCTGGTTCTTGTTTTAAGTAGCTTAGTTTTTTACATATAGTCTAAATACCTCTTTTTAATAATTGAAATAAGTCTTAAAAAAGTTTTTCTTTGTGATTTGTTTCAGAGCACTTATTTCGATTGCGCTTGAAACAAATTGTCTTTTTGTCCATTGTAGGAAAAAATTTCCTTTAGTTTTATTGACAAATTAATTTACTAAGCCTATACTTTTAGGGCTGTGTTTTTATCTGAATTACTTAATTTAAGTTACCTCAAGTTCCAAATTGCAGTTTTTTCCATCAAAAACAGATGGGTCATCTGATGCCAAGATTTTTAGCACATCTCTTGTAATGAGTTGTGGACCGATTATTTTTAAATCCTAAAAAAGTATGTTTTTAGTTTAGATTGTTTTGTAGTAATTTCTTTGAACAATTCAGTAGATTTTGATTTTGTTAATAAAATTTTTCAAATATAAAATGAAAATCGGTGATAAATGTAAAGCTTGAAGAAGATCAAGTGTGTCTAAAAATTGCTTTAAACCAGGGGTCGGCAGCCTTTTTTGCACTGCGGTCCGGTTTAAAACTTAAATTTTTTCGCGGACCAGTCTACAAAAAACACAAATGTTCACCAATGAAAATTTACTACAACTCATATCAGTTTTTACAAATTTGATTCAATGAGAGCTTGAGCTTGTTTTGCTGCAATAAGACGCTCCACCTAAGAATTATGGAACTCAATGACATCCACAATGTGTCTCTCACGTCTAACCTGTTTCGCGGTTTTGTTTTTGTTGCTGATATCATAGAAAATCCAGACTCGCATAAATAGGATGTCGGAAATGGCAGCAAAGTTTTTAATGGTTTTCTGGCAAAGTCAGGGTATTCTGGCAAGACCTTTTTTTAAAATCTTGGTAGAGTCGTTATATCAAAAATACATTTCAGGCTACCATCATTTTGCAATGTCCAGCAGCTGATCTTCTTGTTATACAGGTAAGGTCGATTCACCTGGTTTAAAAATAAATAGATTACAGATCCATTTCTATGCAGTTCAAGGGTCCTTAGCACTCGGAAAATAGCGCATGAATTCTTGTAAAAGAACGCGCAAGTGATTGCTCACAAGGTCGGAGAACGCTTACTCAGGCTCGTTGCCTTTCAAAGTCTCTGCTAATGTTTAAAACATATCAAATAATCGTTTGTTTACGCGCTGCTCCCACAATTTAAGTTGGTCTTTAAATGCAGACACTTTATATGCCAACTTGAATACAGTTGTCAGTTTTCCCTAAAGTGAAAGATTTAGTTCGTTGAGCAGATTAGAGATGTCACACAAGTAGGCAAATTTGAGAACCCATTTTTCATCACTAAATTTGTTAGCAAGATCTGAATTTTTCTCCAATAGAAACCTTTGCGGTGGTTCACGTAATTCAAACACTCTGCTCAATTATTTTCCTCGGGAGAGCCACCTTACTTTTATGTGCAAGGAAAGGCATTTGTGCTCTGCATCCATGTCCTCACATATTTGCTTAAACAGCCGGGTGTCAAGTGCATGAGCTTTAATTAGGTTGATTATTTTAACTATATCATCAAATACAATATTAAGCTCAGGTGATACTTTTTGGCTAGCCAGCATTTCCCTAAAATGACACAATGAGTGGCCTCGTGCTCTGGCACGACCTTCTTAATTCGAATAGTCAACACCAGACAGACGGCCAGTCATGGCTGCAACCCATCCGTACACACACCGACACAAAAAGACCGGTTCAGTTTTTCTGCAAAATATGCGTTCAGAGACTTGTATATTCGGAGGCTGTGGTGTTTTTTGGAAACAACGAACACATAACATGTCCTCATGAATATCCTTTTCATAAACATATCGAACAAAAACTAGTAGCACAGCTTTGTTTTCAATATTGTCTGACTCATCACACTATGGCAGCGGTTTCCAACCAGGGGTCCGTGGATGGGTAGCAAGGGGTCCGCAAGTGCACTGCAAATTTGACATAATTAACTTAAAGAGTTATGGTTTTGCTTTCTCTTCTGTGCCGATTATGACGTTTATCTGAGTGCGGAGCAACAAAATTACACGTTCAATCAAAGTCTTTATGATGTCACACTCTCTCTTGGTTGAACGCCAGATATTTGAATCATGTCAGACATTAGTAGTTTATTAAGCAGCAGGTTAGGCACAAAATTTAGCAAAAGAACCAATTGCAATGGCTGCGAAAAAGAGAAAATATAACAACGAATACATATCATTAGGATTTACTGTTACAGTAGATCGCGATGGAACAGAAAAACCTCAATGTTTTCTGTGTGGAAAAGTTCTAGCTAATAGTAGCATGAAGCCAGTAAAGCTAAAGGACCACTTAATATCTAATCATCCAGGAAACGTTTCTGACAGTCGCAATGCATTTTTGCAAAAAAAGGCTAGATTTGAAAGAGGCAGTACTTTAGATGAGCATGGGTTTATTCCAACTGGAAAGCCTCTGCTTGAAGCAAGTTACAAAATTGCTTATCAGATTGCCAAGAACAAAAAGCCGCACACTATTGCCGAAACACTAATTAAACCCTGTGCTTTAGAAATGACTGAAATAGTTTGTTCAGTTCAGTTCAGTTCAGTTTTCTTTTATTTTTGCACCGCCATA
Source organism: Diplosoma virens (assembly GCA_963680785.1). NCBI lineage: Eukaryota > Metazoa > Chordata > Ascidiacea > Aplousobranchia > Didemnidae > Diplosoma > Diplosoma virens. The sequence goes on along the minus strand of OY796885.1, from coordinate 26,169,087 downwards.
TGAACAAAATAACAAAATGTTGAAAAGTTTGTGTGTTGTTAAAGACGGGTTAGAAAAAGGAAGAAGCAACAAAACGAGTTGACGTTGTGTCTTGCTAATTAGCGATGAAATGTGTGACTTGTTGTTTAATATAGAAGCAAGGTTGCTTCACCTCATTATAAAATTGTTTTAAAAAAATAGAAAGAAAAAAAAAAGAAAAAAAAACAAAGAATAGGACCGAGGTTATTTGCTTATGAAACACTGCTATGGGGGCGGTGCAATGGTGGGACCATAGCAGAGTTCGGCTGGATGAATATGATCAGTCCTTAAAAATATGTAAAAGCATGAACACATTCTACCAGCCCAGCAGGCAAACAAACCCACCGAAAGAAATCCTGTTGCGGATCAAAAGATCATTTCTCGAACAAAAACCTCAGTAAGAAAAATACAAAAACAAAAACATTATACCATTAGTAAAAAAAAAAAACCATTTGTGGCTCAGAACAGAGAAAAAAAGTTGAAAGTATACCAATGTCAAATAATGTTATTAAATCCAGAATAGATGATATTTCAGAAAATATTCTTAAACAAGTCATGGAAGAATTGGCATCTTCCCCATTCGCATTTAGCTTGCAGCTTGATGAGAGCACTGATGTTGCTAACTGCAGTCAGCTCTTGAGTTTTGCGCGTTATGTTAATGGCAATAAAATCAAAGAAGAATTTTTTTTGTGAGCCTCTTTTGGAAACCGCAAAGGCTAGCGATGTGTTTAGAATGGTAAATAAATTTTTTGTCAAGCAAAACTTTGACTGGAAAAAGAAATTAGGCTCTATTTGCACGGATGGAGCTCCAGCTATGCTTGGAAACAAATCTGGGTTTGCCGCTTTGGTTAAAAACGAAGTTCCTAATGTAAATGTTACTCATTGCATGCTGCACAGGTATGCTTTAGCAGCAAAAACTTTACCACCAAGCCTAAAAGAAGTTCTGTCGGTGTGTGTGAAAGTAGTTAATTTTGTCAGAAGCCGAGCTATTAATCATGTATCTTCAAAGTTCTCTGTCAGGATCTTGGATCAGATCACGTTGTGCTTTTGTATCATTCAGAAGTACGTTGGCTTTCCAGAGGCGAAGTTTTAAAACGACTGCACGAGCTCAAACGAGATGTGTCAATTTTTCTGAAAGAAAAAAGAAGTGACCTTCACGAAAATTTTGAGTCTAAATCATTTTTGTACGGCCTTTCCTATTTAGCTGATATTTTTGGCCACATCAATAATGTTAATCGTGCGTTTCAAGGACCAGGTGTGACAATAATGGATTCAGCTGAAAAACTGAAAGCGTTCCTACTCAAGTTGTCACTTTTGAAACGTGGGTTGCAAGCAGGTAATTATGCTAATTTTCCAATGTTAGAAGATCTTATCTTGAAGGATGAAACTAAAAAAGAATGTGAAATTTTTATCTCTATGAAAAAGGAATTTTGTTCACACTTGGATACTCTACAAACCTCCTTCCAAGGATATTTTAATTTAGATAGCTTGAAGAGTGAAGCATGGATTAGAAATCCTTTTCTCATTGACTTGAACGGTATTAATGACGAACATCCCAACAAAGAACTTATTGATCTGAGAGCAAGCGAGCTTTTAAAAATTGAATTTAATGCTAAAACTCTGGAAGAATTTTGGTCCTTTCAACAGCAATCCTACCAATCTCTGGGAAAGCAAGCAATTCGTTCTATGATTCCTTTTGCAACAACGTACCTCTGCGAGGCTGGATTTTCGGCTCTTGTGACCATGAAAACTAAGCACAGAAATCGTATGGACGTTCAGCATGATATGCGGGTAGCTTTGTCAAAAACCCACCCACAATTCAATGATTTGGTGCAAAAAACACCACAACAGGCTTCCCATTAAATTTGTTTGCATCATTGTTATTTTCCCATTCATTGTTATTTGTTTGCTTCCAATTCAATGTACCTGTAACCTACTTGTTCAAAGTTGTTTTTCTGATGATTCTTGAATGTACCATTTTATGTTTGAGCAATTTTTAAATTTTATTCGATTACAAAATTGCGTTTAAACGGTAATATTCTAAATGTAAGCGTAGTTTTGCAAAAATTGTTTGTGAGGGTCACTCTTAAAAGTTTAGGGGTCCGTAAGCTTGATAGTTTTTTGAATGGGATGCGTGACTAAAAAAGGTTGGGAACCACTGCACTATGGTGACGTGATAATCCGCTGTAACAATTTAGTTTCAATGTCTTTCGCCATATCCTTAACTCGTCTCGCACAATGCGAGCTGAAAGAGAAACCTGCGCTCTCTTTTTGGCAGCCGATTCTCCTAAAACTTCACGGCAAATTTTAGTGCACACAGGTGGAATCAATTTTTCACCAATAGTAAATGGTTTATTAGTCTTAACGATGCGGTGAAACACCAAATACGATGCTCTTAGTGCATTTGAATTTGTTGATAAAGCAGTCCTCAATAATCGTTTTTCACCTTCGCGATCACGTTTCCTTCTTTCGAAAAACTCCAAAGGTTTATCTTCTAATTCGAGGTGCTTAGTCTTCATCTGATGAAGTAGTTTTGAAGGCTTCATTGCCTCGTTTGATAACTTGCTATTGCAAATTAGGCGAAGCGGACAAGGTGCTTCACAATCACCAGCTGAAATAAATCCTTACTTTAAGTACAACTAATTCATTATATTGGCGATTGAAAAAAGCTTTCCTTTTTTTTGTGTCTGTAGGCCCCTCGTCCACAACGTCAGATTCTTCAAATGGAGTTGACCCATTTCCAAAAAAACTCAGCACTGATGTTTGTTTTGTACTCATTTTTATCGCTCTACAAACTTAGATGTTAAAAGCTATACATTACGCGCAAAAAATCATGTGGCATCAGCGTGATCATTCAATAACGTGTCTGAATGTTGTTGACCACTTTTGAGACTACCTTCAAAGACCTCTGCGTATGGCTGAAGCAAGAGGTATTAATACGCCCGAATGCATTGAAAGTGTTAATTGACTATAAATTTGCATTGTTATTGTAACATTGTTGACTGTATTATTTCGTGAAATTTGCATTGTTTCATCACAAGATGCTAAAAATCAAGCAATCAAGTCTCATTTTCATAAAACGTCCGAAAGTATACGGCCCAGTGGTTGCCGACCACTAAACCATAAAGTTGCTTCCGGGCAATGTCAGACTCAAAGGCGTCAAATTTGAAGAAACTGTTGAGTGATAATCTCAACCTGCTTGCTTTTCTGCCGGTGTTAGCTAAAAAATGTTATTTAAAACTTCATGCGATGTACAAATATAACTCTTCTTAATTGTAAAACAAGTAAAAAAGTAAGGTAAGATTAAAAATTTAAAAAGGAACAGGTTAAAAAGCATTTTCAGTGATGCAATTGTATAAATATTGAACAGGTGCTTCGCATCTTTTCGCTTAAAGCGCTTAATGCAAAATAATTTTTTGCGGCAGACTAACGGACTTAAAAAGTTTTATATTGGAAACGTTAAAACGTGCGAGCCGACAATTCATCGAACGACACTTGATCGAAATGACAATAGATCGAAACGGAATTACCGTAATCGAATCATGACAAAAAACTTTTTAACGAAACATTGCAAAGCCATCATGATTTTTTTCGCAAGAAAGTGTAAAGGAGCTTTTTACGATTTTTTTTGTTTCTATTGCATGAAGTAATTGACATATATGATAACAATTTAATATTTTTTCTCAAGAATAGTTAAACTAAATATTTTCAATTTGTCCTGTTCCAACTTGGTGTTTGGCAACCAGACTTAAAAAAACATTTTGCTGTAATAACAAAACTTTTTGTAAGAACTAATCAATAGCCATGTGTTTTTAATTATCTGTTATAATTCAAACCACCTTTGTTTTCAGTTTTTACGCCGTAAACCTAAGTTACCTGTAAAAAGAAAATTTTGCTCAATTTAATTGCGATCGGAAAATTTCAATTTCTGTCTAACCAACAACAATCGCATCTAACCAGCGATTGTTGGTTAGACAGAAATGGAAATAGCGCGAATGGAAATTTGCATCTTACGAAGGTAACAGGTCAACGCTATCAAGATTGTAGAGAGGCCGGAAAGTGCCCGGGCTGTTAAAAAAAAAACCTGTGATGCTTTCAAACTACCAATACAATTTGTCTTTTAATTTTATGATTTTTCTGACTTTTCATTTATGTGAAAGTTGGTGCTATTTTTGCAAAAAATGGTTTTCTGCTTTGGGTGATGTCTAGGAATTGCTGTTCTCTTTTAATTCTTTAGAAAAATTTTCCTTAAACCCTTCAAAATTACATCAATAAACTAAGCAAAAAAAGAACTTTTCTATAAAAACTGAACTAATAATTACTTCTTGAAGCACAAAATGAAAAAAAGAGGAAACCTCATGGAGTTTGCCTTTGCAAACTGATTTATCACTAAATGAGAGACGACTTTTAGTTTCCCACCCAAAACCAAACGCGAGCCTTTGCAACTCCGGTACTAATCAAATAAATTTAAAATTTTTTAATTTTTACTAAAACATAATTATCTAAGCCAGTGTTTCTCAATCGTTTATGTTTGTCGCTCACTTTCAAAAATGCTCAAACGTCTATGGCTCCCTGCCCTACTCAAAACACAACCTAGTCTAAAACAAACTAGCTTCTTAGGGCTTGTTGCCACAAGCGTGAAATGGAGTATTCTTTGTTTTTTTGATGATTTTTTTGTTTCAATTAGCATTTAAAAGTAAAAACCTCGATACAAAAACAAAGAATGCTCCATTCTACGCTCTTATAGTGGAAACGGGCCTTAACTGATGGGCTCTGCTTTTAATAAATCTAATTCAGAAAAACAAAGAGATTGCTTAATTATAGAAACCTACACAAGTAAATCAATTGTTGTTTTGATCAAATGTCGTTTCGATCAAGTGTCGTTCGATCAACTGTCGTAGTGCCGTTTACACGGGATAAAAGATGAAAAAAAATGTAGGGTTGCCGCAATTTTTTTAATCAGATAGTTTCTTAAATACTTTAATTTCCTAGTTTTTTTTACATACGGGACTTTACATCATAAATAAGTAGCCTATCAATGGCATCCCTAGAAATTTTTCAGTATTTTTTTTTGGTTTCAAATAAAAAAAATTTAAACAAAATAATTGAACTCTGAAACAACAAACTTTAACTGTTTATGGCAACCTTAACATACGAAAATGAAATACCAGGTTAGTTAAATATCCTGTTTGGTTGCAATTGAGTTAAAAAATAGCAGTAGAATCTAGAAGTTGTGCTATTTTATAATGAAACAAATTTCTAGCTTGGGTTTCAGAATATAGGAAACTAATCAGCACATACTTTTAAGAATTTTTGATTCTATAACTATTTTTTCAAGCCAAAAAACAAAAATATTTTGCACAATTGAAACGAGATTTGTAAACAGAAACATACTGAAAAACATGGGTCTTTTTCATGCGACAGATCTATAGATAATAATAATGTATTCTTTAACCCAAGTAAACTAAATGAAATAACTTTTATAACCAAGAAATTAAAAAAGACGGCACAAACTTACTTTTAATAGAAACAAAAATTGTCTCATGCAAAAACTAGATTCGTACGGAGGCTGACGCCTCTCTGTGAGAACTTCTCGATAAATGTTCCACGAGGTTTCCATGTAAGTCAGCGCGTTGATCGCACGACGAGGTTCACCCAAAAAATGCCCGCCAACTTTTCCCGATAGTTTTAGCACGTGATCATCAAGAAGCTGTTGCAAGCATCTTGCTGCTACTCCTGGTTTTGTATCATCACTGAACAAACCAGATTCTTATTTTATTCCGTTGACCGAAAAAAATAACGAATCGAGTTCTTTTTTACCTTTTTTGTTCTTTTCTGTATATATTAAAGCTTAACATTACGCAATAAGATAGAAATTTTCGAAAGATTATTTTTTCCATTGGATTATGAATTTCTTCGGAAGAGGGACTTTTTGCTAAAAAACATTTATTTAATCATTTGGGAAAAGCGTAATAAAATTTTGTCTTTTAGTTTTAATTTATAACTAAAACTAAATGTCGATTATAAACGTCGCAAAAGTGCTGTTTAAAAGTGCATGAAAAAAAATTAAAGTTTGGTATGTTTAAAAATTACCGGCTAATGCTTTACGTGAAAAAAATTTATAAAAAATATTAGTAGAACTTACAGATGATTCGATCGATTGCTGACAATGAAATGTTATGATTGTGTAAATGACAATCCTTTAAAAATCTCCAAAACTGCAACTTTGTCAGGACTAATGCATTACCAGGAGATTTGCTATGCCCTAAAGAGCTGTAGAATCCATAAATTCGTCGCAAGCCGGATATGTTGCGTAAAATTGCAAAAGTGATCTGACAAAAATTTGAACTTGTAATACGTAAAAACTACTTCAAAAGAGTAATTAATCTAATATTTAACTCAATAACATATTTTTTGCGATCGAGTTTTAAAAACTAACTTGAAATTAAAAAAGTTAGAAAAAATAAATCAAGTTAAAACTAAGTCTTGATTTGAGTTGTAGGCTATGATAAATTTGGTAGCTTGTATTTGGGCTACCTGACTGACACATGATGACTCGAGATCATCCATGTACAGGGTTACCGTCTGAGCTGACCAAAACATAAGCATGACTAAAAATATAAAAGAACCCTAAAAATGTCAACTGTTTTGTCTTTTTGCGCAGTGAAAACCTTTTTTTGATACTTGCTTGGTTTTGAATGATTTATTCATTTAATTAAAGCAGTGTTTTGTCACAACTTTTTTTGTGCAAACCATCGACATCTTGATGCTATAGAATACTATACTATACTATACTATGCTATACTATACTATGAAGAAAGAGAGCAATTGCTTGTGTAGGAGGGACCACTTTTTGATGTATTTTAGGGGGCCTGGTGTGGCCGCTCCGTTCGCACCCTATTAAAGCCATCACTGCTTATAGCTTGAAGAAATCAACAAATTTCTCACTTCGTATATTTCTGTCTTTTTTAAGATTTTTTAAAACCATCATACACAACCTACTTACTTGCTTTTCTTCTTCTTGACGCTTATTCTCTTCAAATTGATTCAAAACACAATCAATCTCCAGAATCAAATTCGGTCCAAGGAGATTTCCACTTCCGTCTTTAAACATTGTATAACCTGAAAAAATATGTTGAAAATTATTGTTAGGAGTAAAATGAATTTGACTAAAATTAATAGGAAGAAAGATGAGGGAAATGGAGTTACCGGGAAAGAGGAAAAGAGGGAGACCAAAGAGAAGATTTTTAGATATAGTAAAAGAAGATATGGAGGAAGTTGGTGCGAAGGAGACGGACGTTGAAGACAGAAAGATGTGGAGAATGATGATACGCTGTGGCCACCCCTGACTAAAGGGAAAGGCCGAAAGGAGAAGAAGAAGAAGAAGAAGAAGTAAAATGAATTTAAAGTTTTTTGAAAGACAAGATTTTTATAAGAATATTTTGAAAATACATGTAGATGATCAGCGTTACCTACTTTAAGAAATTAGCCTACTTTAAGAAATTGCAGGGTACACAATAAATAATGGGTGGCTAAGTTCAGGACTTAGGGGATAAGGCTAATGCCCTGAATAACAAGTAAAGACCTTTTTTTGTTTTCGTTCACCATTTGCTGAGTTTAGTCGGCTACATTTTAAATTTTTGGAGAATCCCTAAACCCTGCAAGATTAGTAACGGAGAACAGTGAAGTGATCCTGCGCTTTTTTTGGTCTTAAACTGCATTAAATAATTTTTTTCTTTTAAAGTCAGGTGTAAGCCAATTTTTTTTTCACTGTTTCGCAATGTTACTTTACCTTAAAGTTTTCACTTATTTCATCTGTTATGAACATTTATTCGCAAAACATTTATTTTCAAAAGTAGTCATTGTGCAACCAGTGGCGTACGCAGAAAGTTTCCGAGGGGGAGGCCAAAGTTTCATCATAATCGTGTGATGTCACAAATCAACTTGGAGAGTGCCGAAGGCATGACCATTATAGGGGGGTCCGGGAGCATGCCCCGGAAAAATTTTGTAAAATTACACCTAAAAATACTCATTTTCGTACGAGTCAAATCGGAAGCTTCTCGAAAACCAAAAAAAACGTTTGCATGTGCTTCGAAATCCAGGGCGAACCCCGAATACTCGCAAAAAACCAGCTTTGCTTTTGCTAAAATTGGTTGGTTTTGCTTTATAGTTTTTCATTTTTAGGGTCTGAGGGGGGCATGGCACAGTGGCCTCCCCCCTCGCTACGCTGGTGTGTGCAACTATTTAGGCGGGAGCACTTTGCCGCTTTTTTTAGGGAGCTTAAATCGGGCGCTTCGGCCTTCGTACTACACTTACAGTAAAACCATTATTAATATTGCTGAGAAATATCTTTTCAAAGTATACATTTTTTTATTGAAAAGTGTTTTAAAAGTTTTGTCTGGTGATTTTATTTTGTAAGTTACACTATAATAGAATAAGCTACATAAAAGAAAAAGATAATAAACTTTTGTCACCTTTTAATGTAAATTCGCTTTACTTAAAATTAATTTCTATAGAAAGTCCGGCAATTTCTTCTTCTGTATATTTAAAAAAACCGCAGGTTGTAATCGGCAACTTTGTTACAAATACAAAAAGCGGTTTTCGGAAAATATTTGCTGTAATTTTTTTTTCGGTTTTTGGTCTTATTAAGCTGAAAAAAAAGTTTTTTTTCTTAACAGTACAATGGATTCTTAAAGAGATCGCAATGTAATCTATTAAATGTAGTTTCGATGAGTGAAATAGGAACGTAAAAAAGCGATTAAAACAAATTAATAGAGAGGACGATGATTATGCGACAGGCCCTGTTTAAGTTTTATGGACCTCATCAGGCATAACTTATCGTATCCTCTAATAAGGCGAATAGCCAGCGCGAAAAGTTAAAATGAGAATTCCATGAAATAACTCTTTTGGGAATGGAAATTCTAATTAATAATCTACAATTACGAGTTTAAATTCTAATTAAGAATCTACAATTACGAGTTTAAAATTTTATCGAAAAAACACCAATCCAAATGAGAATTGAAAGCTTGAATTTTGGACGGCAGCGAACCATTCGGAATAAATTTCATCCAGAGGGACGGTGAAGCAGCATTGAAAAGGTTTATGAAATGTAAATTTTGGACTTCGTCGAATTGAATAAAATAAGTTACATTGGAAAAATTTACAGTAGCCAACAATGAAAAGTACACCGAAAGAAACTAATCGGAGAATAGCTGATAAAAAATGAGCTTTGGAATTAGAAAAGTCAAATTAGAAAACTTAAAATTTATGGAATTCATCACTTTAAAAAATCGTACACCATGAATTTGCGATTTCTTCTTCTGGATTACTCTCTAAGTTCAATATTAACTGTAAAATAGAGAGACGGAAAAAGCAATGTATCTTTGTTTTAGTCGCATTATTACGTTCTTATTTAACTCATTGAAACTACATATAATTGGTTACATTTTGATCTCTGAGAATGCATTGTACTGTTGAGAATTGATTTTTTACATGTTGCATCCGCTTCGGCCTGGATCCCTTTTAAATATTTTTAACATTAATTGTGTTGATTAAGTTATAGCAGCGTTTTTTGATTCTCAGTGGTTTTTTTCTTACTTTAATATTTTGAGACAGACTGGTTATATTTCAAAACCACTTTCAATTTTTTTCAATATAAGGCCTTTTCTATCTTCACCGTCGTGCAGCGTGGCAACGTGGTCGAGTGGTTAAAGCACCGGGATCTTGATCGATACGGTCTCGGTTAAAAACCTACTCGCGCCATTCTGTTGTGTCTTTGGGAACGACACTTTACGGCACTTTTCTTTGCATGGTGGTCTTGGCAAGCAGTTCTAAATTAAAGTTGTATCTCTATTAAAATTTTAAGAGGACAGCGATATCTTGGCATCTCCGAAAGCAGCTCGATGTAATTGCTTGCCTACGTATAGTGCTCCGGCGCTTTCCTGCTAGTCAGGAGGATAAACATACAAATAAAAATAAAATAAAAATAAACCTGGATTTCTGGTTTCGATTCTAGTTTTTGTCTAGAATTCTGGGTTATGCTTACTATTAATTATTAAAAATTTATTTATATGCCAAAAAAAATTAACAAAATTTGAAGGACCAAAAATTTGGGGGCACGCCCTTACCGTGCTACAGCTACCCTAAATTAAATTCAATTTTGATTCAATATGCTTACATATGAATTAAATTTATTCTCAATAATTTTTTCAATTGTAAATAATACAAAACATTCATTACACAAACTGTTTAATTTAGGTATCCTAAAAAGGCGCAATGATCGCGCAAGCCTAATTGTAGAAAACAAGATAATTTTAAAATAGTTGTTATACAATAGCTTTTATGGAACTATCAGTAGCCTAACATTAATGTTTTATCTATAGTACAGAATAAAACCTTCTCCCTGAAAACTCAAAATATTTTAAATTCTTTCTATTCAAGACTGCAATCAATCTCTGTTTTTACGAGATGTTATAGAAAATTTGAAAAATTGTATTACACTTTAAAACTTCTATTTCAAACTAGCCTGCAAATACTATATTTCGCGACTTGGAAGCTTAGATCAACAACAAAACTATTACGTAAGAAGTAAATTCAATAGGCACGTCAACTACAATATTACAAGCTTTTCAAACAAGTCGCACTTTAACTTGCTACAAAAGAATTCAATCACACAATCAACTGACGCTCGCTATACTTCACTGTAAGTATTGTTTTTTATTATTGATCCAAACTTACAATTTAAAGGTGAAAGAAACAGGCCCATCCCAAAGCATCAGACGTGGGGGGCAGATCGGGAAAAATTGTAATCGGAGCCGAAAAACCAGGTGAAGACTAAAAAGTCTTCACTCGTTTGAAAGCAACTTTTACGCTTTTTTAAGAAGCGAAGACCTTTTTTTAGGTCTTTTCCTGGATTTCTAGTTCCCATTCTAGTTTCTGTCACGAACTTTTGGTTATGCTTATGCGTTCTTACCAAGCAGTAAGAATTACTGAAAATTCACTTATATTGAAAATTTACTTATGTGTCAAAAAAATTTGAGGGGAGACAAAAAAATTGGGAGCATATTCCCTTATTGCCCCCGTGGAAACGGGCCAGGCAAGAAACCGTTTTGAATAACAACAAACCGTTTTTGGTCCAAAATTTAAAACTAGCAAATTAAACTCCAAATACTTTTTTGTTTTTGTTCATGAGTAATTTGTTTAAAAATTTGAATCCTTTTAAAAATTTTTTTTTAACTATTAAGTTTATTTGTACGCAATTGAAATAACTTCAGTTGCAGCACCAAGCAACATGTTTAAATCATTTAACACCTGCATGGCAGTCTAAAAGGCTAAATTTGTTTAGGTCGCCCCATTGTGGTTTCGACGCTTAGTAAAAATGGTTTTTGTTATTAGCCTACTTAGGCGACTTGCCTAAAAATATCCCTCAGAAAGGGTAGAAAACGTGCGGCCCGCGTTTGGTTGGTAGGAAGCTATCTATCTCTTTGATCAAAATGATGCTTTTTTACTTTCTTAACTACCAGGATAATAAAAATGTAGGCCCACCAGAAAAAAATTTAATATTAAATAAAAACCAAAAAAGCTAGTGAATAGACAAACCACGCTTCTCTATCTTGTTTGTCGAGCGAATACCTTTTTTTTGCTAGTGAAGATTTTATTTATTTATTTTTTATTATAATCTCTATATTTATCTTCCTGACTCGCAGGAAAGCGACGGAGGTGCCAATACATAGGGCAAGCAATTATCCCGACCTGCTTCCGGAGATGCCAAGATAATGCGGTCCGCTTAGAATTTAATAGAGATAGGACTGAAATTTAGAACTGCTTGCAAGATCGATCAAGTGCCATAAAGTGTCCTTTTCCAAGGACAAAACAGAATGGCGCGAGTAGGTTTTGAACCGAGACCATGTCGATCACAATCCGGCACTCTAACCACTCGACCAAGATAAGAAAAAGGTCTTGACATGAATAACCAGATGAAGAAGTGTGGTCTGTCGAATAATTATTTTTTTTCTTAAACCAACAAAAAGTTTTTTCGGGCCCGAACCTAATTTTTTAATTTGAGATGTGGTCCGCGAGTGCAATCAGGTTTTCCACTCCTAACTTAGAAGTTTCTTTAGACTACTTAACTTACTTTTCAGTTAATTAGACCTTGACCGAAATCGGACGATAGTGAGTAAGGCTACGAGACACATTTTATAAAAGTAATTTCTACATATTTTTATAAAATTTAACATCGGAAATCACGGCTAATAATGGTAAACACTAGCTAAAAATTGCTTAATTTCTTTAGTAAACAGTAACCTAGCTACCAGCCAGCCAAGTCCTTTTTATCAGAAGCGGCCTAGCTTTAAAAACATTTTTTGGAAAAACTTAACGCGATTTTAATTTTGTGTAAAATTTTTAAATTAAAAAAATTTTTTTATTTGAAATAAAACGATATTTATTCAAGAAATGAGACAAGGGCCGATTTAAAGAGGGCCCAAGGGGCCTGTCCCCTTCAGAAATGTTTTTAAACAAGTTATGATTTTATCAACTTTATCAGCATTGTTATCCATATCTTTTTTATCTAACTCGCGAGAAAGCATTGAAGGCGCAGTGCAGAAATACGTTGGAGGCGCGGAGGTGCATTGGCAGCTGTAAAACAATTAACCCGATCTACTTTTATAGATGCCAAGATATTGCCATCCGAAAAAAATTTTTATTCGTTGTTTTACTTTGTATTTAGAGATATGACTGAAATTTAAGTTGTACATAAGAACAACAAGCAAGGAAAACTGTTTTTCTCAGGAACAACAGAATAATGAGAAAAGGTTTGGAACCCCGACCGTGTCGATCGCTTTTGCCTTCAATACAGCGCTCTTATCTATTGGCCAGCTGCCGACACAGTCAGTTTTTGGAATGTCGGTTATTACTGTGGAGTTGATCTTAACAGCTCAACAAGCTATTAAGTCAAACTGGATTTTTGATATTGTTCTTTTGGTAACCAAAAACTAGAGGTGGGCACGGTACTTTTACTCGGTACTTTTGAATAATCCAATTTAATAGTTATAACTATGAACTTCTCTGTTATACATTGAATTTCAATTGACATTCAAAAATAGTGTAATTCAAAAATAAAAATAAAAATTTCAAAAATAGTTTTTTTATTACTATTAAATTGGATTATTCAAAAGTACCGAGTAAAAGTACCGCGGTACTTTGTGCCCACCACTGCCAAAAACACGGTAGGTTTACGTCAACCTATAAAACATGGAAAATTATACCGTAAGCTGAAGAGTTTGTAGGCTTCAATCATGCAATTGATTAACCTTTCAACCGCCGCATACAGTGAGGATGATTATTTTTATATAAAAAATGGTTTATATTTGTTTTGATAAGCAATTTAAAAAGTTTTTATAGTTTCATAATGCTAGCGCAGGTGACATGGAAAATTTATATTCCAAAAATGGAACGTTAGCGGTTCCATAACATAAAACAAAAATATATTGAAAAATTTATTTTTTATGATGAATGGCAAAACATTTAAGATGATATCTTTTGTTGCACATTTCACATTGTTTAGTTGTGTTTTTTACACAAATAACATCTTCCTTGTGTTGCTAATACAAGGAAATGATTGGTGCCATATTGAACAACGTCATTGATCAGTGAACTTGTCGGTCCTCCCTTTCGTGATCTGAAGTTCTTCAAATCAACCTTCATGGCAACTGTGGATATTTCTCTTCTGAATTCCAAATGTGTCATGCAATTTTTCCATTAGTTTGGCAATGAAGGCGCCAAGCAGCGACTACAATCATGTTCAAACCATTAGAAAAAAGGTTTCACCACCACTTTTTAAACCTAATTTTAAGCCTATAACTGCTCAAAAGCCTATCGAGAAGATCGACGCCGCCCATGTTTGCGTTATACAATGAAATGACTTTCGGGATATGAACGGAAATTTTTTGTTTGTTTTTCGAAGAGTATCGACCGACTGTTTGAAGTGGAAACGGAGTTGCCCAGTTTGATATTGCTGTAACCGCGCTATTGTCATTCCATCTAGCCAGCACAACATTTCCATCACCACAATAATCAAATTCACCTCTCTTTTTTGCCTTCATTTTCTTATTGCTCATGAGTGGGACCTTTTTCATCTGTTGTCTCTAATGGTTCCTATTGCTTTGAAACCTTTGTCTGTCAATGAATTTACCGAATTATAAGAAGAAAAGATGTTATCGAAAAAAAGGCTATGATTTTCAGGCTGTGTCACGCATTCAATCAAGCTTTCTACAACTCTTGTTCCCAAAAGCTTTTTGGATTTGGAATTATCATCCTCTGTGCCTGTATAGATCTCCATTAAAAAAGGGTATCCATCAGGACTGCACATCATCCATATTTTGTCACTGACTCGAATTGGTTTCCCTTTCATGAATATTTTACAACTATGGCGGCCGTAGTACGGCACCATTTCTTCATCAATACTTAGATTTTTTGAGAAAACCCCGCTTCCGACGTTTAAAAATTGCCTCAACAAATGCTTATAAAATGGTTTGATTTTGGCTGCTTTACCTTCTATCAGATTCAAATTGTCAACTAAGTGAAAAAAATTTTTTATGTTTCGAAACTTTTGCCGTGGCATAATTTTCGGAACAATATTATTTGACAAGTCTTCACGCGTAGACCAATGGTCATTCTTTTTTGGAACTTGATGATAACCACTGAATAAAATGATGCCGAAAAACCGTATCAGATCATCTGAACCTGCTATAAAGGAGGAAAGTTTTTGTTTGGCATAAAGATTTGTCATGCCAACTAAATAATCAATAAAGTGTATTCCCAGAAGTTCAATGAATAATCCATACGGTGACTTATTGATGAGGTGTGAAAGGCTTTCTATTATGGGTTTTTTATCATCGTGTCTGATTGCTTCCAAAAACTGGTCATTTTTTTTTTCACCACTTTATCTCATCAGTTCTAATTTTTTGGTCTAAATTCTTCATCTTCTGACTCTTCATCTTTTACAAAAACTTCAAGTTCTCCACAAATATCTTGCGGCTTTTCTTCTCCCAGGTTTAAATCATTTATGTCTTCTGTTTCTGAGTCAGCATTATTATCGTCCGGGGACAAAGTCATTATATTTTCACAACCATTTTGAATTATATCTGATTTGAAAACAAAATCTTTCGCTTCTTCAAGAGTTAAAAACCTTTTTGACATTTATATTTCACAAAAAATCAAAAAAAACAAGCAAAAATGTAATCTAAAATGTATAATCATTATTTGTATCGAAAACGCCAACGTTCCATTTTTGGAACGTCAATAAAAAAATATAAAAAAAAAGAGTAAAAAAAATTTATATCAGCTGAAAATAAAATGAAATAAAAAAATACATTCAATTCTAAACAAAATAAACTAAATGTCACACTTTATTACTAATAATTTTAATCATAACGATGTAGTTTATCCCCGTTAAAAGTAATTCGTAGTTTTATTATAAGATAATAATCGCGTCTCTTTGAGCGCTGCTCTTGTATTATGTAATATAACATCCGAAGCGCTTTCTATTGCGCGATGCATGTATCTTTTTTTCTGTCTTTTCTTCTCGCTAACAGTAATGACGTAATATGTTTTGCCCGAGCGCCACTATAGCTCGATAATTTTGGGAATGTTCTGGCGCATTCGAGCATAGCGATCTCTCTGGCAAGTCCTAGTTAAATCCCGCTTATACTAGAATTTTCGCGGCACGTTACTTTTATCTATATAAAGGCGATGCGTAAAGAGATAAATACAGACAAATAAAACAGACGACGACAAATGGCGAGAGAGAGACGCCTAAAGCGAAAAAGTGTTGCCTTGGAGAGGAGGTAGAATTTGGGGCGAGTGTTGAATTTATTTTGCGCCAATGTTTTGGAGTTGTGTTCTACAGAGGTAGAATTATTTGTGTTGATTGAATCAAGTTATAGTGTTGATTTCGCTTTGCAGTTTGGCAAAGCGTGGAATAGAATTTCGTCAGTCGTGATTTTTGTAATACATTCGTTCTTATTAGAGACATGGTCTCTGTTTGTTGTGAATAAGAGTCTTCAACGAAACCAATCCGAGCTTTTGTTAAACAATTGTACAAAAGCTTCAGGCTCATAGCAAGACTACTTCTTGAGCCGGAATAAAATAAAATTTAGACACAGCTTTGTTTCAGCGCAGGTTACCTAGATCAACTGGTCCTTTTAGATTCCCGAACAAAGCCTGTGACACCAATATTGCTGAAAAAAAATTTATTTGTAAATATAAAACCATCTGTTGAAACTTCCTGTAAAAATTTTCATTTTTTATGTTTTTTCCATCTGAAATTTGGAAAAAGAGAGAGGGAAAAAATATTTTGAACATAAAAAACAAGATTAAATTTTTTTAAATATGAAAAAATATTTGTTGTGATGAAAATATAAGAAATAAAGATATGCTCCAAAAATGGAACGTTGGCAAATAAAAGGTTAAAGTTGGAAAGGACTGGCGCTGCTCTTAAAGGAGAAGCAAAGAAGGTAATGTTTTTACATTGTAAAAAGTAAAGGCCAAAGCTACAAACGGTGCTGTGACCATTTAGGCCTACCATGATAAGTGAAATGAAAGAATTTGTCAGCATCTAAAATAAAAATCTTCTGGCATATTTAGTACATTTTTTCAGCCACCGATTGAACTTATTTTTGTCAAAATCATGCAATTTTACACCCATTCACAGCATGTTTTTAATTATAGTCATAATCAAATCGTCATCAATCAAAACTCAAAAACTGGAAGAAATTTTAAATTGATCCTATTCAAATACAACAAAAAATTAAAACACTGTTTAGTTCGATTATGTTCATGATGAGTACAACTACATAATGCTCAGAGGTGGGCATTTTTTCTTTCTTTACGAAAGCGCAGCGCAACTTGCGCAATGTGATTTTGAAATCATGTAAAGTGCAGCGCAACTTGCGCAATGTATTTTTGATTTCATGTAAAGCGCAGCGCAACGAGAGCAATGTGAGTTTAAAATTTATGTAAAGCACAATGTGAATTGTTTTGAAAGCTATCTTAATAGCGGCACAACATGATTTTTAAATCAACTAAACTAGTTGTCACCAAACTACGGCCCGCGAGTTGATTTTATCCGGCTCGCTGCATGTTGTCTAAAACACTAAAAAAATATAAAAAAAATATTATCAAATTTTGGTTGATGGGACGAACCAAGTGAACAAGGTTCAATCGTGGTTCAAGGGTTAGGAATTTATTTAGATTAGGGATCTCCAAAGTACGGCCCACGGAGCTCTTTGTAAAAAACATATAGAAAATTGAAAAATATGAATCTGCATTCTAGTGAAGTGTTTTTGAGTTTTTTTTATGTAGCCTACTGGTGGAAGATTTATTTTAAAGAGTTAACAGTTTTGCATGGTGGTAACTTAGGAATTGAATTGTTCGCCACAGTATTAAAGAAACGGTTTCGTTGCCTTCGTTTTGTCACCTTGTTTTCTTCGGCTTCATTTCGTCGCTTTATATTGTACTACAAATCTGAAATTATCCGGTTTTCAACTAACAATAAATTATAATTCAACTGCATCGGGGCGTTACCAAACAGAGACCAAGACGAGGGAGGCATATTCTTCAACCAGCAAAGTTCTAGCCAAGTTGATTCAATTTTGTTGAAATCAACAGAAGGATTGCAAAAAGTCAGTTAACATTTAAAGCAATCGCAATTTGAGTCCACTCTGCAATACTAGCAAACAGCAGGTGCAGCAATTAACTTTGTCACAGACGTTTTTTGGGATCTGTTGTCGATATACGTGTTATTTCGCCCTTAAACTTTTAATTTGTCACCTATCTTTTTTATTGGCAACACGGTGGCGTAATTCTTCTTTGTCTTAACTGAATTAAGCACATGGCGAGGTGCTAGCTGAGATATGCTTGTGTTCTTTATGTATCAATTCTAATCTATTAATTTGGAAGATAATAACCGATGTTCTATTTGCTAAATTAACTTTATATTTTAATATTATATTGTACTTGTTTCAGACTGTGAAGTATTAGTCTAAAACTGCCGGACCAGTTACGATAACATTATTAAATTACAATATTGATATAAACTGTGTCGGGTAACCTCTTCTGTGCGAGAGAAGTTTAGCTGGCTCCATACCCTCACGGTCGGTGTTCAAATAGGACCAGAGAGAGAGAGAGAGAGAGAGAGAGAAAGATCTAGCGAGTTTCTGTGTCTCTTATACTGTATCTTTCGATTGTCTGTCTGTGTGACAAATTGTGTCTCCCTCTCCGTTTTCAGGATCCTAAAGGACCAGTTGAGCAAGGTAACCCGAATACCTGCTCAGAAACAAAGCTGTGTCTAATTTTATTTTATTCCGGCTCAAGAAATAGTTTACTATGAGCCTGACGCTCTAAATACAGTTGGCTTCGGCTAAGTTCTGATTGATTCGTTGAAGACTTTTCTCAGCAAACAAGCAGAGACCACTGTCTCTAATTAAAACGAATTTATTTTAAAATTTACGACTCACGACTGACGAAAATTCACTCCCGCGCTTTGCAAAGCAAAAATCAGCGCTACAACTTAATTCAATCAACACGAATAATTCTACCTCCGTAGAACAAAACTCCAAAACACTGGTGCAACGCTTATTACTGTATTACAATCAAAGAATCCTTCGCCGCGTTCCCCGCCAAACCAACGCTTAACTCTCTTCTCTCGTCGTCGCATGCATTCAATTGAGCGAGCGTACATATATATAGACAAAAGGTCACATGGTGCAAATCGGCTGGAGTAATCTCGAAAACGCTTCGGTCACGTGCGTTAAAATTAGAACGCATTTTCCATTGTAAGTGAGAACATTCCAGACCGCATTTAACTCGGTCATACGATACAGACAAAGCGCATTACGTCATCACCGTCTGGCGAAAAAAAAGAAAGTTGCATTCGAACAATAAGCAGATAATTAAAAACACAGTACAAAAGCGATTATCCCTTGCCCAAGCGATTTCCGCGTTACAACAAAACTTTGAATTAGTTTAAATCGGAAAATAAACTATATATGGCCATGATTAAAATTATTAGGAATGAAGTGTGACAAGCTTCAAGATATTTTGTTGAGGCTAAATGGAAGAAAAAAGGAGAGACGAGTTGAGAATACCTTAATATTGAAGTTTAACGCTGGTTTGCGCTTCAGCAACAAAAGAAGATAAGATTGATAAAGAAAATTTGATTTGAAAAATACGCTTATTGCACCAAATAATCAATTTTTTCAAAAGTATCAGCATAGCTTTGCATTAATTGGTACTCTTTCTGTAACGACCGTCATACAAAAATAACATTTAATTTTTTTAAACCACTCAAAACGTACATAAGTTCTACATGTCGGCAGCATACCCGAGTAAGTAGGTGCACCGCAACAGCGTGCGGTGACATCTGAGACTGGTCATGCAACTGGCATGCCAAAAACTGGTCATTCAATTACCGGTAGGTATTTTCTGGTTAGTAAATAGGTAGGACATGCAATATTTTCTGGGTAGCAGTAAAAATTTTGCGTAAGATTCTAGAACATAAACCGATTATTTGTCTTTGAACCATAGTGTTCTCCAAAAAAAAAAAGGTCATCGCCTGAAATCAATAGCAGATTTTATGCTTTTCGTTCTAAAATTGTAATGTTCTCTAAAAAAAGGTCATTACTTAGAGGCATTGCCGGATTTTGCAATTTTTGTCCTAATTTTGTAGTGATTTCTAAAAAAAAAGTCATCACCTCAAATCACTCTCCTAAATCTTACTTTACATACTAAAACCAAGGTGTTCTCCAAAAAAAAAGTCTTCGTCTCGGATCGGCCTCAAATTTTTCTAATTTCATCCCAAACCAGTATCATTCCTCATTAAATTAAAAAATTTATAGCCTACCTCATCGCGCAAAAGTTCGTTATACAATACCTAAAAATTTAGTCATGCAACGCATCACTTGCATGCCCTGACCGCACGCCACTGGTACACTGTTTGATGGCAAACGTACGAGGTGCATTCAATAAGTTTCCAGACTTTTTTGGTATGGACACTTTTATTAACCGTACACACAAAAAACTCTAGTCCCCTTCAAAGTATTCTCCTCCGACATCAATGCACTTGTTGTACCGTTCCAACAACTTCTGGAAAGCCCCCTGGAAGTCTTCTTGTGTGAGCGTGTTTAGGACCCTCGTCACAGCCTCTTTCATGTCCTCAATTGTGGAATAACGATTGCCTCTGAGGTTTTCCTTGAGCTTTGGGAATAGCCAAAAGTCGCAGAGAGCAAGGTCCGGGCTGTAGGGAGGATGGGGAACCGTCTTGATGCCCATCTGGGTCAAATAGTCTGTGACGAGGATGGATTTGTGGACTGGGGCATTGTCCTGATGGAAATGCCACTGACCTGATTCCAAGAGTTCTGGCCTCTTCCGACGGAATGTCTTCCTGAACTCCCTTAAAAGTGTCTCTATAGAAACACGACGGTCCCTATTCATGAAATCGTTTATTTGGCCAATCATCTCTGATGTTCTGACTTCCCTACTCCTCCCACATCTCTCATCATCCCTCAAGGACTCCCTGCCTTCCTTGAATCTCTTGTGCCACTGAAAAACTGATGATCGATTCATGCAAGATGGTCCATAAGCAGTCTGAAGCATACCATACGTTTCCGTGGCAGTTTTTCCAAGTTTAAAACAGAACTTGATCGCATATCGTTCTTCTAATGTGTCCTCACGTCCAGATTGCATTTTTGAAATTCACCAGCTGTGACAATCAGGATTTAGTAAGGTGTACTCTAATTCCTACTGTAGCTATAAATTTGCACCTAAACAAGAAAAAATTGGTCAATCATCTCATAAGGAGTATAGTAACAACATACTGAAATATCTCGAGTTTACGGCAATTATAAATGCCTGTACAAAAAAAGTCTGGAAACTTATTGAATGCACCTCGTAGTTTTGATCGACACGGTCGTGTTCAAAACGCAATCGATCACTTTGTGTCGTTGGGAAAAAAATTTAGAGCACCTTCTCTGCTTGGATATTATAACAAGAAGCCTTAAATTTTATTTTTAACTCAAGCTACTTATAACTAAAACTATAAAACAAAATAGAATATTTCAACTGAACAGCAATATATCTTGACATCTTTGAAAGCAAGTCGGAGTAATCGCTTGAAGGTTGTTATTAAGTATGACGCTTCCGACGTTTTCCAGCTGGTTGGGGGAAAAAAACGATATAATAATAAAAAGTGTGGACAATGACGCCTCATTTCTCTGCTTTTGCTGGCTAGTAATCCCATTCTGCATGTAGAAGAATTGTCCATGTAACTGACAAATGTGACTTCAATAAACTTTTTGTGATTTGTGACTTTTGTATCAACTTGAAAATAATATAATAGTGTCTTTCCCAAGGACACAACAGAGTGTCTTCCAAAGTAGGGATCGTGATCTACACAGTAGAGGTTCAAAACCTACTCGCACCATTCTGTTGTGTCCTTGGGAAAGACACTTTATGGCACTTTCCCCTGTTTGGTGGTCTTGGCAAACAGTTTTAAATTAAAGTCGTATTACTATTAAAATTTTAAGGACCAGAATATCTTGGCATCTCCGGAAACAGCCGGGGTGATTGCTTGCCCTATGTATAACGTAGTGATGTCAACCGCGCAGCGTACACTGCCGCGCAGTGCAGCGTAGTAACCTTTTTTGGAGGATCTTGCCGCGTACCGCGCCGCGCCGCGTCAAATTATAAAAAGTTTACATTTAAATTTTAAGCAAGTCTTATTTTGCATAATGCTATTGCTCGGGTTGTCAATTTAGTTGCTTCCCCTTCATTAATCCAATCACAGAGAGCAAAGTGTTAGGTGCATAATCAACTGAATTGCCTCTTCCCATAGTACGGATAATTGAATAATATAAATATCGTGTAAAACAGCCAAAAAGAAAAAAGAAATATGAGAGAAACTGATATCAATAAAGAGAGAGGCGAACTGCTCTTAAACTAGTGATGTCAACCGCGCAGTGCAGCGTAGTAACCTTTTTTGGAGGATCTTGCCGCGTACCGCGCCGCGCCACGTGCAAATTATGAAAAGTTTACATTTAAATTTTAGGCAAATCTTATTTTGCATAATGCTATTGCTTGGGTTGCCGATTTAGTTGTTCCCCTTTATTAATCTATTCACAAAGCAAAGTGTCAGGAGCATAATCAATTGAATAGCCTCTTTCCATAGTACCGGTAATTTATAATGAAAATAGCGCGTAAAGCGGCCAAAAAGAAAAAAGAAATATGAGAGAAACTAAAATAAATAGAGAGAGAGGTGAACTGCTCTTAAACTTAAAGAAAGCAATGGAAACCAATTGTATAACAGAGAAAAGCTTGTAAAAAATGTTACTAAGAAAGAATAAGCAATGTGAATTTTGAAAATAAACTTGAATTAGAGTATGTGAAGCTTCCCCACTTTTTTAATCAACCTGGCATTTGGGTTATTTTATACCTTTTACTCGATTATTCAATACAAAAACAAAGTCTTAGCTTTTTTATCATTTATTATGGTTTTTATTCACTTTTCGCCGTTACTAACCTTGCAGCTTTTGGGGATTTCTCAAATTTTAAAAGGTAATGATACTAAACTCGGCTAATAGTGAACGAGAACCAACTATTGTTACTTAGCCTAATAAACCTTCTTTACAAAATATCCTATTGTGTTAATTTGTAAAAAAGCACCCAAACTTTAAACGCCATTGTTTTTTATAAAGGAAGTACTAATTTAAGCAAAACAAAAAAACAGATTATAAAATCAGACATAGAACTGTAGAATGAGTTTTTGAAAATCCTCTCAATGTAAATTTGAAGTTGCCAACCATTAATAAGTAATTACATTTCAATAATTATTTTTAGCAACTTGTAGATATTTCTTAAATTTCTTTAAAGTTTAATTGAAAAGTATGTAGCAAATATTTTTTTAAATGAGTTTTTCAAAGTCTTTCTGGTGGTGTCAATATCTTTTTAATTTTTAAATGCTACATCTATGCTACTGTGTAAATTATGATTTCAGTAAAGCATTAAAAAGCACTACCGGTATAACATTATTCTCAGCATACTTACGACAAAGCTTAAAGGCTTCAAGCAGTCTTTATATATTATAAAAAAGTTAAAAATGGTAAACTTAGTTCAATTGATTTAACAAAAGCCAATTTAAATTTGGGGTAATACAAAATGTGTTAATGGAGAAAAAGCAATTCTTTTTGTAACATGTTAGAAACTGTTAAAATAGTTTAAAATACATACACCACAATGTTAACTTGTTGCATTTGGCAAAATATCTTGAAAAAAATGTAAAAGCTAAAGCACCATTAAGTAAATGTGTACAAACTGCAAAAAAGGAGTTTGTAATTCAGTTGCTAATCTTATATGACAGTTTAAGACCTATTTTTATCTAAGAAAGTAAAGAAATAAAGGCCTTTTACAAAAAAAAGATTTGTATAAATGCATTAAAATTACATTGTTTTCTTTTCATGTTGCAATTGCATATTAAGCTATTATGCAACATGCTTTAACAAAACATTACCAGATATAACTTTCAAAAGTCTATTTAGCTGCAATGATTAGTTTGGTATTATTTAAAATCAAATAAATTAAATTAAAATTGATCTTAAGTGAACTTATTAATAGTTTAATTTACTTGTGTCTAATTTTTCGTGATTTCTTTCAGAATGTAATTTTTAATAGTAGTTAACTACACCTTAAATTGAATGTACTTATTAAATATAGTTTAATAAAGGTTGTTTGTGAGGATTTGATATACGGTATTCTTATAGCTGTCAAAAATAGCTTAGCATGATAACAACTGTTGTTTTGACCACAAATGCATATCAAGGGCTTTGGTAAGGTTTTAGGGTGTTACTAAAACCCAAGCTACACCGTCCTACACCAAGCTACACCGTCCTACACCAAGCTACGTGCAAGCTACGCCAAGCTACAACCAAGCTACACTAAGCTACACCTAAACGTAATTACTAAATACCAAGCTACACCTCAGTTCAACAGCAAAGTTATTTTTTTTGTGTCAAAACCCAACTACTATCATAGAACAACACATAAAACGTCAATTTAAATTGTTAATAACATGTTAAATGTGTTTTTAAACTATTTTACAAACTGAAGTTTGACAGAAAAACCTTAATGATTAGTTGCGTAAAAATGCGTAGCTTGGTAAATAAAAACATACCAAGCTACACCTCAGTTTAATGATAAACTTATTATTTTTGTGTCAAAACCCAACTACTATCATAGTACAACACATAAAACGTCAATTTAAATTGTTACTATCATGTTAAATGTGTTTTTAAACTATTTTACAAACTGAAGTTGAACAGAAAAACCTTAATGATTAGTCGCGTAGAAATGCGTAGCTTGGTAAATAAAAACATACCAAGCTACACCTCAGTTTAATGATAAACTTATTATTTTTGTGTCAAAACCCAACTACTATCATAGTACAACACATAAAACGTCAATTTAAATTGTTAATAACATGTTCAATGTGTTTTTAAACTATTTTACAAACTGAAGTTCGACAGAAAAACCTTAAAAATTAGTCGCGTAGAAATGCGTAGCTTGGTAAATAAAAACATACCAAGCTACACCTCAGTTTAATGATAAACTTATTATTTTTGTGTCAAAACCCAACTACTATCATAGTACAACACATAAAACGTGTATTTAAATTGTTAATAACATGTTCAATGTGTTTTTAAACTATTTTACAAACTGAAGTTCGACAGAAAAACCTTAATGATTAGTCGCGTAAAAATGCGTAGCTTGGTAAATAAAAACATACCAAGCTACACCTCAGTTTAATGATAAACTTATTATTTTTGTGTCAAAACCCAATTACTATCATAGTACAACACATAAAACGTCAATTTAAATTGTTAATAACATGTTCAATGTGTTTTTAAACTATTTTACAAACTGAAGTTCGACAGAAAAACCTTAAAAATTAGTTACGTAAAAATGCGTAGCTTGGTAAATAAAAACATACCAAGCTACACCTCAATTTAATAATAAACTTATTATTTTTGTGTCAAAACCCAACTACTATCATAGTACAACACATAAAACGTCAATTTAAATTGTTACTATCATGTTAAATGTGTTTTTAAACTATTTTACAAACTGAAGTTCGACAGAAAAACCTTAAGAATTAGTCGCGTAAAAATGCGTAGCTTGGTAAATAAAAACATACCAAGCTACACCTCAGTTTAATGATAAACTTATTATTTTTGTGTCAAAACCCAACTACTATCATAGTACAACACATAAAACGTCAATTCATATTGTTACTATCATGTTAAATGTGTTTTTAAACTATTTTACAAACTGAAGTTCGACAGAAAAAACTTAAAAATTAGTCGCGTAGAAATGCGTAGCTTGGTAAATAAAAACATACCAAGCTACACCTCAGTTTAATAATAAACTTATTATTTTTGTGTCAAAACCCAACTAATATCATAGTACAACACGCAAAACGTCAATTTATATTGTTAATAACATGTTCAATGTGTTTTTAAACTATTTTACAAACTGAAGTTCGACAAAAAAAACTTAAAAATTAGTCGCGTGGAAATGTGTAGCTTGGTAAATAAAAACATACCAAGCTACACCTCAGTTTAATGATAAACTTATTATTTTTGTGTCAAAACCCAACTACTATCATAGTACAACACATAAAACGTGTATTTAAATTGTTAATAACATGTTCAATGTGTTTTTAAACTATTTTACAAACTGAAGTTCGACAGAAAAACCTTAAAAATTAGTCGCGTGGAAATGTGTAGCTTGGTAAATAAAAACATACCAAGCTACACCTCAGTTTAATGATAAACTTATTATTTTTGTGTCAAAACCCAACTACTATCATAGTACAACACATAAAACGTCAATTTAAATTGTTAATAACATGTTCAATGTGTTTTTAAACTATTTTACAAACTGAAGTTCGACAGAAAAACCTTAAGAATTTGTCACGTAGAAATGCGTAGCTTGGTAAATAAAAACATACCAAGCTACACCTCAATTTAATGACAAACTTATTATTTTTGTGTCAAAACCCAACTACTATCATAGTACAACACATAAAACGTCAATTTAAATTGTTACTATCATGTTAAATGTGTTTTTAAACTATTTTACAAACTGAAGTTCGACAGAAAAACCTTAAAAATTAGTCGCGTAGAAATGCGTAGCTTGGTAAATAAAAACATACCAAGCTACACCTCAGTTTAATGATAAACTTATTATTTTTGTGTCAAAACCCAACTACTATCATAGTACAACACATAAAACGTCAATTTAAATTGTTTATAACATGTTCAATGTGTTTTTAAACTATTTTACAAACTGAAGTTCGACAGAAAAACCTTAATGATTAGTCGCGTAGAAATGCGTAGCTTGGTAAATAAAAACATACCAAGCTACACCTCAGTTTAATAATAAACTTATTATTTTTGTGTCAAAACCCAACTACTATCATAGTACAACACATAAAACGTCAATTTAAATTGTTAATAACATGTTCAATGTGTTTTTAAACTATTTTACAAACTGAAGTTCGACAGAAAAACCTTAAGAATTTGTCACGTAGAAATGCGTAGCTTGGTAAATAAAAACATACCAAGCTACACCTCAATTTAATGACAAACTTATTATTTTTGTGTCAAAACCCAACTACTATCATAGTACAACACATAAAACGTCAATTTAAATTGTTACTATCATGTTAAATGTGTTTTTAAACTATTTTACAAACTGAAGTTCGACAGAAAAACCTTAAAAATTAGTCGCGTAGAAATGCGTAGCTTGGTAAATAAAAACATACCAAGCTACACCTCAGTTTAATGATAAACTTATTATTTTTGTGTCAAAACCCAACTACTATCATAGTACAACACATAAAACGTCAATTTAAATTGTTTATAACATGTTCAATGTATTTTTAAACTATTTTACAAACTGAAGTTCGACAGAAAAACCTTAATGATTAGTCGCGTAGAAATGCGTAGCTTGGTAAATAAAAACATACCAAGCTACACCTCAGTTTAATGATAAACTTATTATTTTTGTGTCAAAACCCAACTACTATCATA
Organism: Diplosoma virens; assembly: GCA_963680785.1. Classification (NCBI taxonomy): domain Eukaryota; kingdom Metazoa; phylum Chordata; class Ascidiacea; order Aplousobranchia; family Didemnidae; genus Diplosoma; species Diplosoma virens. Next base: position 26,141,929 of record OY796885.1, on the reverse strand, counting down.
GTACAACACATAAAACGTCAATTTAAATTGTTACTATCATGTTAAATGTATTTTTAAACTATTTTACAAACTGAAGTTCGACAGAAAAACCTTAAGAATTAGTCACGTAAAAATGCGTAGCTTGGTAAAAAAAACATACCAAGCTACACCTCAGTTTAATGATAAACTTATTATTTTTGTGTCAAAACCCAACTACTATCATAGTACAACACGCAAAACGTCAATTTAAATTGTTAATAACATGTTAAATGTGTTTTTAAACTAATTTACAAACTGAAGTTCGACAGAAAAACCTTAAGAATTTGTCACGTAGAAATGCGTAGCTTGGTAAATAAAAACATACCAAGCTACACCTCAATTTAATGACAAACTTATTATTTTTGTGTCAAAACCCAACTACTATCATAGTACAACACATAAAACGTCAATTTAAATTGTTACTATCATGTTAAATGTGTTTTTAAACTATTTTACAAACTGAAGTTCGACAGAAAAACCTTAAAAATTAGTCGCGTAGAAATGCGTAGCTTGGTAAATAAAAACATACCAAGCTACACCTCAGTTTAATGATAAACTTATTATTTTTGTGTCAAAACCCAACTACTATCATAGTAGAACACATAAAACGTCAATTTAAATTGTTTATAACATGTTCAATGTATTTTTAAACTATTTTACAAACTGAAGTTCGACAGAAAAACCTTAATGATTAGTCGCGTAGAAATGCGTAGCTTGGTAAATAAAAACATACCAAGCTACACCTCAGTTTAATGATAAACTTATTATTTTTGTGTCAAAACCCAACTACTATCATAGTACAACACATAAAACGTCAATTTAAATTGTTACTATCATGTTAAATGTATTTTTAAACTATTTTACAAACTGAAGTTCGACAGAAAAACCTTAAGAATTAGTCACGTAAAAATGCGTAGCTTGGTAAAAAAAACATACCAAGCTACACCTCAGTTTAATGATAAACTTATTATTTTTGTGTCAAAACCCAACTACTATCATAGTACAACACGCAAAACGTCAATTTAAATTGTTAATAACATGTTAAATGTGTTTTTAAACTATTTTACAAACTGAAGTTCGACAGAAAAACCTTAAAAATTAGTCGCGTAGAAATGCGTAGCTTGGTAAATAAAAACATACCAAGCTACACCTCAGTTTAATAATAAACTTATTATTTTTGTGTCAAAACCCAACTACTATCATAGTACAACACGCAAAACGTCAATTTAAATTGTTACTATCATGTTAAATGTGTTTTTAAACTATTTTACAAACTGAAGTTTGACAGAAAAACCTTAAGAATTAGTCACGTAAAAATGCGTAGCTTGGTAAATAAAAACATACCAAGCTACACCTCAGTTTAATGATAAACTTATTATTTTTGTGTCAAAACCCAACTACTATCATAGTACAACACATAAAACGTGTATTTAAATTGTTAATAACATGTTCAATGTGTTTTTAAACTATTTTACAAACTGAAGTTCGACAGAAAAACCTTAAAAATTAGTCGCGTAGCAATGCGTAGCTTGGTAAATAAAAACATACCAAGCTACACCTCAGTTTAATAATAAACTTATTATTTTTGTGTCAAAACCCAACTACTATCATAGTACAAAACATAAAACGTTAATTTAAATTGTTTATAACATGTTCAATGTGTTTTTAAACTATTTTACAAACTGAAGTTCGACAGAAAAACCTTAATGATTAGTCGCGTAAAAATGCGTAGCTTGGTAAATAAAAACATACCAAGCTACACCTCAGTTTAATAATAAACTTATTATTTTTGTGTCAAAACCCAACTACTATCATAGTAGAACACATAAAACGTCAATTTAAATTGTTACTATCGTGTTAAATGTATTTTTAAACTATTTTACAAACTGAAGTTTGACAGAAAAACCTTAAAAATTAGTCGCGTAAAAATGCGTAGCTTGGTAAATAAAAACATACCAAGCTACACCTCAGTTTAATAATAAACTTATTATTTTTGTGTCAAAACCCAACTACTATCATAGTACAACACATAAAACGTCAATTTAAATTGTTTATAACATGTTCAATGTGTTTTTAAACTATTTTACAAACTGAAGTTCGACAGAAAAACCTTAATGATTAGTCGCGTAGAAATGCGTAGCTTAGTAAATAAAAACATACCAAGCTACACCTCAGTTTAATAATAAACTTATTATTTTTGTGTCAAAACCCAACTACTATCATAGTACAACACATAAAACGTCAATTTAAATTGTTAATAACATGTTAAATGTGTTTTTAAACTATTTTACAAACTGAAGTTCGACAGAAAAACCTTAAAAATTAGTCGCGTAGCAATGCGTAGCTTGGTAAATAAAAACATACCAAGCTACACCTCAGTTTAATAATAAACTTATTATTTTTGTGTCAAAACCCAACTACTATCATAGTACAACACGCAAAACGTCAATTTAAATTGTTAATAACATGTTCAATGTGTTTTTAAACTATTTTACAAACTGAAGTTCGACAGAAAAACCTTAAAAATTAGTCGCGTAGAAATGCGTAGCTTGGTAAATAAAAACATACCAAGCTACACCTCAGTTTAATAATAAACTTATTATTTTTGTGTCAAAACCCAACTACTATCATAGTACAACACATAAAACGTCAATTCATATTGTTACTATCATGTTAAATGTGTTTTTAAACTAATTTACAAACTGAAGTTCGACAGAAAAAACTTAATGATTAGTCGCGTAGAAATGCGTAGCTTGGTAAATAAAAACATACCAAGCTACACCTCAGTGTAATAATAAACTTATTATTTTTGTGTCAAAACCCAACTACTATCATAGTACAACACGCAAAACGTCAATTTAAATTGTTTATAACATGTTCAATGTATTTTTAAACTATTTTACAAACTGAAGTTCGACAGAAAAACCTTAATGATTAGTCGCGTAGAAATGCGTAGCTTGGTAAATAAAAACATACCAAGCTACACCTCAGTTTAATGATAAACTTATTATTTTTGTGTCAAAACCCAACTACTGTCATAGTACAACACATAAAACGTCAATTTAAATTGTTACTATCGTGTTAAATGTATTTTTAAACTATTTTACAAACTGAAGTTCGACAGAAAAACCTTAAAAATTAGTCGCGTAAAAATGCGTAGCTTGGTAAATAAAAACATACCAAGCTACACCTCAGTTTAATGATAAACTTATTATTTTTGTGTCAAAACCCAACTACTATCATAGTACAACACATAAAACGTCAATTTAAATTGTTACTATCGTGTTAAATGTATTTTTAAACTATTTTACAAACTGAAGTTCGACAGAAAAACCTTAAAAATTAGTCGCGTAAAAATGCGTAGCTTGGTAAATAAAAACATACCAAGCTACACCTCAGTTTAATAATAAACTTATTATTTTTGTGTCAAAACCCAACTACTATCATAGTACAACACATAAAACGTCAATTTAAATTGTTAATAACATGTTAAATGTGTTTTTAAACTATTTTACAAACTGAAGTTCGACAGAAAAACCTTAAAAATTAGTCGCGTAGCAATGCGTAGCTTGGTAAATAAAAACATACCAAGCTACACCTCAGTTTAATAATAAACTTATTATTTTTGTGTCAAAACCCAACTACTATCATAGTACAACACGCAAAACGTCAATTTAAATTGTTAATAACATGTTCAATGTATTTTTAAACTATTTTACAAACTGAAGTTCGACAGAAAAACCTTAAAAATTAGTCGCGTAGAAATGCGTAGCTTGGTAAATAAAAACATACCAAGCTACACCTCAGTTTAATGATAAACTTATTATTTTTGTGTCAAAACCCAACTACTATCATAGTACAACACATAAAACGTCAATTTAAATTGTTAATAACATGTTCAATGTGTTTTTAAACTAATTTACAAACTGAAGTTTGACAGAAAAAACTTAATGATTAGTCGCGTAGAAATGCGTAGCTTGGTAAATAAATACATACCAAGCTACACCTCAGTTTAATGATAAACTTATTATTTTTGTGTCAAAACCCAACTACTATCATAGTACAACACGCAAAACGTCAATTTAAATTGTTACTATCATGTTAAATGTGTTTTTAAACTATTTTACAAACTGAAGTTCGACAGAAAAAACTTAATGATTAGTCGCGTAGAAATGCGTAGCTTGGTAAATAAAAACATACGAAGCTACACCTCAGTTTAATGATAAACTTATTATTTTTGTGTCAAAACCCAACTACTATCATAGTAGAACACATAAAACGTCAATTTAAATTGTTACTATCATGTTAAATGTATTTTTAAACTATTTTACAAACTGAAGTTCGACAGAAAAACCTTAAAAATTAGTCGCGTAGAAATGCGTAGCTTGGTAAATAAAAACATACCAAGCTACACCTCAGTTTAATAATAAACTTATTATTTTTGTGTCAAAACCCAACTACTATCATAGTACAACACATAAAACGTCAATTTAAATTGTTTATAACATGTTCAATGTATTTTTAAACTATTTTACAAACTGAAGTTTGACAGAAAAACCTTAATGATTAGTCGCGTAGAAATGCGTAGCTTGGTAAATAAAAACATACCAAGCTACACCTCAGTTTAATAATAAACTTATTATTTTTGTGTCAAAACCCAACTACTATCATAGTACAACACGCAAAACGTCAATTTAAATTGTTACTATCATGTTAAATGTATTTTTAAACTATTTTACAAACTGAAGTTCGACAGAAAAACCTTAAAAATTAGTCGCGT